>CM024723.1:33813842-34429037 GCA_014182545.1 Eucalyptus globulus
GTAAGTGACATTATGCATGAATGAGATCAAGTCACGGGGCATTCCTAAAGGGAGAGATTGACAGAGATTGCAGATGATACAATGCATAATGGAGAATCTTCACCAGTAAAAGTAGGAGAGAGCTCTCTGAGCTTTTTCAACAAGACAGTCCTCCTAATGATGGCTAACCTGTCACATCGCCATAAGCCCATTGTTAGAAGTAATCAGGTTCTTTAGGAAGCATCATTCACGATCACTTTTTGGAGGTTTAAGGGTTAGGCTCTTAAAAGTCTCTTTACCAAAGGATAATGCCACTCTCATCTGTCTCAAATATAACAGGCCATTTAGCAAATGAATTTAGTTTTTCTTCTCTCTTTTCTGAAAGTTAATTCTTCAGTTACTGACTCATGGACAGTTACACCCATTTAAGGTTTCAGCAAATCCGGAGAATATACATGAACAACAAAGATAAAGAGCATATTCAACATAGTGAAGTTCTGACTATACTCGGTACCAGAGATGTTATTCACAGATTCATATTAAGAAGTCCTGTTGAACTTTGATCAACGACCAAGCCCAGTACTACGAATTATATTCTATGCATTTTGAGATCTCACATTAATTAGTACATCAGTTTGGTTGATCAAAGAGTACTCAAAAGAAGTACATCGCATCGCACTACTGAACCTAGAATTGCCTACGAATTGCCGACAAATTTCACCCCATTTCCTCAGTGCAGATGAAAGTTGTCAAGTTCCAATTTTTCATCTGTGAAGATCAGGAAACACTGCATTCCATCATCAAGAGCACTAGTTAAACTCCCCCAGGAAGTCACAATCTCATGAGCACTGTTTATGTAGCTTCTGATTGGAACATCTGGTGTTAGTGTTGCTAATCTAAAACTTACGTATCATGGTGATAATCTCACCTTTTGACTAGACGATGCAATTAAATAAAATCCAGCAACTTAGACTCTACCGGGTGATTTCCTCTGGAAAGTTCTTTAATCCCACTAAAATGTCCTCAAAGTCTACATGCTTTATGACCATGACCACATTTGATTGGGACAACAATTTTACGATATCTAACTTTAGTATCTGTCACAGATTTGTCTGAATTGCTGACGAGAAAGGTATTTGGGAGACAGAGCAGATATATAAAATTATCATCTCTCGGCTCCGTCGAACACGTTACCAGGTCGCAGATGACGAAATAGCTCGCGCGCTCCGCATAAAGTAAGTTACAGGATTGAGGAAGACAGACGCTTCCTAGTATTCTTTCTTATCCCTGTCCTCAGGACGGATATTCCGAAAAGAGCCCTGAGATGCAGAACTTCACAGGTTCCTACTGGGCAAAACAAGAGGAGATGAAACTATGGTCCCTGAGACTGATAGCAAGAAAGTGATGGAGTATGATAGAGATAGCTTCTTTGGTGTTTTCCTTCCAGATGGAATGGTGGTTTAAGCGTAAGTGGATGCAAAAATGAAAGCTAAGCAATAATACCTGTTGGGCCTACTGCTAAGAGTCTCTCCCATATTGGTCTGCTGTCATCTTCTCTTATTCTCCTTCATCCATAGATTTTTGTCTGCAAACGTGAGTGAAGGTGACGACTGGACAGTTCTCATTGGGGGTGGAAATACCATTGCACAATCATTGAGGAGGGAAATAATGTAAGACCGGGCCCAGTCATGTTACAATGTCTGTTAAAAAAAAAATTATTGACAACTATGCAGGATGTCATAAAACTTTTACTATGCTCACTTGAGTTCTGAATCTTGCACAAAAGTCGCGAATAAGAGATGTTGTTGGCTCCATCAGTTTTTCCCAAATGCACAATCCTATGTCGCATTTGTTGTCGATTTCCTTTTTTCTTGGACATGTGGCATTGATATCGTGCCAAATAGGCACCCCATAGAAAAAAATGAAAACTAATCAAATAAAGACCTGGGGAGATCGTGACGAAAGGGACCAACAAGGTCGACATCAATGGAGAGATCAACCACCGTCTCCGAGACCCTAATAAGGGTCGCCAACCCTTGCCAAGGGCTCGACAAGGGCCCTTGGTCCTCGCTAACATAGGAGGAGGCATAATTGTCCTTTTCCCTTACAATCTTTCTATTCGTTTTTTTTTTTTTTTTTTTTTTTTTTTTTTTTTTTTTTGTTAATGAGTGTACGATGCCACTTGTTAAGCATTCTTAATTAAAAAAATGATAATTTTCGAGACAATGATAACACATCATTAGCAACAATATCTTTCCTTAATTATTTGTTAACGAAATCCTTTTTAAATTTTTATTCTTTCTTATTTAATTTCGACCTTCCTTTTCTAGGTGATGCTGACGTGGCACATCACCGTATGAAAATATTGATAAAAAAATAAGAAAGCCAACCGTGTTTTCCGTTCCGTGCAAATTTAATAAAGCTAACGAGATTCCCGATTCACATTTTCTATGCAAAATTAGGAAATGAAAATTTTAAAACTCAAATACATTGATGAAATGCTTCGGGAAATTGAAAACAAGTGTTGACACAAAACTTGAGGACTCTTAATGGAATTAACTCAAAATTATTAAATAGAGGAAGACCGCAGGAAGCATAACCTTAGATATGTAAATCCCTAAGTCCATAACGTACCTATTAACCCCATGAAATATGTAATACTCGAGCCTAAAACTGAATGGGTGTAACATTGTACTTAGACGGTGTAAAATATACTCTACCAATCGTAGACCTGGTTACTCTTTGTTATTATTCCTATCAGACAAAGACCCAGTGTTGCGCAGAATTAATACACTTGATAAATAATAAACGACATTGTCTGAGAAAATAGTTATATGATCATGCCCTGCACGGCATACGGAATGCTATATTAAGGAAAGTAGAATTATAGGGGATTGATATTTCTAATGCCAGTTACCTTTTAATTGACAGTTTAAATGGTGGATTTATGAGAAAGGAAAGTAAAATCAATATTCAACTCAACAATTAATTAAATATTTACTTTGAGGTGCCTGCTTTTTGTGGATTAATTATAATGAGAGGATGTTCGTTCTAGCAGTATACAATTCTAGGAGTCAACCTTAGAAGCGATTCTCAAAAGAAAACTCGTCATAATATAACTTTATAGACATAGATGTTTATTTTTGTCGGAACATTTTTTTGTTTTTCTTACAACACCATTGTGGCTAGTAGAGGTGTGCATGGTTCGGGCGAGGGGTTCCCGACCTAGAACCGGGAACCGCCCGCTAAGGACCGGTTCCAAAAAATTGGAACCGGGATCCACCCGTTTGTTGCATAGATCCACTTGGGAACCGGACCGTCGGTCCGGTCCGATTCCCAGGTGGATCCATGGAACCGATCTCACAATAATAATAATATCACTTTTTAAATCCACCATGGAACCAGTTTTCTCGCGAACCCTAGACCTATTCTTCTTCTCCTCCTCTTGCAACCCTGCTTTTTCGAATGCTGGCCTTTTGAGTTTTGCCCACTAACTACTCGGCATTTTGTCAAGGTTCGCTTTAGACTTTTTAACTTTTGGATGTCTCCATTTGCTTGGCGTTTTGTCAAGGGGTTCGTGCACTGCTTGCCTTTTGATGTTGGGTAACCTTTTTCGAGAAGAGTAAAGCGAGGGATAGGATGGAAGGCCTTATGTCCACCTCTAAGGAGGATGAGTGAGGATGCATGCGTAGCTCCCTGTTAATTAGTAATTTTAATTTTTTTTAATATTAAAAATTAATTAGTCCAGTCTGGGTGGGCGGATCCGCCCATGAAACCAGAAATCGGACCGGTTCCCTCAAGAATCACCGGTTTCGGTCCGGTTTCGGGCGGTCCGAACAGATTCCGATTCTTTTGCACATTCTTAGTGACTAGGATTTGAGCAAATTCTTAAAAGGTTCAAAGGAGAAGAAATAGACAGGAGATCCACCATGAGGTGAGAGATCCCGTTATATCACCTCTCATATTCCCTAGTTAGTGAGAAAGAAAAATAATCACTTATCGAGGAGGTGTGTGAGACGTGTGGTCACCGGTATATTAAAATAAAGAATACAACACAGCTCTTCATTAGGAACAACCACAAGCAGCCCTCGAAGGTGGGCAACCACCCAGTTTGAGTTGAGGTTAAGAAAGAGTAAATGAACTTGTTCTTTCTTAGCTAATGATCCTAAAACACGCCCCAAGTTCATGTATCATGTTGCTATCTCTTAGGTTGTGTTTGATCATTCAGATTTCTAAATAGGATAAAACTGGATAAGATAGGATAAAAAATCTAGAGATTTATTCATATTTTATCCATTGTTTGGTGAGTTACGGATTTAATATTGGATATATTCATATTATATTATGTACATTATTTAGTATAAATGTACATCAATGTAAATAAACATAAAAGTTCACAAAAGTAGATGATAAAAATCTCTTGCAACACCCTTGCCTACTTCATTTTTATTTGGCTTTGTTTTCCCTCTCTTATTAATTATTTTCATATTTATTTCTTTTTTCCCCTTCCATCGTTTGCTAATAAAGGTTTATTAAATAATAAACTGTACTAACATACCTACAATACCTAAAATTTGTAATAAATATAAATAATTTTATTTATATTGAATTTATATTATAAGATATAATCAAATTCAAATATATAAATGACAAAAGACTAAATTCTTATTTTTATTTTCAATTTTTTATATTAGAATTCAAATATTATTTATATTAAAATATAATTTTAATTTTATTAATTTAATAAGCTTCTTATTTGAGAAAAATAACGTTTTTATTGTGGATAACAAAAATCCTATTCACCTTTATTCCACCTCCCCATAGGATAATTTTATATATTCTATATCCTCTTAAATCTGATTTTATTCTGTCTTGAGCAGGTATCAAATACAGGATATAATAAATTTTATTATATCCCGATTGCTAAATGCAGCTTTAATATATTGTGTTAACTTAAAATTTTATATGAAATTTGAATATGAATAATCTCCAATATTTGAATTTTAAGTTTCATTTAGGGCAGCACTATCTCCACCCATTGTAAAACTAAATTGACCCCATTTTTGCTTTAAAAAAAACAACATTGCTCTGAATCATTCAATTTCAATTTAAAATAATGGCTCCACGTTTTTGTACTTCCCTTCCTTTTCTTTTCTTTTTTAGTTTTCCTATTTATAAGTAGCATCAAGTTGCCATAATTAAAAATATCACATGTTTTATTTTTGCTTATTGCGGGTGTCCATGTATGTTAAAGGCACTATATTTTCTTTTCTATTAGTGGATTTTACTTCATAAAATTTAACTTTGTCGAAAAGGGAAATTTTTCAACAAAACCTAGTTCTTCTTTACATTGTCAAGTGAATGTATGAATTAATTATCAAGTAGAATCAAGAGATAACTTTGCTACCACAATCGCATGATTATAAGCTTTTACTTTTGTTGTGCATATCACCATTGAACCATTTCTTATTAATTGTCTTTTATATACATATACATAAAAAGAGCAGTGATTAGATGAGAAAGAAAAAAACTCTTTAAAGATTTTCCAAAACAGAATCCCAATTACATTTAAATTTAATTGAATCAAAGTTTTGCATAAAATAAGAAATTTTGTTAAAATGTGAGTGAAATTTCATCTTTTTGGATTGGCAAAAACATTTTGACATTTAATATATATGGCAACTAGATTCGACATAGAAATAGAAAAACTGAAACAAAAGGAAAGTAAACGAACTGGAGGCCACCACTTTAAATTGCAATTAATTGATCGATAGCAATTTATCTTTTTGGTAAATACGGAATAAATTAAATTACGTGATATAGTGGTGGAAATAGCGCAGCCCTTCATTTAATACCAAACTTCCCGATTTAAAAAAAAAAATAAGATCTCGAAATATCTTCTGATATTTCTTTCGTAATATTGAAAAACTTAAGATTACTTCCATTTTCGGAAACGCCAATGTAGCTCTTGTTGAAGGTGATGCATTCATACAGAAGATTCAACAATGCCGAAGTTTCTGTTACAGAAGAATTGAAGAACACGGAAATAGGAAAGTATAGATGTATGAATCGAGATTGATCAATGAAAAACTCTGTATATACTCTTCTGTATTGGATCTCAATGTACTTCAAGATCTTTACATCAATTGAAAGCAAAGCTCTCTATATTCTCATCACTCTTTCTCTCTCTAGCTTTCTGCAGTAACCAGCAGAATGAATCACCAGCAGAATGAATCTCTCAAGAATGATTACTATTTTTCCTCACTTCTCTCTTTCTCATTACGAAGCTATATAGGGAAGATGAAGACTTAACAGAACCAACTAACTTCTGTTTTTACTTTATAACTAACCAACGACTTTATGTATCTTCATAGAGGTAATCTGAATCCGAATCCACAATCCTTGTGTATCCTTTTTGACTGCTTTTCCATCGTTGATCATCAACTTCATTACTCTTTATCTTAGCCATTCATTTCTACTGATTTTCTTCTTGCTTTATCAGCCTTCGCAGCATCCTCTGTTTTAATATCAGCAACAGTTTCAGCAGCACCATCTGCTGTACCAGCACCATATGCTCTCTGGTGATATATGTTCTTAACATTCCCCCTCAAATTGGGAGTAGATGGAAAACCAAGTCCCAATTTGGTGCGGAGTTGGCGATGTGTAAAGTGTGAGAGAGATTTGGTGAAAATGTCAGCAATTTGGGAATTGCTTGGGACATACCGAAGCGTGAGTGATCCCGAAGAGACTTTTCTCTAACAAAGTGAAAGTCAATTTCAATATGCTTTGTTCGAGCATGTAATATAGGATTAGCAGGTGAGAGCTATAGCTGATTTATTATCACAAAAGAGATGTGTAGGAGAGTGGAGAGTACAGCCTATGTCTCGTAAGACAAAGCGATCCAAGTTAGTTCGCGAAGTGGAAGCAAGTGCACGGTACTCGGCTTACGTAGAGGATCTCGACTGTGGATTGCTTCTTGGCTCCCCAAGAGATAAGATTGGAACCAAGGTAAGTACAAAATCTTGTAGTTGACCTTCGTGTTTATGTACACCCTGCCCAATCTGCATCTGAAAAACCATATAGATGCGAAGAACTCTGTGAATGAATGAATAAACCAAGATTGATGGTGCCTTTGATGTATCTGAGTACCCTTTTAAGTCGAGCAAGATCTGCCATAGTTGGTGTCTGTAATTTCTGACACAATAGGTTGGTAGCATAGGCTATGTCAGGTCGCGTTAAAGTGAGATATTGAAGAGCACCTACCAAGCTACGATATTCAGTAGGATTGGTCAGAGCAATAGAGTCTTGTTGCATAATGATCTGCTTCAAGGACAGAGGAGTAGCAATTGGTTTACTTTCAGACATGTATGCTCGAGTGAGAAGATCACTGGCATATTTTGTTTGACATAGAAACAAATGATCCGAATTTTGTTTGACTTCGATGCCAAGGAAATAATGCAGAGGACCAAGATCTTTCATGTGAAATTTGAGGCTAAGAGACTGAATAAGAACAGAAAGTATTTGGAAAGAACTGCCAGTTAAAACTATGTCATCGACATATAAAAGCAAAAGAATAGTATGCTGTTGTTGATGATATATGAATAGAGATGGATCTGTTGAACTGCAAAAGAATCCATATTCAAGTAGAAAGTCACTGAATTTATCAAACCATGCTCGAGGAGCTTGTCGAAGACCATAGAGTGATTTCTTGAGTGAACACACATGATAAGGTTTCTGTGAATCTTGAAATCCAGGAGGTTGTTCCATGTAAACTGTTTCATTAAGAGTGCCATGTAAAAATGCGTTTTTAACATCAAGTTGATGTATAGGCCACTGTCTCATTTTTGCTATAGACAGAACAATTCTGATTGTGGCATGCTTGATTACTGGACTAAAAGTCTCAGTGAAATCTATACCTTCTTCTTGATGGAATCCCTTAGCAACTAGGCGAGCTTTCAATCTATCAAGACTACCATCAGATGCAAGTTTTGTTTTAAAGACCCACTTGCAGCCAATTATATTCATATGATCAGCTCGAGGAACTAAATCCCAAGTTTTGTTTTGATATAATGCCTCCATTTCTTCTATCATTGCTTTATGCCAGCCTTCATGTGCTAATGCAGATTTAATAGTCTTTGGTTCAGAAGGGACCTTATATACAGCAAGACATGCATACATGGGATTCGGTTTGACAATTCCAGACTTTGATCGTGTCTGTATTGAATGATCAGAGGTAATCCCTTGAGTTGTATGAGAGGTGACTTGATCAGATCCACTGGTCGTATTATTGGATTGTGCTGAACCAGCACCATCTGTGTCTTGGTTCTGTACTGGTGAAGTTTCTGCACCATGTGTATCCATTATGGAAATTTCTTGTCTTGATTGATCAGTATAAGGAATAAAGTTCTGTTGAGGGCTTTGAGAGTTGATGACATTATTGTTCTTATCGAGTTGCAGATGAGCTGTATATGTATGAGAATCATTATAGAGTATATTTGTTTCTCTATTTGCTGATTCTATTAAGCGAACTTCTTACGCCCATGTCGATATAATGTTGTAAGAGGTGCATACTTTGTCAAGCACAACTTAGTGAAAGGGAAAAACTTCTCATCAAACTTTACATTTCTACTGATATATATATTCGACCTGTTGAAGGCACAAGACATCTGTAGCCTTTATGATGATCACTATAACCCATGAATACACAGGTAAGGGATCTTGGATCAAACTTATGCTGAGCATAGGGTCGTAAACATGGATAACAAGCACAACCAAATACTCGAGGTGATCATAGGTTGGCTCTTGGTTATATAGTTTCCTATGTGGTGATTGCATGTCCAATCTCGGTGTTGGAAGAAGATTGATGACATAGTTAGCTGTAATAAACGCATCAACCCAATACTTGAGTGGAATTCTGCCATGATATAACATGGCAAGACCTAATTCAACAATATGCCGATGTTTCCTCTCGGATATCCCGTTCGGCTGGTGTATAAGGACAAGAGAGATTTTGTTTTATACCACAGTTTTGCAAATGAGCTTTAAACATGTGGCTAATAAATTCTCCTCCTCCATCACACTGAAAGACCTTGATCTTTGATTCAAATTGGTTTTCTACTTGCTTTTGAAACATAACAAAGATCTTATAAAAGTCTGACTTCAACTTTAATGGATATATCCAGCTGTATCGAGAGAAATTATCCACAAACGTAACATAGTATTTGAAACTTTGAAATGAAGTCACAGGTGATGGCCCCCATATATCACGGTGTATTTTTGTAGGGGCATGGTTGTTCTGATTCGAGAGGATGGAAATGGTAAAGCTGCATTCTTAGCAGTTTGACAACTACTACAAACACTCAACATCTTATTGCTACATTGAATGAGTTTTTGATTCTGCAAATACTTCAAGATATTCAGATTGATGTGTGCTAGTCTTTGATGCCATGTATCTTCTTCTACTGTTCTGTGTCTCTGAGCTAGAAGGGCTTGTGTTGTTTGTAAATTCACTTGATATAGTCCTTTAGTTTTCCTTCCGAGCAGCAAGGTTGTGTTGGTCCAATTGTCCTTTACATATACACCAAATTTGTCAAAGACAAATGAGCATGGGTAATCGTTTGTTAATTTGGATACTGATAACAGATTTTTCTTTATATCAGGGACAATTAGAACATCATTCAGAGGCAATAAACTTTCTTCAGTATGCAACAATGTGTTACCAGTATGTGTAATCGACAAATGTGATCCATCACCAATCATGACAGTGTCAAGTCCAGTGTATTCAGAGGAGTTTTGAAGCATACCAGGATTGGCTGTAATGTGTGCAGTTGCACCGGTATCTGGATACCACTCGCTGCCTTTGGCATCCTCAAGATGTATAGCTGCTAAAGCTGTTGGTATCTCCTCAGCTTGATACGAATTATCAAATCTGTACCAGCAGTGCAAAGCATCATGGCCTGGTTTCTTGCAGATTTGACATTCTAATTTTATGTTGTTAACTGGTTTCTCATCTTGCACATTCTTGGAAAAAGTTAGATTTGAAGGATAAGATTTTATTTCTTGGTATCTCTGTGATGGACCAGCATAGGGACGAAATCCAGAAGTGAAACCAGATTCGGAAGAACGCGTAATGAGGTTTGGTTTCTCGATTCTCTTGCATATAGCTGACATTGCTAAACACGTAACCCGAGTTGTCTCCAGGATATCGAATCCACGGCCTCTGTTATTAAGAGAACGTCCTCTTCCATAACCTTGTGGCCTCCTCTGTAATTACCTCGTTGAGCAACAAAGCTTAAATTTTGAGGAATATATCCTCTATCAGTAGTTTCTTTGAACTGAGCTTGAGGATATCTTTGCCCAAAGTAAGCCATATTGGGGTTAACTTGTGTTCTAGAGTAGTTCAGCAATCTTGACTCAAACCTTTCTAATTGTGCAATTACCTCATCATACTCCGGTTGAGGTTTTAGACAGTATATTGTTGTTCGAAAATTTTCATACTCAGCTCCTAATCCTTCCAGTACACCAAATAGCTTGGTTATATCATCTACCGATTTCCCAATAGCATTTAATTGATCACATATTCCCTTGTATTCTCGAAGATAGACTAGAAGATCTCGATCATGTTTTTGATAACCTTGAAGTTTCCCCCTCAATTCAAACTCTCTTGCTGCTGATTTTTGTGTGAATCGATTCAAGAGTGTCTGCCACACTTCATAAGATGTTTCTAAGCCAATTATTAAGCCTAGTATATTCTCAGTTACAGCTCCACTTATCCATGAGGATACTAACTGATATGTTTTTATCCAGTCAGTATATTCTGGATTTACAACCTTAGCTTCAACACTTCCAACTACATTCTGCAGTATTCGAGTAGGTAGTGTAACATCACCATTAACAAAGCCAAAGAGTTCTTGGCTTTTTAGAAACCTACGAGATCGAGCTTGCCATAAAAGAAAATTGTCTTCGGCAAGTTTTATGGTGACAAAGTTAGAAATATTCACATGTATAGGAAAAGGATACTTCGATGCTCTTATTGCCATTGCTATACTCTTTCAATTATGGACGAATCAAGATAGCAATTTTGTTTATGAAAAGCTAACTGAGTTACCGTGATACAGTAATCTGTATAGCTTCAAATCCTTCTTCCTTGATCAAACAAGTAGTTACTGAGTGAATCCTTTTTGGCTGAGATGATCGTCTCGCTCTGATACCATGTTGAAGGTGATGCATTCATACAGAAGATTCAACAATGCCGAAGCTTTCATTTACGAAGAATTGAAGAACACGAAATAGGAAAGTATAGATGTATGAATCGAGATTGATCAATGAAAAACTCTGTATATACTCTTATGTATTTGATCTCAATGTACTTCAAGATCTTTACATCAATTGAAAGCAAAGCTCTCTATATTCTCATCACTCTTTCTCTCTCTAGCTTTCTGCAGTAACCAGAAGAATGAATCTCTCAAGAATGATTACTATTTCTCCTCACTTCTCTCTTTCTCATTACGAAGCTATATAGGGAAGATGAAGACTTAACAGAACCAACTAACTTCTGTTTTTACTTTATAACTAACCAACGACTTTATGTATCTTCATAGAGGTAATCTGAATCCGAATCCACAATCCTTGTGTATCCTCTTTGACTGCTTTTCCATCGTTGATCATCAACTTCATTACTCTTTATCTTAGCCATTCATTTCTACTGATTTTCTTCTTGCTTTATCAGCCTTCGCAGCATCCTCTGTTTTAATATCAGCAACAGTTTCAGCAGCACCATCTGCTGTACCAGCACCATCTGCTCTCTGGTGATATATGTTCTTAACAGCTCTTAGGCAAGAAGAGAAACTCCCGTGGAGAGAAAATGTCAACCGAAATCTAGCAGTAGCGCATACATCTCTCTCTCTCTCTCTCTCTCTCTCTCTCTCTCTCTCTGCAATGGCTCTGGTGTGGGTGATGCTCGGGAACGTAGCAGCAATGGAGGTGGTCATGCTCTTCCTCCTCACCGCCCCCGGCCTCGACGTCCTCCGCTGGGTTCTGAGCTCCTTCACCCGTGGCCTCCTCAAGCCCCTCCTCTCCGTCGTGCTGCTCTGCCTCTTCCTGCTCCTGGACATCCACTGGAAGTACGAGACCCACCCCGACTGCGAGCTTGAGTCGTCGTGCCCTCCAACGGTGCGCCTCCACCACCAGAAGTCCGTCCTGAAGAGCCAGCGCAACGCCCTCCTGATCGGCGCCGCCCTGGCCTTCTACTGGCTGCTCTACTCCGTCGCGCACATGGTGGTCAAGATCGAGCAGCTCAACCAGCTTCTCGCCCGGCTCAAGGACCGCGACTCAAGAGCGGTTCGCAGTGGGATCGGGAAACAGACTAAGTGGCGATTGCGTGGATAAAGGTTTCCGTTGTATACTCTCTCTAGGTTAGGGCACGGCATATTCTTTTTTTTATTAAGGTTTAGCTGGATTTTCCCCTTTTTGGGTTGAACGATTGGCCTACTGGCATTTTAACTTTCAGCTTGAATGGGGAGTTGAATTCAATTGAAATCGATGGGATTTACTTCCGCAGTTGTTTGCACATGCCAAATAATTATATTGGCTATCTGTTTACACCAAAAGATGACCGAGTTGTCAAGATGGATAAACATGTGACTAATGTTTGACGCATCATTGATGATCACCAGGACCAATATTGATATCAGCCATCGACATTAGCGCACATCAACAGCGCACTTTGGTGACTACTACCAATCATCATTGGTATACAATGACGAATGGTTAACAACTATTGATAGAGGTAGCGTTGAATAAGAACCGGCAAACCATCGAGGTCTTTGAATGCATAGGAGAGCATCGAGATGCACCTACAAATCCAAGGTTAGCAGGGGACGAAGCAATTGAGATCGTGGAGCAAGCAATCATGCGTTTTTAAAGAAAAACTGCTCGAGAGCAAGATTATGAGATCATGAGAGCATGAGCACAAGACTTTTGGAAGTGAAGGAATATGGATGCAACTGCAAGAAACCGCTTGGGATGGATGTAACCGTTGGAAACTGTCCGAGAATAGTTACCACACTGCCAATATAAATACCACAATCCTGTTAAATTGCTAAAGGGAGGAGAGATGAGACTGAAACTTCATCTTACGTCTTACGTACAAAGCGAAAACAAGCCTTTTACAAAAGGCAAAATACATAACGTAAAACACACCATAACTACCCATGTTCCCCATAAAGCACTTGCCCCACTAACACCTAAAAACTAGGATAACCAACACACATGACTCCACTAACTCTAATAACTAAAAAACCAAATCAACAACATGTGAAAAAGGAAATAATTGTTATATTAACAATCCCTCCCTTAAACTGAATGTTAGCAAACATTCAGTTTAAAGCCTTGACTTTTTTCACCGTGCAAACACCTAGTAACCTTCTAAGCTTCACAAATGACTCCATCTTGAGGGCCTTGGTGAATATATCAGCAACTTGATCTTCACTCCTGCAGTAGATTAGATCAATTGTTTCATCATTACTAAGATCTCTCAAGAAATAAAACTTCACATCAATGTGCTTGCTTCTTCCATGTAACATTGGATTCTTGGAGAGTTTTATTGCTGAGTTATTGTCACAAAAAATTTTAGTAGGTCCCTGTTGCTTGAATTGTAACTCCTCAAGAATTCTCCTTAGCCAAATAGCTTGACAAGCACTAGCTGTTGCAGCAACAAATTCAGCTTCTGTACTTGACAATGTGACAATTGGTTGCTTCTTGGATGACCACGAAATAGCACTGTTCCAAACATAAAAGCATAACCCGAAGTGCTCCTCCTATCATCTTGATCTCCTGCATAGTCACTATCAAGAAATCCCAACAAATCAGACTTTTCACCCTTCTTGTAAAATAGCCCAAAGTCTCTAGTTCCTTGCAAGTAACGAAGAATTCTCTTGGCAGCTAACAAATGCATTTGTGTAGGATTCTCCATATATCTACTGATTAAACTCACAGAATACATTATGTCTGGTCTTGTTGCAGTTAAATACATCAAACTGCCCACAATTTGTTTATAAAGTGTGATGTCAACCTTCCTCCCTTCATGATCTTTGTATAACTTTAAGCCAAACTCAACTGGAGTGTTTATAGGATTACAATCCTTCATCTGAAACCTGTCCAAAATTTCTCCCACATATTTCTTTTGAGAAATAAAGATCCCATCATCCGATTGTACCACTTCTATGCCAAGGAAGTAATGCATCATACCAAGATCAGACATTTCAAACTCATCCATCATAGATTTCTTGAATTCTTCAAACATGCCATCACAACTTCCAGTAAATATAAGATCGTCAACATACAAGCAGACAATAAGCATTTTCCCTTTATCTCCAATCTTGACAAAAAGCATATGCTCATAAGGACATTTTGAAAAACCAACTTTAAGAAAATAAGTTTCAATACGACTATACCAAGCCCGAGGGGCTTGTTTTAGCCCATAAAGAGCTTTCTTCAATCTATAAAATTTATGCTCATTTCCAATCTTGACATAACCAGGGGAGTTGCTCAACAAATACCCGTTCCTCCAAGTACCCATGCAAGAATGCCGATTTGACATCTAGTTGGAAAATAGGCCAAGAATTTTGTGCCGCCAATGCAACCACCAATCTGATTGTGTCATGTCTCACAACTGGAGAAAAAACCTCTATATAGTCGATCCCATATTGCTGCTTGTATCCCTTGGCTACCAAACGTGCTTTGTATTTGTCAACTTCACCATTTTCTTTCAGTTTTGTTTTAAAGACCCACTTCACACCAATGGTTTTTTGTCCACCGGAAGATCAGATAACTCCCAAGTATCATTTCTTTCAATGGAATTAATTTCATCATCCATCGCCTTTCGCAATTTTTCTTCTTTGACAGCACTCTCAAAAGTTGTAGGGTTATAGTCTGAAAATAAGGCAAAGTGAGTTATTGAATCTCCAAATCCAGTTACCTCATAATCTTCCATCCAAGCAGGCTTTCGTCTAACCCGACGAAGAGATTGGGCTTCTTCTTCATTGACTTCAGTGCCTGTTGGTGAAATTCCAGCAGCTATAGAAGTTGTATTTGATGAATTTTGGGGCATATAAGGTGCTGAAATTTGCTCCTATTCAGCATCATTGTCATAAAGAACTTGGGTAGGCTGCTGCCTATTCCAATCCCAAGTGTTCTCTTCATCGAAAACAACATCCCCGCTAGTCACAATCTTCTTTGTTAGTGGATTAAATAATTTATATGCTTTGGATGCTTCACTTACACCAAGAAAAACACATTTTTCAGCCTTGTCATCAAGTTTCTTCATTTTCACATCCGAGACATGGGCATATGCGATGCATCCAAAAATTCTGAAGTGATCTATAGCCGGTCTTCTCCCACTCCAAGCCTCTTCAGGTGTCATATTCTGAACAACAAAAGTTGGACTTGTTCAAAACATGAATACTCCAATTTACTGCTTCTGGCCAGAAAGTCTTTGGAACTCTTCCTCTTGCCAATAAACTTCTCACCATGTTGAGAATTGTTCTATTTTTCCTCTCAAATACACCATTCTGCTGTGGTGTATATGCAGCAGTAAGCTCTTTTCGAATGCCATACTCTGCACAAAAAACTTCAAATTCTTTTGAGCAATATTCACCGCCACGATCTGTTCGAAGAGTCTTAATGGTCTTTCCTGCTTCATTTTCAACACGAGTTTTGAAGCTTTTAAATGTGGAGAAAGCTTCTGATTTTTCCTATAAAAAATAAACCCAAGTTTTTCTGGAAAAATCATCAATGAAGGTAATTAAGTATCTTTTACCTCCATTAGAAGATGGATTTATGGGACCGCAAATGTCCGAATGCACCAGCTGCAAAACATCCTTGCTCTCCATGAATTTTCTTTTTAAAATTGAGAACGATGCTGTTTGCACAGACTTAGGAAGGAATAGTAATTTGAGGAAGACTCGTCACCATATTTTTCTGTTGGAGGATCTTCAATCCACCAAAACTCAAGTGACCATAGCGAAAATGCCAAAGCCATGAGGGATCTTTCTTTTCAGCCATCAAACAAGACTGAATATTTTCAATCTTTAATGGAAATAATCTATTTGAACTCATAGGAACAACTGCAATAGCACCTCTAATAGAATCATAAATTTCACAAACACCCCTCTGAATGGTGATTACATAACCATTTTCTTGTAATTGGCCAGCACTCAACAGATTACTTTTCAAGTCAGGAACATACAACACATTAGAGATCGTTTCCACAAAACCATTCTTGGTTCTTATCTTAATATCTCCTTTTCCCATCACTTTCACGGTAGAATGATCCCCAAAACTCACAGTGGAATGAATATCTTCATTTAGATGAGAAAAAGAAGACTTACTTCCACTCATGTGGTTACCGCAGCCTGTATCCACATACCAAATATCGACTCGCGCTCCTTTTCATCTTGAACAGCCATCAACAACGTTTCTGCTTCCTTTTCTTCAACAAAGTTTGAACTCTCTGCCTTTTCTTTATTATTAGGTAGCCTAGTATAACATTCAGATGCATAATGACCAAATTTATGACATCTAAAACACTCTACATTGGCTTTGTAAGGATCCCGTCCCTCGCCTTTGCCTTGAAATTGGTCATTATTGGCTTTGAAATTCCTGCCAACATCTCTATTTCCTCGATCTCCCCTTCCTCTACCTCTACCTCTACCCCTTCCTCTGAAATTGTTGGAATGAGTATTGGTAGAAGCCTTCAATGCTTGCTCCTCTACTGTTGAACTGTTCATCTTCTGTTCATGGACCAATAAGGAGCTTTGCAATTCATCAAGAGAGACCGCATCTATGTCTTTCGACTCTCAATTGAGCAGACAACATAATTAAACTTTGATGTCAAGGAACGCAAAATCTTCTCCACAATGGTGACGCCGTCCATCTTCTCGCCATGGAATCGCATCTTGTTGCTAATCTCCATTGTTTGGCACAATAACTAGTGATAGATTCTCCATCTTTCATCGCTAATGTTTCAAAATCTTTTCTCAAGGCTTGAAGCTGTGCACGCTTCACTCTAACAGAGCCTTGATATTTCTTCTTCATAGAATCCCATATATCCTTGGAAGTTTCTTTGCAAAGAATAGTCTCCAAGATGGAACGATCGATAACCTAAAAAAAAATAATTTTTTGCCTTCAGTCCTTCAACTTTCAAGCTTCCAATTCTGCTGGGGATCCGTCAAAGCCATGCCCGCTGGTGGCTCTTGAATTCCAGATTCGACAACCAATCAATACTCCTTTGATCATAAAAAAATTCTCCATCAGCATACTCCAATGATCATAGTGACCATCAAAGCGTGGAATTGCTAATTGAACAAAATTGTCGGTGGCCATTGGAAATATTGCTGTTGCAATTTTCTCACGAAAGTTTTTTTTTTTTTTTTTTTTTAAACTCTCTCACGTTTCTCTCAGGCTTTGATACCACTGTTAAATTGCTAAAGGGAGGAGAGATGAGACTGAAACTTCATCTTACGTACAAAGCAAAAACAAGTCTTTTACAAAAGACAAAATACATAACATAAAACACACCATAACTACCCATGTTCCCCATAAAGCACTTGCCCCACTAACACCTAAAAACTAGGATAACCAACACACATGACTCCACTAACTCTAATAACTAAAAAACCAAATCAGCAACATGTGAAAAAGGAAATAACTGTTATATTAACAAATCCTCTATTGAGTAGCCACCAACCCAAATCAAAAAAATTTACCATCCTTCAGTTATCTGTATTTTTATTTTCTAAATTTGAGTCGTCGATTAAATTCCGGCATGTGTCTTAGTTGTAGTTCCTAGCTTCATATCGTCAATTAAATTCTAGTATGTATTTTTATCTTGGCATTTTCAAACTTTGTCGTTAATTAAATACTAGTAGAGTTTGTTTACATTTGGTTCATTTGTAATAGCTATACTTGTCAAGTCTTGTCGTCAATTATATTCCAGCATGTTTTGTGTTTGTACTGTTTGGTTTGAAATAAAGCTGTCAATTTCCTTGTTTGCCTGCATATTTCCTGGCTGTATTGGCGCAAAATGTATTCTTTTACTAAATAATTGGTCAATGACTTTCGATGAAAGGTATTTTGTCTCAAGGGAAATTCCAGCAAAACACTACATAATTACAAATTAAGCTTTGGCTTGAGAAATTGCGAACTTTGGAGATTCTGAGACGTGGGGCTAGATTTTGTATGAAGGGATTTCGTCTGTTGCTGGCTGGCTTGTCTTTTAAGCAACAGTGTCTATTATCAAAAAGTCTTTAGCAAGTTTGATGGAGTAACGGAAAAGTGTGGCCGATGATAATCTGGGGTGCGCTGAAGATTTTGAGAAATGTAGTCGAGGTGGATTGGCGACAGAAGTATTCGAGATGATGAGACAGTTTGGACAAGCTCTTTAGTTTTTGTACTCGTGGTGAGATATGACCTCTTAACAGATGTATCCAAGGCAGTCCTGCATTTGTGTTCATAATGAGATCTATCACATTGGTGAGTTTGATGTTCAAACTGGTGATTTAGCTCCGAATTATGTTCAAACACTCGATCAATAATCATAGTGCATAAATTTCAATTCGGGGAAGATGTCGGTATGTGACTTCGACTATTTCGAAACCGATTGTGGAACATAGCTTACCATAATTCGATACTGCGACATTTCCTGGGGTCCTGGAGAATCTTCTTCTGGATGAAGCAATCTGCATGTGGGGCCTGTTGTGGACAGGTATAAATACACTGCATCCGCTTCTTGTCATGCCTTGGTCGGATTGGAGGATGTCGTTTTGGTTTTCACTGTTGAATTAGTGATGAAGTAGCAAACTTTGTTTCTCTGCATGGATTGAACACGAAAGCAAGGTATATATTCACTAAGTTGATTTTGGCTATCAGCTATCAGTATTGTTGCCATCTGGATCAGTGCCAGTTTATACCTGGAACTGAAAGCTCACCGATGCTCATTTGTTGTTCTATGAGGGATGAGAGCAGCATTGTCTTGTGAACATTACACATTGCATAGCAGCAATTGCATCATTCTTATCAATTTGCTCGGTATCACTACACGAAGAGCGTGGAGTTTGCAAAGAGAATTTATCTTAACAGAGCTAGGAAGGAGTTAGGAAGAGGCCGGCGATTCGCCGCAGTGCACTGAGATTCCTGACTGTGGAAGGGTTGAGAGAGAGCCATCTACATATACTGACTTCCCCTGCGCCCTTCTTTTCTTGGTTTTTGCAAAGAGGCTGTTTTCATGATTCAAAAACCCTTCACCTTCTGGTCACCGACCACAATCCACAAGTGGGCAACTTCTTTGTATGTTACACCAAAGCTCATGCATGAAAATATTGTCAGAACTTGTCGGATTGTCGGTCGCCCAATAGGGCTGTCCTCTGTTAGGTTTCTCTTCCCTCAGCTGACCCATCTTACAAGTGCACTCCGGACTTCAGTGGACAAACTGATAAAATGAATGTTCCACGGCTATTTTACGCTTTAAAACTCTCTGGCCTGTCGCCAGCATCAATAGTAAGTATCGGAAAAGACCGCGGAGGACCTCGCTGTGGGCTATGTAGCCACCAATAGTCGGTTTCATCAGCCACATCAATGGCGTATGAGATCAATTTCCAAGTTTCGAGTGGTGAGACTCCTCAATCCCTACCTCCTTCTCTCTCTCTCTCTCTCTCATGTTGAGGTGATCAGCAACCGCCACCGTAGTGGTTGGAGAGGACATTTGAGTCATTTGACCACCCCAACGGTGGTCTATAAAGAAAGATCAGAGGAGCAAAGACAAGGCATTACCTTGCTGTTAATTAGTTTTGGACCGCTTTGGATGGATCCAACAACATATATGCTTTTGTTTTTATATATCTTCCTTTATTTTTATTATAATTTTCACTTTTAGACTTTTACTTTATTTCCTTACAAAAGGCGTTGGAATCGAAATTTACATTTAACGTTAAATCGTTCACGTCTCAATCTCATTGAAAATGTCAAAATTCGAATCCTTCACTTCTTTCTTATCGAGAGAAGGTAAACAGGGTATCAATTTGAAAAAGATTCGTTAATTTGCACTTCAGATCCGGACAAGCCCAACCACAATCGTCAAGCCCATGATCGTCCCCGCTATCATCAGCCTCCGACATGGCACAACCTAATTGGACCGGCTGGCGGAAGGAGAAAAACACTAGGTACTTTTTACACATGGATTAGCTCTGCGAAACAGTAACAGACAACTATAACATTAGATTCACGCACACGGCCCGGATTTCGAATAGTACTGTCCGCCCGGATTTCGAATGGTGCTGTCTTTTCTTTTCCGGCCAGTTCATTATTCACGCATTTTTCGGGGGAAAGCATATTCTCTTCTGAAAAAAGAAGGCTTTTCTTTTTTTTCTCTTTCTTGCAAAAAATTCTTTCTCTCGCTCTTTTCTTGTTTTTTTTTGGCTGGGTCTCCCCTCGACAAGTCCTCTCTGCAGATGCTCCCGATTCCCTCCTGAGTCCCCAAAGCCGGGTCCTCCCCCCTTCTCCCTGTACGAATGCTCTGTAATTGCACAGGCGTCTCTCGCCCGGTCTCGCCCGCAAGTCCTGGACTTCATCCATACAAAGTCGCGATTTTTCTGACGTGAACGGATCGTGCTCCTCTGCCCATTCGTACCCTTTTCCTTAGCTAGCAAGACAATCCGCTCCCAAGTTTTTTTAATTCTTTATAATCCTCTCTCTCTGTGTCTCTCCTCTGAAATTCAGTTCCTCTGTTCTTGAAATCACTTGTGGCGTGATCTTTTCTCGCCACGACCGTCTCCATTTGGGCGCAGCCATGGACGACGTGAAAGATAAAGTCAAGGGGTTCATGAAGAAAGTCAACAACCCTTTCTCCGGCGCCTCCTCCACCGGCAAATTCAAGGGCCAAGGCAGAGTCTTGGGCTCGTCTTCGTCTGGTCCCACCAATCCGATCCCTGCACGCCCTCCTCCTCAATCCGTCCAGAGTCAGCCGAATCCACCCCCACCTCAAGTCAGTAATCCTAGACCTTCTCAGCCCCCTAAAGCCGTTGTTCCGGATCGGGGCAAGCTCGTCTCCGCGCGTAATGCGGAGCCGGATCGGAAGCCGGTTAACGGGTTCGATCCGTTCGGTTCTCTTATCACTACTGGGAAGAGATCTCAGAATGGGTATTCATTGAACATTGTGGAGTGCCCCATTTGCAATAGATCTTTCCAGTCTGAAGAGGAAGTTTCTGAACATGTGGATAGCTGTGTTGCTGAAAGTCGGGTCGAGTATGATAATGAAGTCGGTGCGCAGGGTTTGCCAAGTGATGAAGCGGAGGGGAGGAGTGAACTGGAGGCCTGCGTTGGCACTTTTGTGTCAGCGAAGCCGCCGGAGAGTTCGGTCGATGTCGTGCGTAAGTTGTTTAGGAATATAGCTAGGGAACCGGAAAATGCAAAGTTTAGGAGGGTAAGATTGAGCAATCCTAAGATTAAGGAAGCAATTGGAGATGTTGCAGGAGGGGTTGAGTTGTTGGAGTTTGTCGGGTTCCAGTTAAAAGAAGAGGATGGGGAGATGTGGGCCGTGATGGATCAACCTGGCGAGGAGCAAATACGGTTAGTTAATAGGGCTGTGGTTTTACTGGAACCGAAGAAGTTTGAAGAAAGTAAAAAGATTGATGATGCCCCTGCAGTGGTCCCTTCCATAGTCGACAAACCAATGGAAAAGGAGAAGATCGATAGGCAGGTTTGTTGAATGTTTGTTTGATTGACCTTGTTAGCTCTTGCTGAGAAGCTTTTCCAGCGATGACTTTATCTGTTGTTCAAACTCTCTATGGCATTATATTTACTAATGTTGCTGCATCTGTCATAGTTTCCATGCTGGTTTGTTAAGCATATTTCAGATTGAAACTGGAAAGTGAGGGAAAGAGTTATTGGCTGCACATCTAGGTTTGGGAATGGATATACCTACGTTGCTTACTTTTCTTATTTATGTTACGATAGGTTTTGCAGCGTGAAATTAGCTTCATCTGAGTATCCAACTAGAACTGGAAAATATTGGGAAAATTCATATTGCAGTTGCTTATTGCTTAACGATGTCAGTACATTAAGCTCAATATCTGTGTGCTTTGATATCTCTGCGGTGCATATTGGATTGTGATGGTAATATTTGACTCTAAAAGTTACTATGAGATAAGGGAAGTGAAGCTTAAATTCGAATAATGCTTTTGATGATTTGAGAGTACTTGATAAGTATGTGCTGATCCTTGGCTTTTAATGTCTGATATTGCCACTCGTACCAGTTTAGGATGCAGAATCACTACGTACAATCCACTACATTCAATTGTTTCAGTTTATCTTTTTCTGATATTATTTTGCACGACTTCTGTTAGCAGAATGCTATCAAATTACCTAATAAGTGCTTGCCGGCCTGCGCTACATCATTTCATATCTTACATCAGAGTGAATGTAGACTTCACATGGTCTTGTGTCAGTGTTATGTCCCTATGTGATTGTACAATTTGTCAATAGACAGTAATATGGGTGCTGTAATTGGGTGTATTAAATATTAGGGCCATTATTTCAGCTTTTGTAGTGCCCTTCCTTGGTTATTACTCTGACTTCGCTTTCTTCTATGTGATCTAGATTCGGGTGTTCTTTTCCGTGCCGGAAAATATAGCGGCAAAAATTGAGCTACCGGCTTCTTTCTATAATCTTTCAATGGATGAGGTGAGACGAGAAACAGAAATGAGGAAGAAGAAGATGGCGGAGTCTCAGCTTTTGATCCCCAAGTCATACAGGGAAAAGCAGCTGAAGGCTGGAAGGAAGAGGTACACCAGAACCATCATCCGTATTCAGTTTCCAGATGGTGTGGTTCTTCAAGGTGTCTTTGCTCCCTGGGAGCTAACAGGTTCTTTATATGAGGTTTGTCCTTTAAGCCACTCTTGCTTGAGTTTATAATTGTTGTGCACCATCCTTTCATTTGTGCACGATTGACTTGACTAGGCTACAGTCAAGGTAAAGATCGATGTTACCTCCTAGATGATGGATGTCTTGGTAGATCCAATGAATGCGAGATGTTCTTCCTGTAGTTCATGTATACAATTGTGTTGTGAAGGGGGTGAGCATGAAATGGCAGCTCTTAAGAGCAATTGATAAAAGGAGGAGGGAGGAGAGACAGTGGCTTTTGGTCTTTCCTTGAGATTACCTGATTGAACTTGTGTTTTCTGCTTATAATATGCGAAATTCTCTTCCTCAAGTCCATATCTTTGGTCTACCTAGAGTATGATTTTGCCGAATGTTTCATCATTCTTTAAGCTCCTCTTAACTTTAAACTAGCCTGTTCTTATAAAAATTGTGAGTCTCAGTACAAGTATATACCTTTTGGCACCCATCAAGAACTCTGCTTACCACCACCTAAAATTTGCTGCCATAGATAAACCACATGCTGGAGTTGGATACCCGTGGTTTTCTAGTAATGATCCGTGATCAATAGTGGTCGCGTTTTCAGGGCTGAGACGACTTCCTTAACATACATTTTATGGGAGGACATGATTGGATTCCATATTGTAAAAGAAATTACCTTTGAAATATTTACTAATTGGAGAATTGCCTTGCTGTAATGTGAGTGTTGTCTGTTATCCTGGGGACTACCAGTATTAATACTACCTTGACCAACTTATGATCTGGGACATGTTTTTAGTTGTTGTGGGTGGATAGCTGTTTCCGATTGGTAGGCTCATTTCCTTATAACTTCATTTAAAGGCCTAAGAGATTGTCTGGCCATTATATCCCTTTTTTACTTGAGGAAAGTTTGTTTCACAATGGCAACAGCACATCGTGAGGTGCT
This sequence comes from Eucalyptus globulus, assembly GCA_014182545.1. Lineage (NCBI taxonomy): Eukaryota > Viridiplantae > Streptophyta > Magnoliopsida > Myrtales > Myrtaceae > Eucalyptus > Eucalyptus globulus. The sequence goes on from CM024723.1 coordinate 33,837,676, forward strand.
TTTGATGCAGTCTCCTAAATTCTTGATCTTGAATAACCTCCATCACTTTCTTCTTCCTTGCTGTCCTCCTTTGGCCTGCTACTATGATATTAAGTCCCTACCCTAATTGATTAAATCAGATGTTACCTGGGTTTCTAATGTTGCTGCGGGCCTCTGGTTGATCTGCCATAGGTGTCATCTGTGGGTGCTGGATGGTTGACCATTGAAATCTATAAATGAATTCAAGGCTCCAGTCGTAGGTCCTGTAGAGTTTCTGAGCACACTATCAATCCAGTCGATGCTAGATTTTTAATTTTCTTGACTCGTTTTCAATAGTGAACCAATCACTGTCTTTGTTGTTCGGCCCTGCTGCCGATAGTGTTACTCATCTTTTGCTCAAATCTTGAATAATTTTCTTTCATCTTCCACAGCACCGTTAGAAGGTACTGCACCTTTTTCTAACTCTCTGCTTCACTGCAAAGATCAGAACATTGTGTCCTGGTATTTAAAGTTTGACTCGGACACCATATGTTAAGATGAGCAAGTGGAGGATGCTTAAAGCAAACATCGTCTCATAGCAACAATTTTAATCCTTTTATGCATTAACATTTATATTCTGGTACTCGTCTTGCAAATTGGTTCAATCACGTGGTTTCCATTTGCTTCCGTGCCTCTTTGCATGGGCAAAGCATGTTCGCATGTGCATCAGCATTCGTGCTTGTGCACAGGCTTGTGCCACGGGAGACATCCGATGGAGTACCCAAATTGAGTTCTAGCATGCAATTTCTACTCCATTTTATGGCTAAAATTCACTAGACAGTGACCAAAATTAGAGTTAGTTAGGCGGATGGGTAGCTTTCACCTGCTTTGATCCCTTGTGATTAACTGCTGATCGACAAAGGACTAGATTGTCACGTTGACCCGATGTTTCTTTGCGCCCAGTGGCAATGATAGGTTATATCACTTCTTGTACGTTGTAAATGAGTAATCAGGAAATTCGAGCTGGTGTATTTTGCTGACTCTAAGAGGATACCTTTGCTTTATCGCAGTTTGTAAGCTCAGCTCTCAAGGACCCCTGCCTGGAGTTCGAGCTGATGCATCCCGTGCTCATCAAACGGCGAGTGATCCCACATTCCCCCAAGCCCGGCCAAAGAGCGACAACTCTCGATGACGAGGATCTGGTCCCTTCGGCTCTCATCAAGTTCAGACCCATTGAAACTGATTCCGTGGTCTTCACCGGACTCCGGAACGAACTCCTCGAAATCAGTGAACCCCTTCAGTAGTCCCAACACCCGGAATCCCGAAAATTCGCCTCGACCCACTTGCAGGCAGCTGCCTGTGTGGCCGCTCCAAATTTGCCTGCTCTCGAAGGTGTAGCGAGTTCTATGCACCTCTCTGTTCATGTGTTACTGTATGCGCTTTGCTTTGTTACAGACATAGTTGTTTGTACGTGATCCTTGGTGGAGGATGATGGCGTCATAATCGTGTACAGACCAAAAATCCTACCTCAACTCAACATTTTGTATTTACCAAGAAATCACTGTTCGGTGTAAGATGCAGCCGATTCATTTGGGTGGATATACGAGAGCCAAACGCTAAAAACTTCCCATTCCCATTGCAATGGATAAGATATTCTGACTTGGAAGAAGAAAAAGAGTCCTGTCTTATTGCTCTGCTGTATACTCCAAAAACTCTAATTTGGCTTCAATTTAGTTCTCAATTACTCGGATTGTTCGATTATCCTAGACTCGTCTACTGAATTTGTCTATTAAGCGATGTATGGATTCCTGTCCAGTGTAATCTCTCCAACTTTGCCTAAGTAAATGAATACTAAACGTACTTTTGACCCCAAAAAAAAAAAAAACAAAACTCGAATATACCCCTCTTTGAGTACAGATCACTTCATAAACCGACTACACTAGAAGGATCCTAATATCCATGACATTGATATTAGAATGCACATGTCGAGCCTTGGATTGCACGCATTTAATTCCATGTTAGGTAATCGAGGTTATTTGATTAGATTGGATAGGATAAGATAGTATTTCCAAATATTCTACATATATTTTGGTACATTGACAAGACGCTAAGTAATAATATACCTTATCCAATTAGATGTTTGGTAGATTACCAAATAAGGTATCTATTAAAAATTGCGTTGGTAGGAATGAATCATCAGCAACAACCCCGCGAGGATGTAGACTACTTCATGGTGGTTGCCACCTTCGAATTTTGAATTTGTGTGCGCGTGAGAGAGAGAGAGAGAGAGAGAGAGAGAGATACAGATCTCGAGTTGTGGCCTGAAAGCAACGACCGCCCACCGTCGCAGTTATATAATCTTGATCACTGCTCGATGGCTCCCCCCCTGCCTTTGCCGCATGTGACCACCTCGACCGGTGGCCATGTCCAAAACCATCTTGGATGTTCTCGTCTAGAGTGTGGTCCTAGTCAACAAAAACGATGAACTTATCCTATCCAAGGTTGTTTGTACCAGCTACCATTAGCAACCTAAATGTTTAGGCTCGGATAATTTCGTCTAGTGATTGATGATTTATCTCTTTACTCTTTAGGCATGATTGTTGTCGAGGATTGGTGAAAAAAAAAAGATTGAATTTTTCATACATAACTAGATCTTGAGCACGTGTCGTGTGCACATGTGGTCCACGCGAATACAAAATATCAATTTGAGGGACTATATCAATCATGGAAACTTTTTGCACGTGAAATTAAAACTCAAAATTTACAAAATAACATCGAGAAACAAGAGGTTGCCAACAATGTGTCGTTGCCTGAAAATTTGTGGATCATACTATGGATTAAATTGGTGGACAAGTTACGTGCATTTTAACCGCTTTGATATTTTGAGTAGGTACAATAAAAAAATGAAAGACATTTTCTTAATTATGGGGATGGGCCCCAGATTCAAAAGTTCGATTTACAATGGACGTAGATCGATACCCCACGGGACGGCTTATCCAGGGGACAAATTCTATGGACGATTCTAGGAAGATAACGAGGATAATACTCTCGAACAAAGCAACGGTCGTACCTACTCGCCGTGGGGTTGCGTTAAATCGCCTCGGCCCAGTAGAAATGCCAAAAGGCAGTCCCCATTCCAAGAATATTAGGATTACCAGCACTTAATTGACCGATTTATTAATTCGGATATATTAAAGTTGTACTTAGCACATGGTTTTTGTCAATAAGATAATATATACATATAGCATAATGCCCTCAAAAAAAGTTCTACTTTAATTCCGGTCCTAATTCTACCCTAGACTTTTTTTTGTTAGGTACAATCCAAATTCTACGTTAAACTTTTTTTTTTTCTCATAGAAAAACCCTACGTTTAGATCTAATTCTAATTTTCCTCTAATCTTTTTTTTTGTCTCGTAAAATGTCATCTACTTTTATTTAAGTCTCAAATCTGCCCTCATCAACCCTCTGTTCACAATTGCCCTTAATGATCCATGTGGCATTTCGCAAAAAAAAAAATCTTCTAGAAATGAATTTCTATATTAGCAAAAACAATGTCTTCATAGATTTAAAATTTAGGTAAGAACTAGAGCAATTAAGATTCACTTTCTTCAACTGCTTTTACTTTTAAGAGTCTTCCTTCTATATTGCTCAGGGATCTTTGATTTAACGCTTGGTCTTTAATCTCTTGTGTTAAAAATTGTTAAGTCTCCCAAGGTCGAAATGCTCGAATAGCTCGTGTTTCGGAGATTTCCATCTCTTGGTTGTCAATAAGAAATTTTGGATAGATGATTAACGAGGGCAAATTTGTGGCTCAAACAAAAGTTTGTGGTTTTTTTATGAAATTGAAAAAATTAGTGGGTAAAATTGAGGTTGAATGGTAGAATTGGGATAATATTCAAAGTTTGAGGATTTTTATGGGACAAAAAAAAATGATAGAATTTGGTAGAATTTGGACTAAATCTAAAATTGGGTTTTTTTTTTCTTGGAATATTAGGCTATTTATAAATATGCATGACTTTGCAGGTATATTCTGTATTATTTTGGTACATGTCGCCCACTTTCTTCCGAATTGAACACTTTGCTCAACTTTTTTAGTTTGATATGGGTTAGTGGCCACGTAATTAATAAATTAGAATTATACAACAAGCGATCTTAGATCATTATCGTCGATTTCTTATTCGGACAATAATTATGAAGAATTCCTCATCAGATGTGACATGCTCCTTATTTTAAAATACCTTCATCGACACCACATCCATAGAAACAAAGGGTCTTAGTCAATATATGTCAGCATAATAAGATTTACGTGCATTGATGAAACTAGCCAAGGCAAAAAGTCGAATTAAATATATGAAAATTTAAATGAATAGATAAGATCAATTGGGCTTTTTTAGGGTTGTTTTATTAAATTGAGAGGCTATATTATTCATCACAAGCGGACGACAGATTCCAATTTGTCCTCAATTAAATATACAGGAATTACAAACACCGGTACATTATTGGGTCTCGTCAAATTTATTGTTTTATTCCATGCTTAATATATTTCCCCCCTTTTTTTATATATATGCTGACTAGATAATTCACGTGCGTTAAGCAAGCCAATGCATCTTCCAGCCACGAAGCTGTTGCGGTAGTAAAATAATTTATTCTCTTGTGAAAATTGAGGAATATGAAAAAAAAAAAAAAATGTTTAAAGCTGTACCGGAGAGGGTAAGTAAGCACGTGCGAACCGCCTTTAATTTTCGACCACACTTTCACGTGTGGACGTGGTCCCCTCCTGCTACCCGATATATCGTCAATTTCTCGCTTCCAATTTCCGCGACGAGAATGACGATATTTTGCGCTTTTTTCCCCCTTCGGACTGTTTTTTGGAACTCTTCTTCTTTTGTTTCTTTTGTAATTTCGTGAGCTTAAAATTCACTAAAGCAGCTTAGATAATGTGTTGATTAATTGCATAGAACACCACACTACGTTAATAATTATTCATAAGTTACACCCGAAATGAACCTCGGCATTATTCCGAATTTGTAAAGGAAGCCTAGTTTGTATATAATTTGATAAGAGGGACGATCATAGTTTTGATCAAATCCCGAAATCGATAAGACCAAACCAACCGTTTCTTAAGGATTCCCATAGGAAATAGGTCCGGTGTTCTGTTCCCAAAATTGGGAACTGACAATAGCTAGTTTAGTTTTTGGTTCTGTACAAAGAACTGACTAATCATACCAGATTGGCCTGCCTTATTTTTGTTTCAAAAAAAAATTCCTTTTATTATGGTCGTTTATTGATTTTTAAGTGGAGCCCATGATATGTTCTAACACTTCTACGCTTCAATGATTAAATTTTGCCGGGGAGAATTAAGGAACGGATGGCATATACTATAGTTCCATCTCCATCTTATATTAGCAGAGCAATTTCGGATTGGTGTGTGCATTTAGGCGATCATTGCATAACAGCATATGCTAATTTGTACGTTTCCGAGTCCATCACTCAAAAGTCAATGCATGTATTATGGAAAAATAGAAAAGAAGAATAGCCAATCCAATTCTCACACTGAAACTGATCTCTCCTATTTAATAAAACATTTAAAAAATTTATCAGGTTATAGATATGGTTTCATAGTTTGGTTCGGTTTCGAAAATATTAAATAAAACGAACCATGAAAACTGATTTGGTTTGATCTATGAACCATTTTTTTGAAATAGAACTATTAAACCGAATCAAAACACAAAAACAAAACGACTCGTTTCTATGTGAGCCATTCAAATCGATGGAATCCACAAAGTCCATCAAATTTAACAATATGGTGGATGCATGCAATTCATCAAGTTTATGAGGATTCATTTGTCTTTGAAGAAATAGGAGATGATTAATTTTGGTGGGAATTGATGGTATGAAAGTTGAGCGTCTTAAATGGTATGACTAATGTCACTGTGAATTTTTTTAAAAAAAAAATACTTACAAAATTTTCATTCTTTAAACTAAGGCCCAACAACTCTTGTTGACTATTGGGTGAGGTGCCGTGGCCTATGCTTAAATCTAGGCAAGGACATCACCACCCTCATTCACAGTTAGGCAAGGACTCACGGCTCTCCCCAGTCGCATGCAAGGGCCCAAATCTAAGCGAGAACTACATGCCTTGCGCAATGGTCGACGTCCCTTTGCCAACCCTTAACAATAAATAAAATAAAAAATAAATTAAAGAAAAGGAAAAAATGAATAAAAAATTAGAAATTTCATAATAATTAAAAATATTGTAAAAAAAATTCACATGAGTATCATCCATTTCATGTGAAAAGGCTAGTGTTTATATCATCAATTTCAAATTAAAATTGATCGAATAAACTATATTGACTAATTTAATTTACATGAGTACAATAATTTGGGAATTTTTTTTACACTCTTTTCAGAAATTAGCAAAGGCAGCATTTCTCATTTATTCCAAGCTTCAATCATATGTCATTGACATGTGAGAAGGGACCACGATGGACTAGTCAGGAACGCATTTCTCTGTGATTTGATATTTGAGATGTGCGTTGTGCCACATGTGGCATGTCTCTTTAGTCAAATATGTCGGGCAATTTGCAAGAAAAATACGTACGTGCCCACATGTTACATCAATAGGGAAATGCCTTAGTTGGGAGCAACATGAATCGACTCAATAATGATTGAGTCTAGTATTCGCTAATGCACTGCTCATTTGGCACAACCAAGAATTCACTATTGGAAAATTTAAGTTCTGAATTTTAAGGGCAGATAATTGTAAGTATCAAAAATAGAATAAAAAAAGCTATTTGATGATAATTGAATTATTGATATTTGAGTATTTTAAGCTCTTATCAAACATAGAGAAATCGCCATTATCAATAGAATTTATCAATGTAGTCATGGAGTCCCAGATTTTTAATTTTTAGCAAATAATTGAGTTTTCAAGATGACCTGTCACTACTCATATATGTTTAGTGGAATGCATGTAAATGAACACTGAATTTCAATGTATCAAATTTTCCTAGAGATTCATCAATTGAAGATAACTTGAAAAAAAATTGTTACCTTCTCAGCATCTATTTTTATTTCAAAATGAAAGTCACTAACAATTTGAACATGAAGTATGTACTTTGAAACAGTAAAACAATTCACAATGATTTTATATTGCCATCTAAAGGAAAACGAGTTTCGTTGGAGAGTGTTACATAGGTCGATTCGATCGTTGCTTGAAGGAATTTTCTGTAATTGTATGGTGTCTTTCGTAACAGTAATTCACCATGATTAAATCTTCTTGTTCCTGGATGGAGTTTCGTCTGAGGGTGTTTAGTAGGCTGACTCAATCAGGATTTTTTTTTTTATAGTTAATCTTACTTTATTTTTATTCTAACTTTCGTTTCAGAATTTTCTTTTACTTTTTGATTTGAAATTAAATTGTCTTCATCCCGATACCCTGACAAAGTAGGGATTCGAACTCATCACCTCTTCCTTTTCTGTTGAAAGGATGATCACTGGTCTAAATTAGTGGTCGACTCGGTGAGGGTTTCAAGCCGAAAAGTTTCGGACAAAAACAATTCTGCCAAAATACAAGAAATGCCACGTCAGCGTCGCGTGTTCTTCACCCTGAAAAGAAGTCGGATCGGAGGAGGAGAGGATAATCTCCAAGCTCGTCAAAAAAGCACGAGCCAGATCTCATGAACTTACGCACGATCGCGAGAGCTCCGCCCGTGACGATTTTAGCTTTTTTTATCCGCCCCGAGGAGAGATTTTTCCTCACATGTCTCAAAAACCATTTTCTCGCCCCACCACCCCGCCCGCCCGCGCCGAGAAATCGGCGATCCGAACGAGAGAGCCCCGCGCGGGGCGCCGATTAAATCGGCCCACGCGGTGACACGCGGCGGCCTCGCAGCGCGCGCGGGGGGGCGCTCCCGCTCCCGCTCCCGCACATGTGCGGCCTCCCGGCCGACAACCGGGGCGCGTGCCATTTCGCAATGTGGTGAAATTAATTGGGCGGCGCACGTGGCCGCGCCACCGGCCCACCCGGTCATCCCCCGACCGGCCCCACCGGTAGGCCCCCTCCCCCTCGCGAGTCGAAGGAGATCGCGGCCGACCACCTGTCCCCTCCGCGGGGGACTCGACGGTCCAGATCGCGCGGCCCATTAAGCTCACGTGGGAATGCGACTGGATTTCCTGTGCCTCCTCTCCCCTTTCGTTCTCTCTCTCTCTCTCTTTTTCTCCTGTTGAAAAACGAAGCAGCTCTGGCGAGTTTCTTTTTGCTCTGCCTTTCTCCTTTCCCTCTTTCTTCTCGCTCGGGAAGTTGAGGAATTCGCCTCGATTTCGGGTCGGGGTTTCTCGGGTTCCTCGGGTTTCGAGATTTCGGAGGTGGGTTCTCGTCCGAATCTGGTGGGTGTGGGGGCTTGGTCGGTGGGCGAGAGGTTGGTGCGCGGTTGAAAGCCAGCCGTGACGCGCGCGTGAGAGAGATGGAGAGGGACTTCCTGGGTCTGAGCTCGAGAGAAACGTTGAGCGTCGTGAAGGAAGAGGCTGGCAGGGAGGCTTGCGGAGACTCATCCGGTTCGTCGTCCCTTCCCCTTTCGTCTCCGACGATTCTTCTCCATACGTTCTTTTCTTTGGCTAATTGAGTCAAACTTCCCAGATGTTGGTTTCCTGTTTTGAATTTTTTTTTTGGTCCCGAAATGAGTTTGAATTCCGCTCGCACGGCTTGGACTTGAGGGCAATTTGCATGTTTTTTTTTTGGGGTCCTTCAGATTAAGATGCATGATGCAGGGGGAAAAAGAGATGGGTGGAGAATTGGATGTTTTGCTTTAATTGTCGAGTTGTTCGTTTACGTCGATGGTTCAGATGTGTTGTTCGTGTCCGAGTTGTTCAGATAAAGATTGATGGTAAATGCGATAAATGTTGGCTCTCTGGTTATAATTTTCCATTTTTGGTATATATGGGTGAGTTCTTTGAGTGGCAGTTCCATAAATAGCGAATCCTTTATTCGCGCGTTCCCTGTGGTTGTGAGGAGAGAACTTTCACCCTTTAGGCTTCCCAACTTGAATTTCGATCTTTTTGGTAATTTTCATGGGCATGGGTTCGATTCACCACGTGGAGTGAGCTTATCTCCTGATTTTCTGTAATTTTCTTTCTGGGAAAGCCAGATCCAGAAAGCTTCAGTGTGTTTTTATGGTTTTTTTCCTTTTTTTATTTGGTGGAAGTATTTGCTAGGTAGTTCTGTTGAGAGTATATGCCAGTGTTCTGTCAATCCAGCAGCTGATAGAAAGAACCAAGATATTGCTCAGTCCATTTATGGTTCACTCAGTTCATTTTATCATGAAAAAAGGATAGTTCTAGCTTACTGCGCATGACTTATATTGGAGTTCGTAGTCTTGTGGTCGGTCTGGAAGTTCATTTCTGGTGACCATTAGAACCATATATTAAACACATGATACAAGTCTTGGTCATGCGTGAGTAGATTTCAATGAGCTCAAATTAGCGTTTCTAGCACTAAAGCTCACATGCATGGTTTCTAATCAGGTCTTGTACATTAGAACCATCATATGATGCATAATCAAAGGCAATTCACATTGGGAAACACGTAATACAAGTCTTGGCCATGTGTGAGCAAATTATGGGCTCAAATCAATTCAAGAGGTTCAAATTAGAGGTTCTAGTCAGCCAGGATGCTCCTTTTGAAAGCATTTTTTCTTTTATTTTTGAGGGAATATTTGCATGGACATATTTGTAGTTCGTGAGAATGGAGTGGCGCGACTTAATGATTTTGGGGATTGAAGTTGATGAGCAATATGGCTTTCTTGCAATCTGTTCTGTAGGATTGAACAATGGTTCATCAGGAATGCGATGGCCATTCTTGAACAAGGTCTCTGCAGTTCCTCATCTGATGTCCGTTAAGGCTGCTCAGGATGAAAAGACCAAAAAGGTCAGCGAACCGATTGTCTCTTCTGGATCAACGCACATCCCAGTTGCAGATGTGTATGATTTGAGTCGAAGACGTACTGTTGTCGAAGTACAGGTATTCTAGTCTCCTTTCTCATACTCTTATAGGTGTGAATTCTGTTTTGTGAGTATTATGCTGACACCACATCCGGAAAGGTGTCATCTCAGTGTTTTTGGTTAGTTTAACTTGTAGATACTGGTTATCTCAGCTGTTTATTTATATAGCTTTTGTTTTTTTTGGTTGATTTGAATGGCCTTTTAGTTTTTCAGCCAGAAAGTTGAATAGTTGGAAACATGGAACTCTTTTGCTATTTTTTTCTGTAACTTTTGCAATCAATTTTGCCAAAATCAAACTCTCTTTTAGAACTTCTGTTCAGATGGTCCTTCTGCCATGTGACTTTCGACTAATGGCTCGTACACTTTTTCTTTCAAACTAGAGTTCCTTCAATCGTCACAGACAAGGTGGCTCGCAGTTTCCGCTGACATCTTATCCTCAACAAACTCATCCCCAGGATGCGAGGGCACTTCCCCTCTCAAATCAGGGAATTCCCACCTTAATAGGTGAGCCTTTCTTCAAGACTCACTTCACTGCCACTGGACAGGCTGTACCAGGTGGTATGATCACGCAAAAGCTACCAGGAGGTGTTCTTGTTTCTGCCCCAAATTCAGACCACCTTACCACTGCTTCGACAATGGGAACCGCTGAACCATGGTAACTGTCTTCGTGCTTAGTAATCTCCTTCTTTTTAGCCTTCCACTTTTGCTCTAGATTTCCAGGGTCCTGAATCAGATTTTCATTTGATATTGAAGACTATGAAATCTTTAAGATTCTACGATGTTTATAAATTAAAATGTTTTTCTTAAAAAGTGGGGAAGCAAAAGGTCCTTTTTTGGGGGCTGAAAGATACCAGAATTGATCTGGATTGAAAGACTGGTATACTTTTTTGAAACCATTGAAGCATCTTAATGAGATGGATCTGGATGGACCTCCAAAGAATGTGGCCTTTGGATGTGTTTCCTTTTCTTTGGAAAGTGGTCTTCTTTTTTCCAGCTAGGCACTCATGATTTTTTTAACCATGTAACAAGTATGCTTTTGGATTTAGGAGTTGAAACATGCTTGGAATTATATGCCTCTCATTGGCAATATCTTTTGCAGGAAAACCATCAAGCCTACTGTGCCTCCTTCTCAATTGACCATTTTCTATGCGGGTACTGTAAATGTTTATGATGATATCTCACCTGAAAAGGTGCTTTCTCTATCTTTTCTCTTGATTTCTCTACTCTTGCCCTTAAGATAAGAAGCTTGATTTAGCTAAGTTGTGCGTGTGATGTGTAGGCCCAAGCAATCATGCTCCTTGCCAAGAATGGGGCTTCAATGGCTTCTAAGACGTCACAGGCAAAATGCTTTGTTCAAGTGCCTACCACAGCCAACATGGCTGGGGATCACGTAGATCTGAACCAGCCTACTACGCAACCCTTCTCTAGCCTCTCGAGTCCATTATCAGTATCATCACATCCAGCTCCTCAATCACGGGGTGGACCAACTGGCAGGGATGAATCAAAGGAAGGAAATGCTAAAGGAGTTGGCACTCCAAGCAAATTGGACGCCCCAAAGATGGTCAGTGTCATGGGATCTATTGCCGCAACGACCATGGTCCCATCGGGTAGGATTCTGATTCGAGGATTGTTTTATCTTTATTCTCTCTCTGCTTTATGAAACTCTCTTTCCATTTGGACGCTTGTTATTTCTTTCCAAGTCCTTTGCTCTTTTCCTGTTCTATCCGATGATCTTGCAAGGTGAATGTCTAAACTTTACTGATTCATGACACTTCATTATTTTTGTGTAGTGTTGGCTAGTAGAATGTCCTTGACAAAACTGTACTCTTAAGTGGAATTCAATTTTTCATGCAGCCATCCCACAGGCTAGGAAAGCATCCTTAGCTCGGTTTCTGGAGAAGCGCAAAGAAAGGTCGGGAACTTTATTAGTTTGAGTATATTACTTCATAGCATGGCCGAAGCTAAGGCTTTAGACAAGCCAATGCCGAATCCGAGACTCAAAAGATACTTTGCTCGGTTTGGCAGAATGATATTCTGTGACTTCTGGCTTTGGCTACGTTTGACTTGTCTCATTTGATTTCTTGGGAAATGAAAGACGACGAAAGTGACGCTTGATTTTCTGTGTAATCGTAGGGTGATGAGCGTGGCACCTTACAACCTCAGCAAGAACTCTCCAGAGCATGCCACCTCGCACTCAAGCGTTATTGATCGCTCTCCAGCTCTTGCGATGGACAACGGGAGTCCTCTCTGATATATAAGTATATATAAGCCTTTAGGATTTTGGTTTACCTGTATGAATTGGATGATTTGGACATAGTCTGTTCTGTGATGTTCTGTTTTTTTCTTCTTCTTGTTTCTTATTCTATTAACTGGACTTCGTGTTGCAAGTTAATCATGTTTCCTTATGTAACCAACGAATAGTTGATTCAATTTTGGAATGAAAAACCTGGATGCTTGCTTCGACTAACGAATGCTGAAAATATAGAAAGCTTGCGAAAGGCTTGAGATCTTTCTTGTCTCTGCAGAAGCAGCTTAACTTCTGATTTGATGTTCTTTTTTCCGGCCCATTTTCACAAAGATGAACATTCACTCGAAAGCTTTATTGGGTCTTTAACAAAGTGTAGCATTCACTATTATCTAGTTAGACTTTGAGGTTAATGACATCGTTGGACATTAAAAGGGTTGGTCTCATGGCAACTGCTTTACAGGCGCATGACATGAGTGGAGATTCGGGACGGTGGACCGACACGTGTTTCGTTCTCATCTCTACCATCATTGTGTGGATGCCTTGTTTGTCGTGTCCGATGTTTTCTCCTCCACAGGATTTCTTTTTCTTTGAGATTCCTTTGGCAAGATCTTCTGGCATATTTTCAGTGGGCTTCATATTCTCACAGAGAATTGTCCTCATGAATCATTATCACCGAAGGTGTCGGTAAATGAACTGATCTGATATTACCTCTGTTTTGTCAAAAGTGGCCAGACAGAATCCTGATTTTTTCAGTATGGATGTGAGCTTCTTGATGGGTGCGCGCACACCATCACGTCCTAGCAATTACAAGTGAAAAGTGCACAACAACAACCTTGCAAGATATTTTATACTCCTTAAGAACATGACCAGAAATAAAACGCTGGAAAACCTTGAAATTCTCTCATTTGAATCTCGAGAATGGAGGTGATGCGTGATGGGGTGAGTGAAGAACAAAAAATTTTCGACCTCCTTTCATTGATTAGAAAATAATCCTTTTGAAACTTCATCAATTGGTTATATAAAACATCTAAAATGGCCTCCCATTGATAGCTATCGATATACTATAAAGTATCGATAAGTAATTAACATTATTCATTCAAAATAATCCATCGAAGCCATAATGCTCAACTTCTTTATTGGCTTGGATAAGCATCGATGGTTCTGAGTTGGTCGATGGAGTTACGTTGAATACTCCCGTATCAAGAGGAGATGCCGTATCAAGAGGAGATGTCATTACTTACAAAAGAGGAGTGGAGCAAAGGATTGTTGCAACATGGATGAGTCTCGTGGCGTTGGAGAGCGATTTCTAGTCTACATACTAGAAAAAGCTAGCCTTTTTGAATTGGCCATATACTTAAGCATCATAACTGGGTAATGATGCTACACACTCCATTTTCGTTTCTAACTCATCATTACATAATGTATAAATTGATGGGATCATTTGAGTAAAATGAAATGGAAACGATTTCTAGTGATTGGCAGAGGCCTTACGGCCATAAACAAATCCAAGAAATTCACGAGCCACTCAATCTGAAGCTCGGAATTACCTTCAAGCCACCGGTTCATCAATGGTCGAATCTCTTCAAAGTGTACCGGTCGGTCACACAACTCTCGCTGCTGCTCGATGGTACCTTTTGCATCACCTGCTTCAAAGAATTCACACGTCGTTTTCTCACGCAAGTGGGTCGACTTTTTCTTTCTGTGGCCGCAAAGGCGTCGTCAAGGGAAGAGAGAAGATATCGTCTCCCGCTCACATCACGTCACGTCTCCAAAAGAAAAACGTGCTCTCCATCCCCACCTTCTCCGTGCATGCGGGTTTGTTTCCAATGGGACAGCCCCCACGGATTCGTCGTCGTCCTCGTCAAATGTCGGACCAATCACATGGGCGCGTGTGACAGGTCGTTTTCCGTGCCATCTCACGTCAGTGGCCGGCTTGAACTAAAGAAAAATTTACTCTCCTTCGGTCAGTCGGTCAGCAGAACCTTCAACATTACAAACTTGTCCTGCGCTTCGAAGATCTTTGCCCTTTTTCACACTCAATCTAGGAATCATGTGGTCGAGCTCTGGTCCAGAAACAGGACATTCCTGTGAGTCCGTGACCCCACGCTTTTCTAGTACAAAGCCAAAGAGAATCTCTCTCTCTCTCTCTGGGTTTTTCAAGGTGAAGACTTTTATGGCCTTCAGTTTGAGAGCGGAGTGACTGGTTGCGGATTTCGGAGGTGGGTTTTGGCGGAATCCGTGTTTGGTGATGAGATTTTTGTGAAGCTGTAGAATGGAGAGAGACTTCTTGGGTTTGGGCTCGAGCGAACCGTCGGGTGTTGTGAAGAAGGAGGAGACGAGCACCGAGGCTTGCGGAGGGTCTGGTCTGTCACTTTCTTGAATCTGACAGTACCCCATTCTTGTTCAATTACAATCTCTTTCATTTGCTACTTGAGTTATATCTTCAGCTGGACTCCTAACATGGAATTTGTGAATAATTTGACTTTGAATTTAGCTTCACGCTTCATGATCTGGGGACAATTGAAAGGAAGAGAGAATGAATTCTTTTTGCTTTATTATGACTGTTTCAGACTGATCAGTCTGAGTTGTTACTATGATAATTCGGATTAAGGTTGTTGGAATTAATGCGGAAATTGTTGGATTTTTCTTTTTTTGGATTTTCCAGTTTTGGTAGGAGGGGGTTTCTGAAGTGCCTAGTACGGTAAGGGTATGCATTTGAATGACAGTTTCTTCATGCCTAATTCTTAACGTGCCGGACGTTCAGAGGTTGGAGAACTTTTGCCCTTTAGGCTTCTCACTTTCTCAGCTAGCATGTTAAATACTCGGGTGCCTTTGATCTTATCTGCTTATTAGTTTTGCACGGCTTGATTTGACAGTACAGAGTGAACTTGTGTGACAGCAGACTGGCGTCTTTTCCTCCTTTTTTTTTTTCTAAATCTAGCTGCTTATCGGAGATCATGTATATTGATCTGTCCATGTATAGTCTGTTGATTGCATATTATTCCGAGAAAAGTATCTCTCTACTCAATTAAAAAGGAATTTTCACACGGGGCTCGTGGCGGAGTTTCCGGCACTTCTCTAATTGGATTACCCTATGGCTCGGCCGTAATTAGTTGCCTACCTAGAGCAAATTAGTAAAGCAACCCACCACCATGGCCCTCACTTATATCCGAGCTCCCAATGGCATTAACCATCATTAGTTTCGAGTTGAAAGCATCGAAACGTCCTTATCACTGGGTTAATCCTAGGGTGGGTGAGTTACTTGCACTTCACTAAGAAACTGTTCGTGACAGCAAATATTGTACTAGTGCTGAGTTGCATGACTGACCAAGTAATTAAAGATGCGGGGGTTGAACAAGATGGATGATATGGCTTTCTTGGAATCTCTAGGATTGAACAAAGTTTCGGGAGCAAGATGGCCATTCCTGGAGAAATTCCATGCTGTTCCTCATTTAAAGCTAGATCTACCGGGACATGGTCTTGTTTCCACCCCAAATTCAGGTCTTCTAGGCGCCGCTTCTACATTGGGAACCACTGAATCAAGGTAACTGCTTTTGTGATTGAACAAATTCTGTGTTTACTTAGCCAATTTGATAGGCTCAACTGCTAAGACGATAAATGATTCCATAAATGCTCTGGGTTGGAACAAAGTGACTCCTATAGACAATTAAGCAGCTTTCAAGCTGAATGTGTTCACAGCTCCTATCTTTTCGTCCACTTATTCCCGATGGATGGTTTTATTTTTTTCAAGCTATATATTTGCAATTTATTTTCACTCTACAAGCATGATTTTGATTCAGAGCTTGAAGATGCTTAAACTAAATTTTACTATTGGAAATAGCTATTGCAGAAATGCTGCCAAGCCTCACGGGTCTCCTCAGTTGACCATCTTCTACGCGGGGAGCGTGAAAGTTTACGATGACATCCCTCCTGAAAAAGTGATCTCTCTCTCTCTTCCCCGACTCTATTCCATTTGTGTCTTTTCATGTGAAGATACTCAGTGAAATTCTTGGTATGATATGCAGGTCCAAGCTATTATGATCCTGGCTGGGAATGGAACTTCTAAATCTCCTAAGGCATCGCACTCAAAATGTTATGTTCACACGCCTACCACCGGGAATATCACTGGCAATCACGTGGTTCTCACGCAGCCTATTACACAGCCTTGCTCTGGCCTTTCAAGTCCATTCTCAGTGGCCTCACTTCCGGCTCCTCATTTGGGGAGTGGACTCACTAACAAGAATGGACCAAAGGAAGGTAACGCTGAAGGAGTTACTGCTCTGAGCAAAGTGGACAGTCCAAAGATGGTCGGTGCCATGAGATCAATTGCTGCAACAACCATGATGTCGGCTGGTAGGATTCTGATGTGCACGAAAGTTTTAGCTTGATGTCTCTTTCTCTGTGAAACTTGGTTTTCTCATTTCAAAGTTTTCTTTTTGTGAGGTAATGCTGCATGATATGTTGGGAATGCGTGGCATGAAGTGCAATGAAGTTGTATGTTGAATAAAACTGATTAAGAAAGAAGGGAGCTCAAAGTAGAGGAATCGTCTGGGGGTTTTTATTCTTGATAGCCAAATGACGATAGATGTCTGTTTCCAGGGTTTTCATCAAGTTTAGTCGAAATCTCTGACTTTCCAGTTTCCCTGCATTGACTTCTCTTCCAAGCCCTTTCCCTTTCCCATGTCTTTGTAGCATATGCTCTGAGACAATTTTTTAAATTGCGCCTCTATTTTATAGTTTAACATGTTGACTACTGGGACACAGAGATCATATTCTTGGATGTTTCTGCTCTTAGTGAAATTCGGCCTTTTTGCAGCCATCCCTCAGTCTCCTAAAGCGTCCTTGACTCGGTTCTTGGAGAAGCGCAAAGAAAGGTCAGTTATGGAAGATTGCTTTGGAAGCAGATTATACTTCCTGTTAATTATCTCAGGTGTCTTATGAACTTTTCAACCATGATTGTCTTCAATTCATTCTGGCATGAGCTAGTGGCGTCAAAGAGCTATCCTGAGCTCAAAATTTTAGTAATCTTGAAAGGCTTTTTTTTTTTTGGTGGCTCGACTTAAACGTATTGTCAAATGGCTTGTGGATTTGGCTTTGAATTCATCTAAACAAGTGCCGATAGAGTTATGACATTTTCCTTCAATTTGGGAGCTGATACTTTGCGGTTTCCGGTTTCAAATGCTTTCAGCGTTGCGTTCATTTGATTTTCCGCAAGTTGTATTGGCCACGAGAGGTGAGAATGACGTTTCATCCCAATGCAGGCTAAGAAATGCCGCACCATACAACCTCGGCAAGAGCTTGTCCCTGGAGTGTGCATCGCCGGACTCCAGTCCCATGAAGCTCTCTTCTGGTCTTGCTATGGACAAGCACTGTACTCAGTGATGCATAAGGCTTTTAGGATTTTGATGTGCTTGATTTTTCTCGTTTGTGTAATGAAATGGGATGGTATTGACCTAGTTTGTAATGTCCCGGTGCAGTCCTTGTACGGCTAAATAGTTTATCAGCGCTGGTGCTTTTTGTAACCTAATCACGAGATGAATAGTCTGTTCATTCGTGCAACGAAACAAGGTGCTTGATTTGAATTACTCGAACGACTCCTGTAAAATCTTTTATGATACATATCGGAATTCTGTGATGGAACAATGTATCCTTCGAAGAATGGGTCTATGAGGCCCTGTTTGGTAACCATTCAAAATGGCAAATTGATCTTTGTTAGGAATCGGTTTGGTATAGAATTGTGTTTGATAAAATTTTTGTTCCAGGAACAGATTGGGAATAGAATCAAGAATCACAAAAAGTTGATTTTTATTCCGGGAACGAATTTGAGAATCAAAATCAAGAACTCTTCTTCTTCCCTTCGGCCATCTCGCGACCGTCGTCCACCACTGCCCGCCACCGTTCGCCGTCCACCGTCGCCGCCAGTCGCCGGTCCGGCGAGCTAGACCAAGGCGAGGTCCGGCGAGCTCGTCGGGGCTGGGTAGGGGCTGGGCAAGCCTCGCGACGCCCAGCCCCAAGGCTTGCCCAGCCCAGCCGGTGGCCTAGCAGGCCTCGCCCAGCCCTAGCAAGGTCGGCAGTCCAGGCGGGCTAGGCGAGCCTTGCCCGGTAGTGGCGAGGCTCAATCGATGAGGGCCGACCTCGCCCAGGGTTGGCGATGCTTTCCGGTGAGGTTGTCGGCCCTCGTCGGCGATGCATGTCGCCAATCGCGGCGGCCGAGCCAAGAAGAAGAAGATGAGAAAAAGAAGAAAAAAAAAAAAAAAAAAAAGGAAAAAATGAAAAAGAAAAGGAAAAAAAGTAAAAAAAATTATTTAAAAATTAAAAGAAATTGATTTAGAACGAGAATTAATGAACACGTCTACCAAACGATTTTATTCCCAGAATCATAATTTTTTTTTTTTTTGGTCGGTCTTCTTACATTCCATCATCTTCATTTCATTCCGGACTTTGCGCTTGCCTCTTGCGGGCGCAGGAGTCAGCCGCTCTGGCTACGCATCCCATCCCGTCCCGAGAAGGTGGGGATTTGAACCCTCACCTCCCCCCTTCCATGTTGGAAGAGTGGCCACTGAACGAAATTTTGAACATTCTTAAATGACTTAAAATCTTAGAATCGGTTAAGAGAACAGAATAAAAAAAAGAATCGGTTCTAACAGAATCTATTCCAGGAAGCGAGAATCATTATCAAACTGCCAAGCGCCATTTCCATTCCCAGCTTCACCATTCGCGTTGTCCCAGCATCCCACTGCGCACATCGAAATGGGGTCGGACGTATCTATCAATCGTACTACCAACATGTATTGTATGAACCTGTCATCTGTAGTAGTCGTTAAAAGATAGTGGTCCGTCCTGATTGTAGCCTCTTATCTTTACCCTCCTTGAGTAATAAGAGAAGCTTTCGTCAACCTCAAAATGGTTCTTCAAGTCTAGATCTCCTCATCTTGTTTATCGTCTGTAATGAAATCCATTCAGGACATTTCCAAAGTTTTACATGTTCTTGCGGTGCGGTTTTCAGCGGGTTTGGATATGGTATGACCCCAAATATATAACCCCAAATTTGAACGCAGCATTGGCCACGCACATAGACCTTTATCTGATACATTTCTTAAAAAAGAAAATCACGATTTGTATTAGATCCACAGTCTATGTAATAAGATGATGGGCCTGGATGGGCCAGTCCCTTGAAAAAAGAATCATCGGCTCATGCCTCTTGGTTGGGCTTTGGCCACCCCATGATTGATCGGTTAAATATGAAAGATCTTTTCTGGACACGCGGCATTCAGAGAATTGGCCACGCTTTATAGCAAATTAAAGTTTCATGAGTTTTGTAATGCAGAAGTCGATAGAAGATTTTAGAGAATAAAAACCGCATAATTATTTGTTTAGTGAAGACTAGAATTTGGGTTTCCTGACAAAAAAAAAGAGAGACTATTTTAAATGAAATGATAGTTAGTTAGAAAGTCACTCCAAACAAAATAAAACCAAACCATACAAGACCATTCTATTGGGATGTTTCTTCATAAATTTTGGGTGTCTTTGTTTCACTGCAAATTTCATGATAAAAGAAAATATTTTTTATGAAAAGTATTTTTATAAAAAATAATTAATTTTCATTTGTTTGGTAGTTTAGGAAAAGTGATTTCTTTCTTCTCAAAAGAGGAAGTCATTTTCCCACAACTTAAGCTTATTATTTTCAGTCCATGAAAAAATGTTTTCCATAAATCAATTAGTCTTCCGCTATCCAAACATCAAAAAGCTGGAAAATTATTTCCTGGAAACAACTTGTCCTTCACGAAAAATGAATGTTCAAAAAAATGTTTTCCTAAAAATGATGACATTTATTGCTTGAAATAATTAGTCAATGGAATTTTTTTTTACTATCAATATAATAAATGCTTAAATAGTTTTGTGGATGATAAAAATATTTTTCATTCATTCCTTTTTATAAGTAATACAAGCTATCATTTTCGAAAAATATTTTTCAAATTATTCATTTTCCTTGAAACTAATGAAGTTTTGAGTTATTGAGAGATTTTTGTTGTTGCTATTTTTCATATTATATTGGAAAATGAAGACACATAGTCTTTCAATTTAGATTTGTTTAGAGAAAATTTCACTCTTTTTTTTTTAACAAATCATAGTCCTCTCCCAATATCACATTTTTACTTAATGCTAAATAGCTTACATGTATTATTGTATTTATTTTTCTTAGTTAAGAATTCTGATGAAAAAGAGAGATATAATATTTCTTGGCATTATCAATTGGAGGATACATCAATTTATACAAGCTTTATGGATGAATTTTTAAAATAATAGAAGATCGATTACAATTAAGGGAAATATACAAAATCTCTTAAGTATATCTCTAACGTTCCTATTTTTCAAAAAACTTAAAATGAGTCTTCCCACTTTCAAATGTTTGAAGGCAAGGTGGAAAAAAAAGGGAAAAAGAAAGAGTACTTTATAAAAGTGTTGACAAGTACTCTAAACTTCATCCTATCATGTTTAGCCAATCGGGATGAGTAAGATTTGAGCGGGCAATTCCCACTCTAAAATTGGGAACAATATATTAAAGACTAGTTCTGAAAAATTAGAATTGAAAACTGCTTGTTGGTTCTGTAGATTCACTCGGGAATCGGACTGTTGATCTAGTTTGGTTCACAAGTGCAAGGAATCAGTTCCAAATCCCAACAAAATTACATTCATCATCAGTTAATATTATGGTGAATCTAGTTTCTATATGGGTGCTTCTTTGCAAGAGAAAATGTAAGAATAATAAAAAATCTGCATGGAAGTCTTGCTTATCAAACACGAACCATCTCTAGCTTATAATTTGACAGAAAGCCAAATATCAGACTAAGTCAACCAAAATAGAATATGCGCAGCAATGCTTAGTAGCTGCGACTGGATGTTATAAGAGATGCATTTGTGAGTTAGTGGCAGGGGAGAGAGACAAATAGAGGTGCATATCAAGAAAAGCAGCATCTAAGTAGGAGACATTAATCTCGACGGAGACACCCGAAATGGGGGTGAGAAAGACTGTAGGGTAAATGGTAGCATCTTAATGTGTGTTCTATTTTGAGGAGCATGAGACGCAAATAGGACCACAGGGCAAATGGCAAAAGGCAGGTGAAAAAGACTCAATTCCATCGAGAGTGAGCTGGATTTTTTATTTTTTTTTAATATATACACCTATTTGGTGGGCAGCTTCAAGCCTGCAACCATGAATCGGCCCGGTACTCACTAGTTCCAATAAATTGAAATTGGGGACCAAACTAGTCCCCATGGGAACCGCTCGTTCTAGGCCGGTCCAATCCAATTCTTGGCAATTCTTGGTATGCAAATAAAATAGGCCTGACTTTGTTACCCAAGCTTTCGCATAGCCAATTCACGTCTCTTTTCGGTCTAGATAAGCAATGTAGAACACTATTCTCAAGGCTAATATTCACAATTTTGGGTCCAAGCGAGTCGAGCTAACCGTAAGGCTCATAAACAAAATCTATAACTAGTAGGGGGTGTGCAAAGGAAAAAAATAACAATTCCTAATTTGATTTGAAGCGAGACTCTAATGGTTCAATGGGGTTGATCGAGAGTTAAAGAGGGAATCTAATATCCGAGCCGTTGAGCACTTGTGTTCTTAGAATTGGGACTAAACCAAAAGTTTCGAATCAGGTAAAATAGTTTGAACCTTAGTCATCATCACATTTGAAATGCTCCTGTGCACTTAGGAAGCTAACGGCTACTAATCTCTTATAAAGCATAGGTAAATTTTCAAATAGGGATTTGAAGTGGGACCACTTTTCAAAAGAGAGTACAAAGTAAACATTGTCTTAAATAATTATATAAAGTGGCTAACTTAATCTTAAGTAAAGGCTTGAACAAACACATGCATCTCACATGCCACTTTGTCAGGGATTTCTCATCCTTGCACAATGTTGATTCAACGATGGATAGAGGAGCGATTGTCAATGATGTCGGTATAAAGGGCTCAACAAAGACTTTCATGATGTCAAGTGAGATCCGGCGTTGGAAGTGGTTTTGTGCACGTGCAACAGGAAGAACAATGGACAAATAAAATGATAAAAAGAAAATCAAAAAGTAAAAAGGAGAAAGAAAGCAGAAAAAACCTAACATCATGCCTTTATAGAGTGGCATATGAGATACACATGCTCTCTTAGGCTCCTCTTTGAGATTAAGTAGCCATTTTGAGCCTTTATTTGAGATCAGACCCTCTTTTGAGAAAATAATCCAATTTTAAGCTTTTATTTGAAATTGATTTAATATCATAAAAAACTCAAATTGATACACTTACGATAAATTTACTAAAAATTAATTTTTATTATAAAAAATCATAAACTAGTATACATAAGACAAATTTATAAAAATGTCAAATTGTTACATTTGCAATAAATTTACTCTCAATTAGTTTCCGATAAATTGGATTAATATTAAAGAAAATCACAAACTAAATAAAACTTTAAATTAGTACACCCATACTCTTTTCTATACTTAGCAATTTAACGATGAAATTTAATAAAAATTAATGAAAAGTAAATTTATTATATATATGAAAATAATTTATTATAAATATATTAATTTATGATTTGTCATGGTATTCACTCATTGAAACTTTTCAAAAGCGTATTAAAATGGGCATTGGGAAAAGCTCATGGCACTGCTAAGTCAACATTCGAGTCAAAGTTCGATCCACGTCAGCATTTAGTGCTTTGGGTCGTTTGGTTCAATTTTGAGGAAATGGCTTTGCATTTCTCCAAATATCTTTAGAGGAATGGGCATTTGAGGAAGGCAAAAGCATTTGGATACTCTTTTTTGGTGTATTTTGCAAAGCAGCTTTGAAGTGAAAAGAAAAAGGAAAAAATGAAAATGAAAAAGGAAGAGGAGATGTTGAAGCAGAGGGGAACAAACGAGAGGCAACCGGAGCTAGTGGTTGTGGTTGGGGGGAGGCGGCGAGTCACGCAACCCCCACACTACCATCACCTGGGTTGCGCGGCCTCAGGCGACATTGCCTGAGGCCGAGCCACTTAAAGCGCCGGCGGTGCATGAGTCGTGGGACCTAGTTGGTGTTGCCTGAGGCCGTGACCCAGGCAACGGCGGTGCGGGGGTTGCGTGACCCAGCCGGCGTCGCCTGAGGTCGTGACCCAGGTGACAGCAGTGTGTGGGGGTTGATGCTCGAGGTCCCTTGACTTCAGGCAACTAGATCTAGCGACCTTTCATGCAACAAGTCCAAGGAAGACAATGCTTGAGGCCGCGACCCAAGTGACGGCGGTGCGGGGGGTTGATGCCCGAGGTCACCAGTCGGTGACCCTTCACGTGACAAGTGCAAGGAAGATGATGAACTATATTTTTTTAGGGAAAAAGAGGAAAATGCAATTATTAGTGAGAGCAATATTAAAAGAAAAAAAAATCATTGAACATCTATTTAGAATTCTGAAAATGCTGAAAATCCAAAGTAAGGGCCCGTTTGGTTTGGCTTTTGGGGAATGCATTTGTAGAAATGCAAATACCTTTGGGTGAAGGGGTTTTCAAAATGCAAATGTCGTTTGGTAAAATTTGCATTGAGAAACAACTTTGGCCAAAATACCATTTGGTAAAATTTGCATTTGTAATTAACTTTTATTAAATTTAAAAAGCAAAAATATGTTTATATTTTTTTTTTGAAGTCCGACCACCGGACCACTGAATCCAGTGGCTGAACCGCCCTGAATAAAAAATATAAAAATATAAACATAAAAAATATATATATATTTATTTATATAAAAACAATTGGAGAAAAAAATAGATATGTTTATATCTATATAAAAATATATAAAATAGCCTAAATAAAAAAATATGTTTATATTTTTATATAAACATATTTATATATATAAAAAATATAAAAATATAAACAAACATAAAATATATATAAAAAATATATATGTTTATATATAATTTCTTTGTTAAAATACGTAACAAAAATCCCTCCCCAAACCGTGCTTGCATTTTTCATTGCACACGGCTTTCCCTATGTATACATCGAAAACTCAATGTCTTCCCTAGAAAGGACTCTAACTCTCCAGGAAAGGGGAGCTATGGAATACACTATTGTGGTAGCTGAAACGGCGGATTCCCCAGCTACGTTACAATACCTCGCTCCTTATACAGGAGCAGCTCTTGCTGAATATTTTATGTTTCGTGAACGACACACTTTAATCATTTATGATGGTCTCTCCAAACAATAAAAAAGAAACGGTAGGTACAGCTAGTCCATGAACAGCTAACCATCGCCTTTAAAAATTGGATAGGTTCGGATTGCGGGCAGCTCGCACGCATGAAGCGGAATCGCTAGTGTCGCCGGTCGGGCATACGGCGGTCGTTCCCGGGTCTTGTACACACCGCCCCGTCACACTATGGGAGCTGGCCATGCCCGAAGTCGTTACCTTAACCACAAGGAGGGGGATGAAGGCGGGGCTAGTGGCCGGGTGAAGTCGTAACAAGGTAGCCGTCTTTGGAAGGTGCGTTGGATCACCCAGGGCGAGGTCATTTCGGGGCAAGCGGATCATTTATGATGAAAAGGAGGAGCTTCAAGAGAATGATTCGGAGTTCTTGCGAGAATGGAACCATGCAGTACCAGACACGAGATAGATCTTCCAAAGAACAAGGCTTTTTCGAATAAGCCAATTCATTTGGGACCCTGCAGATCCACTATTTTTCCTATTCAAAGATCAGCCCTTTGTCTCTGTGTTTTCACATCGAGAATTCTTTGCAGATGAAGAGATGTCAAAGGGGCTTCTTACTTCCCAAATAGATTCCCCTACATCTATATATAAATTTTGGTTTATCAAGAATACGCAAGAAAACATAAAATAGATATGTTTATATCTATATAAAAATATATAAAATAGCCTGAATAAAAAATATAAAAATATAAACATAAAATATATATAAAAATATATATGTTTATATAAAAAAAAAATAAGAGAAAAAAATAGATATGTTTATATCTATATAAAAAATATATAAAAAATATATAAAATAGCCTAAATAAAAAATATAAAAATATAAACATAAAAACTATATATGTTTATATAAATATATTTATATAAAAACAATCGAGAAAAAAAAATAGATATGTTTATATCTATATAAAAATATATAAAATAGCTTGAATAAAAAATATAAAAATATAAACATAAAATATATTTATTAAACATAAAATATATAAAAAATATATATGTTTATATAAAAACAATCGGAGAAAAAAATGTTTATATCTATATAAAATATAAATATATATTATATTATATTTTTTATAAATATATATTTATTAAACATAAATATAAAGTATAAAGTATATATTTTTATATTATAATATAAACATATTTATTTTTATATTTATTTTTATTTGGGCGGTCGATCGGCTTCTCCATAGGAGAGATGAGCAAATACTGAAGTTGCATTCCGAAGATGTAACTTTTCAAAAAGGACCTCAAAGAGCTGCGTTAATTTAAAAGCGTCCTTAGAGCCACTTGGAATCTGATGCATCTCGCCAAAAGTTGCGCAAAAATACGAACCAAACACTTTGTTTGGCTAAGGACTTTAGGCGGAAATGAGAATTCCAAATGCTGAACCAAACATGGCCTAAGTCTCTATCTGCATTGGGCTTTTAACATTTTAAAGACAAGCATTTGGCTAATGAAATCTTCAAATACTAAATTAAACATCAATTTTTTTTTTTCAAAGGCTTTGGGGATTTAAAATCCCTTAGAAATTCTAAACCAAACAGGCCATTCCTTGGTGTGGGGGCCTGCGGACGGTGCGCTGCATCAGACAGGACAGGAGTGTCTCCTGAGAAGGAGAGGAGCCCCCGCCCGCACATGGGAAACCCTGACCTGACTACCCAAAAATGCCCGAACCCGTACAATTAAATTCGGCAAAAATAAAAGAAACGAAAAGTTATGTCCCCGTAGTCCGGTCCTCACCCCCTCGCCGTGCGCCTGCAACTCGATCTCCGTCGTCCGTTCCCCTGACGAGGGTCCGGACTCCTCTGCCCCTCATCTCGTCCGTCCTTTGATCGTCCCCCACCTCGCAAAACCCCGCGCTTTCTTCCCTGAACCTCTCTCTCTGTCTCCCTCGCGCTCGCACTTTCCATTTTCATTTCTAGTCAAAACCTCGGCTCGTCTCCCTCTCGCCCCGGCTCTTCCTTTCTTGTTCTTTCTCGCGCGAACCTCAAAAGGAACCTCCTTCGCTCTGGTCTTGGGGCCATCCATGGCTTTGGCGCGTCTCTTCTTGCTTCTGTTTCCAGTCTCCCTTGCTTCCGCGGATGAAGGTGAGCTCGTCAAGCCCGTGGCCTTCGTCTTGTTCCCGTTGCCTTCCTTGGAACTCTTGTCGGTGGTGTTCTTTGTTGTTGCTATTTTTAGCTAAATGTTCTCTATACTGCTGTTTTTGCGTATGTTTTTGTCTCTTTCCACAGTGGGTTTTGGTTCTAGTGACGGAAGCTTGCTGTTCTTTTTAGTTCTTGAACTTCAATCTGTTCTTGATTTAGTCGGTGTGGTGCTTTGCCTGAAACTACTTACCCAGCTACGACTGTGATATTGAAGCCGTATGCTTCATAGCTAGTGTTCAGCGATCAATCACCCCATTGAGCCTCTTTAGGGCTTATTTGGTAACTTGCCAAATAGTGTTTGTTTTTATTTTTTAATTCTCGAAAGTAGATTTGGAACAGAAATGCATTTGATGAAATTTTTATTTCTAAAAATAAATTTCTATTTTTTATTCTCAGAAATAAAATTGAGAATAAAAAAAAATGACTTTTTGTTTTAGAGAACAATTATAGAATTAAGTCAACATATTTTTTCTTTTTTTTCTTCTTTTTTCTTGTTCTTTTTCCCTCTCCCTTTTTCTTCAAGTGCTGCCACCGCCGTCGGTCATCGGCAAGCTCGCCAGAGGCTCGCCTAGCCACTGGCGATCTAATAAGGCCGAGCCTCGCCGATGGCCAGGTGGCCCTCGCTCAAGCCTCCCCTCACCACCAGCGAGCCTTGCTTGGCCGAGTGAGGCTCGAGTCAACCTATTTTTTCTTTTTTTGCTTCTTTCTTCTTGTTCTTCTTCCCTCTCCCTTTTCTTCAAGTGTTGTTGTCGCCAGCATTGTCGTCCGCCTTTATCGGTTGCCGGCGAGCTTGCTGAGGGCTCACCAGGCTAGGGTGAGGTCTAGGGAGCGCCTCACCAGATCTGGTAAGGCTGAGCCTCGCTTGGCTGAGCGAGGTCCAGGGAGGCCTGGCGAGCTCACCGGAGGCTCACCCAGCCACTAGCGAGGCTTGGCCCCCTTGGATCTGGTAAGGCTGAGCCTCGCTTGGCTGAGCGAGGTCTAGGGAGGCCTGGCGAGCTCACCGGAGGCTCACCTAGCCACTGGCGAGGCTTGGCCCCCTTGGATCTGGTAAGGCTGAGCCTCGCCGGTGGCCAGGTGGGCCTCGCCGGGCCTCCCTCGGCCACTGGCGAGCCTCGCTTGGGCAAGTAAGGCTCGGCCAAGCCTTGGCCGAGTGACGCGGACCTCGCAGTGGCCCAGCGAGGTTGAGTCTCGCCGGCGACTAGGCAAGGCCGCTCGCCTAGCCGAAGGCTTGATCGACGAGGCATGGCCTCATTGAGGGCTGGCGATGCTTCGGTGAGGTCGTCGACCTTTGTTTGGCCGATCGTCGGTCATCCCAAGGTCGACAATTGGCCACCAAGAAGAAGAAGAAGGAGGAGGAAGAGGAGGAGGGGAGAAAGAAAGGGAAAAAAGAAAAAAAGAATAAAATTATTTTAAAAAAAAATTAGTTGAAGTAGGAATTGAAATTTTGCTATATATAGAAAACATATTTAATTTTATATTTTAATTTATTATTTACTATTTAATAAAAAATTGATTAGTTAATATTTTTATTACTTAGTATAAATATAATTAATCAATAAAATTTCTATAATTTAATAAATTTTAGAATGGAATAGATTTCTAAATTCGAATTCTTTTGAAATTGAAAATATAATGTGATTTCTTCACTCATAAGAAGACAATTATATTGGTGAGTGGTCCATGAGAATTCAATATCAAATTTAAACTTATTTAAAAAGGTAATTGAAAAAGAATTGTAATATAAATTTTATGCAGTTACCAAATGCATTTTGTTTTTTTTTTTCTATTCCAAAATAAAAAAAAAATTGTATAGTTGCCAAATACTTTTTTTTTTTGGTTTAGAAATTGTTTTGGGAACATAATAAAAAAGAACAATTTTTTATCAGAAATTGTTCCTAGGAATAGAATAGTTACCAAACGTACCTTTAGTAGGTGCTTCTTGTTTTGCTAGAAGGATTATAAAAAGAACAGTTGGTATAGGTTCAAGTGCCAATCATCCTACCTTAAATAAGATCTCGTCTAGGAGAGAAAAAAGAAAAGAAAAACAAAGAACATTTATGGAGAGTTGGCGAGGTAGGCCAACTCTCCATAAATGTTCTTGGACCAAAATATTTTCTTTTAATTTTTTCTCCGAGGAGAGAAAAATAAGGCCTCATTTGGTAATGTTCTCAAGAATAGCTGATTATTTTTTTTTGGTGAATGCGATTATGTTATTTTGTTCTCCAAAACAAAAAAAGAACATAAATTTTTTATTCTCAAGAATAGATTGTTGTAAATTTAAAATAGAATTAACAAATAGAAAAAAATAGCCTTTTGTTCCAAGAACAATTCCAAGAATCAAGCCAACTTTTTTTCCCTTTTCTCCTTCTCTTTTCTTCTTCTTCCTCCCAGCTGGTCATTGACCATTGTCGAATGCCACGGCTGCTAGCGGCAGTTGTGGCTGGCGACAAGTGGCAGTGGTTGCCGACGACCAATTGGGCGAGATTTGGTGAGCTCGCCGAAGCCTCGCTGAGACCTCACCCAACCATAGCAAGCCTCGACCTCGACCGGGTGGTGTGAGGTCAACCTCACCTTGGCCTCAGCCAATTGGGCGAGATTGAGCCTCACCGATGGTTGACCGGTCACAAAGAAGGAGGAAGAAAAAAAAAAAAAAAAGGAAAATATAATAAAAATATTGAAAAATTAAAAGAAATAAAAAAATCAAGAATTCTACCAAACTCATTTCTATTCTGAAAAAAAGAAATTTTGTGTAATTATTTTGTATCATTTTTTTGTTTAGAAATTGTTCTTGATAATAGAATTAAAAAAAAATCGTTTATGATAAAAAATTATTCTTGAAAACATAATTATTATCAAACGTGTTAAGTTATGCTTGGAATCATCCCCATTTGCGTCCCAGCTCATATGGTAGTCCGTAGATAGCTCAGCGCACAAGTTCATACATGACTTGCTTCTTGACCAAAGTGCCCTTTAACTTTACTCTAGAAAGAGTGTCGGTCGAGTGGCAGGACAAATTGTATTCTAATGGGGTCTTCTGAATCTGATTCGGAGGGTTCCTCGTCAGCGAAAGAACATGTAGCTGATTTGGACCATAGGATGCACGTATGGTCCCAATCTCTTCTTCTTTATTTGGCACGTCTTGTTTATTTTCTGAGGGATACCATTCAATAGATGGATCTGGCAATCAAGAGGGTGTTGCCACTCGTGTGCTCTCACATTTGTCTCATATCCTTCATTCGATTCATATGTAGTAATTCTGATGATGCTGGTGTTTTAGTCGGCTCGGCATTGTTTTGGTGTGATGCTGAGAAAATTGCGCGACATAAACTATATCCAATTTTTGGTTTTTCCAAGATAGGATAAGATGTTGCTGTTGAAATTGGAAACTTGTTTACTAGAGAAGTAGCTGGAATTGGTAAGTATGAGCGTGGCCCACCCAGATGAGGAGGGAGACTAGTGATGTCTCAACTACCCACCAGTAAAAATTTATTAATTACATTTTATGGCTTTGTCAAGGTATGTTCTCTGCAAGAAAATTTCTAAATTAGATGGTCAGGTCAAACAATCATTAATTCCATGTGAAAGTTTTGGATTTTAGCGTATGTCTTCTCTTTGAGTATGCTGATCATGGAGCCTGCTCTCTCGTATGCTTCAATTATTTCCAGATCTCTATCATAAAACAAAGGAAGAGTGTACTGACTTTCTCACATTAGTACGCCATAATGTCATTCTCTACTCACCTATTCTCTTTGATGTCATTTGATGGAACGGACTTAGCTTCTTATTGCTCTGCTATGTCTATTTTTTAACTGTTAGTTGGTTCGTTTGCCTTTGTCTAGAAAGGAAGCAAAAATTAAAGAAAAGTGGAGTCCACAACTAATAATTATTGCTCTTCATCTGATACGGTGTATGGAGGACGAAAAGGGTGTCTGCAACCATATCTATCGTACGTAGACATGAGGATGGTGTATACAATGTGTACATATGGTCATTCCCAAATGTTTTACTCTATTTCACTTCCTGGGCTAGTTAAGCCATTCGCACTCATCCTTATTCTTGGCGTGGCATACTTAAAATGCATTTGTTATATACTTCTGGTCCCTTCATTGGTGTGAACATAGGCACTGACCTCTCCGACATGCTGAGCCCAACTCAGGTGGTGGCGCTTCTAAAAGCTCAGAACATACGACATCTTAGGCTTTACGATACTGACCACGCCATGCTTCTTGCACTCGCTAACTCTGGCATCGGCATTACCGTTTCTGTTCCTAATGACCAGCTACTTGGCATCGGGCAGTCCAATGCGACCGCTGCCTATCGGGTAGCTCGGAATATCATAGCCCATGTCCCCGCTACTAACATCACTGCCATTGCTGTGGGATCCGAGGTCCTAACGACCCTTCAGAATGCCGCCCTCTCCCTGTCTTGGCCATGAAGTTCATCCACTCAGCGCTTGTCGCTTCGAATCTCGACAGTCATATCAAAGTCTCAACCCCACATTCTTCCTCCATCATTATCGACTCCTTCCCACCTTCTCAAGCCTTCTTTAACCGCACTTGAAATCCGGTCATAGTCCCATTGCTTAAGTTTTCTTTAGTCTACTAGATCGTACCTCATGCTCAATGTCTATCCATACTACGACTACATGCAGTCAAATGTCACAATTCCACTGGACTATGCCCTCTTCCGTCCTCTTCCTCTGAACAAGGAAGCTGTCGATGTTGGACGCAAATTGCGTAACCCCAAGATCTCCATAACTAGAACAAGAACATGCATAATTGAGTAGAAAGATTAACACACCTGTTTTGAGATCCATCGAACATACAGCGGAAGCAGAAAATGGATTACCCACATATTAAGAGAATCCACGCATCAAGTCATTCTCCTCTAATGCCCTCCATATCACTAGCTCAATGAGGCGGCCCCCTCACGTATAGCGTTAGGTAAACCCCCTTAGATGAGGATATATGTGAGAATTAAGGTTAGAGGAGAGACTTGAGCACTATTTATAAAGTTCATAGCTAGTCCCCTTTATTACGGGCCAGGCTCAACTCGGCCCACACTAGCTAGCCCATATTAGATTAATTAAGAAACTTTCTTTCTCACCTTAGACCAATAATGTTTTATGGTGACCATAAAAACAATAAATTACAATATCAATTAATGTAGTCCACATTAGAAAAACTCTTACATTCTCCCACTTGGATTATATTAATTGAAATTGTATCGTATGTACACACATTGGTCCAGAGATAATTCTTAATAGTCAATCATATCCCATAAAATCTTAAACACCGAATCATAGCGGTAACTGTATGTATACACACAGAGCCTTCCATGGTCATGAGTGCTCTCAACTTTATTGATATGGATTCAATATGGTAGTATGACAAATGGATAACATCTTTCATAGAGAGATCCTATTTGTCAGTCACCATTCTTTTACCTTAGACGTCACAAAAACTTGTGTCACTAGAGAATGCTTTATGGTTCCAATGAACCCACATATGTCTTGTCCTTATAATTAACCTTTATTTATGTATCACAAGACATATGCACAAAGCTAATAACCGGATGCCCGGATGCCCCTAGCCTTCACTCAAGGTTTATACAATCCCTTAAGACTTTATCAATATATATTCAACATAATAACAACACATTCAAAAATATTTTATTGAATGCAAAAGTTGATACATATCAAACCGTTACAAAGTGTAACGAACACAGATGCAACATTTATTAGAGTAAAGCCAAAATAGCTCATACTAAACAACAGCATCTCATGATGCTCCTAGGCCCATGCTAACGACGTATCACTCAAATACACATGAGCGTAGGCCTTTAATTAGTGGATTTGCAACCATATTATTTGTGGAAATATGTTATATTAAAACGTCACATTTCTGTACCGTTTGCTTTTGGTCAAAAATTTTAACCACCATACATTTAGACTCCTTAAGACCTCTGTAGTAAATAAATAATACTACAAATTTGTTATATCAATACAACCATATGGGTCTATCCATAAAGTTAAAACAATCAACTCCGTCATGAGGTTCTGGAGCCTAATAGCCCAAGTAACAGCTTAAAAGAATGTTACTAACACTACTTATATAGTAGAAGATAACATAGAACTTTATTTACTGCACTTCCTGCTAACATAAATAGGTATTCCGTTATTGATTTTAT
Source organism: Eucalyptus globulus (assembly GCA_014182545.1). Classification (NCBI taxonomy): domain Eukaryota; kingdom Viridiplantae; phylum Streptophyta; class Magnoliopsida; order Myrtales; family Myrtaceae; genus Eucalyptus; species Eucalyptus globulus. Next base: position 33,870,444 of record CM024723.1, read on the forward strand.
GTCATCCTAACAGCCAGCAAAATTTACATCTAAATACCCTACTAGCTGCAAGAATTGAATATGTTTGTAAATTATCATATAATCTCTTGTCTTATTTAAATACTTTAAAATCTTCTTGGCAGCAATTTAGTAATCGTGTTCTGGATTTGACTGATATCTTCCTAGAAGTCCCATCACAAAGACAATATTTAGTATAGTGCAAATTCGAGTATACATTATACTTTTAAGTGCACTGACACAAGGTACACTATTTAATTATATTTTCTCAATATCTAAATAAGGACAATGTGATAAATTCAGTACATCACCCTTAATAACATAAGCAATTCCTGGCCTGCAATGATGTATATTGAATATTTTCAATATACAATCAACAAATGTCCTTAGAAAATCTAATATAATATGGCAAAAACAATCCTTACTGAGGACCTCGGGACAAAGGATATAAGATGTTTCGAGGTCACAACTTGTAAGCAAAATATCATGTACCTAGAGTATGAGAAAAATAAATTTTCTCCCACTAACCTTGCAGTATATTGAATTACTTTGTTCCAAATTGAACAAAATAACAACACTATGAAACTTTAATAATATTGTCTGGAAACTTGCTTAAAACTTTGAATAAGACTTTTCAGTCTATACACAAGTTTACTTGAAACATCTGTTGCAAAATCCTCCAATTGCACAATATAAATTTTGTATCTATTTGGCGTAACTCCATATCAAAATAAATTATTAATGCCACGTTCACTCTGAAAGAATCTTTAAAAATACTAGAAAGAAATATTTATTTCTTCACTATTAACTATCCACCCCTCTTTCAGAGTGAAAACTTTAGCTATAAGTTTAGTTTTAAACTTCACAATTTTCCTTTAAACTACATCACCCTTAACAACATAAGCAATTCCTGGCCTGCAATGATGTATATTGAATATTTCCAATATACAATCAACAAATGTCCTAAGAGAAAATCTAATATAATATGGCAAAAACAATCCTTACAGACCTCAGGACAAATGATATAAGATGTTTCGAGGTCACAACTTGTAAGCAAAATATCATGTACCTAGAGTATGAGAAAAAATAAATTTTCTCCCACTAACCTTGCAGTATATTGAATTACTTTGTTCCAAATTGAACAAAATAACAACACTATGAAACTTTAATAATATTGTCTGGAAACTTGCTTAAAACTTTGAATAAGACTTTTCGAGTCTATACACAAGTTTACTTGAAACATCTGTTGCAAAATCCTCCAATTGCACAATATAAATTTTGTATCTATTTGGCGTAACTCCATATCAAAATAAATTATTAATGCCACATTCACTCTGAAAGAATCTTTAAAAATACTAGAAAGAAATATTTATTTCTTCACTATTAACTATCCACTCCTCTTTCAGAGTGAAAACTTTAGCTATAAGTTTAGTTTTAAACTTCACAATTTTCCTTTGAAATTCTTTTAATTTTGTACGCCAATTTGCAACTAATGAACTTGTGATCTTTAAGCAAGTAAGTTAGTTTCCAAACACTATAATGTTTCATAGATTGTATACCACATTTTATGACATCTAATTACATACTTGATTAAGAATAGGAAACGGCATTTATAAATATGCCATTACATCAATCATATAGTGGATATTGTAGTCATGCTCTCACAAATAGACTATATAATTTAATGGAATAACTGATCGTCTTTTCCTAATAAATCTGCAACCACTTCATTCTGCACTTGAGAGGTTTAAGAAAATTTCATCATAAATTATATCAAGAATAGTACCTTAAACCTCAACAAGTTTAGTCTATGGTATAGGAGATTCAATAATTGTCAAAAACACAGTAACTTCAATCATACTATTTATCTTTAATAGTCTGAGAGCAGTCATTCTCTACAATTACATCAATCTTTAGAAACTTTAGAGTATGTGATTCCATAATTCTTGCACCTTCTTTAAGGTCATAAAATCAATACCCCTTTAATAATCTATATAAAGATACAAAATAATTCCGAGTGGATCTGAATTCCAACGCACTTAATATTGGATTAAATAATCTCACTTCTACATGACACCTCTAAATTTAATATAATTCAAGTAATCCATGCCCAATCTATAACTCAAAAGAAGTTTATGAAAGAACTTTGATAAGAGACACTTTTTGTATGTGAAAAAGTTGCTTTCATAATATCATCTTATAAAAGACCAAATAAATTAGTCTTATTAATCATACTCATCACCATATTCAATATGGTGCATTTATGCCTTTCGGCTAAATTTTTTTGTTAGGATTTTCAGATATAGTAATTAAATTACTACCTCATAATTTATCAAATATTTGACAAATGACCCTTTAAGCTATTTTGCATTGTCATACTTGCCAAAATACTCACGGCCATTGTTAAGCCTAACAACCTTTTAAGACTAATTGTAATTGTTTTATTCTTTATCTCGGTCATTTTCCTTAAATAGAAAACTTTCGGAAACAACATTTTAACCATATACGTTATGTATATGTCATTAGGACTTAAACACAATCTTTGCAGATGTGTCTTAATTTCAATATCAGACAAGACATAATTTCAAGCAACTAAGGCTTCCATCATCTTATAGCAGTGCAGTCCGCAGGCAAACCTCTTTTCAAGTGTTCTAGAATTGAACGCTTCATGGAATGATAAGCAAATTCAATTGCTCTTTTCTCAAGCAACAAATCATATGTCCACAACTTAAAATTTGAAGCAGTAAAAATCTCAATAATAATGGAGTTATTAATTACAGAAAAGTTGACTGAAAAACAAGCAATGTATATAATTAACATCATGTGAGCACTGTGTAACTTGACATACAAGTACACATCTAGAGAGTTACACGCATAATCATATAATCACTTTTGGGTAGAATACATGACATGCAGTTGTATACTCCTTACATGATAGATGTTATTATATGATTTTCGTGAATTCATCACCTTTGGGCAGATGAACCATTGGGATCAATCAATTCTCTATCACACCATCATGTATCCCTCCATGAACTAATATACAATCATCTCCTTTGGAAGTATGACCACACATTAGACCAGGAGACATCCCAATCGGCATACACGACCGAAATTTCTCAAATCCAATCAAGCGTGCCACTTTGGCGGTCACTACTCAATTGAATCTTTGAAACTCTCTCATACCAGTTTGCTAATTACATTGTTTTATCCATTAATAAAAATTAACTATACATATATATAAATATATATAGCGAACTTGGAAGATAGATTCTAATGAGATCACCAATCATAACAACACAAGAAAATTCTCATAACATAGAAGTAAGCATCTCTTGTGCACCCCAATTACTGATTACTAAAACAACATTAAATGAATGCCGATTCAAATGATCATTCACAAGTTAACATCAATAGCAATACATGGTACACCAAATTGACAAACTTGACAGCTGATCAACTATTACTCATGAGTTTCATAAGGTAAAACATGACTTCAAGACCAATAGCTGATTTATTAGTTAATTTTAAGTAATAAATTATCATTGCATCAACCAGTGGCCTATAAATTGAGTCAAAATACAGAACCAAATATCTAAAATTTAATAGTAGATATTATTGCTCTGCGTAAATGTTGTCATACTCCTTAACCATAAAAAGATATTCAACTTGATAGACATTAACGGGTGATCAAATGAATTCATGTACAATATGCAGTAACTTAATTGACATGCATTACCCATATTCAGCAGATGTGTTAATCGGTACAATCAGTTTGGTCATGAGTTCTTAAGACGTCCATCATTCAAAGATTACCGGCGTGTCAAGGAGTATGCTTAAATAACAAAAAATTTATAATAAATACATAACTCAATAATTATCCCATAATGGTTGTATCTCATTAAGCCAACTTCAGTTCGCAATAAATTTTAATTTTTATTAATGAATTACACCATTATGATGTTTATGTGATAACATACTTGTAACTCAACACTTATATTTCCAAAAACACAAAAAATACAAGAAAAAATACTCAAAAATACACTAAAAATTCACGTATTTAGGGCTTTGTATGTATTTTCACATCCATAAAATCATCAAACATGTAAAATAAATACACCACAAGATAGAACATGGTAATACGAATCCAACGCCACCAACCACGCGCCGAACGGACACTCCACGCGCCCGCACGCGCTGCCTGAGTGCGCGGCACGTGGAGCTCACTCGCGGTGCATGTTCGACGTAGGGCTGAGCGCGGTTCCCAGGTTACCCGAGAACCGGAACCGAACCGGAGGAGGGTTCGGTTCGGTTCCCGGTTCCAAGGGGGACCGGAACCGGTCCCGGAACCAGAACCGGTTACTTAGGGCAAAAAAAGGTTGACCTTGGATGTTCTAGTGACTTGTATGTGATGTTCTAGTTGAAGTTTGGCTTCGGCCTCTAAATGAAAGTTGTAAAGGACTTCTTGGGTATAACATACTCAAATTTGGGACAAAAAAAACAAGTATAAGTGGGTGAAATTGTTATTTTTGGAAAGACTGGATCTGGAAATTTTGGGACCGACCCTTGATGAATGCATGGACTGTAAGGCAACCTCTTTGTCAAAATTTCACTTCGGTTTCTTAACAAAAGTTGTAAAGGACATCCTGAGTTACAACATATTGAAAATTTAGAGAAAACAAACAAGAATAGGTAGGTGAAATCGTGGTCCTTTGAAGATGGTTAGATCTGGAATTACGGTACTACGAACAGGGATTTTAACCGTCCATATTTAATTATCTAGGACGAATTTGACTTCAATGTTTTCATGAAGTATCTACCTTATGGTCTTGGATATCACATAGTCGAATTTCATAATTTTTGAAGGTCATTTGGGTATTTAATCAGAAATTTTTCTAAAACTGTGCAATCTGATGTGTTCGGATCTTGTAAGTTGCAATGCGTGGACTATATCATTTTGTATGAGGTTCTTTTGGAAATTTTTTTCTGCATGAAATATCTTTCTTCATGTCTTCCCTACAACATATTTAAATTTCGTAATTTTTGTAGTTCATTTTCCTATTTAACCAAAAATGTTTCAAAAACTGTGCAAGTAAAGAATAGGAAAAGTAAATCGATTTTATCTTTTAATCCAAAACGAATTGGACTACGATTTCTTCATGAAACTTGTACCTCTAGGTCTTAAATACAACGTGTCCAAATTTCAGAATTTTATGAGTTCATTTAAGGGTTTAATCGAAATTGTTTTCAAAACTTGTACCTCTAGACATTTTTGTTCTAGTGGTGTTTTATTTCTACTTTCTAGTTTGCTATTTGTTTTGAAATTTCTAATTATATTCTATTATTGTTGTGCAGTGCGAAGTTAATGTATCAAGATAACATATCAATGGGAAGTTACCGTGTAGTATACACATACATCATAGTTTTTTTTGGTAATGTGCGAATACGTTATATTTTTTTTGGTAACGTGCGCATATGTTATAGTTTTTTTTTTTGGTAACGTGCGCGTACGCTATAGTTTTTTTGATAACGTGCGCGTACGTTATAGTTTTGGGTAACGTACGCATATGTTATAATTCAAATTTGAAAATAACAAAAAAAAAAAAAAAAGAACCTGTTGGAACACGGAACCAACCACGGAACTGTGACAGGGTAGGTTCCGGTTCTCCATTCCCACTGGGTAGGTTCCGGGTTTCTCATTTTGAGGAACGCATGCGAGGTAGGTTCTAGGTTCCAGACGGAAGTGAATCGGAACCTGGAACCGCTCACCCCTAGTTCGACGCCCAGGAGGCGCGTGGCCATACGTGGGGGCGCGTACGGCCTCCTCTGGCGACGGGCCGCCCACGATTCTCTTCATCTCATCGAGCCCAGTTCGAATATATAATTTAATTTAATTTTTATTGAACGAAAAATCTCGAAAATCTCAAATTATGGCAAAACAATTTGCGTTCATGTTCTAGGGTTATGGAGGCTCTGATACCACATGTTGAATGCAAATTTTGTAACCCCAAAATTTCTATAACTAGAAAAAGAACATGCATAATTGAGTAGAAAGATTAGCGCACCTATTTTGGGATCCATCGAACATAAAGCGAAAGTAGAAAATAGATCACCCACATATCAAGGGGATCACGCATCAAGTCATTCTTCTCTATTGCCCTCCGTATCACTGGCTCAATGAGGCGGCGGCCCCCTCACGTATAGCGTTAGGTAAACGCCCTTAGGTGATGATATATGTGAGACTTGAACACTATTTATAGAGTTTCTAGCCAGTCCATTTTATTACAGGCCAGGCTCAACTCGGCCCAAATTAGCTAGCCCATATTAGACTAATTAAGAAACATTTTATCTCACCTTAGACCAACCCTGTTTTATGGTGACTGTAAAAACAGTAAATTACAATATTAATTAATGTAGTTCACATTAGAAAAATTCTTACAGTTGATTATAACACGCTCCTCCACTACACCAATGTATTTGATGCCGCCGTCAATGCAGCTTATTTTGCCATGTCATACCTAAACTTCATCAACATCCCCATTGTGGTGACCGAGTCTGGTTGGTTCTCCAAGGGGACTCCTCCAAAGCGGATGCAACTCTTGAAAATGCAAACACTTACAACAGTAACTTGATCAAGCACGTGATTAACAATACAGGAACGCCAAAGCACCCGGGCGTGGCAGTCAGTACATACATTTATGAGCTCTACAATGAGGATCAGAGACTGGGCTCTGTATCTGAGAAAAATTGGGGCCTGTTTGATGCCAATGGAGTGCCGATCTATATCTTGCACTTGGCGGGTGCGGGAACGGTGTTAGCAAATGACACAACCAATCAGACGTTCTGTGTTGCAAAGGATGGTGCGGCAAGAAGATGCTCCAAGCGGCATTGGATTGGGCTTGTGGGCCCGGAAAAGTAGACTGCTCACTGTTGTTGCAGGGGCAAGCTATGAACCAGACAATGTTGTTGCACATGCAACTTATGCTTTCAATGCGTATTACCAAAAGATGGGGAAAGCTTCACGCACCTGTGATTTTGGCAGCATCGCTACAGTCACCACAACCAATCCAAGTAAGAAGTAGCCTGATAACATTTGCCCATGTGTCTGAGTCATTCTGAGGAAAGATCTTATCACCAGACTTAGTAATCACAGTTTCACTGAATAGAAAAATTGAGGTGTTGTGGTCACTGGACAATTAATGACATGCCACAATGCCACAATACCACAAGATGATAGGGCCAATCTGCTGGTTTAACCTTGACGTTTTTTGTAATGTGATGAGCTATTAGTATGTTTGTCCTGAAATCTATTACATGCACATTGCGTATGAGCATATAGAGGTCGAGGAATCTGCCTTTCTCTTTTTCTTTTCCCCTAATTTATGTTTGATTGGTGCAGGTCACGGTTCATGTATATTTCCGGGAAGGTATGTGATGTGCTACGTTTTTATATGTTCTCTCTGTCATCTTTTAAATTTGTTGAAAAATGTCATCTCCAAAATTGTTGTTATGCATCTGCAATATACTGAATTACCTGCATGTCGCTGCGGCGGTGGAAGAAATGGGACTTCCGTTAATGGTACTACTAGCTCCATCGTCTAATTCAACGACTTCTGGCCGTACCTGGATTGTGCGACCCCGGACTCCAGTCCCATGAAGCTCTTCTTGTGCTGCCATGGACAAGCACTGTACTCAGTGATGTGTAAGGCTTTTAGGATTTTGACGTGCTTGATTTTCCATTTGTGTAATGAAATGGGATGGTATTGACATAGTTTGTAATGTCCCGGTGCGGTCCTTGTACGGCCTAAATAGTTTATCAGCACCGGTACTTGTAACCTAATCACGAGATGAATAGTATGTTCATTTGTGCAACGAAATAAGGTGCTTGATTTGAATTACTCAAATGCCTCCTGTAAACTCATTTCTGATTAGATATCAGAATTCTGTGATGGACGATGCATCCTTCGAAGAGTGGGTCTTGAAAGTGCCATTTCCGCTCCCAGCTTCACCATTTGCATCGTTCCAGCATCCCACCGCGCGTATCAAAATGAGGTCGGACGGATCTATCAATCATGCGGCCAACAAATATTGTATGAACCTATCATGTATAGGAGTTAAAGACGGTGGTCCGGCCTGATTTTAGCCTCTCGTGTTTACCGTCCTCGAGTTGTAAGAAAAGTTTTCATCAACCTCAAAAGGGTTTTTCAAGTTTAGATCTCTTCATCCTGTCTGCTGTCTGGAATGAGATCCGTTCATAACATTTCCAAAGTCTTGCATGTTCTTCCGGTGCGATTTCGGCAGGTTCGGATATGCTACGACCCCAAATTCGAACCTTAGCTTTGGCCACCCGCACAGAGCTTTACTTGATGCACATAGATAACGCGGTTAGCGTGATTGTGTATTCTCCAAAAAAAAAAAAAAAACTATTTTTAATAGATCCATGGTTGATGTAATGAGATGATGGGCCTGGATGGGCTAGTTCCTTGAAGAAAAATCATCTGGACACGTGGCAACCACAGAATTAGCCACGCTTTTATATCAAATTAAAGTTTCACCACTTTTGTAATGCAGAAGCTGATAGAAAAATTTCGAGAATAAAAACTGCATAATTATTTGTTTAGTGAAGACTAGAATTTTGCTTCTCTGACAAAAATGAAAAAGAAAGAGACCATTTTAAATGAAACGATAGCTAAGCTTGACATTTACTCCAAAAAAATAAAACCAAACCATAAAGACCATCCTATTGGGATGTTTATTCACAAATTTTGGGTGCCTTTATTTCATTGAAAATTTTATATAAAAAAGAAAATATTTTTCATGAAAATTGTTGTAAAAGAAAATGATTGGTTTTCATTTGTTTGATGATTTAGGATGGCTAAATTTGACATTTACTCCAAACAAAATAAAACAAAACCATAAGGACCATCCTATTGGGATGTTTATTCACAAATATTCAGGTGCCTTTATTTCATTGAAAATTTTATAATAAAAGAATATATTTTTCATAAAAATTATTGTAAAAGAAAATGATTGGTTTTCATCTGTTTGATGATTTATGATGGCTAAGTTTGACATTTACTTCAAACAAAATAAAATCAAACCATAAGGACCATCCTATTAGGATGTTTATTCATGAATTTTGGGTGCCTTTATCTCATAAAAAATTCATAATAAAAGAAAATATTTTTCATGAAAATTAGTTTTAAAGAAAATAATTGGTCTTCATTTGTTTGATAGTTCAGGAAAAGTGATTTCCATTTTGTCAAAAGACGAAGTCGTTTTCCCACAATCTGAGCTTGTCATTTTCATTCCATGGAAAATGTTTTCTAGTAAATTGATTAGTCTTCCGTTATCCGAACACTAGAAAATTGAAAAAATATTTCTCAGAAACCATTTGTCCTTTTGCAAAAAATAAATGATATGAAAATATTTTCCTATCATTTGAAATAATTAGTCAATAGAAAATATTTTCACTACCAACAATAATTAATGTTTAAATAATTTTGTGGACAATGAAAATATTTTTTGTCCATTCATTTTTTGTAATAATACAAGCTATTATTTTTTGAAAATTTTTTTCAAATTATTCATTTTCTGCAAAATAAATGGAGCCTAGAGTTATTGAGAGATTTTTTGTGTTGCTTTTTTTCATATTATATTGGAAATTGAAGAGACGTAGTCTTTTTATTTAGATTTGTTTGGAACAATTTTTACTCTTTCTTTAAAAAAAAAAAAACAAAATCTTACGTCTCTTCCAATATCACATTTTTATTTAATACTAAATAGCTAACATGTAAAATTGTATATATTTTTCCTAGTTAAGAACTGTGATGAAAAAGAGAGATATAATACTCTATACATTATCAAAAAAAGAATACATGCATTTATTTATAAACTTTATGGGATGACTTTTAAAATAACAAAAGACCAATTACAATTAAGGGAAATATAAAGAATCTCTTAAATATATCTTTAACGTTCCTATTTTTCAAAAAAGTTGAAATAAGTCATCACTTTTCAAATGTTTGAAGGTTAGCTGGAAAAAGAGGAAAAAGAATGAGTACTTTATACAACGTTGCCAAGTAGACTCTAAACTTCTTCCCATTAAGTTTGGCTATTAGGGATAAGTAAGGTTCGAGTGGGCAATTTCTACCCTAAAACCTGAAAAATTAGAATCGAAAACTGCTTGTTGGATCATAAATTCATCCAAGAATTGGACTGTTAGTCTGGTCTGGCTTCTGAGTGAGCCCATGAAACCACAATAAATTCCCTACAAAATTACATTCATCAGTAATAATATCATGGTGAATTTAGTTTCTATGTGGGTACTTCTTTGCAAGGGAAATTGTAAGAATAAAAAGTAAATCCACATGGGATCTGGCTAATCAAACATGAAATGATGCTCTGATTTTAGAATGAATGCTCCCAACTGGACATTCGGTTCCATCTCTTGCTTATCATTTGACAGAAAGCCAAATGTTAGATTGACTCAACCAAAATAGAATATACGCATTAATGCTCAATTGAGAGCCTCGCATCAAGAAAAGCAGCATCTAAGTAGGGGACGTTAATCTCGACAAAGACACCCGTAAAGGAAACTGTACGGTAAATGGCAGCATCTTAATATGCGTTCTATCTTGTGTTTTCTATTTCGAGGACTGCGAGACACAAGTTGGACGGTACGGTAAATGGCGTAAGACAGGCGAGAAAGACTCACTTTCATTGAGAGTGAGCTGGATGTTATTTTGTTTTATATACCAGTTTGATTCAAGTGGACGGTTCTAAGTCTGAAATCATGAATTGACTTGGTACTCACCGGTTTCAATAAATTGAAATCAGGAAATAGACTAATCCCCATGGAAATAGCCAATTTTGGGCCTGTTCGATCCGGTTTCAAGCAGTTCTCGATTCTTCTGCATGTAGAGATTATAGATTTTGTTTATGAGCTTTACAGTTAGCTTGACATGCTTGGGCTGAAAAGTGGGGATATTAGCTTTGAGATTAGTGTTGTATATTGCTTGTCTAAGCTGGAAAAGAGATGTGAATTGATTATGCGAAAGCTCGGGTGACAAAGTTAGGCCCGTTGGATCAAATCTAATAGGCTAGATTTCAACAGTTTTGAAAATAAGCCAAACCACGAAAAAATAAAAATTCCCGATTTGATTTGGAGCAAGACTCTAATGATTCAATGGGGGTTAATCGAGGGTTAAAAAAGGGAATCTAGTATTCGAAGTTCGAACCGTTTAGCAATGATGTTCTCTGGGATGGGACTAAACAGAAAGTTTTAAATTAGCTGCAATGGTTTGAACCTTAGTCATCATTGCATTTGAAATGCTTTGTGCGCTTAGGAAGCTAATAGCGACTAATCATATGAGAAGAGATTACCGTGGAAATGCTTACGAAGCATAGGTAAATATTCAAATAATGATTTCAAGTGGGACCTTTTTTTTTTTAAAAAAAAAGGGTTTAGAGTAAATGTTGACTTGAATAAGGGTATAGAATGACTTGGTCTTGAACAAACACATACATCTCACATGTCACTTTATCATTGGAACTTTGGAAGTGGTTTTGTGCAAGTGTAAGAAGAAGAACAATGAACAAAGAAGAAGATAAAAACGAAAAATTGAAAAGTAAAAATGAGAAAGAAAACTGAAAAAACCCGACATCATGCCATTAGAAAGTAGTATGTGAGATGCATATGCTCGCTTAGGCTTTTATCGAGACTAAGTAGGACTTTCAAGCCTCTATTTAAGATTACTTGAAACCATTTTTTAAGAAAATAGTTCAATTTTAACCCTTTATTTGAAATCAAGTTAATAATATGAAAAAATTCAAACTGCTATATTCGTCACAAATTTAGACATTTGTAATAAATTTACCATTGATTATTTAATATTAAGTTGGATTAATATAATTGAAAATCACAAAATTAAAGTAAAATTTCAAATTGATATATTCATGTCATTCAACTGTAACGTGTCATCAAATTAAAAGTTCAACATAAATAATAGAAATAACAGAAAGTACATCTGTTATATATGTACTAATTTTACGTTAATTTGAAGTAAATTTGTTATACATGTACCGATACATGATTCTTATGTTATATTAATACTATGAAACTTTTTCAGAAGCATTTAAAAATGGGCATCGGAAAAAGCGCGCGGCACTGTTGAGTCAAAGTGTGGTCCACGTCAGCATCGAGTGCTTCCTCGCGTGGGGCCCCGCGGACCGTCCCCTGCGTCAGACGGGACAGCAGCGCCTCTGAGAAGCCCCCCGCATGGGAAACCCTGACCTGACAGCCAAAATTGCCCCAACCCATATTAATTAAATTCGGCAAAAAAAAAAAAAAGAAAAAAGAAAAAGGAAAAAGAAAAGAAAAGGAAAAGTTATTTTCCCGTAAGTCCCTTCCTCACCCCTCGCCGTGCGCCTGCAACTCGATCTCCGCCGTCCGTTCCCCTGACGCGGGTCCGGACTCCTCTGCCTCTCATCTCGTCCGTCCATTGATCCTCCGCCACCTCGCAAAACCCCGCCCTTTCCTTCCTAAACCTTCCCTCTCTCTCTCTCTCTCTCTTTCTTTCTCTCTCTTTCTCTCTTGCTCGCTCGCACTTTCCCATTTCACTTCTGGTCAGCAGCGCAGCTCGCTTCCCTCTCGCCCCGGCTCTTCCTTTCTTGTTCTTTCTCGCGCGAACCCTCAAAAGGAACCTCCTTTTTCTCTCTCTGGGCGCACTTTTCTCTGTTTGTGCGGTGAAGCGTTCCCCTTTTTTCCCTTTCCCTTTCTGGGTTCTTTATCTGTTCGGGGTGTGGCCTGGATTTCTCCTCCAAGACTTGTTTTTTTGCTTGTTAAGGGGGTCGTGGGTGGTTCTTTATGGTTTCGGTGAATTGAGACACTCGCTCTGGTCTTGGGGAATCCATGGCTCTGCTGCTTCTCTTCTTGCTTCTGTTTCCGGCCTCCCTTGCTTCCGCGGGTGAAGGTGAGCTCGTCAATCTCGTGGCCGTCGTTTTGTTCCCGTTGCCTTACTTTGAACTCTCGTCGGTGTTTCTTTGTTGTTGCTATTTTCAGCTAAATGTTCTCTGGGCTGCTGTTTTTGTTTCTTTCCACAGTGGGTTTTGGTTCTAGTCATGGAAGCTTGTCGTTCTTTTCAGTTCTTGAACTTAATCCGTTCTTGATTTAGTCGATGTGGTGCTTTGCCTGAAAGTACTTGCCCAGCAACGACTGTGACATTGAAGCCGTATGCTTCGTAGCTTGTGTTCAGCGATAAATCACCCCGCTGAGCCTCTTTAGTCAGTGATTCTTGTTTTGGTAGAAGGATTGAAAAAAAAAGAACAGATTTTGTTGCAGGTTCAAGTTCCAATCATCCTGCCTTGAATAAGATCTCATCTGGGAGAGAAAAAAAAAAAACAGAGAATATTAATGGGGAGTTGGCGGTGGAGAAAAGAGGGCGTTCACTGGTGGGTCGTGACTTTGTTTCTCTCTCCTCGGACCAAAAGAGTTATTTTTTTATTTTTTGTTTTTTCCTTCTAGGGAGAGCAAAATAAGTTTTCCACGATAGACCTCAAGCAAGTTATGTTTGGAATCATCCCTTGTTGCGTCCCAGCTCATATGGCAGTCCCTAGATAGCTTAGCGCGCGGGTTCATTCATGACTTGCGTCTTGACCAAATTGCCCTTTAACTTTACTCTAGAAAGAGGGTCGGTCAAGTGGCAGGACAAATTGTATTCTAATGGGGTCCTCTGAATCTGATTCAGAGGGTTCCTTGTCAGCAAAAACATGCAGCTGATTTGGACCATTAGGATGCACGTATGGTCCCAATCTCTTTTTCTTTATTGGGCGCGTCTTATTTGTTTTCTGGGGGATACCATTCAATAGATGGATCTGGCATTCACAAGGATGTAGCCGCTCATGTGCTCTTGCATTTGTCTCATATACTTCATTCGATTTATATGTAGTAATGCTGATGATGCTAGTGTGTTAGTCGGCTTGGTGTTGTTTTGGTGTGATGCCGAAAAAATTATGTGACATAAACTCTGTCAAATTTTCGGTTTCTTCATGATAGGATGAGATGGTTGGTGCTGTTGAAATTGGAAACTTGTTTACTAGAGAAGCAGCTAGAATAGTTAAGTATGAGTGTGGCCCACCCAGTTCAGAAGGGAGACTAGTGATGTCTCAACTACCCACCAGTAAAAAATTATTAATTACATTTTATGGCTTTGTCAAGATATGTTCTCTGCAAGAAAGTTTCTAAATTAGATGCTCAGGTCAAACAATCAATTAATTCCATGTGAAAGTTTTGGATTTAGTGTATGTCTTCTCTATGAGTATGCTGATCATGGAGCCTGCTCTATCGTAGGCTTCAATTATCCCCAGATCTCTATCATAAAACTGGATTATAATAGATTAAACAAATGAAGAGTGTACTGGCTTTCTCACATTTGTACGCCATAATGTCATTCTCTACTCTCACCTATTCTCTTTGATGTCATTTGATGGAAGGGATTTTGGAACTTCATTTTTCTAGACTTAGCTCCATATTGCTCTGCTGTGTCTATTTTTTTACTGTTAGTTGGTTCATTTGCCTTTGTCTAGAAAAGAAGCAAAAATTAAAGAAAAGTGGAGTCCACAACTAATAATTATTGCTCTTCATTGGATACGGTGTATGGAGGACGAAAAGGGTGTCTGCAACCATATCTATCATACGTAGACATGAGGATGGTGTATACAATGTGTACATTTGGTCATTCCCAAATGTTTTACTCTATTTCACTGCCTGGACTAGTTAAGCCATTCGCACTCATCCTTATTCTTGGCGTGGCATACTTAAAATGCATCTGTTAAATATTTCAGGTCCCTTCATTGGCGTGAACATAGGCACTGACCTCTCCAACATGCCGAGCCCAACTCAGGTGGTGGCACTTCTAAAAGCTCAGAACATACGACATGTTAGGCTTTACGACACTGATAACGCCATGCTCCTTGCACTTGCTAACTCTGGCATCGGCGTCACTGTTTCTGTTCCTAATGACCAGCTACTTGGCATCGGGCAGTCCAATGCCACCGCTGCCTATTGGGTAGCTCGCAATATTGTAGCCCATGTCCCTGCCACCAACATCACGGTCATTACTGTGGGATCCGAAGTCCTAACGACCCTTCAGAATGCTGCCCCTGTCCTTGTGTCGGCCATGAAGTTCATCCACTCAGCGCTTGTTGCTTCGAATCTTGACAGTCGTATCAAAGTCTCAACCCCACACTCTTCCTCCATAATTATTGACTCCTTCCCGCCTTCTCAAGCCTTCTTTAACCGCACTTGGGATCCGGTCATGGTCCCATTGCTTAAGTTTCTTCAGTCTACTGGATCATACCTCATGCTCAATGTCTATCCATACTACGACTACATGCAGTCAAATGACGCAATTCCACTGGACTATGCCCTCTTCCGTCCTCTTCCTCCGAACAAGGAAGCTGTCGATTCTAACACGCTCCTTCACTACAACAATGTATTTGATGCCGTTGTTGATGCGGCTTATTTTGCCATGTCATATCTAAACTTCACCAACGTCCCCATTGTGGTGACTGAGTCTGGTTGGCCCTCCAAGGGAGACTCCTCTGAACCGGATGCAACTCTTGAAAATGCAAACACTTACAACAGTAACTTGATCAAGCATGTGCTTAACAATACAGGAACGCCAAAGCACCCGGGTGTGGCAGTCAGTACATACATTTATGAGCTCTACAATGAGGATCAGAGACCGGGCTCTGTATCTGAGAAAAATTGGGGCCTGTTTGATGCCAATGGAGTGCCGATCTATATCTTGCACTTGACAGGTGCAGGAACGGTGTTAGCAAATGACACAACCAATCAGACGTTCTGTGTTGCAAAGGATGGTGCGGACAAGAAGATGCTCCAAGCGGCATTGGATTGGGCTTGTGGGCCTGGGAAAGTGGAATGCTCACTGTTGTTGCAGGGGCAAGCTTGCTATGAACCAGACAATGTTGTTGCACATGGAACTTATGCTTTCAATGCGTATTACCAAAAGATGGGGAAAGCTCCAGGCACCTGTGATTTTAAAGGGGTCGCTACAGTCACCACAACCAATCCAAGTAAGAAGTAGCTTGATGACATTTACCAATGTGTCTGTCATTCTGAGGAAAGATCTTATCACCGGATTTAGTAATCACAGTTCACTGAATAGAAAAATTGAGGTGTTATGGTCAGTGGACAATTAATGGCATGCCACAATGCCACAAGATGATAGGGCCTATCTGCTGGTTTAACCTTGACATTTTTTTGTAATTTGATGAGCTATTAGCATGTCTGTCCTGAACTATTAGCATGTCTGTCCTGAACTCTAATACATGCACATTGCATATGAGCATATAGAGGTTGAGGAATCAGCCTTTTGCTTTTCCTTTTCCCCTAATTTATGTTTGATTGGTGCAGGTCATGGTTCATGTATATTTCCAGGAAGGTATGTGATTTACTACGTTTTTATAGGTTCTCTCTGTTATCTTTTAAATTTGTTGCAAAATGTCATCTCCAATCATCCAAAATTGTTATTATGCATCTGCAATATATTGACTTACCTGCATGTGCTGCAGCGGTGGAAGAAATGGGACTTCCGTTAATGGTACTATTCTGGCTCCATCGTCTAATTCAACGACTTCTGGCTGTCCTCCCCAGTATTTCTTTGATGTTGGTTCGATCACAAGCTCGTTGATCATCACCATTTTGCACCTGGCGTTGGTTCTCTTGTAAAGTTATGGACTCGATATTTGTGCCATATTGATTGATGCCTTTTTAGATCTCTCTTTGAAACATTTAATTACAATTCTTCGATGACAACTTGTGGTCTACCCAATTTTGTGGTTCGTGAAGTGGCAACACGGGTGGGCAAAGCCAGGCATTTGAGCGGCGACTAGCTAGGTGACTCTTCAATTTTATTCTGTAAAAGCCAACAAAAGGAGTTGTTGGTGTAACTATCTTCTTCCTAAATTCGATTTTGAATTGATTCTTTGAGATGGACACTTAAAGGGCGTCTGAAAGTCAGCCAATTCAGGCCATGTAATCAATAGACTAGGATTAGTTGCCTCGTTTTCTCATCAACACAGCTAAACTAGTTAAGTTTCTTTTCTTTGCTGGAATTTCAAGCGAGCAGCATTACTCTGATGGATAGTTACTAAGAATCGGCACTGCTTGGAGAAACTTCCAGAAGGAATTGCCTTCATTTTGCGGCAATTTTGGTAAGTGATTGTTTGCCTTAACGTGCTCTCGGTCTTTCATGTTTATGATTGTTGTGATGGTGCTTCCGAGGGAACTCCGAATGTCAGAACTTGCATACCTACAAATTTTCACTGCGGTGTCGCCCGCAACATGAATGTTTCTACGCTTCTTGAGGATGGTAAGTCCTGTTGTCAAGCAAGCTTTTAGTATATTGATGTACTGGTAATATGCATGGTACCAAAGCGATGGACGCTCCATGTTTAATTATACTGTCAAATGAAAGAAAAAATCGAAGGGAAAAAAGAAAAGAGGCCCTCAGGACAGAGGGCAGTGATCCTTCGAGGGCTTTTACTAGTGTAGACTCTCCAACATAGAGTTCAAATTTCTGGAGCATCCAATCCAAGTTGAGGTGATCTTGAATCTCTACCTCATCATGCCCCCAGGAGGGACTGGAGCCATTGGGATTCCTCTGTTCTGCCTTTCCATGTTCATTTGCCATCCTAAACATGATCACGAAAAATGAAGTTTAGGAATGAAATCATCGGTCCGTTTGTTTCTAATAATCTCCATCATCGGAAGAACCCTGTTTAGTTTACGGCATTACTATGATACAATGCTCGTAATTTAGGACTATTTACTGTATGATAATTGATTGTCTCAAATTGTTATGGACATCGGCATTTTCGGGGAAACATCATTTCGTGCAGGTTAATCAAAAGGAGGAGATTTATGCCTACCAATGGACATGTCGAATCCGCGCCTTTCGAGCTCGCGGTACTCCTGGGTTAAAGCACAGGATTCGCAGCAGAAATGGACTAAGCAATCGGCGCAAGGATCCTCTTGCAGCTGGTATTGCTGTCTCATCTTGGTGCGGTAGAAGCAGGAGTAGCAGCAGGCGCCCCCGGTCAACAAGGCGATCACTGTGTAAACAGCTCCGTGCACAGGACATGCTGCAACAAAAACCGATCTGAGTGAGCAAGTCTAGTAATGTCGATCCTTCTTCGATTTGTGCGAATGTGATCGATTCTACTTACAAACCGATCCGTGATCAGCAATCTCCGCGATTCGCCCGAATGTGATGCAGGGGCACCAAAATGACAAGCAACCTGTGAGATTAACAAGATATGAACCTTCATGAGCCATAGATAACACCAATTTATCTCTGGATCCACTTAAATTCAACTAATACCAAAGTTGTATAAGATCATTCGAGTGCTAAATTCTGATAACCCCGCGACAATAGGCAATTGCAATCTCCAGTCTATAAACTGTCCGACTTTTCCTCGTAGATGTCGCCCAGTAGTTGTATACATGGCATAACTGTTCTATCAAGTGTTAATCCATCTCTAAACCAAATGGGTTGCGAGGAAAATTCCAGAGGACTTACAAGTTGGAACGTCGTCGAAGCAACTGAAAAGCCCGGAGGACCAAGGCATGTTGTTAATGGGTCGAGCTTGAAGACCCGCAGGGGGCAGAGGATTGTTCGGGGCCCCGAAATTCGCATAACTTTGGTTCATGGGTTGCACCGGAATGCCATCCACGGGCGGCGGTGGTGGCGGAGCGGAGGCACCGGGCTTCTGTGGGTACCCATCAGATGCGTTCGAGGAGTACATAGCTTCAATCTGCAACTACAGATACCGGCTCCAACGATCAAAGAAGGATGACACGACACAGCGAAAGATCGAACGAGGAAGTGAATCGGGCAATGGCTAGAGAGGGTTGAAAGATGAGATGTTAGGTGAACTGCACATGATGTATACGTCCTATTTCTATGCATCTAACACTAATATATTTGCGTAAAAGAGGAGTTTCGTCAGCGAATGCTTTCACCAGAAGCGGCCGTGACCAAGGAAGTCGCCGATCCGCGTTCGAATCTGTTTGCTGGTCGCGGCAATGACGAAGCGCCAACTTTGACGGTTGATGGTTAGTTGAAAAGTAAATGCTATGTTTAAGCTCTAAGCCATCGTCGTGCGATTAAGCTACGTATAGACTTATAGTTTAGTGCGGTGGGAAACGTTGACAATGGTGTAAATTGAGACCAGGTCAGGCAGTTTCGTATGTAGTTTCATTTTTCTATCGTGATTTTTTGGACCAAGATTGGGTTCTAGAGTTGGACGCGACTTTGCTCTCGTGATATGACTGTCACACTTTCACATGGATCGCGACCTCGTTTGTTTCTAGAACATCAAACGTAGTTTCGAAAGGGGTTTGTCACCTATAATTAGGTGCAATGTTGTTATCAAGACAGCACAGGGCTCAGCAGCTTTTGTTACGTTCCTTTTGGGATTCCGAGGTGAATGTAGGGAGAACTCCATGGAAGAGATGGGTTAGAGATCTCGGCCCTAGGTGAAGGGATAACTGATTAATTTTTCCGACCGGCCTAGATTGGATTTGTTGGATAGTGTGGACGGCCATTGATTGTATGGGGTTGTCTTTTAGTCTTTGAGAATGGGTTGGGATTGTTGAGAAGATGCTCCATCTGGTGAGGGCGTCGCTGCTCTCGCCCGGTGGCCATTGACCCTTGCCCAGTCTCATTTAAAAAAAAAAGAAAAAATATTTAAAAATTACAAAATTGTCCACGTTCGTGCTGATGATATCATATAGGACGCTTCATCGTTCACATTAGCGATTTTTGACAAAAAATAGTTATATAGACTTCATTGATAAATTATCAAAAGATTCAAAATTCAATGGGTCAAAACTAAAATATTTAAGACTAAATTGGCATAAATACAATAAGTTTACAATTTTTTTTTCCTATTTTCTTCACATTGGCAAGTGCAAATATTGTCAAGTTGAGCTATCCATCGAGTTCTGACTCGGACTTACCAGAGCCGACCCACTAGGGGTGAGTGGTTCCAGTTCCGCTCGGTTTCCGTCTGGAACCTGAAACCTACTCAGTGCAAGTTCCTCAAAACGGGAACCTGGAACCTACCCATCGAACCGAGAACCCTGGAACCTACCGTCACGGACACGTTGCCGGAGCCTTCCGAGTCGTGTCCGACACGTGTCGACGTGTCCGACACGCTCGGACACGCTCGGACACGTTCGGACACGCGGTCAACGCGTGTCGAGAAATCCGACACGTGGTCAACTTTTCTCGACACGCTTCGACACGCGTGTCCGGAAGACTCCGGGTGGAGAAGAAGGAGGGGGAGGGAGCAGAGGCCGCGAGCGACGGCGAGAGACGGCCAGAGAGAGGAAGAGAAGCGGAAGGGATCGGGGCCCGAGGGGGCGCCGAGCGGCGGCAGCGGCGACGGCGAGAGACGGCCAGAGAGAGGAAGAGAAGAGGAAGGGATCGGGGCCCGAGGGGGAGCCAAGCGGCGGCGGCGGCGACGGCATCTCCTCCTCCTCGGCGTCGCGTCCGCTCCATCGTCGGAAGCTGAGAAATGATACGAGGTGCGAAAGAGGGGAGCGAGGTCTGCTATCTGCGTGTTTGTCTTGGTCCAGTGTTTTTGTGCGAGCAGTAGAGAGGAGGAAAAAGAGGTTCGCTAGGGTTTGTGATAAAGGAATAAAAAATAATAAAAAAGGGGGACGATGGCGTGTTTTTGAGTTTTGGGGAGGGGAAGTGAGGCTGACAGCCTATCTGTCAGTGATTTTGGGGGGAAAAAAGTAAAGTAAGTTTGGGGTGGAGGGAAATGGACAAAGGAAAGGAAGAGTGGATTTGAGAATTTTTTTTTTTATAGAAAAATTAAATAAATGAAATTGAAAAATAATTTCGAAAAGTAAAAGTATTGAATTTTGAATAATGATAAATTTTGATCATTCTAAAAATCATGAATTTATTTAAATAAATTGATTCTAATGTGCCTTAGTTATGAATATATCTTTCAAATTTCAAATGAATTGATTTATTAATATTATTAGTGTAAATTTATTATAGGCTTTATTTATTTATTTATAAATTTGAATTAAATTAATTAAAAATAAAAATATTCATTTAATATTCAACGTGTCGCAACGTGTCGGAATTCTCTATTTTTTAAATGACGTGTCGACGTATCGTGTCGTGTCGGACACTCGTGTCGTGTCGCGTGTCCGTCGCTACATAGGTCACGAGTGATTATTCGGTTCCGTGTTCCAACATTTTTTTTTTTTTTTTTTTTGTTATTTTCAGATTTGAACTATAACGTACGCGTACGTTACCAAAAAAAAAAAAAAACTATAACATACGCGCGCACGTTACCAAATTTTTTTTTTTTTTTTAGCAAATTAAAGCCTTTTAAAGTTCTCAAGCTTGGAGAAATCGTCACCACGATCCCCACTATTGGATTTAATGTAGAGACAGTTGAATACAAGAACATTAGCTTCACAGTCTTGAAAGGATTTAGTCTTTGTTTTTGCTGTTGATATACTGTTGTAAAAGCTCAAATGGTTTGCTAGAGCTTTATCTGTGTAATGTGACATGGGATTGCATAACTGCTGTTTTTGGCTAAATACTTTTAAGCAGTACAAATGGTTCTTTAAGACCAAAAAAAGTTCTCAACCTCATCCATGATATTGGGATCAGCTCCAGCATCTAAAAAGCAGTTTATGATTTCTGGGTTCCCATTATTAGCAGCAATGTGCAAAGGTGTCCTCCTCCAGCACTAATATTCACACTAGCAAACCCTATGTACAATCGAATGAACAATCTAATGAGATAAATTAATTTCTATCACATATCTGGCAAACTGTTTTCTCACTAGACATCATACAATTCAAACCATCAAACCGAGTGAGTCTTTCTTGGCCAAAACTGAGACATAGTAGAGCGTTTGGAGCGAGATTTTGCACTTGGTTTGTTTGGCGGATCGAGGTCTCGATTGACAACGATGAAGAGCATCTGGTTAGAGCTGTTCCTCCGCTTGAAGAAGAAATCTCAGTATTCGTCTGATCTTTGACACCAAATCTGTGAAGAACAACTTAACAACTTGCGGAATAGCCTTGACCGGAGCTCTAAAAATCCACGGCGAGCTCTAGCGATGAGGTTTTCCGTCACTTCGAAATGGGCGTCGCAACTGCTGGCGTCGGTTCGTCGAAGAAGAGTCGAAGACAGCAGCAACAGCGTCGTGGGTCAGAATCGGAGACCTAGTGATTGACAGCTACGTTCGGACGGCCTGAGGACGGAATTGCGGCCGGAACAGTGGCTTTTGGCGTCTGGTTGCAGCAGCGGTGGAGTAGAGGAAAAACCCAGCAACAGGGGCGTTGGGGCTTCTGGCGTGAGCGGCGTGGGTCGCGAGCGGAGAGGAGCTCGGCTCAGATCTGCCTGCGTCGGGTAGTTGGCGACGGGCGTCGAGGCAGAGCACGGCAGCGACGGGCAGAGGCAGAGCATGGCAGCGACGGGCGTCGAGCGGCGTCTGGCGACGGTGGCCGGCGTTGAGCAAAGTGAGTGGGACGTTGGTCGTGGTCTCGGGGCAACGGCGTTAGGACTCAAGTGTCGCAAATGTGGGCGTCGAGCAATGTCGGGGACTGGCGTCTAGCGGCGTCCGGCGGCGGCGGACTTGAGTCTCGCCGCAAGCGGCGTCCGGCGGTGAGACTCAAAGCGGCGTTCGGCTGAAAGTGAAACTGAAATCGGAGGACTGAGGAGATAGGACAGAGGCTGGAGGCTAGAGCGTCGAGGGGGGTTCCTTTTGGAACCCTAACCAGTTCCGAAACCGGTTTCGGTTCGGCGACCGGTTCGGTTTCGGTTCCGGGACCGGTTCTCGGAAAAATGGAACCGGGAACCAGAACCGGAACCGGGAACCGAACCGAACCTCTGGTTCCAGTTCTACCCGGTACCCGTGCTTGCCCCTAACTCCCACAGCGTGTGGGGCCATAGTAAGGGCGCTGTGCTCCCAAGGGGGAGAGAGTGTGACAGCCCGAGTGGCGGTGTGCGGGGAGGAGGGATGGCGGTGCGCCTCGGTCCTCGGACGTGCACAAAGAAGGGGTCCCTCTTGTCCCACATCGCTTAGGAGGGGAGTCCTCGGCCAATTTATAATGGCTTGGGCCCCTCTAACCTGTATAATGCGTTTTAAAGCCGTGATGACTCAATATCCAAAGCGGACAATATTATATAGTGGGGCCTGGTCGTTACATGTTGGATGAGCGATTGAGTGAAATTTTGTAAAGCCACAGGAAAAAAAAAGAAGAAAAGAAAAGAGAACTTGTATAAAGCCTGGTGTTCATGAGGAGAATTGAGATAGCTTATACAGGGTAAATGCCCTCTTGCTTCTGACCCTGGTCACGTCCTGATATGTTCTCCTCCTTTCTCTTCATTGAGCATCCGATCGAGGAACGTTTAGCCAAATTGTTCGGATTGCAACATCAATCCAACAATGTATCTAGAACATCTATAGCTTGGTGTCGAAAATTCATGTACGTGATTTCACAAAATGCATACCATTTCCTTCTTCGAGAAGGGCAAACAACAAAACTTATGCTGATAGATCGAGCATGTTACCATTTACTTTAAAGGTGAAAGCCGATGGAGTATAATCCATGTAATATCTTTTCGATATGGTAGCCGGCTTCTCCCATGTGAAGGGTGATAAGATGATGAAAACAATGTGCGCAAATCTGGTATGGATTGCCGAAATCAAGCTTATAATTAATTCATGTCATGCTATATCTATATGATTCAACCTTCTAAAAGTGGGAGTTTGTGTATGTAGTTAAAGAATACATTCCACCCAACGATGGACATGGTCGACTCAAGGAAAATGGACATTGGATCCAAGCTATTTTTATTTCCTATTCACATGTAAACAAAGGATAATGATACAAATTCTCATTAAAATTTGACCCGATGTGCAATTTAATCCCCCTGAACTTTTAATTTGTTCATTGTAGTCCCTAACTTTAGGCCAATATGTAATGTTGTTCCCGAACTTTTAGTACATGTTCATTATAGCTCCCGAACTATACACAAATATTCAATATTGTCCTTCTATTAATTTAAGATCAGTGACAACATTGAACATATATAAAAAATTTAGGGATCGCATTGCATATTCAGCTAAAATTTAGGGATCATATTGCATAGTGGACCAATGTTCAGAAATCATTTGTGTTATTTTTCCCGTAGACAACAACAACAATAAAAAATCAATCTAATGATAACTCAATCAGCTTGGTATCGTCATTGCCGGCATCCTTGACTGGCCACCCAGAACTTAGGTTATCTTAGTCCCCATTTAAATCGTGGCCAAAAGAGAGAGTTCACATTACTATAGAATTTTATCATTTGTATGCATTTTGACCGAATTCATTATCGTTATACCTTGTTTAGCAAAAAGCTCGTATATTAGTAAAAGGCTAGAATTCGACCAAGTCAGCTAGGGATGAGATTGATGTAATGGCGGGGAAGCGAGGCAAGCATCGCATTGCATTATATTGTCTAGTTTTCGGCAATCTTTTTTTCCCACTTGAATTAGCAATAGCTGACGTGTGAATTGGCAACGAGTTTTCGTTATGTATCAGATCTTTATTCATGAAGTTTTTTCGAACTGCTGGTGTTGAATTTGGACCATGCACCGAAGAGAGAAATGTTATGTTTTCATGTTATATGATTGTGATCATATTACGGGAACTTTTTGACTAGGAGCTGATAGCCCTAGAAAGGGACATCATGTCTGTAGAAGTTGTAGCACTGCATAAGGGTTTAGCAAATGGCTTTGTTTTGACGTTTGAGGATTTTGCTAGCTTTATGTAACACAAAGAGTTCGTTACGTACATAAGCTACTGATACAATGTTTCTAATCATGAAGAGAGGAACTTCTAAGTTTATGATACAAACATACGTCTGTATATTGAATCTGATAAATTTCTTCAACTCTCACGAACGCCACTTAATGCTTGGGGTTGTGCCTGAGGTCCATATTTGGTAATCAACTCTCCTGCAACATGTCATATACATAATCAAACTTTACCTGTTGACTACAAGAAGATCAAAGAAGCTGCTCAGATTTCATACCAAGGTTAGCATGGAATCATGTATTGAATAGCTGTGATCATGTGTTAGTGTGCTTGCTATTTGA
Organism: Eucalyptus globulus; assembly: GCA_014182545.1. NCBI lineage: Eukaryota > Viridiplantae > Streptophyta > Magnoliopsida > Myrtales > Myrtaceae > Eucalyptus > Eucalyptus globulus. The sequence goes on from CM024723.1 coordinate 33,895,656, forward strand.
ATAACTGTGAGCATGTGTTAGTGTGCTTACTAAGTAGAGAGAGAGAGAGGTTAGCATGGAACCATGTATTGAATAACTATGAGCATGTGTTACTGTGCTTACTAAGGAGAGAGAGAGAGAGAGAGAGAGAGAGAGAGAGAGAGAGATTCCTATGCCAGTCCTACAAGTAAGTACCTGAAAAGCTCTTTTGAATTGAAGCGTGGTAATCATCCCTAATATCATTAGCTTTTTATGATCTTATCTATTGCTTGAAAGTAAGATATCCTCCAAGACTGCTTGAAATGCAATGCACTACAAAATCCCAAGAATCCAACTGTGAATCCTGGCCCTAGGCCCGCATAGAACCAATTATGGATGTCCAGATTGCCTTCATTAGGTTCGCCTCCATTCTGAAAATCACCATCTCTAGGGCAAACTTTTGAAAGAGGAGATCCACAGAGTCCGTCATTACCGCGATACACAGATTCATTATCTACAGTATGTAGATGACTGCTTGAAGGAATAGGGCCTGATAAATTATTGAATGAGAGATTGAGACAACTTAGAAAGTCTAAGCTGGATATGCTAGGAGGGATTCTACCAGAAATCCCGTTGTTGGATAGGTCAAGGGATTCTAAGTTTTTGAGGTCGCCAATGTTTGAAGGGATTTTCCCACTGAAATTGTTTTGAGAGAGGTTCAAATTCTGAAGTTGGACGAGCCTAGTCAACTCTTTTGGTATTTCGCCATTTAAATTGTTTGCAGATAAGTCAATGGAATGGAAGAAATAGAGTGTCTTGTCATATAGTCGGGTAGTTCTCTTTGCATGAACCATGATGTAAATGATTGTCGGATAATACCAAAGGGAGCCTGTCGGATCTTTGCCTTCAACCATAGATAACAATCCATTAAAACACAGCGGAATGCTTCCGGAAATGTTGTTCCGTGCTAGGCTTAAAAACTGAAGAGAATCAAGTTGGCAGAGTTGCGTGGGAATGCCTCCGGTGAGACTATTGTTCTCAAGATTGATGATGCCTAATCGTTGAAAACGTCGTCCAAATGGAGGAATTTCACCAGTGAAGTCATTATCACTTAGATCAAGGAAGAGAAGTTCAGTTAGGTTTGACAAACATTGGGGAAGCACTTTGTCGAAGCCATTTTTATGCAGGTTCAGAACTGCTAATTGCTTAAAATGGCAGAAAGAGTTCGTAATCTGACCTCTTAACCTGTTGTCACCCAGCGAAATCATTTCCAATGCTTTCAACTTTTTCAGACATGAGGGTAGTCTCCCGGATAGTTGGTTCTTTGACAGATCAAGATGAGTGAGGTTCTCCATCGCACATAGTGAATTTGGTATGCTGCCGCTAAGATTGTTACCCCAAAGATAAAGACGTATTAACGGGGGCATCTTGTTTCCGTCCATTCTGGAAATGGCGCTTAGAGAGGGTAGTGTCCCGGATAGTTGGTTCTTTGCCAGATCAAGATAATCTAGGTTCTCCATCGCCCATAGAGAATTCGGTATGCTGCCGCTGAGATTGTTACCAGCAAGAGCAAGATATCCTAAGAGTGGCATCTTGTTGAAGTCCATTCTGGAAATGGGGCCTTTGAGCATATTGTTAGTGAGCTCAAGCTGTTTAACGTTAAGTAAAATGTCGGAAAGCCAATTGGGAACTTCATCTGAGATGCTTGCATTGACCACGAGCAAGTATAAAATATTCCTCTGTGTTCGAAGCCACAATGGAAATTTCGGTCCCACATCGACATTTGACATGCCAATATACTGAAGTTGGAATGGAGGAACCCAGGCGGGATCAAAACTTAAAACAAGTTCACTAGACGAAATGCCCAACCAAGTCAGGCTCGTCAGATTTGCAAAGTGCGATTCACTAACAACTCCGTTCAAAAGATTTGTCATGTCCAACACTTCTAGATTAGATAGTCGCCCAATACTTTCTGGGATGTTCCCGCTCAATTTGTTGTCTTCGAGACATAACTCTCTAATGATAGCTCCCCCAGACTTACTGGAATAGGTCCCGACATTGAGTTTCCTGACAGACTTAGGTACTCGAGATCCCTGAAACTCCCAAATTGGTCTGGTATATGGCCACTCAATTTGTTGTCTTCGAGACGTAACTCTCTTAGAAATGATAGCTCCCCCAGACTTACTGGAATAGGTCCCGACATTGAGTTTCCTGACAGACTTAGGTACTCGAGATCCCTGAAACTCCCAAATTGGTCTGGTATATGGCCACTCAATTTGTTGTCTTCGAGACGTAACTCTCTTAGAAATGATAGCTCCCCCAGACTTACTGGAATAGGTCCCGACATTGAGTTTCCTGACAGACTTAGGTACTCGAGATCCCTGAAACTCCCAAATTGGTCTGGTATATGGCCACTGAAATTATTGCCACTGAAATCATTGCCACTGAAATCACAAATCCTCAAGTCACTTTGTGCCGACTCCAAAGGACCATGGACGATGCTCCCAAGATCTCCATGGAAGTTATTATACGCCAAATCTAATGCACGCAACTTGTAGAGGCTGCTGAAGTTTTTCAGAATTTCACCTTCTAGCAAATTATAAGACACATCAAGAAAGGAAAGTTGTTGATTATTATCAAAGAGTGTCCTGGGAAATGTGCCTTTCAAATAATTTCCGCTCAAATCGATATGCTCGAGCTTGCTAAAGTTGTGGAACCAAGGAGGAATGGTAGAATTTATGAAATTGCCTGATAGATCCAGGAATCTTAAAGAAGTGAAGTTGACGGATAGAGAGTGAGGAAGTTTTTCGTGATAACAATACTTCAACTGCAAAGATTGCAGTGAAGAAAGCATATTAATGGAACTCAACCAATCAGTGGCATTCCTAAGGTCATTGCCAGAGAGGCAAAGGTATTTCAAGGAAGATAATTTCGATACCCATTGGAGGTTATCAGTTGTTAAATAACCCTCCCCAAAACTACTAGCAAGATCCAGATATTGCAAGTTGGACAGGTTACCGAGGTGATGAGGTATGTTTCCGTCAAAACCTGCGAATGATAGATTAAGATACTCTAGTCTCTGGAGAGTGCCAAAGAATTGGGGGATTTTTTGCTTGGAAAATTTGTTGAGGCTGAGGTCTAGATACTTCAAATGCTTCAGTTCAGCTAAAGATGCATGGATTTTACCTGCCAAGCTGCTCTTATCTAGACATGAGATAACTTCATAGGGGGAGGTCTCACAGAATGGATTACGAAGATCGAGTTTGAAAACATGGCCAGTCTTTTTATTGCATTCGACTCCTTTCCACTCACAACAGTCCTTGCTAGTCCATAATGACAAGCGTTTAGAATGGTCAATGAGACCTTGCCTGAATTTCAAGAGAGCTTCTCTCTCTCTGTACCAAAGCAGCTCACATTGGTGAAAGCTTCGGAGTGGCCAAACTCAAATGATTGAAACACGAGAAGAGTCCACAATATGAGGGGTGCAAAGGCAGGGGCTGATGCCATTGCTTTCGATAATATGGGATTGGGATTAGGAAATGCAGTGTACTTCCTCCGTTTTATGGTGACATGGGTCTTGGGAAGGTCTTAAATCAAGAAAAGGACATTACTCGCTTCCTACTTATGTGATTTGGCCATCACTCTCGATCAACGGTGTCACACCCCGAATCCTAATAGAAAAAGGGAATGGCACGGCTGTCATTCGAATTCTATGCGACAAACATATTTATTAATAACTCAAAATATATCAAATCTTCATCACTTTAAGATGTGAGTTTACAAATTCATAGAATAGATAGCACAACTCAAAATGCCTATGACCAAACAACAAATGTTACTCGAATTGTCAAATTCGTGATTCTATCAAATATTTGAGAAACAACGTTAAAATCAAGTAGAACGCTACCTCAACTACAAAATGATTAAACTACGCCTAAATGCTAACAAAACAAGTTATACGTATTAACAAATCACATATCCAAAACAATTATTCAAGGTATTCGCAAAGCAAAACTTGAACATGAAATCCTAAAATTTCACTCCAACTAAACTGTTAATTCAAATCAACTTTCACAAAATCTCATGGTTCTACAACGACATAATTTATATTTTCCATGAAATCCCGGAGCTCCACAGCTCGAGAATCGAACTTTGCAGCTCAATTTTCACTAAATTTTGACTTTGAGCCATTATTTTGAAAACTACTATGATTAGACAAATGAAGGGCACAAGCACTTACTGTACGTCGCAATATGAAGTCGAATCAACTTGCGCAGCGTCTATGGCGTGAATGGGCGCGAATGCACAAAATCCTCGCGAATGCACAAAACCCTCTCTCTCTTTTCCTTTTCTTCTTCTTTCCCTTTTTCTCTATCCTTTTCTTTCCGTTTGTGTGAGTCTCGGCCCGTCGGCCCGTCTTTAAAAGCTGAAGGTGTCCACTACTCGTTACTTTTGTTGACTCAGTCAACTTCTTTTTCCTTTTGTATTTTTTTGCTTTGATCGAGTCAAAGTCCATATTTACAAGACCGCAATGTATTTATGTAAATTATAAATCACGAATTTAACTAACGGTTTAAATTTTTATATTAATTAGTCATGATCTTACAAAATTTTACATTATATTAGAGTTGATGATCCCGAGTTCAAATCTTATCAAGCCCCATTTGCCTCCCTAATCAAATATGTTCGTGCTTAGTATTAGGCAAAAGGATCAGAGTAACCGTGGGGAGGAGTGTTATAATATTTATATAATAAATCACGTTTTCATTTAATAGCTTAAGCTTTTAAAATAGTTGGCAGATATCTCACAAATTTTTTCAGAAACAAATAAGAAATGCTGTGAAAAGAAAATAGCAAGAATGATAGAGAGATAAAGTAAACACCGGAAAACTTTGGCCAAAAGCTGTCATAGACAATGCAAAACCTTTAAAGATTTCATTTTCACTAGAGCCTACCAACCTGTTTCCTCTTTCATGCACCAACCATTTGAGACGAGTCTATGAATGCTTTATGACCTCTTTTTGTTATGACCATTTGGTAGTTTCCTCTTTTATAGTTCTTTTAACAAACAAAAATCTAGAAATGACTCGGACCACTTAGATCATAGAATCAAATCAAAATAAAAGCAACTCGGCATTCTCGACATCAAATTCGTGACGCACAGTTGTCACCGAAATCTTCCTGATTTGGTTTTGATTTAGGCCGCGACTAAATGTGTGGATCAATACTTTTGTGGTGGTGTTCCACTTTCTTTTATTATATGGCCGGCTGTTGGTTTTTTGAGTGCTCCACCTTCTTTTTAGCTTGTTCTATTCTCCCAAGATGATGCATCTCGTGTTTTGCAAAATTGATCATTCGCTTGTCTTTTGACGTGTCTTCTTTCTTCAACACATCATATGCTTACACATATCAATCGCTAATACTTTTTTACATGGCGAACCAGCCTCCTTTTCTCATCCAAGTGTAACTTTTTGGACTACTGCCGCATTCAAACGGAGGTGATCATCCATGTCTTGACAAAGAGTACATGACCAAATTGATATACATGTGCATTGTCCAAATCACTTACAACATGTTAATCTTAGGTCAAAATCACTTTTCTCGAGCTTAATTAAATGAACCAAGACATGGTCAAAGTGGACACGCACGAATTTTATATTAGTTAGTCGTGATCTTACAAAATTTGACATTATATTAGAGTTGATGGTCCCGGGTTCAAATCTTATCAAGCCCCATTTGCCTCCCTAATCAAATATGTCCGTGCTTAGTATTAGGCAAAATGATCAGACTAACCGTGAGGAGAAGTGTTATAATATTTATATAATAAATCACGCTTTCATTTAACAACTTAAGCTTTTAAAATAGTCGGTAGATGTCTTACAAAATTTTTCAGAAACAAATAAGAAATGCCGTGAAAAGAAAATAGCAAGAATGATAGAGAGGTAAAGTAAACACTGGAAAACTTTGGCCGAAAGCTGTCGTAGACAATGCAAAACCTTTAAAGATTTCATTTTCACTAGACCCTACCAACGTGTTTCTTCTTTCATGCACCAATCATTTGAGACGAGTCTATGAATGCTTTTGACCTCTTTTTGTTATGACCATTTGGTAGTTTCTCTTTTATAGTTCTTTTAACAAACAAAAATCTAGAAATCTCGGGCCACTTAGATCACAGAATCAAAATCAAAATAAAAGCAACTCGGCATTCTCGCCATCAAATTCGTAACGCACAGTTGTCACCGAAATCTTCCTTTTGGTTTCGATTTAGGCCTCGACTAAATGTGTGGATCACTAGTTTTGTGCCGGTGTTATACTTTCTTTTATTATGTGGTCAACTATTGGTCCTTTGAGTGCTCCACCTTCTTTTTAGCTTGTTCTATTCTCCCCAAGATGATACATCACGTGTTTTGCAAAATTGATCATCCGCTTGTCTTTTGACATGTCTTCTTTCTTCAACACATCATATGCTTACCAATATGAATCGCTAATACTTTTTTACATGTCGAACCAGCCTCCTTTGCTCATCTAGGTGTAACTTTTTCGATTACTACCGCATTCGGATAGAGGTGATCATCCACGTCTTGACGAAGAGTACATGACCAAATCGATATACACGTGCATTGTCCAAAAATCGTATCCTCTTGTATCGGAACCCTCTTCTCAGGGGTAAATTTCCTCTTAGAATGGTGCATGGTAAAAAATTCGGCATCGACATTGAACATCAATTGCACCATGTTAATCTTAGGTCAAAACCACTTTTCTCGAGCTTAATTAAATGAACCAAGACATGGTCAAAGTGGACACACACGAATTATATGCTAATTGAAATCATATCTTTGACTTCAAGTATCGACACTAGTTGCAACAATCAAAGCTAAACCCTTAAATCTACATCATTTTCTCAATATGCATTTGTAAGGTACAATACACGCACCCCAGGTTAATTAGAAAGAGATGCACGATAACACTCAATCATATATGCATCTGAATTCCATTTTTCTATCGTAATTTTTTAGACCAAGATCATATTTTAGAGTTGGACATGACTTGGCCCTCGTGACTTGTCGCACTTTTATATGGATCGCAACCTCGTTTTCTAGAATTCCAAACGTAGTTTCGAAAAGGATTTGTTTCCTATGATTAGGTGCGATGTCATTATCAAGATAGCACAAAGGCTCAGTAGCTTGTTTAGGTTCCTTTTGGGAATGCGGGTGAGTCTAGGAAGAACTCCATGGAAGAGATGAGCTAGAGAACTCAGTCCTTTTTTCTTGTTTGAAAAAAGGACTCCGTCTTGGGGGAAACGATGATTGATTAATTTTTCCAACCTGGCGTAGATTAGATTTGTTGGATGTGGATGGCCACTGATTGTATGAGGTTGTGTTTTATTATGTGATAAACGGTTGGGATTGTCAGAGAAGTTGCTCAATATGTTGAGGGACTCATAGACCTTACTCAATGCTGGTGGTGACATGTAGAATGTTCAATGTTTACGTCAGTGATTTTTGGCAAAAATTAGTCTGATAGACTTTACCGACAAATTGTTAAAAGATTTAGAACTGAATTAGTTAGATTGAAAAGTTTAAGATTGAATTGATACAAGTATAACAAGTTTAGGACTTTTTTTTTTTTGGTAATTATCTTGATTTTCATCACATCGGTGAGTGCAAATAATGTCAAGTTGGGCTATCCGTTGACTTGTGACTTACCTTGCTGATAAGATTAATGAGGTACTAGATGGGATTGTTCTACTCAGGCAAATGTCCATTTCGTAGAAGAACATATAGGCTTATCTTTTTTTCCAATGTGGATATCCTTTCGTAAATGACTAGATTCTTGCTCACATCGGATGAGCTTTTGCGTATCAACTTGTTATGATGTAATTGAGTGAATTTTTATAAAACCACTTTATTCAAAAGAAAAGAAAAGAGAACTTGTATAAAGCCTAATGTCTCATGAGGAGAATTGAGAAAGTTTATTGTGGACTCTTTAATACATTTGTCATTGGGGTAAATGCCCTCTTGCTTCTGACCATGGTTAATGTTGCGACCTCTTTAAAGAGCCCTCCCACCAGCATTGAGGTTGATGGCTGGCGTTAACTCTAGGCTTAGCCTAAGCTTTCCCAAGCTCACCAATTCATGACTTATGGTCCGAGTTTTTAATTTGCAACATTTTCATTTAAAAATCGTTACTAATCAATTTGTGGTGAGTCGATTAGAAACCCAAGTAATATATTAAGAAAAAAAATTATTCATGCGTAACCAAAAAAATTAAATTCGGGGACTTAATTATACTAGTTAATCAACTAATACTCTTTAGTACCTAAAAACATTAAATAAAGCATTTGTGTAGCATTTTATACCAATCATGAGTTTTAGGATTCAATTCCTAACCACATTAAGGAAATAGCAATCCATGCATCATCAGTGCGGAATTGGAGAAAAGGAAATGTGCAAACGGCAATCCGACATTTACTATCAAGGATTTAAGCACAATTTATTTTTGTTTTCTTATAAGGATTTTCACATATTTAAAGGAACAAACACTCAAAGGCTATTTTATAGGTTTTTCTGATTTTTTTTTTTTTGGAAATAATATTTTTTGGGGATTTTCTATTTTTATAAAAAATTAATATAAAATAAGGATATATGTGTATATATATATATATATATATATATATATTTTTTTTTTCAAAAAAGGGTCGGAACCGACCCAGGTCGCCAATCCCGCGGCCGGACTGGGTGTTATACGTGAGCCCAGTCCGGTCCCCCAACCACTAGCCCACTCGCGAAATGAAAAAGGGGCCCGGCCCGAAGCGAAGCTAACCCTAGATTAAGCCAGCCCAGTTTTATCTCCTATCCAAAGCCCACTTTCAATTAAAAGAAACACCCAGCCCACAATTTAAACTAAACCAAAACCGGCCCATCAAAGAAAAACCCTAGCCCGAAAACCAAAAAGAGCCGGGTCGGTCAAACCCGCGAACCAAACCGGCCGACCCGACTCGCGCTTGTCGCCCGGCTCCTTCCGGCGTCGACGGGGATGGCCGAGATAGGCGGCGCCGCTCGCCTCGGCCGAGCCACACGCCCTCTCTGGTGCCGCCTCGGCCGGCCCAGGTCGAGGGTCTGACCTCCGCCTGGGGCCGCCGTCCACCGGCCGGCATGAACACCGCCGGCATCCTCGACTGAACACAAACCGAAAAAGGCGACGTCGGCGAACAGGCTCGAAACGACCGAACGGCCAACACTCGGGACACCAACCATCTCGTGAGGAATTCGACTCGACAAGATGATGCCTGGGCGGCTCGTTATCGGGCTGAAACGACGAAACTAAAACCAGATCCCGTCGGGGCAATTCGTCGAACAAGTGGAGCGCGCACTGGAACGAGGGGTTCTTGGCTCGAATGGGACCGGAATCTGCGTCGGGACCTCAGCAAAGAAGCGACGACCACACAGCGGCCGAAGCAAGGACGGTCGGGGCCGGAGTTAGCGTGAGCCGGACGGCCGCAGAGCTCCGGCCCGACGTGCCCGAAAGGAGGGCAAAACGGGGTCGGGGGCTTGCCGGCTTGAATCGAGGGCGTCGGCTGAGCGGGGGTGTCGGGCGGGGGTCGTCGGGCGGAGCTCGCGCGCGGCCGAGGTCGGCTGAAGCCTTCTCGCTCCGATCTCCCTCTCTCTCGGCCTCTCGATCTCACCCGAACCCCCACTCTTTCTCTCTCGGTGCATCTCTCTCTCTCTCCCCAAAGCTCCCTCTCGAATTCCCTCACTTTCACCCCAACTTCACCGAACTCCAGAAGGTCCTAATTATAGGCTGGAGGGCCCAATCGACGGGGGGTTTCGGCCGCCGGTCCTTGGCAACGCCGACCGGCCCTGGTGTGGCCGAACCGGCGTCCCATCCTATCTTCTCCACGGACGCCTGCTCGGCATTGAAGGCGCCCGCCAAGACGTCCCCTTTCGCCGGGGTTTCTCGCCGGATCTCGCGCTGCTCCGTTCGGCAGCATTGATGGGGCCGCGAGATGTCCCCTCCGTCGCTGGTCTACCCTCCTCTCTCTGCCGAAGGTTGTCCTGGGCCCGCGCGGAAACGAGAAAAGGGGCTGGGGTCAGGTCCAGCCCCCAAAGCCAACGTTTTCTTCCTTAAAAATAAAATAAAAAATAAATAGTAATAATAATTTTTTTAAAAAATTCCTATTTATCCGAAATGCAGTAAAATAAGGAAAACTGAATTTAATTGATACAAATAATATTAATGCATATGTATTCTTGCCTTTACCAAAAAAAAAAAAAAATTAATATTAATGCATATGTGATGTGAAAATCCTTTTTGTTAGGGTTGAATTGGTACCTAATTTTCCGTACAAATTAATCCTAAATATTTAATCAAAATTTAGGTGTCAACAATCAAGTCCTAAAATGTTCTCATCCTTTCTCTTCAGCTGCTCTCTTCATTGAGCAATTGATCAAGGAACACGATGCTAGATTGCCCTGATTGCAACGTCAATCCAATTATGTATCTAAAACCTCTATAGTTTGGTGTCGTAAATTTATACACGCAATTTGGTAAAATTTATGCCCTTTCTTTCTTCGAGAAGGGAAGATGACAAAATTAATACCGATAGAATCAAATGTGTTGCTATTTATTTTAAAAAGTTAAAGTCAAAGAAGTATGGTGCACATAATATTTTTCGATATGAAAACCGTTTTCCCTCACGTGAAGGGCGATAAGATGATGAAAGCAACGTGCACATATTTGGTATGCATTGCTGAAATCAAGCTTATAATCAATTCATGTCAAACTATATCAATATAAGTCGACCACTAAAAGTGGGAGATTTGTGAATGGAGTTAGAGAACACATTTGATGCCAACGATGAAAATGGTCACTCCTAATGCAATCATTATCATTCACCGCCATGCTCTTGCATTACAGATGCTGTAGAATGGGAAAATATCATAAAACCAAAAACAAGATAAAAATGGGTTCATGTCAGCTGAGTCAGCTCATTCTCTTTGAGACAGAATCACCATTCTTACAACTTGGAAATTGCGACTTGCTCAGAAATCAATTGCATCCATAGGGACCATGCCACTGGGAGAATTTCCCCCTTTTGATGGCATCATCCGATTTCTTTTCGTAATATATGACCAACATGTTGGTTTTTCAGAATGATGATGCGGCCTTTAGCCTTTAAGAAGAGCCGAGTGCTTATTACAATCCTTCGCCTCCTCTCCCACTTGAACAAGGCCTTTACTGCAGCTCTCGACCGAGCAGAGTACCAAAAGACCCCCTCAGGTAAATAACATAAATCTAGTAATTGGCATTAATAAGAAGAAAACACATGGATTATGTAAATCCCCAAAAATGACCGACAAAGAGGCGATGCCATCAAAGGCAAATCGGAAAACTAACAATCCATGCCGAAGACTAAAAGTGACCACTCTCATAAGAGGGTGGTCAAACAGTATTTTTCAAAATAACTTTCTCATGTAATCTGTGATGGGCTCAACAAAGGTAAATTGAATAAAAAATAAACAATCAATGCCAAAACCACTGCTAACTTTTTATGCTTCAGCAACAATAATTAAACTTGCACTCTATCCTGTGAACAAGACCAAGAAAGCCTTTGAGACTCAAGCTCAGTTCCTTCACAATTACAAGCCACAGGATATTTCAGGACAACACACTATTGGCAGCGGAGCTGCAGAGGAATAAGTTCCCTCTCCGTAAATTTGCTACTGTTTAAGCAACGGAGCATATCTTAGTTACTGAAGAAACACCGTCAAAAGTCAAAATCAAAAGTCACAATACAGGGAAACTGGTTGAAAAGAAGCAGCCTATAATATTCCTATCAATCCTCTCTAAGTTAAATGACCAAAAGGGCAAATTGACTCAGCTTTCAGAGACATCGAATGGATTACTTCTGCTTGCTTTAGGGAAGCACTCAAAACATAGGAAGAGAGAGAGAGAGATACAAACAACAAAGACACACTCTTCAGAATTGAGACAAAAAGAGAATCACACTGCACATTCAACAAAAAAGGGCATGACCAGAAGCTTGACAATCATTCCCTTTATTGAATTTATTGTTGAAAATGTTCATAGCGTAGCATCCTGTTCTTGTCATTTACCAATCCTCCCTCCCTCCCTCTTTACAAGGTGGCTCCGGTGCAAGTATAAAAGTCAGATTTGCCAATGAAGTATGAAGGCATGATCTAGATAGCACTTGCAACAAATTGAAGCATCACCATAACCATAAAGAACTAAAACAACGAAAACAGGTGAGGAAAAAGGAACCCTACTGCTCTGTGGGCCAAACCAACCTGTGATTGAAGAGTACTAACATACCAAGACTCTAATGAGTTGTGAACAAATCTCATGTTCAGGGATGAAGACTAATCTTGCTTCAAGTTAGGGCACCTAAATCTCCAAAAAGTCAGCTGTCTTATGGAAAATAACAAGGAAGATCATTTTGTTCACGATTGGCAACAAATAATTTTCCAATTGCAGTATACAGATCCTCTGAGCTTTTCTTGAACAAAACCATCAGCTTTGACATGCACGCTTTTGACAAGGCTTAATAAAGCTTCATCCATTTTACCTCAATCCTCTCCCCATTGATCTAGACAGCTTCGGACTACACCAACAGCTAAGAGATTCAATGCTCTTTTCATTTTTTGTGGGAGAGATCCATTTTCCCCTGTGCACTTTACCTTCTATTTAAGAGAGAAAGCAAATAATGAGACACATAAGGAGACCCTGAAAGGGAGATCAGTCTGGTTTAGAGTGGTTAGGGAGTCCATTGACAACAACATTGCCATTGAGGGATCGACAGCTGACCGCAACAGTCCCTCAAGGTCCAAAGCATTAAAAAAGACATTGCTTTCAAGACACGATATTAAATAACATTCATACAGAGTGCACAGGTTGAAAAAACCAGAGCGAATTATGAAGAGACTAGATTAAGAATCCAGTTGCATCATGCAATTTCTTGAAAGGAACACATGAAACCCTTGATCAGTCAATTCACCGACGAAGAACACTTCATCGAAACATTTACATTTTTTCTGGCCAGTTACATGGTATATAAGCTTACATCCATAAATGCCTTATGTACACTGAATCATGAAATTCTAATATTCACATTGCCCCGACGGCACAGACAACCCAATATCATCCACCGATCCAACCTTAACAAATATAGCATTACCGAGTTAATACATTGTCGTCAATCTAATGGGAACCTTCTCCCTCGCGGCATCACCAACTCCCTCCACCGATAAACTCCTCAGCATTTTCTTGAAGGCGAAATGCACGCAATTCGACAGCGCAATCCAACACATGACCTCACATACAAAGTCGAGCGTGAAGCCGGAACCGGGACCGAACCGCGACGACGAATCGTCCTCCCAATTCGGTCCTCCGAAATTCCATCCGCCGCCGTCTCCTCCTCCTCCGCCGCCGCCGCCGCTAGGGCCGAAACCCCCGCCAAACGGATCGCCGCCGTAAAATCCGCAGTCCCCAACGTCGCCCCCTTTGTCGGGGCAATCTCCCGACAGCGACCTTCACTTCGACCGCCGCTTCCTCCGGACGAGGCGGCGGGGCAGGGTCCTGCAGGCCGAGGATTTCAGCGAGCTAAGGGGTGAATGGGCCCTGGGCCCGCGCGGAAACGAGAAAAGGGGCTGGAGTCAGGCCCAGCCCCCAAAGCCAACGTTTTCTTCCTTTAAAAAAAAATTAATTAGTGATAATAATTTTTTTAAAAAAAAATTTCTATCTATCCGAAATGCAGTAAAATAAGGAAAAATAAAATTTAATTGATACAAATAATATTAATGCATATGTCATGTAAAAATCTTTTTTGTTAGGGCTGAATTGGTACCTAATTTTCCATATAATTCAATTCTAAATATTTAACCAAAATTTAAGTGTCACCAATCAAGTCCTAAGATGTTCTCATCCTTTCTCTTCATTGAGCAGCTGATTAAGGAACATGACGCCAGATTGCTTCGATCGTAACATCAATTTAATTATGTATCTAAACCCTCTATAGTTTTGTGTTGTAAATTTATACGTGTGATTTGGTAAAATCTACGCCCTTTCTTTCTTTGAGAAGGGAAGATGACAAAATCAATACCAACACAATTGAACGTGTTGATTTTAAAAAGTTAAAGTCGAAGAAGTATGGTGTACATAATATTTTTCGATATGAAAACCGTCTTCCCTCACGTGAAGGGCGATGAGATGATGAAAGCAATGTGCACAGATTTGGTATGCAATGCCAAAACTAAGCTTATAATCAATTCATGTCAAACTATATCTATATAATTCGACCACTAAAAGTGGGAAATTTGTGAATGGAGTTAAAGAACACATTTGATGCCAACGATGAAAATGGTCAACTCAAGGAAAATGGATACTGGATCTAGACTATTTTTATTTCTTATTCGCACGTAAATAAGGGATAATGATACAAATGATTCTTGAAATTTTGCCCAATATGCAATTTGATCGCTGAATTTTTTTATTTGTTTAATATAATCCCTAAACTTTTTATTCGTTTAATGTAATCCTTGAACTTTTGGTACATGTTCAATATAGTGGTTAGCTATACACAAATGTCTAGTATCATTCTTCCATTATTCAAGATCAAAGACAACATTGAACATTTTCATATAATTTATAGATCAAATTGAATATGTATAAAAGTTCAAGGATCTTATTAAATAAATTAAAAGTTCAGGGATTGCATTGCATATTGGGTTACAGTTTAGAGATTAAATTAAACAAATTAAAAATTCAGGGATTATTTGTATCATTTTTCTCGTAATCAACATCAACAACAACAAATCAATCTAATGATAACTCAATCAGCTTGGTATTGTCATGGCCGGCATCCTGACCGGCCACCCAAAAAGAAGGAAGAAAAGGGAAGAAAAGGACTTCATGGTATTCACTTGATGTAAGTAGGCAATAGTTGTAGGAAAGGCAGTATTCCTGCATTAGGGTTTTAATGAATTTTGTTCAGTTGTCCTCCCTGAGCTCAGGTTATCTTAGTTCCCATTTTTATAGTGGCCAAAAGAGAGAGTTCACATTACGAGATAAATTTATCATTGGAGTACACATTTTGACTGACTTTATTAATGTCATACCCCTATTAACAAAATATTCGTTCTTCTAACATAAAATACACGTCCGCGTACGTTATTTTTTCACTTATCGTCTACAGTTCACTATTTACATATATACCGAATGATATGATTGTGTCCTTCTACTTTATCATTAACATAGTACGAAATAATTAATTGGAAGCAATGAAGGCACGTCTACCGCAATGGATCTCCAGTCGAGTGAGGGACAAGGGGAGAAAGGAGATCATTTACATTTATATTTTAGATATGATCACACGTTGAGTTCTTTGAAGAGCAATCGAGACTGTTCCATGGCTCCATCCTCAAGCAGAAAGAGCACAAATGGGGCTTTAGATGGAGTAATGAAACTACACCAATCTAACCGCGAGAGAATGTAAACTGCAAGGAATTGATACGCTCCGAATTGAAGTTCTTTTGAATATAACGTGAAAGGACAATACAAGGATGAGGTTGCTATAATCATCCTTGTTAAGCTTTCTACCAGTTCAAATGACCAATAGAAAGTGACAGTATAAGCTCTAGTAAAAGTTGCTGTAGTCATTCTTGTCATGCTATGTACCAATTCAGATGATGTTGTATTTGTTTAAATTTACTACATTAGAACTGATTTCGCAAAGTATGCAGAGGGAACAACCAGGTGCAATATTAGATGAGAAACCGCTCTCATGGAGAAGAGAACAGCCATTGCAAAAAGGCCAGAATTCTCCCAGTCAGCTAGGGATGAGATTGATGCAGTGGTTGGGGGGGCACGTGATGGAAGCGTCACATTGCCTTATCGTCCAGTAGCAATCTTTTTCCCACTTGAATTAGCAGCAGCTGACGCGTGAATCAGTAACAAGTCTTCATTACGTATCAAATCTTTGATGAAGTTTTTTCAAACTGTTGGTGTTGAAATTTGTACCATGCACCTAAGAGAGAAATGTTAAGTTTTCATGCTATATGATTGGGATCATATTACAGAAACTTTTTGACAAAGAGATGACAGCCTTAGAAGGACATCATATCTGTAATAGTTGTAGCATTGCAGAAGGGTTTGGCAAATGGCTTTGTCATCATGTCGGAGACTTCTGCTAGCTTTTATATAATAAAAAGAGTTCGTCACATACATAAGCTACTGATACAATGTATATGATCATGAAGATGGGAACTTCTAAGTTTATGACATAGATGTACGTCTTTCGAATCTGACAAGTTTCTTCAGCTCTCACAAACGTTGCTTCATGCTGGGATTGTGCCTGAGGCCCATATTTGGTAATCACCTTTCCTACAACATGTCATATACATAATCAAAATTTTAACTGTCGACTACAAGAAGATCAAAGAAGCTGTTTAGATTTCATACTAAGGTTAGCATGGAATCATGTATTGAATAACTGAGAGCAAGTGTTAGTGTGCTTATTATATATATATATATATATATATATATAGAGAGAGAGAGAGAGAGAGAGAGAGAGAGAGAGAGAGAGTCCTAAGTAGTTCCTACAAGTGCATACCTGAAAACCTCTTTTGAACTGAAGGGTGGTAATTGTTCCTAATATCATTAGCTTTTCGATGATCCTATCCGTTGCTTTAAAGTAAGATATCCTCCAAGCCTGCTTGAAATACAATGCACTACAAAATCCCAAGAATCCAATTGTGAATCCCGGTCCCAGGCCTGCATAGATCCAATTAAGGGTGTCCAGATTGCCTTCATTAGGTTCACTTCTGTTTCGAAAATCACCATCTTGTCCATCAATATCAGGATGTTTCTCATCTCCAGGGCAAACTTTTGAAAGAGGAGCTCCACAAAGTCCGTCGTTACCGTGATACACAGATTCATCATCCACAGTACGCAAATGATTGCTTGAAGGAATAGGGCCTGATAAATTATTGAATGAGAGATCGAGAAAACTTAGAAAGTCTATGCTGGATATGCTAGGAGGGATTCTACCCGAAATCCCGTTGTTGGATAGGTCAAGGGATTCTAAGTTTTTGAGGTCGCCAATGTTTGAAGGGATTTTCCCACTCAAATTGTTTTGAGAGAGGTTTAAATTCTGAAGTTTGATGAGCCTAGTCAACTCTTTTGGTATTTCACCATTTAAATTGTTTGCAGAAAGGTCAATGGAATAGAAGAATTGGAGTGTCCTGCCATACATTTGCCTAGTTCCCTTTGTATTAACCAGGACGTTGATTGATGAGATATCCAGCCAATATGGTTGATCATTGATATCTCCAACCATAGACGAGGATTCATTAAAACACAGAGGAATGCTTCCGGAAATGTTGTTCTGTGCTAGGCTTAAAAAATGGAGAGAACTAAGTTGGCAGAGTTGAGAGGGAATGCTTCCGGTGAAACTATTCTTCTCGAGATCGATCATGGCTAGTAATTGAAAATGTTGTCCAAATGGAGGAATATCACCAGTGAAGTCATTATCACTTAGATCAAGGAGCAGAAGGTAAGTTAGGTTTGACAAACATCTGGGAAGCACTTTGTCAAAGCCATTTCTATGCAGGACCATGACTTGTAATTGCTTCAAATGGCAGAAAGAGTTAGTGATCTGACCACTTAACCTGTTGTCACCCAGAAGAATCCATTCCAGTGCTTCCAACTTTTTCAGACATAAGGGTAGTGTCCCGGATAGTTGGTTCTTTGACAGATCAAGATATGATAGGTTCCCCATTGCACAAAGTGAATTCGGTATGCTGCCGCTGAGACTGTTACCAGAAAGAATCAGAAATCGTAACAGTTGCATCTTGTTTCCGTCCATTCTGGAAATGGGGCCTCTGAGCATATTGTTAGTGAGATCAAGCACTATAGCGTTAAGTAAAATGTCGGAAAGCCAATTGGGAACTTCATCTGAGATGTTTGCGTTGGACATGTACAAGTATGAAATATTCCTCTGTGTTTGAAGCCACAATGGAAATTTCGGTCCCACATCACAACCTGACATGTCAATCCATTGAACTTGGAATGGAGGAACCCAGGCGGGATCAAAACTTAAAACAAGTTCATTAGACGAAATGGACAAATAGGTCAGGCTCGTGAGATTAGCAAAGTGCGATTCAGCAACAACTCCGTTTAAAGAATTATTTGTTATGTCCAACACCTCTAGATTAGATAGTCGCCCAATACTTGCCGGGATGTTCCCACTCAATTTGTTGCTGCTGAGACGTAAGTCTCTTAGAGATGATAGCTCCCCCAGATTTACTGGAATAGGTCCCCAAATTGAGTTTTGTGACAGATTTAGGTACTCGAGATCTTTGAAACTCTCCAATTGGCTTGGTAGAAAACCACTGAAATTATTGGCAGTGAAATCACAAATCCTTAAGTTACTTTGTGCCGACTCCAAAGGACCATGGATGATGCTCCCAACATCTCCATCAAAGTTATTAAACGCCAACCTTAATTCATGCAACTTGTAGAAACTGCTGAAGTTTTTCAGAATTTGACCGCCTAGCAAATTATGAGACACATCGAGAAAGGAAAGTTGTTGATTATTATCAAAGAGTGTCCTTGGAAATGCGCCTTTCAAATGATTTGCCCTCATGTCGATATGCTCGAGCTTGCTGAAGTTGTTGAACCAGGGAGGAATAGTAGAATTCATGGAATTGCCTGATAGATCCAGGAATCTTAAAGAAGTGAAGTTGACAGATAGAGAGTGAGGAAGTTTTTCGAGAGCACAATCGTTCAACTGCAAAGATTGCAGTGAAGAAAGCATATTAATGGAACCAAACCAATCTTTGGCTTTCCCAAGGTCAATGCTAGAGAGGTGAAAGTATTTCAAGGAAGATAATTTCGACACCCATCGGAGGTTATCAGTTGTTAAAGAACCCTTGCCAAACCTACTAGCAAGATCTAGATATTGCAAGTTGGATAGGTTACCGAGGTGATGAGGTATGTTTCCGTCAAAACCCGCGGATGATAGATTAAGATACTCTAGTCTCTGGAGAGTACCAAAGAACTGGGGGATTTTTTGCTTGGAAAATTTGTTGAGGCTGAGGTCTAGATACTTCAAATGCTTCAGTTCAGCCAAAGATGCATGGATTTTACCTGCCAAGCTGCTCTTATCTAGACATGAGATATATCCGTCGGGGGAGGTCTCAAAGCATGGATTACGAAGATCGAGTTTGAAAACATGGCCAGTCTTTTTGCTGCATTCGACTCCTTTCCACTCACAACAGTTCTTGCTAGTCCACGATGACAAGCGTTTAGAATGGTCGATGAGATCTTGCTTGAATTTCAAGAGAGCTTCTCTCTCTGTACCAAAGCAGCTCATATTGGCGAAAGCTTCGGAATTGCCAAACTCAAATGATTGAAACACGAGAAGAGTCCACAATATGAAGGGTGCAAAGGCAGGGGCTGATGCCATTGCTTTCGATAATATGGGATTAGGAAATGCAGTGTACTTCCTCCGTTTTATGGTGACATGGGTCTTGGGAAGGTCTTGATTGAATTTCATCAAGAAAAGGAACTTACTCATTTCCTACTTATTTGATTTGGCGATCACTATCGATCAATGGTGTCACACCTTGAATCCTAATAGAAAAAGGGAATGACACGGCTGTCATTCGAATTTTATGCAACAAGCATATTTATTAATACTTCAAAATATATCAAATCTTCATTGCTTTTAAGATGTGAGTTTACAAATTCATAGATAGAATTGATAGCACCACAACTCAAGAATCGAACTTTGCAGCTTAATTTTCACTAAACTTTAACTTTGAGCCATAATTCTGAAAACTACTAGATTAGACAAACGAATGGCGTAAGCACTTACTGGACGTTGCGATATGAAGTTGAATCAGCTTGGTGAAGGGTCTGTGGCATCAACGCACAAAACCCTCTCTCTTTCTTTCTTTTCTTCTTCTTTCCCTTTTCCCCTATCCTTTTCTTTCCGTTCGTGTGAGTCTCGGCCCGTCTTTAAAAGCTGAAGGTGTCCACTATTCCTTGTTTTCGTTGACTCAGTCAACTTCCTCTTCTTCTTTTTTTCCTTTGATCGAGTCAAAGTCCATATTTACAAAGTCCATATTTACAAATGCGATGAAAGACCGCCATGTTCCGGAGATGCCTTCCGAGCCAGGACCAACTAATCACTAGAGTGCAGCCAAAAGCATAATGTTGCCTAAGTGCAATCTTCTGCAGGGTATTGGATCGGGTCGAAAGTGAAAGTTGTCAAAAAATGCCGGAATGCTCTCGAAACCAATTCACTTGAGTGAGAAAGAGGAGAGTGGAATTTCGTGTGTAGGGGTGAAATCCGGAGATCTACGAAGAAAGGTCAAAAGCGAAGACAGCTCTCTAGGTCCCTACCGACATTGGTGTGTGAAAGCATGGGGAGCGAACGGAATTAGATATCCTGGTAGTCCATGCCATAAACAATGAGTGTTCATCCTTGGTCTACACGGATTAGGGGCCCAACTAATGCATGAAACACTCCGTCTGATGAATACGGTCACAAGACTGAGACTCAAAGGAATTGATAGGGGCCTAGGAGTATTATTGTTGGAGAAATCTCTGCAGAGTGTTTTGAAGGCGACAAAACATTTTCTATCGCCTAGTGGAAGTTCTGTGCAGACCCTTGTATTTCAAGTCTGAAGACTTTCAGATCACCAGACTCAGCACACAAGACTCAAGACTCAAGTCTATTCTCATTGACAGTTTCTAATCCAGTGACGAAGGCGATCAAGAGCTAAAGTGTTTGGTTAAGGATTTGGTCTTATCGACTGGAGAAGATCTCTTGGATGGATTTGATACAACGGATTGTTTATTCGAAATCAAGATCGTTTGAAGATCGATGATTGACTAAATATTCTTGGAAGATTCTATTCTTGGAAATCAAGATCCTGATTGTATGGGTGAACATGATTGATGGGCTATCGACATGTTCCTTTAATAGCTCGAATGACCTTCTTAATTGATTTTTTCCAACGGGAAGATTGAAAGAATTCCTTTGGTAAGTGCCAACGGGTATGATGGCATAAAGGAGTATAAAAAGAAGACGTTCAAGTTATTCTAGTAAATGCTCGATAGAGAAATTCCAGAGTCTGAAGCGCCTTGATTATTAGTCGATTCATATTGAGCGAAACTGTACACGCAAAGAGAGTCTATACTTAGTGATACCTTGAGAGAGTGTGGTAGATCTTCTACACCAAGAAATCAAGGAAGAACAGATCTTCAGTAATATCTCTTTGTTCATAGTGGAATCCAGCCGGTGGGGCATCGGTGCGGAAAAAGAGTGGACGTAGGCTTGAAATAAGCCGAATCACTATAAACCTCGTGTTTAATTTTCTCTTCCCTACTCTTAGTCTTACTTTGATCGTTGTTTGTTTATTGACGAAGAAAAATTGTCTCATTTCTATCAACTGTCTAGTATTGTGCGATTATCATTAGAAATTACTCATTATACCTATTCACCCCCCCTTTAGGTACTTATACTAGCCATATCAATAGTCAATGGTCAAAAGCTTTGATTGATAATGACGTGTCAATGGACATGTCGAATCCACGCGTTTCAAGCTCGTGTACTCCTGGGTTAAAGCACATGCGTTGCAGAAATGGACTAAGCAATTAGCGCGAGGATCCTCTTGCAGCTGGTATTGCTGTCTTATCTTGGTGCAGTAGAAGCAGGAGTAGCAGCAGGCGCCCCCGGTCAACAAGGCGATCACATTGTAAATAGCTCCGTGCACAGGGCATGCCGCAACAAAAACCGACCCGAGTAAGCAAGTCTAATTATGTCTATCCTTCTTCAATATGTGCGAACGCGATTGATTCTACTTGCAAACCGATCTCTGATCAGCAATCTCCGCAATTCGCCCAAATGTGATTAAGGGGCACGAAAATGACAAGCAACCAGTGAGATTGACAGGATATCAACCTACTGAGCCATAAATAACACCTTTTCATCTCTGGATCCACTTAAAACTCGACATATTACTAAAGTGGTGTAAGATAATTCGATCACTAAATTCTTATAACCCCGCGACATTAGGCAATTGCA
This sequence comes from Eucalyptus globulus, assembly GCA_014182545.1. Classification (NCBI taxonomy): domain Eukaryota; kingdom Viridiplantae; phylum Streptophyta; class Magnoliopsida; order Myrtales; family Myrtaceae; genus Eucalyptus; species Eucalyptus globulus. The sequence continues at coordinate 33,917,725 of CM024723.1, forward strand.
ATTGGAGTCTTGAGTCTCTTAACTATTCGACTTTTCCCCATCGATGTCATCCAGTAGACGTGTACATGGGCATAACTATTTTATCAAGTGTTAATCCACCTCTAACCAAATGGATTGCGAGGAAAATTCCTGAGGACTTACAAGTTGGAAATCAAAAGCTTTGATTGATAAGACAGCAAGAGGACCCTCGCACTGATTGCTTACTCCATTTCTGCAGCGAATGTGCTTTGACCCAGGAGTACGCGAGCTTGAAACGCGTGGATTCGACATGTCCATTGACACGTTATTATCAATCAAAGCTTTTGACCATTGATTCTAATATTCTCAGGCCCTGTCAATTCCTTTGAGTTTCGGTCTTGTGACCGTACTCCTTAGATGGAGTGTTTCACACGTTAGTTGGGCCCCTAATCCGCGTAGACCATAGGCGAACACTCATCGTTTATAGGATGGACTATCAAGGTATCTAATCCTGTTCGCTCTGCACGCTTTCGCACACCAGCGTCAATAGGGATCCAGAGTTAGAAGTCTTGAGTTCAAATTTTATCAGACCCCATTTGCCTCCCCAATCAAATATGTTCACGCTTAGTATTAGCAAAAATGATCAGACTTATCGTGAGGAGAAGTGTTACAATATTTTATATTAAATCATATTTTTCATCTAACAGCTTAAACTTTTAAATAATTGGCATGAGTCTCACAAAATCTTTCAGAAGCAAACAAGAAACGTTGTGAAAAGAAAATAGCAAGAACGATAGAGAGATAAAGTAAACATTGGAAAACTTTGGTTGAAAGCTGTTGTAGTCAATGTGGAGCCTTTAAAGGTTTCATTTTGATGAGAACCTATTGACATGTTTCATCCTTCGTGTAGCAACCATTTGAGAAGAGTCTACAAATGCTTTATGACCTCTTTCTTGTTATGACCATTTGGTAGTTTCCTCTTTTATAGTTCTTTTAAGAAACGAAAATCTAGAAATGACTCGGATCACTTAGATCATGGATGTGACAGTCTGAATTTCTATGTCTGTTTTCAATGAAATAAATCAGACTTTTCATCGACGTTCTATAATGCTATTTTCTGAGCTGATCACTCATGAGATAACTAGACTAGTTGGGGAAGTCAGTAAGAGATTTTAATGTAACAAGCTTGAGAATTTGATCAGGAATCAACTACTCGACTGTGTTAGTCTGTAAGGGTCATTGCGACATAGTCGAAAATCTATCAGAGACCGGAAATAGGTAAATTCAATTGAGATATATAATTAGGTATGGGTGATTTTACCTAATTACAAAATTCCCATCGATCGACACTAAACTGATTTTTATATTGTTTTGGTACCTTGTGTCCGTAATTGAAACATCAAGATTTTTCACGACAACCGAAAGTCGTAAATAAGTCGAAGATGTATATAGTGGCTCGAAAATAGTCAACCACGAGTCCATTGCACCGAAAATTCCCAAAAAACTACCTGATGGTTTATGTTGCGCTGAAACCACGTTTGACTGAATTCAACCGCGAAATTCATTCTGATTGTAGAAATTGAGAACTTTAATGTATCACAATTAATCCTAGGGATATTGTTGCATCTTTTCAAAATGTATTGATGACGAGAATAGTTAGTGAAAAATGCAAATGCGGCAAATTAAAGGAATAAGAGAAAATGTCGTATTTTAAATGGGTTGTTAGTCCTCAATGTGGAACTAATGGAGTTAAGAATTATAAGAGTAAATTGAGGGCTCTTCTTGGTTAGTAAGGTTATTAAATGGCCAAGCAAAAGAAAGGAAAAATGAAGAGTAGAAACAATGGAATTCGGATGCCTTCATGTAAGGGTTATTCACTTGCATTTTAGTCTCATTTGAAGGGGATAAGTGTGTTTAAGTGGGGTGGGCCTCTCGACAATGAAAGGAGGGAGTTTTTCCATGGAAAAAGTACTAAAACTCTTGTGGAAAAACAAAAGGCTGTGGAAATGTGAGAGGAGGGACCCTCATGGTCCTTTTTCCTTCATCTCCTTTCCCCCTTCGTGCAATCCCCTTCTCCTTCTTGGCACCATGCAACTACTCTCTTCTCTCTCCCCCTTTCTCTTTCTTTCCCTTTCCTTTCTTTTCTCTTAACTAAAAAGCTTGTCTTTTCTTTTCCCTATCTCTTTTTCTTCCTCGCGTATTTCTTCTCCCTTGCTGCTGTGCACCTGTCTCCTTCTTTCCCTTTCTTTTCCTTTTCTTTTTCCCTTTCCTTTTTCAACTGTGCAGGCTGTTGTTTTCTTCTTCTTTAAACGTGCAATCCCCGTTCCTGCTCTCTCTTGGACGACAAACCAGCGACTAAGAAAACGGAGGAAGGTGTGGTCTTGATGTTACAAAATTCCTGGACCCACAGAAGCTTCGACCTAACTACCACCATGTTTTTTTTTTATTTTTTATTATCTCTTAGTCTTGGAGTTCAAGTGATGAAAAAACCCCCTCACCAGTAGGAGAACAGCTCAACCGACCAAACACCATATTTGTTTCTCTCTATCAAAAATTTTGTAATTCTATGTGTTGTTTATTGCAGTCGCACCGCAGCACACCCCTCTGTTGTTTCGACTCAACCTCATCACCGAGAGACCCAAGGCTTGTCTCTATGTTGTTGTACAGCCATCAGCAAGAGCCGCCTTTAGTTTTAAATAGACGAGTTGTTCTTCTAAATTTGGAATAGGAGTTGTGTACCTCTGTTTAGGGGTTGAAATTAGTTGAGAAATGTTTAGATGAGATTAAAGATAATTAATATTAGTTTAGTAAGGTTAGATTAGCCATAAGGAGGCTTAGTTTTAGTTAAAATAGTAAGATAAGAACCGTAGAGGACAATTGGGCCAAAAACATGGGATGTTCTTTAAAACTGTTTTCTGGACGTGTACGATTTATTATTTTTATAGACTAACATGTGTTGCGATTTTGAAGTAAATTCCTTCTGAAGAAATGTTTACACATTTTCAAGTAAAACATATATTTTTCTCAGGATTTTTGGGGATTTAAAGAAAAATGATTTTAGCTTCGTTAGCTTTAAATAGAAACTTGAACTGTACTAGAATTTGCGACTTGTAAGGATTCTATGGGTTATTACTAACCCTTCAGGTTCGATTTTAAAAATGAGTTCTTCACAAAAGTTGTTTGTTACATCTTCTCGTTGAACATACTCGAATTTCAGACCAAACAGACCTGTTTCAAACCTCTAACTAAGTTGATTTCGGAAAACAGAATTGCTGGAAACGGACTCAATTTTAGTGCTGGATTGAGTGAATTACTGGGCCGAATCTAGAGGGATCTGGGCCTCGGTGTCTTCATGAAAAATGTTTTTGGTGTCTTCATGAAAAATGTTTTTTTACATGTCCTTTAGCACGTGTTCAAGTTTGAGAATTTTCAAACGCATATGAGTTGGTTTCTGGTCTTGAATCCGAAAGTGCACAACTGGGCAGTTGTCACGACCAAATTTTCGGGTGTGCACCACCTAGGGTTTGGCTAATGGATTGTTAATGTCACGCCCTGAGCCCCGAGACACGTGAACAACCCGCCATGGTCATGTAACTGCGACATTCCCAGGTAGTTTCGCCGACCCCATTGATTCATTATTGCGCAAGCGGAATAAATTATAAAACCCCTGACAATAAAATATGGGATAGAAAAGCAGGAAACAATTCAGAATCAAACAAACATACTTTCATTACATCATCATCAGGCCATGGCTTACATACATCAATAGGATCCGGAGATGATGGGTTGTCCACCCTACCATCGGGAAGGTCAGCCACACCCTCTCCTAGAAGAGCATCCATCACAACCAGGGGAATGTCAAAACTGTCAAGCGGACCAATCCTAAAACCGCTGGCCCCAAAACGGAACCAAGCCCTATACCTATGGGGCACCCTAACATCTTCAGTCTCCTGGATCCACACGGTAGCCCTGATCAGCTCATAGACCCAATGGCTCCCAGGATCAGGGGCGCTGCGCACCTGCTCGATGATCTGCACTGGGAGGCCATTCTTCTGGGGGTCCCGCCATCTACGGTCCTGTAATGTTTTTCCCCAAACCGGGATGAGACTTTGTCTCAACAAGTTCACCCCTCCTAAACCCCTATTAGAAAGTAAATACGCCCCAAAGTAGCTTAGCCACAACATCAAGAAGACTTACCTCGGCTTAGCCCTCATCTGCAAGTTAGCACAATTTATATAATTCAACTACGTACAATTATGATAACCAACCAACCATGGGACAATCACATCATCAAAACAATTCAACCACTTGGATCGTCTCAGCGATCAATCGACTCGGCCGATTACATGTCATTCTAGCAAATCAATCATTGCTCTCAATCCCGGCCCTATTAGAAAGGTTTAACAAACGGTGGTAATCACGGCTCCACTCGGCACGACCTTTTATTAGGTGGTCCATCACGGCCTCACTGGGCACGACCTCTAATAGGTGGTCAATCACGGCCTCACTAGGCACGATCTCTCATAGGTGGTTCATCACGGCCCTATTAGGCACGACCTCTCATAGGTGATTCATCACGGCCCTATTAGGCACGACCTCTCATAGGTGGTCCATCACGGCCTCACTAGGCACGACCTCTCATAGGTGGTTCATCATGGCCCTATTAGGCACGACCTCTCATAGGTGGTCCATCACGGCCTCACTAGGCACGACCTTTCTTAGGTGGTTCATCACGGCCTCACTAGGCACGACCTTTCCTAGGTGGTTCATCACGGCTAATCTCCCATCAATTTCCACACTTAGGGTTTTCTAAAGAATCCTCATAAATCGCAATCACACTCAATTCATCACGACCAATCATCAATTTCAAATTCTACTAGCACAGCAACGATCGGCACGAAATTCTGAGCAACTAGGGTCAAAATAAATTTTTCGAGTTTTTTTTTAAATATTTTAATGAATTTCGGAATAATATATATTATTAAATAATCCAACAATTTCGAAGCATTTATTTAAATCATAAATAAACTCCTTTAAGTCACATCAAGGTTTATTTTAAAAATAAACATACTTAACCATTAAACTAAACACACTTTAACTTAATTAATCACCTTAATATAATCCACAACTAATTAAGCCAATCTATCCACCTAATCTCAATCAACTTAAGCTAAACATACTTAGGGCATCATTATCTCGCTAATCGCGGATTAGTGAGGTAAACTCACCGGAATCACTTTCCGAAAGTCTCCGGCGAAGAGCACGACGACGCCGACGACAAACCTACACGGATCAAGACCAAATGAGCACTAGAAGGGGACCAAAACGAGCTCGGAAGGAACTAGATCTTGCTGGTTTTTTTTCCAGCACTAACCGAGCTTGAGAGATGGTGGAACGGCGGTTGAACGGTCGGGGAAAAGGTGGAGAATGACCGGCGGAGGAAGCTAGGGTTCGGGGCGGTAGCTTACGGCGATGGACGGCGGCGACGGAGCTTTGGCGACGACGAGCAGCAGGCGGCTTGGAGCTGTGACGGTCGGGACTCGCGGCGGAGACGGAGGCAAGGCGGCTCGACGCGAAACGGAACGGCGAGCGGTCGCGCACAGGCGAGCGGCGATGGCGAACTCCGGCGGCGAGTGACAAACGGCGACGACATGCGGGCGACGGGGCGGACGAAGCTCGGCGGTTTCCGCTGGTCTCTCCTTCGGTTTTCCCTCCCAATCTCTCCCCTCTCAAGCTTGAAGATGATGGAGACAAGGGGGAAGTGACATCCCCACTTTTGGTGAGCCAATTGGCTTGTGACACTTGTCAAGCTCTCCTTGAATTTGGCCTCCACCATGACATCACCTGCTGATGTCATTCTCCACTAATTCAAATCCTCCATAACATCTTCCAATAGGTTCAATTTCATTTTCCGCCGGGGTCCAAGCTCTTTACATTCAATTACTTCAATTTCCATCAATTCTCTTCTAATTGAGTCCAAATTAAAATCCAGAAAAATTATCCCATGATCCTAATAAGATGTGTGACATGACCGGCTTCCAACTTCTAAATTCAATCCCAATTTTTACGGTTGAATTCAATCCAGTCGATTTCAGCACGCCTAATCCACCGAGTAGCTTTTGGGGAATTTTCTTGCATCCGACCCGAGGGTGATCAGTCCCCAAGTCTGACGCGGCAAAATTCCTTAATTACTTCACTCAATAGACTAGTTCCCTCGTGAGTGGCCAACTCTGAGAGGCGAACTACATGCACAGATGAATTGCCCGTCTCAATTAACTGAAAATAAAAATTGAGAAAATCGGGATGTCACAGTTAAGCCTGGACTTAACTCGGGCTCTCCCAAGCCCATACCAATTCGTGACTTAGGTTCAAGTTCTTAACATGCGATTGATTTTTAATTAGGAGTCGCCACTAATCTATTTTTGGTGGGTCGATTAGAAACTCAAGTAAAGTAACGGGAGTTTCACTTTACTCTTACGAACTAGAGATTATGGGTACGGGGACTTGATTACACTAGATTTCTCTAATGCCCTTTCGGTACTTTTCTTTTTATTTTGAAAAATGTTTGGCAAGCAGTTTGAATTGATTTTAAATCTATTTCCCTAACATGTGAGGTGATCATACGGGTACACAATCCACCAATTTAACACCAAAATAAACAATAAATAAATTGCAAAAACTTATTTCAAAGCAACGAAAGTATCTGCAATGTTAAATTAAAATCCACATCAATAATCCTAGATATGGTTTCTAATTAACACGCAATTTCTTTTTTTTTGTTTTCACTTATTTAATGGAAATCATGCAATATGCAATGCAATATATATAAATGACCTAACTCTAATGACATGTAATTTATAATTGGATGGACCTAGCAACAACTACCACATGACATGCATTTCAATGAATTTAATCCTAATGACGTGCATGTGACATTTTTTCTTTTTCCTGAAATTCGAAATTTGGTAAAATATGAAAATTAACTAATTAGATTAAGATCCTATTTAATTTATATTAGGAATTAGGTTGAGCCAAATCCTAATTTAAACTAAAATATTGTCTTAACTCAAATAATCCTAAAATCCAATCTATTTAAGAAAATACCTAAACTTATGATAAAGTAAGAAAAATATTACCTAAAATTAAACTAAGTGCAATTTAACCCTAATATGCAATGACGTACAAAATATGCCATAATTCTACATGACATGCAAATGCAATTTTTTTTGTATTTTCGGGATAAACAAAACGATTAAGAGATAAACATCAAACCATCCATGATCATCAAAATGCTATCCACCATTCGAATTGAAATTCAAACTTAATTATTTTGCTAATAAAATCGATAAATTGATCTTAAGTCTTAAAGATCAAGATATCAATTTTACTCCCGCGTGGTTAATTATTCCATCTAAAGCCTTATAGATGGAATAAAAAATCTGTGTTTGGTTGCGAATTGGGCAATAAATCATAATTGGGAACACGCCGATAATTCAAACATGCATGTAAGATATTGAAAAGCAAGTGTTAGCCAATAAAACATACAAATTGTTATGAAATACATGAATATGATAGAATACATGAATGAATATTCATTATATTCATCTTATCCAATGTACTTATTATGGTACATTTGTATCAAATGTTCTAAGTACATCTCCATATACAATGAACGTTCGTCTCCCTTATCCTGTACATGTATCATTCGATACATTGATATTAATGATAAGTACATTCTTGTTCTCCTATAAATAGGAGTTTAGTTTTGATGTACAATACACAATCACACAGAAACACGACAGTGAGATACTAGAAATAAAACTCTCTCATCTTGCTACTATCTCTAGTGTTCACTTTCTTTCTCTTCTTTAATCTCTTCTCCATTATATATTCACAACGCGATATTTTACAGCACGTTATCAGCACGAGGATCTACCGATTGAGTAAGTAACTTTCGCAAGCACGAAGATCTACTGATTGAGTAAGTGATTTTTGCAAGGTGGGTATTATTTTTATTGATCAACTTATACTTCATCTTCTTCTATCAATTCTTCATTTTTATTTTTCTTGGCCCAGAGCCAAAATTTTAAATCTAAAAGTATCATTCTGCTCCTGAAGTAGTGGTGGATATTTGGAAATCCTTTTAATTAATTTAAAGATTTATTTTTGCAAGGATTATGACAAATATTGAAAAGCCCAAATTCCACATCCTGGAAGTGAGTGGAAAGAATTATTTATCCTGGTGCCTTGACATGGAAATGCACCTCCAAGGGCAAGGTCTCGCTAATACAATTACAGAGGATGGAACCTCAAATGAAAAGGATAAAGCAAATGCGCTGATTTTTATTCGCCGTCATTTGCATGAGAGCTTGCAGACTTAATATTTATCCGTTCGAGACCCGCATATCTTGTGGAGGAGGTTGAAGGATAGGTATGATCATACAAAAACTGTTATCCTCCCTCAAGCACAATATGATTGGCGAAATCTCAGACTGCAAAATTTTAAATCGGTGTCTGACTATAATTCTGCTTTATTTGATATCGTTTCTCGGCTAGAGTTATGCGGTATCAAACTCACTGATGCAGAATTGCTTGAGAAAACTTTCTCCACCTTTCATACTTCGAATATTGTATTGCAACAGCAATACCAGCAACGTTAGTTTGCCACATATTATGAATTAATTTCTGTGCTTCTTACTGTCGAGCAAACTAATGAATTGCTGCTAAAAAATCATGATCTTAGACCTGCTGGCTCAAAAGCATTGCCTGAAGCACATGCTAACTTTGAGAAACATACTGGCCATTTTAAGGGCTATAAGCGCAAGCAAGAACATAATCCTAGAAGGGATGGCAAGAAATTTAACCGCCCTAGGAAATCAAACTTTGGCCTGAATCATGACAAAGAAAAGAAGCAAAAGAAGGTGATTAATGAAAGTATTTGTCATCGCTGTGGCATGATCGGGCACCGGTCACGTACTGTCGTACGCCAAAACATTTTGTTGACCTATACCAGGCATCTTTAAAGAATACGGGCAAGCGTGGTGAATCTCATGCCATTGAAATCAATCCTACTGCCATAACCACTGTTGAGGCCAACAATATCTCCGTTGGCGGGACTCTTCTTGCTCCTGAAGTAGCAAATGCATCATTGGATGTCTCTGATTTCTTTGAGGACCTCTGATTACTTTGATAAATCAGATTGGTGGATAATAATTTGAACTTTGAAATTTATGTTGTTTCGCTTTAAATGTTTTTATTATTATTGTTCTTTATGAAATACTCATGAACCTTACCTTATATTTATCTTTGAAATTTTATTCGACTATATAACTAATATGCAACTTTTATGATACTTGACACCTGAAGTTGTCAATATAAATGCAAATGGAAAATACCGAGAAAAATGAAGATGTTTGTTTGCTTGATAGTGCAACAACACATACTATATTTTGTAGTAGACACTTTTTTTCGAGTATGACATTGCGCAAGGCATAAATCCATACAATATCAGGTCCTGTTCCGATTATTGATGGTTTTGGAAATGCTGTAATTATTTTGCCAAATGGCACAATCCTGCATATTGAGAATGCGTTTCTAAGCATTCGATCAAAAAGGAATCTGCTCAGTTTCAAAGATGTACGCCGTAATTGGTACCATATTGAGACTATTTATGAGCAAGATAAGGAATATATTGGCATTTCCTCTTATAAGATGGGCCTGAAGACCATCCATGAGAAGCTAGAAGCTTCTTCTATGGGTTTGTATTATGTAATGATTAAAGCTGTTGAAACCTACGCTACCACATCCTGGAGATTGGTAAGCCCTGATCAGTTTGGACAGTGGCATGATCGCCTTGGTCATCCTGGCGCTTCAATGATGCGTAGGATAATTCAAAATACAAAAGGGCACCCTTTAAGGGATATAAAGGTATTGTTGTCCAAAGATTATAATTGTGAGGCTTGCTCACAAGGAAAGCTCATTATCAAGCCTTCTATAACAAAGGTTAATTTTGAATCTCCTTTATTATTGCAAAGAATTTAGGGTGATATTTGTGGACCAATACAACCACCAAGTGGACCATTTAGATATTTTATGGTATTAGTGGACGCATCCTATAGATGGTCCCATGTTTGCCTACTATCTACGCGCAATGTCGCATTTGCACGTTTACTTGCGCAGATTATAAAGCTCTGGGCACAATTCCCTGATTATCTAATTAAGAGCATAAGGATGGATAATGCTGATGAATTTACATCAAAGAGTTTTGATACATATTGTGCTTCACTCGGAATCGAGGTTGAGCACCCGGTTGCATATGTTCATACTCAAAATGGATTGGCAGAATCCTTGATTAAACGTATCCAAATTATTGCCCGCACTCTATTATTGAGAACGAATCTCAACGATACAGCATGGGGTCATGCAGTTTTGCATGCGGCAACTCTAATAAGATTACGCCCCTCTGCTAGTATTTTACAATCTCCCATTCAAATGGTTCTTGGTTATGAACAAGATATTTCACATCTGCGCACCTTCGGTTGTGCAGTACAGGTGCCTGTAGCACCGCCAAAAAGGACGAAAATGGGTCCCCAACGCCGTTTGGGCATTTATGTTGGGTTTAATTCACCATATATCATTAGGTTCTTGGAACCAACTACTGGTGATCTTTTTACTGCCAGGTTTGCAGAGTGTCATTTCGATGAGACTAGGTTTCCATCAATTGGGATACCTACAACTTCCATGACTGCAAAACAAAAACCAGTTAAGGTTTTTTCCTGGAATGAAATTTTTTTATCTCAATTAGACCCAATGACTCCTGAATGTGAAAACGAGATGCATCGAATAATCCATTTACAGGCTATGGCCAATAGACTTCCTGACGCATTTAATGATGCTACTAAGGTAACGAAGTCTCATATTCCAGCTACAAATGCTCCAGCTAGGATAGCTGTTCCCGAAGAACAGGCTAAAATGGATCAAAATCTCCCGCACTTGAAGCGTGGCAGACCGATAGGATCAAAAGATACTGCTTCTCGAAAACGAAGGGGAAAGAATCAAGAATCCACTCCAGAAGAGCCTGGCGTTATACTTGCTCCCAAAGAGATTATTGCCCCTGAAGAGGCGCAAACCCATGAAAGGAGCACTAGCCCCGGAATGCGAGAATTCCATTACATATTGTAATGAAATTTGGGATCGAAATGAAATCATCATTGATGATGCTTTTGCATTCTCAGTTGCTCATCAAATTATGGATGATGATTGTGAACCACAATCTATTATTGAACGTCGTCAAAGGCAAAATTGGCATAAGTGGGATGAAGCAATCAAAGCTGAATTAGCTTCCCTAACTAAACGAGAGGTTTTTGGACCTGTAACTCGTATCCCCGATAATGTAAAGCCCGTTGGATATAAATGGGTATTTATCCGAAAACGAAATGAGAAAAACGAGGTTGTTAGGTATAAAGCCCGACTCGTTGCCCAAGGATTCTCCCAAAGACCTGGGATTGATTATAATGAGACATATTCACCTGTGATGGATATGATTACATTTTGTTTTCTCATTAGCCTAGCAATCTTTGAAAGATTGGAAATGCATCTTATGGACGTTGTGACGGCATATCTATATGGCTCATTAGACTCTGATATTTATATGAAAATTCGTGAGGGATTCAAAATGCCTGAAGCATGCACCCCCCGCAATTTATTCTCAATAAAATTGCAAAGATCCTTGTACGGGTTAAAGCAATCCGGTCGTATGTGGTATCAACGCCTAAGTGAGTACCTAATTAAGGAAAGGTATAAAAATGATCCTATCTGCCCATGCGTGTTTATTAAGAAATCAGAAACTGGATTTGCTATTATAGCAGTTTATGTCGACGATATAAATTTAATTGGAACTCCAGAAGAGTTAGCTAAAACTGTTGAATATTTGAAAAGGGAGTTTGAAGTTAAAGATTTGGGTAAAACCAAACTTTGTCTTGGTCTAGAGCTTGAGCATAAAGCAAATGGAATAATCGTCTATCAATCAGCATATGTTGAAAGATTGCTTAAACGTTTCAACATGGACAAAGCTCACCCATTGAGCACCCCTACGGTTGTAAGGTCTCTAGATCCCCAAAAGGACCCATTTCATCCTAGAGAATCTGATGAAGAGATACTTGGTCCTGAAGTACTATATCTTAATGCAATTGGGGCTTTGATGTACTTGGCACAATGTACGAGACCAGATATTGCTTTTGCGGTAAATTTATTGGCACGTTTTAGTTCTGAGCCAACTCGGAGACATTGGAATGGAGTTAAACATATTTTCCGTTATCTCCGAGGAACCATAGATTTGGGATTATATTATTCCAATGATTCCACTAACTCGGTTTAGTTGGATATGCTGATGCTGGATATAGATCCGATCCACATAAGGCTCGCTCTCAAACCGGGTATTTATTTTGTTATAACGGCACCGCTATTTCTTGGCGTTCTACGAAGCAATCGCTAGTAGCTACATCTTCTAACCACTCTGAGATTATTGCTTTATATGAAGCTGGAAGGGAGTGTGTTTTGTTAAGATCCGTTATAACACATATTCATAATTCTTGTTGCTTAGTACCGGTTACTAATTCTCCCACTATAATTTATGAAGATAATGCTGCTTGTGTTGCACAAGTCAGGGGAGGATATATCAAAGGTGATAGGACCAATCATATCTCGCCGAAATTTTTCTATACTCATGAACTCCAAGAAAGTCGACAAATTGATGTTAAATAGATTCAATCCATAAATAATCTTGCAAATCTTTTTACCAAATCATTGCAAACATCAAGTTTTGAGAAATTAGTAAATGGCATTGGTATGAGGCGAGTTCATAAGATGTAAGATTAATTAGCCCCAAAAGTGGCTATATGGCTCTATTGAGGGGGAGATATTATGAACTATGCATTACAGTATTGATATGCGGCTTGTTCACAAGATGCAATAATGATTAATCCCAGGAATGGCTATATATACATTGCACTCTTTTTTCTTTATGCCCGGTTTTTTCCCATAGGGTTTTTCCGGCTTAAAGTTTTTAACGAGGCAATTAATGCATCCATAAAAGGGAGATATCATAACATTTGTGCTCTGCACTCTTTTTCCCTTTTGTTCGGTTTTTATCCCAGGTTTTTCCGGCTTAAGGTTTTTAATGAGGCAGTATCATTCAATGCACATTTGTAATGAATATGATGAATATTCAAGGGGGAGTGTTATGAAATATATGAATATGATAGAATACATGAATGAATATTCATTATATTCATCTTATCCAATGTACTTATTATGGTACATTTGTATCAAATGTTCTAAGTACATCTCCCTATACAATGAACGTTCGTCTCCCTTATCCTGTACATGTATCATTCAATACATTGATATTAATGATAAGTACATTCTTGTTCTCCTATAAATAGGAGTTTAGTTTTGATGTACAATACACAATCACACGTAAACACGACAAAGTGAGATACTAGAAATAAAACTCTCTCATCTTGCTACTATCTCTAGTGTTCACTTGCTTTCTCTTCTTTAATCTCTTCTCCATTATATATTCGCAACGCGATATTTTACAACACAAATCAAATTTAGATAAGATAATTACCTAATTCCACAAATAATATTACCAAATTTGAACTCAATGGAATTGGCTCGACCAAACTGGCGGTGGCTCATGGCGATATCGAGGGTCATGGCCCAAGGGTCGATGGCAACAATAGTGCTCGGCTTCTGATCCCGAGGCAAGGCAGCGACAGTGGGAGGCTTAGGGAGTCGTAGCTCACCCGAGAAATTTGTGAAATCAAACCTACAAAACAGAGAAACTGGCTCCCCTTGGCTCGACACCAGATCCACAGTGACAGCGACAACAGAAACTCGATTTGTCGGTGGAAGGAGCAGCGAGCATGCTAAGACGTCTGTCTTGATGTAGAACATATTAGACAAAAAAAAAAAAAAAAAGCAGTGGTAGCATGGGTGAGGCAGGTGGCGGTCAATGATGGATCGGCGGCCGCGGGCATTGAAGTTGCGCTTCACGTTTGAAGACCCCCACTGGAAGAAGACAACCCCACCCTTTTTAGTTTTTTTCTTCTTTCACGTGCTCCCTCCATGCACCTTGTCAGAGGAAACCCCACCCCTTTGTTGACCTATTGACCCAAAAACATAACAGAACTCTCCCTTCTCTCTTTTACGGATCGTGTTCCCTTCACGTCTCTGTGCTGAGTGGGAGTTCGTCAAGAAGCAGCAAGCGTCTCGGGGGAAAATTGCTGGCGCCAATGTGCTCGGTTCGTCTCAAGGAACACCCGGCTTCGCCAATGAGGCTTAGATCAGATTGGATTTCGCCGAGGAGGGACGCAGCAGCTCTTCGCGTTGTTGATGTTGTGGGAAACTCCTCGGATCAGCGAGAGGAGGAGTCGCAGTTCATGGCATGGCGACAAACCAGCAGCTGGGTCGGCGTTGAATGCTAGGGTTCGAACTGGGCTCGCCGCAGTGGTATAGGAGCGGTAGCGAATTGTCGTTGGTGCAGGTGATCGTTGGTCGTCGGTAACAGCGGCGCGTCTTATTTTCTGTGAAGGCATACCACACTCCTCTCTCTCAATTGTGGCCTTTTGTTTTCAATTGTGTGGCCTTTTGTTCGGCATTGAATTGCCTGCGACCACAACATCAGAACAAAACAAAGTAAATACCAAAAATATGGAATGAACAACTTTAATAGGGAGAGAAACGAGGTGAGGACACCCTGGAGCCATAATCGCAAGACGACACTTAAGTCTTGCCATAACTTTAAAATGGTACACTTAAGTGCCATCATCGGAGTAAAATGGGACACTTAAGTGCCACTCCGGCGAAAATCCGGCCAAATGGCTGACGTGGCAATTTTCCGGCGAGTTTAGTCCAAAACGGCGTCGTTTTGCACGCTAACGTGGCAGAGAAAACGCAAAAACGACGCCGTTTCATGCCTACGTGTAAATAATAATATAAAAATTAATTAAATTATAAAGTATTCAAAAAATTTAAAAATTAAGAAAAATTTAAAATTTTAAAAAATTAAGAAAAAATTTAAAATTTTTAAAAATTAAGAAAATTAAAAATTAAAAAAAAAAAAAAAGGGTGGGGAGGTCGAACGGCGGCTGAGGGCTGAGCCCCGCCGCCGCCGCCGCCCCCCGCCGTCGCCGAGAAGGGCTGGCGACGGAGGGGGAGGGTCGGCCGGGGTCGCGGCCCCGGCCGACCGACGGCGAGGGCTCGCAGCCCTCGCCGATTGCGGCGAGGGCCGTGACCCTCGCCCTAGATCCGGGCGAGGGCTCGCGGGCCCTCGCCGACCCTCCCCACTCCGTCGTCGGCCCTTCCCGGCGGCGGCGGGAGGTGGCGAGGGCCCACGAGCCCTCGCCGGATCCGGGAGAGGGCCGCGACCCTCGCCCCTAGATCCGGGCGCGGGCCGCAACCTCGCCAGATCCGGCGAGGGGTCGCGGGCCTCGCCGCCTCCCCGCCGCCGCCGGGAAGGGCCGGCGACGGAGGGGTGAGGGTCGGCCGGGTCGCGGGCCCCGGCCGGGGCCGGCCGACCGGCGGCGAGGGCCCGCGAGCCCGCCCAGGATCTGGGCGAGGGTCGCGGCCCTCGCCGCGATTTGGCGAGGGCTCGCAGCCCGCCGTCGGTCGGCCGGGGGCCGGCGACCCCGACCGACCCTCCCCCTCCGTCGCCGGCCCTTCCCGGCGACGGCGGGAGGCGGCGGCGGCGAGGGCTCAGCCCTCAGCCCCGCCCGTTCGACCTCCCCCCCACTTTTTTTTTTTTTTTTTTTAAATTCTTAAATTTTAAAATTTTAAAATTTTTCTTATTTTTTTTAAATTTTTTAAATTTTTTTAAAATTAAAATTTTTAAAATTTTCTTTTTTTAAAAATTTTTTTGTTAATTTTTATGTTGATTTGGAGCTCCGGCGAGCCACGTAGGCAAAAAATAATAATAAAATATTGCCACGTAGGATTTCCGGCAAGGGTCGCCGGAGGTGGCACTTAAGTGTCCCACTAAAAAAAAAAAAAAGTGGCACTTAAGTGTACCGTTTGGAAGTTATGGCACTTAAGTGTCCCGGCGTGCAAGTTATGGCACTTGTGCCGTTCTTCTGCCGGAGAGAAACAACCCGATTTTAGCACAGTGAAATCACTGGATGGCAATTAGTGCTTGGGTACACTGGCCACTTCGATGTCTTGCTGCTGGAATTATCGTCGGAGATGTAGGAGTTTAATCTAGGCAAGAAACAAAAATAAAATCACCTTAGTTCAAATAGCAAATTGGAATCGCACACAATCAAACTTAAAAAATGAAGCTCGACTTAGCTTTATGCTTGTCGTCAATATCCATGACGCATGATGAATGTGGGACGTCGTCAAAAGGACTGCACCATCCAATAGACCAATCGGAGAATTCTAGAGATCGTCCACCCCCAGTCATGAAAAATGAGCCTCTCTTTTATAGTGATTCGAAACGATCTCTTTACATGACATTTCCCGAGTTACCATTTCTTGTCACATTAAATCAAATCTGTATGATTTGGCAATCAGCTCAATTCTTACCCATTTTTCACTTGATTTCAAAATTGTTGCTGCATTTAATAAAATCCGGACATCCATCATAATTCCATATTTCCTTGCATAATCAATCAAATCAATTTCCCCCATTTTCATTTTTTTCATTTTATTTGTTCAAAATGCAATTTTATTTTTCCAAAATTAGGTGTCAACAGTAGTTTCTCCCAATTCTGGTCAATAGAAGTTTATAACTATTTTGAGGTGTTTCTTGTTGGAAAATTGTTTAATTGATGTTGTGAATGAAATGTGTAATTGAGCATTGAACTGTGACATTGAGTGAATGCATACACGACATGAGAATTCGTCACGAGCCTTTGGGGCCGAACGATGCTCCTTTAGAAATGCCCCAAGTCGACGGATGCTGATCGCAGTGGATGCTGGACCGATGCTCCTAATCGGAATGCCGTCTAGAGGTAGACGTTGCCGTGCTCGACGATGCAAAGCGATACTCGGTTATGCCGGAAGACTGTTATTTGTTGTATTGACTATGGCCTATATGATTACATTAATATTTATATGCTTGCATATACTCACGTTAAGGTATTCATATGATGTGTGAACTCGATACTATTAGGTATGATTTGCTTGACACTAATATGCAGGAACATGCTGGTATTAAAAGAATTGTGAGAAACGTGACTAGGTTGCATGTAGAGTGTACCCTTCTCCTACTCAGGATTTAGGGAATTAACTCGCTGAGATGTAATCTCACCCCGTTGTGGGCTAAAATTTTTCAGGTCCCTAGATGAAGGATTTTCAGGAGATGTACAAGGAGTCGAAGGAGGTGAAAGCTAGGTCTTGGTTTAGTTTTTTAGGAGTCGATGGGTCTTCCATCTAGCTTGAACATTGGGTGACAGCCTATGCTTTTGTTATCGAGAAGTTTGACGGGATCGCCTAGGACCCTATTCCCATGGACGAGGAGCTTGGAGCATAGATAGCCTAGAAGCTCTTCTTTTGAAACAGATCCTTATCATGTTAGACTTTTATGTGTGTAAACACTCTTGTAAAAATATGTATGTCTAATGTAAATATAATCCTATGTTTGCTATCCCATCTCTGTGTTGTTTGGAGGCTATTATTATGTTTCCGCTTGTGAAATAAAATAAATGGGTCAGCAACCATTCTTGGGAGGTTGCAAACTTTCATCGACCATTGCGGGATGTGCATGCACTCGAGGTTCGGGTTGTGACAATGGAATCAAATCAAAATAAAAGCAACTCAACATTCTCGACATCAAATTCATGACACACAGTTGTCTCCGAAATCTTCCTGATTTGGTTTCAATTTAGGCCGCGATTGAATGTGTGGATCAATTATTTTGTGTGGATCAATAGTTTTGTGCTAGTGTTCCACTTTCTTTTATTATATGGTCAATTGTTGGTCCTCTGAGTGCTCCACCTTCTTTTTAGCTTGTTCTATTCTCCCCAAGATGATGGATCACGTGTTTTGCAAATTGATCATCCGCTTGTCTTTTGACATGTCTTCTTTCTTCAACATATCATATGCTTACACATATCAATTGGTAATGCTTTTGACATGGCGAACCAGCCTCCTTTGCTCATCCAAGTGTAACTTTTTTTACTACTGCCACATTCAGATAGAGGTGATCATCCACATCTTGACGAAGAGTACATGACCAAATCAATATACACATGCATTGTCCAAAAATTGTATCCTTTTGTATCGGAACCCTCTTCTCACGGGTAAATTTCCTCTTAGAAAGGTGCATGGTAAAAAATTTGGCATCGACATTGAACATCAATTGCACCATGTTAATCTTAGGTCAAAATCACTTTTCTCGAGCTTAATTAATGAACCAAGACATGGTCAAAGTGGACACACACGAATTGAAGGTGTTCGCCAAGACATCCCCTTCCGTCGGGGTTTCTCGCTGGATCTCGCGCTGCTCCGTTCGGCGGCATTGATGGGGCCCGCAAGACATCCCCTCCATCACTAATCTACCCTCCTCTCTTTGCCAGAGGTCGTCTTGCACGCGAGGAAGGAAGGAGGAATAAGAACGAGAGGGCCGGACCGCGAAGACAGCAAGCCGAGGGTGAGATGGGCCTTGGGCCGGCGTGGGAACGAGAAAAAGGGCTGGGGTGAGGCCCAGCCTGCTAGCCAACGTTTTCTTTTTCTTTTTTTTTTTTAAAAAAAAAAAAAAAAAAGAGAGAGAGTTCACATTCCTAGCGTCAATATCATTGGAGTATGAGGTTTTTATTGAATCTTGCTTAATTGTCCTCCCAGAACTTAGGTTATCTTAGTTCCCATTTAAATTGTGGCCAAAAGAGAGAGTTCACATTACTAGAGAATTTTATCATTGGAGTATACATTTTGACTGACTTCAATTAATGTTATACCCCTGTTAGCAAAATGCTCATACTTTGGTAATGAAACTACACGAATCTAACTATGAGAAAATGTAAATGACAAGGAATTGATACGCCTCAAATCAAGTTGTATATAAGATAAATCACAAGGAATTGAAATTACGCAAAAGGACGATACAAGGATGAGGTTGCAATAATCATTCATGTTATGCTTTCAACCAATTCAGATGATTAAAGAAAATGTGACAGTATAAATAAGTTGCCGTAATCATTCTTGCCATGCTATCTACCAATTCACATGATGTTGTATTTGTTCAAATTTACTCCATTCGAACTGATTTGGCAAGTATGCAGTGGGAACAACTAGGTACAACATTAGATGAGGAACCGGCTCTCATGGAGAAGAGAACAGCCATTGCAAAAGGCTAGAATTTTACCGAGTAATCTAGGGATGAGATGGATGCAGTGGCGGGGAAGTGAGGGAAGCATTACATTGCATTATATCAGCCAGTTTTCGGCAATCTTTTTTCTCACTTGAATTAGCAGCAGCCGATGCGTCATGATTACATATCAGATCTTTATCAATGAAGTTTTTTAGAACTGTTGGTGTTGAATTTGCACCATACACCTAAGAAAGAAATGTTATGTCTTCATGTTATGTGATTGGGATCATATTGCTGAAACTTTTTGACAAGGAGCATACAACCTTAGAATTGGGACATCATATCTGTAATAGCTGTAGCATTGCAGAAGGGTTTAGCAAATGGCTTGTTAATATGTTTGAGGATTTTGCTAGCCTTTATATGGTCCAGAGTCTTTGTTACATATATAAGCTGCTGATAAGATGTTTATGATCATGAAGACAGGAATTTCTAAGTTTATGAAACAGATGTACTCTCTATCTATCGAATCTAATAAGTTTCTTCAACTTTCACGAATGCTGCTTAATGCTTGGGGTCGTGCTTGAGGCCCATATATGATAATCACCTTTCCTACAACGCATCATAAGAATGATCAAGACTTTAGCTGTCGACTACACGGAGATCAAAGTAGCTGTTTGAATTTCATACTAAGGACAGCATGGAATCATGTATTGAATAATTGAGAGAATGTGATGTGTGCTTACGAGAGAGAGAGAGAGAGAGAGAGAGAGAGAGAGAGAGAGATACCTAAAAAGCTCTTTTGAACAGAAGCGTGGTCATCGCCCTCAATATCATTAGCTTTTCGATGATCCTATCCAGTGCTTGAAAGTAAGATATCCTCCGAGATTGCTTGAAATGCAATGCACTGCAAATTCCCAAGAATCCAATTGTGAATCCCGGTCCCAGTCCTGCAAAGAACCAGTTATGGGTGTCTAGATTGCCTTCATTAGGTTCATCTCCGTTCCAAAAATCACCATCTTGTCCACCGATATCATGGTGCTGCTCATCTCCGAGGCAAACTTTTAAAAGAGGAGCTCCACAAAGTTCATCATTACCGTGATACACAGATTCATCATCCACGGTATGTAGATGAATACTTGAAGGAATACAGCTGGATAAATTATTGAATGAGAGATTGAGACAACTTAGAAAGTCCAAGCTGGATATGCTAGGAGGGATTCTACCCGAAATCTTGTTGTTGGATAGGGCAAGGGATTCTAAATTTTTATGTCACCAATGTTTGAAGGGATTTTCCCACTCAAATTGTTTTGAGAGAAGTTCAATTTTTGAAGTTCGATGAGCCTAGTCAACTCTTCTGATATTTCGCCATTTAAATTGTTTGCAGAAAGGTCAATGGAATGGAAGAATCAGAGTGTCTTGTCATATATTCGGCTAGTTCCCTTTGTATTAACCATGACTTTAATCGATGGTGAATACATCCAATACGACTGATAATTGATATCTCCAACCATGGACAAGAATCCATTAAAACAGGACGGAATGCTTCCGGAAATGTTGTTCTGTGCTAGGCTTAAAAACTGGAGATAATTAAGTTGGCAGAGTTGCGAGGGAATGCCTCCAGTGAAACTATTCTTCTCAAGATCGATCACGACTAATGATCGAGAATGTCGTCCAAATGAAGGAATTTCACCTGTGAAGTTATTATCACTTAGATCAAGGAGGCGAAGGTTAGTTAGGTTGGACAAACATTTGGGAAGCACTTGGTCGAAGCCATTTTTATGCAAGATCAGAACTTCTAATTGCTTCATATGGCATAAAGAATTAGTGATCCGACCATTCCAGTGCTTCCAACTTTTTCAGACATAAGGGTAGTCTCCCAGATAGTTGGTTCTTTGACAGATCAAGACAAACCAGGTTCTTCATTGCACATAGCGAATTTGGCATGCTGCCACTGAGACCGTTACCAGAAAGACTCAGAATTTGTAACAGTTGCATCTTGTTTCCGTCCAATCTGGAAATGGGGCCTCTGAGCCTATTGTTATCGAGAGCAAGATCTATAAGGTTAAGTGAAATGTCCGAAAGCCAATTGGGAATTTCATCTGAGATGTTTGCATTGGACATGTACAAGTATGAAATATTCCTCTGTGTTTAAAGCCACAGTGGAAATTTCGGTCCCAGATCACAACCTGACGTGTCAATCCATGGAACTCGGAATGGAGGAACCCAGGCGGGATCAAAACTTAAAACAAGTTCATTAGACAAAATGGATAATTCGGTCAGGCTCGTGAGATTAGCAAAGTGCGATTCACTAACAACTCCATTCAAAGAATTATTTGTTATGTCCAATGTCTCTAGACTAGATAGTCGCCCAATTTGTTGTGGCTGAGATCCAACTCTCTTAGAGATGATAGCCCCCCAGAGTTACTGGAATAGGTCTTCAAATCGAGTTTTGTGACAGACTTAGGTACTCGAGATCTTTGAAACTCTCCAATTGGCTTGGTAGAAAACCACTGAAATTATTGGCAGTGAAATCACAAATCCTCAAGTTACTTTGTGCCGACTCCAAAGGACCATGGATGATGTTCCCAACATCTCCATCAAAGTTATTAAACGCCAACCTTAATTCACGCAACTTGTAGAGACTGCTGACGTTTTTCAGAATTTGACCGCCTAGCAAATTACGAGACACATTGAGAAAGGAAACTTGTTGATTATTATCAAAGAGTGTCCTGGGAAATGTGCCTTTCAAATTATTTACTCTCAAATCGATATGCTCGAGCTTGCTAAAGTTGTAGAACGAGAATTTATTAAATTCCATGATAGATCTAGGAATCTTAAAGAAGCGAAGGTGACGGATAGAGAGTGAGGAAGTTTTTCGAGAGAACAACCCCTCAACTGCAAAGATTGTAGTGAAGAAAGCATATAAATGGAACTAAACCAATCTGTGGCATTCATAAGGCCAATGCCAGAGAGGCGAAGGTATTTTCAAGGAAGATAATTTCGACACCCATTGGAGGTTATCAGTTGTTAAATAACCCCCGCCAAACCTACTAGCAAGATCAAGATACTGCAAGTTGGACAGGTTACCGAGGTGATGTGGTATGTTTCCGCCAAAACCTGCAGATGATAGATTAAGATACTCTAGTATGGAGAGTACCAAAGAATTGGGGGATATTTTGCTTGGAAAATTTATTGAGGCTGAGGTCTAGATATTTCAAATGCTTCAGTTCAGCCAAAGATGCATGGATTTTACCTGCCAAATTGCTCTTATCTAGACATGAGATATATCTGTCAGGGGAGGTCTCAAAGCATGGATTACGAAGATTGAGTTTGAAAACATGGCCAATCTTTTTGCTGCATTCGACTCATTTCCACTCACAACAGTCCTTGCCAGTCCATGATGACAAGCGTTTAGAATGGTCGACGAGAACTTGCCTTGAATTTCAAGAGAGCTTCTCTCTCTGTACCAAAGCAACTCACATTGGTGAAAGCTTTGGAATGGCCAAACTCAAATGATTGAAACACAAGAATAGTCCACAATATGAGGGGTTCAAAGGCGGGGGCTGATGCCATTGCTTTTGATAATATGGGATTAGGAAATGCAGTGTACTTCCTCCGTTTTATGGTGACATGGGTCTTGGGAAGGTCTTGATTGATTTTCATCAAGAAAAGGACATTAATCATTTCCTATGGATTTTGATTTGGCCATCACTGTCGATCAATGCTGTTACATCCCAAATCTTAACGGGAAAATGGGATGAAATGGCTGTCATTCCACCCAAAGGATGCAGCTTCTAACCACCCAAATATCAACTCCCAAAAGTCTCTATCAATATTGCTCTTGCTCTATTGTCTACTAACCGATGAATCTAAAAATATTAGGAAGGAATGAGATGAGCAACTATAGCTCAGTGGATAGTACATATCTTTTATAAATAGATCGAGTAGCAACTATGCATTAATGTAAGTATAGAGCACTACTAAAAACTTATAATCCAACTTTTTAATATACATGTAAAATCACTTACGAGTCATTTCACTCAACAAGCTTTATTACAATTCAGAAAATACTTATTTAAATCATCATAACCATCAATAGTCAAATCCATTGATCAATCTCATTAAAGTCATATGCTAATGGTCTACTATATTGATCCATTTCATATCAAAACAAACGTCGATGGTCAATTTATCGATCAATCTTTTGTTTAATATCAAACTATGGTCACAACACCACACCTTATGACAAGGTGACCAAGATTCCCCCTTGTCAAGATCTCTATTTACAAAGCCGATAGCTTGAGCCAAAAGGATATCCTAAATCCGGTATGCATACTCACAAGCCCATCAATGGGATCACGATGACATTGAGCACTAAACCAACATCCTCCAATACCAACAATTAAATCCACAATCAATATCAGCAATTGATTTCACAAAGCAAAATGCATAATCTTTCTAAACTTCGTTCATCAAACTGAACACATTTCACATGACATTTCTCTCATCATTTCAAAATTCTTCATAAACCAAATTCACAAATCGATATGTATAACTTTTCGAAATTTCTCTCATAAAAAGTTTCTCAAAACATCTTTCATGAAACGTTTCTTAAATCGTTATACAACTCATTTCATAAACTAATTTTACAAATCATATACAACGTTTCACAATGCCTTTACTAAAACATTTCTCAAACCATTTACAATTACCAAAAATTAGTAAATGGCCGATCCAGATTTTATGCAAGAAACATACTTATTAATAACTCATAATATATCAAATCTTCATTGCTTTTCAAATGTGAGTTTACAAAATCATAGAAAAGACAGTACTACTTACCTCTGAATGCCTATAGCCAAACAGCAAATGTTACTCGGATTGTCAAACTCGTGAATCTATCAAATAATCAAGAAACGATGTTAAAATTGACTAAAACGCTACCTCAACTACAAAATGGTTAAACTATGCATAAATGCTAACAAAACGATTCATACACACTAAGATTGTGCACCCAAAACGATTATTCAAGCCATTTGCAAAGGAAAACTTGGACATGAAATCCTAAAATTTCTCTCCGACTAAACCGTTGCTTGAAATCAATTTTAGCTTCCATGAAATCCTAGAGCTCCACAGCTCTAGAATCAGACTTTGCAGCACAATTTTCACTAAACTTTGAATTTGAGCCATGATTTTGAAAATTACTCTGATTAGATGAATGAAAGGTGTGGGCACTTACCAAACGTTACGATATGAAGTCAAATCAACTTGATGATGCCCTAGGGTGTGAACACGCAAAGCCCTCTCTCTCTTCTTTCCTTTTCCTCTTTTTCTTTTCCCTTCCTCTTTCCTTTTCTTTCCGTTTGTGTGAGTCTCGGCCTCTGTGTCTTTAAAAGCTGAAAGCATCCAGTGTTCCTTGTTTTTGTTGACTGAGTCAACTTCCTCATTTTTTTTAATTTTTTTTTTAGCTTTGATCGAGTCAGAGTCCATATTTGCAAATGCGATGAAAGACAGCCATGTTCCGAAGATGCCTTTCAAACCAAGACCATCCAATCACTAGAGTGTGGCTAAAAGCATGACACGTTGCCTAAGTGCAATCCTTTGCAGGGTATTGGACAGGACAGGAGTATTAGAGTCAATGGTCAAAAGCTTTGGTTGTTAATCATGTGTGGAAATCGTTAGAATATTTAGGTTGCATTCCTTTCATGAAAAATATATAGAAAGTCAATTTTTAAAATAATAATTATTTTATCGGTATTTGACTGAAATTCAAAAATGATTAGAAAATATTTTTCCGCCATTCAATAAGAAAAATATTTTCCTGCATATACTCATTTTCAATAATTTTATTATTATTTGATTTTCTTAAATTTTTTTTTACTTTTAAATTTTTATTCCTCTCCTTTCCTTCCTTTTCTTTTCTTTTTCCTTGGCCTTGACCAATCACCAACTATGGCGATGGTCGGCATCCAGCCATTAGCGAGCTCCAGCCTTGCCATAGGTTGGCCATAGGTTGGCGAGGCTTGAGCTTGCAGATTTTAGTGAGGTCAAGCCTCACTTGATTTGGCAAAGCCGAGCTTGCTTGAGGCCAGCAAGCTTGGGCCTCGCTTAAGGTTGGGCTTGTGGCGAGGCTCAAGCTAGCCTGTGGCCAGTCATCGGCTGCCGCCGTGGCCAGCGATTGGTCAGGGCTAAGGAAGAACAAAAGGAAAGAAAGAAAAGAAAAAGAAAAATTAAAAACTTGAATTAAAAAAAAAAAAAAAAAAACTTAAAAATAAAATGAAAATTGTGTTTGGTGAAAGAAAGTGAGGTGGAAGAAGTTATGGAAAATGTTTCATTTTCTCTACTTTTGAAAAGTGGAAATCCAATGGTGAAAAACAATTTCCTTTACTAGATCATTTTCAGTAAAATGAACATTGGAAAATCTGAAAATTATTTTCCTAGAAGTTATTCTACGAAACAAACAAAGTCATAAATAATAAATTACGCATTCATCTAATAAGTTAAACTTTTTAAATAATAGTTAGTCGTGGTGTTACAAAATCTCACATGATATCAAAGCTGAATATCTTGAGTTCAAATTTTATCAATCCCCAATTAAATATGTTCACGCTTAGTACTAAGCAAAAAGATCGGACTAAGTGTAAGAGAGAGTGTTAGGATATTTGGCAAAGGTCTCATGGAATCTTTCAGAAGCAAACAAGTAGGAGAAACGAGAATGCTGTGAAAAGCAAACATCAAAAACAATAGAGAGATTAAGTAAACATTAGAACAATTTGTTAATATAACAGTTATTTCCTTTTCCACATGTTGCTGATTTGGTTTTTTAGTTATTAGAATTAGTGGAGTCATGTGTGTTGGTTATCCTAGTTTTTAGGTGTTAGTGGGGCAAGTGCTTTATGGGGAACATGGGTAGTTATGGTGTGTTTTACGTTATGTATTTTGTCTTTTGTAAAAGACTTGGAGTTGCTTTGTACGTAAGAAAAAGTTTAAGTCTCATCTCTCCTCCCTTTAGCAATTTAACAGTGGTATCAGAGCATGAGAGAAACGTGAGAGAGTTTTTAAAAAAAAAAAAAAATTCGTGAGAAAATTGCAGCAGCAATATTTCCAATGGCCACCGACAATTTTGTTCAACCAGCAATTCCACGCTTTGATGGTCACTATGACCATTGAGTATGCTGATGGAGAATTTTTTACGATCAAAGGAGTATTGGTTGGTTGTTGAATCTGGAATTCAAGAGCCACCAGCAGGCATGGTTTTGACAGATCCCCGTAAAGCAGAATTGGAAGCTAGAAAGTTGAAGGACTTGAAGGCAAAAAATTATTTTTTTCAGGCTATCGATTGTCCCATCTTGGAGACTATTCTTTGCAAAGAAACTTCCAAGGATATTTGGGATTCTATGAAGAAGAAATATCAAGGCTCTGTTAGAGTGAAGCGTGCACAACTTCAAGCCTTGAGAAAAGATTTTGAGATACTAGCGATGAAAGATGGAGAATCTGTCACTGGTTATTGTGCCAGAACAATGGAGATCAGCAACAAGATGCGATTCCATGGCGAGAAGATGGACGGCGTCACCATTGTGAAGAAGATTTTGCGTTCCTTGACACCAAAGTTTAATTATGTTGTCTGCTCAATTGAAGAGTCGAAAGACATAGATGCGCTCTCTCTTGATGAATTGCAAAGCTCCTTATTGGTCCATGAATAGAAGATGAACATAAGTTCAACAGTAGAGGAGCAAGCGTTGAAGGCTTCTACCAATACTCATTCCAACAATTTCATAGGAAGGGGTAGAGGTAGAGGTAGAGGAAGGGGAGATCGAGGAAATAGAGATGTTGGCAGGAATTTCAAAGCCAATAATGACCAATTTCAAGGCAAAGGCAGAGGACGGGATCCTTACAAAGCCAAAGTATAGTGTTTTAGATGTCATAAATTTGGTCATTATGCATCTGAATCTTATACTAGGCTGCCTAATAATAAAGAAAAGGCAGAGAGTTCAAACTTTGTTGAAGAAAAGGAAGCAGGATCGTTGTTGATGGCTGTTCAAGATGAAAATGAGCGCGAGTCAGATATTTGGTATGTGGATACAGGCTGCAGTAACCACATGAGTGGAAGTAAGTCTTCTTTTTCTTATCTAAATGAAGATTTTCATTCCACTGTGAGTTTTGGGGATCATTCTACTATGAAAGTGATGGGAAAAGGAGATATTAAGATAAGAACCAAGAATGGTTTTGTGGAAACGATCTCTAATGTGTTGTATGTTCCTGACTTGAAAAGTAATCTGTTGAATGCTGGCCAATTACAAGAAAAGGGTTATGTAATCACCATTCAGAGAGGTGTCTGTGAAATTTATGATTCCATTAGAGGTGCTATTGCAGTTGTTCCTATGAATTCAAATAAATTGTTTCCATTAAAGATTGAAAATATTAAGTCTTGTTTGATGGCTGAAAAGAAAGATCCGTCATGGCTTTGGCACTTTCGCTATGGTCACTTGAGTTTTGGTGGATTGAAGACCCTCCAACAGAAAACATGGTGACGGGTCTTCCTCAAATTACTGTTCCTTCCCAAGTCTGTGAAGAATGTGTTGTTAGCAAACAACATCGTTCTCAATTTTCAAAAGAAAAGTCATGGAGAGCAAAGGATGTTTTGCAGCTGGTGCATTCGGACATTTGCGGTCCCATAAATCCATCTTCTAATGGAGGTAAAAGATACTTAATTACCTTCATTGATGATTTTTCCAGAAAAACTTGGGTTTATTTTTTACAGGAAAAATCAGAAGCTTTCTCCACATTTAAAAGCTTCAAAACTCGTGTTGAAAATGAAGCAGGAAAGACCATTAAGACTCTTTGAACAGATCGTGGTGGTGAATATTGCTCAAAAGAATTTGAAGTTTTTTTGTGCAGAGTATGGCATTCGAAAAGAGCTTACTGCTGTATATACACCACAGCAGAATGGTGTATCTGAGAGGAAAAATAGAATAATTCTCAACATGGTGAGAATTTTATTGGCAAGAGGAAGAGTTCCAAAGACTTTCTGGCTAGAAGCAGTAAATTGGAGTATTCATGTTTGAACAGAAGTCCAACTTTTGCGGTTCAAAATATGACACCTGAAGAGGCTTGGAGTGGGAGAAGACCGGCTGTAGATCACTTCAGAATTTTTGGATGCATCGCATATGCCCATGTCCCGGATGTGAAAAGGAAGAAACTTGATGATAAGGCTGAAAAATGTGTTTTTCTTGGTGTAAGTGAAGCATCCAAAGCATATAAATTATTCAATCCACTAACAAAGAAGATTGTGACTAGCAGGGATGTTGTTTTCGATGAAGAGAACACTTGGGATTGGAATAGGCAGCAGCCTACCCAAGTTCTTTATGACAATGATGCTGAACAGGAGCAAATTTCAGCACCTTATATGCCCCAAAATTCATCAAATACAACTTCTACAGCTACTGGAATTTCACCAACAGGCACTGAAGTCAATGAAGAAGAAGCCCAATCTCTTTGCCGCGTTAGAAGAAAGCCTGCTTGGATGGAAGATTATGAGGTAACTGGAATTAGAGATTCAATTACTCACTTTGCCTTATTTTCAGACTATGACCCTACAACTTTTGAGAGTGCTGTCAAAGAAGAAAAATGGCGAAAAGCGATGGATGATGAAATTAATTCCATTGAAAGAAATGATACTTGGGAGTTATATGATCTTCCGGATGAACAAAAAACCATTGGTGCGAAGTGGGTCTTTAAAACAAAACTGAAAGAAAATGGTGAAGTTGACAAATACAAAGCACGTTTGGTAGCTAAGGGATACAAGCAGCAATATGGGATCGACTATACGAAGGTTTTTTCTCCAGTTGCGAGACATGACACGATCAGATTGGTGGTTGCATTGGCGGCACAGAATTCTTGGCCTATTTTCCAGCTAGATGTCAAATCGGCATTCTTGCATGGGTACTTGGAGGAACAGTATTTGTCGAGCAACCCGGTTATGTCAAGATTGGAAATGAGCATAAAGTTTATAGATTGAAGAAAGCTCTTTATGGGCTAAAACAAGCCCTCGGGCTTGGTATAGTCGCATTGAAACTTATTTTCTTAAAGTTGGTTTTTCAAAATGTCCTTATGAGCATACACTTTTTGTCAAGATTGGAGATAAAGGGAAAATTCTTATTGTCTGCTTGTATGTTGATGATCTTATATTTACTGGAAGTTGTGATGGCATGTTTGAAGAATTCAATAAATCTATGATGGATGAGTTTGAAATGTCTGATCTTGGTATGATGCATTACTTCCTTGGCATAGAAGTGGTACAATCGGATGATGGGATCTTTATTTCTCAAAAGAAATATGTGGGAGAAATTTTGGACAGGTTTCAGATGAAGGATTGTAATCCCGTAAACACTCCGATTGAGTTTGGCTTAAAGTTATACAAAGATCATGAAGGGAGGAAAGTTGACAGCACACTTTATAAACAAATTGTGGGCAGTTTGATGTATTTAACTGCAACAAGACCAGACATAATGTATTCTGTGATTTTAATCAGTAGATATATGGAGAATCCTACACAAATGCATTTGTTAGCTGCCAAGAGAATTCTTCGTTACTTGCAAGGAACTAGAGACTTTGGGCTATTTTACAAGAAGGGTGAAAAGTCTGATTTGTTGGGATTTACTGATAGTGACTATGCAGGAGATCAAGATGATAGGAGGAGCACTTCGGGTTATGCTTTTATGTTTGGAACAGGTGTTATTTCGTGGTCATCCAAGAAGCAACCAATTGTCACATTGTTAAGTACAGAAGCTGAATTTGTTGCTGCAACAGCTAGTGCTTGTCAAGCTATTTGGCTAAGGAGAATTCTTGAGGAGTTACAATTCAAGCAACCGGGACCTACTAAAAAAATTTGTGACAATAACTCAGCAATAAAACTCTCCAAGAATCCGGTGATACATGGAAGAAGCAAGCACATTGATGTGAAGTTTTACTTCTTGAGAGATCTTAGCAATGATGGAACAATTGATCTAATCTACTGCATGAGTGAAGATCAAGTTGCTGATATATTCACCAAGGCCCTCAAGATGGAGTCATTTGTGAAGCTTAGAAGGTTACTAGGTGTTTGCACGGTGAAAAAAGTCAAGGCTTTAAACTGAATGTTAGCAAACATCAGTTTAAGGGAGGGATTGTTAATACAACAGTTATTTCCTTTTTCACATGTTGCTGATTTGGTTTTTTAGTTATTAGAATTAGTGGAGTCATGTGTGTTGGTTATCCTAGTTTTTAGGTGTTAGTGGGGCAAGTGCTTTATGGGGAACATGGGTAGTTATGGTGTGTTTTACGTTATGTATTTTGTCTTTTGTAAAAGACTTGGAGTTGCTTTGTACGTAAGATAAAGTTTAAGTCTCATCTCTCCTCCCTTTAGCAATTTAACACAATTTGGCTGAAAGCTGTTGTAGTCAATGCGAAACCTTTGAAGGTTTCATTTTGAATAGAGTCGATTGACATATTTCATCCTTCAAGTAGTAACCATTTGGACGAGTCTACGAATGCTTCATGATCTCTTTCTTGTTATGAACATTTGGTAGTTTCCTCAACTTATATCACAGAATCAAATCAAAATAAAAGCAACTCAGCATTCTTGGCATCAAACTCGTGACGCGCAGTGGTTATTGAAATCTTCCTGATTTGGCTTTGATTTAGGCCACGACCGAATGTGTGGATCATTAGTTTTGTGCTTGGGTTCCACTTTCTTTTATTATATGGTCAATTGTCGGTCTTTTGAGTGCTCCACCTTCTTTTCAACTTGTCCTATTCTCTTGGAAGTTCTTTCCCCCGCAATTATGCGCCATATGTTTTGCGAAATGGATCATCCGCCTGTCTTGGGGCTTGACATGTGTTCTTTCTTCATCACATCGTATGCTTGCACATATCAAACGCTAATAATTTTTCACATGGCGAACAAGCCTCCTTTGCGAATCCGAGTATGAATTTCTCGACCACTGCCGAATTCAGACAGGTGATCATCGATGTCTTGACGAAGAGTATATTACGAAATCAATATACACATGCATTGTCCAAAAAATGGCATCCTCTTAGATTGAAACCCTCTTCTCACGAGTAAATTTCCTCTTAGAATGGCACATAGTGAAAAATCAGCAACTACATTGAACATCAATTGCACCATCTTAACCTTAGGTCGAACTCACTTTTCTCGAGCTTAATTAAGTGAACCAAGACATGGTCAAAGTGGACATACACGATTATATGCCTATCGAAACCATTTTCTGACTCTAAGTATCGGCGCTAGTATTGCCGTTTGCAACAGTCAAAGGTAAACCCTTAAATCTACATCAAATGCCCAATATGCTTTCGTAAGGTACAATAGACGCACCCCCCAGTTAGTTAAAAAGAGATGCACGATAACACTCAATCCTATATGCACACGAATCAGGTGCGGAGAGCTTCATTTTCATCCAGAGCCTACCGGGTCATGCCTGTTTCAACCGTTGGCGCCGAAGATGGTGCCATCTGAGACATCAAGATCCCACGGCTCCGTCTCTCCACGTTCCCATGCCACCCTGCACCGATCGGCAAAACCATTATTTTTCAACCTTTTAATTTTTAAAATTTTCGTTCGGCGAGGAGATGATGAAGAGAGCCGAAACATTATGGCTTACCGATCTTCATGTTGAAGCCGTTGATCTTGAGCTCGCGGTACTCCTGACAGAGAGCGCAGCACTCGCACCAGAAATGCACGCAGCAATCGGGCAGGGGCTCTTCTTGAGGGCGTACTGCTGCCTCATCTTGGCTCGGTAGAAGCACGAGTAGCAGCAGCAGCAACCCACCGTGCAGAATATCAGCGTGTACAGCGCTCCGTTCACACCACAAGCTGCACGATCATCCACCACCGGAAGAAACCAACATGGCGAAAAACAATGAAATTGCAGAATTTTATTATTCCGTACCCAAAAAATTGCAGAATTTTCGTCTTTGCTAGTAGATTGCAAGAAGTGCTGGTAAGCTGGAAAAATGGTTGGAAGAAGGTGACGTTCTTTTTCAGGTAACTTCTTGGTAATTAACCAGTGCTTAAATTACCAACTTTTCAAAGTGGAAAATTACTAGTTCTTCTAGTAACTTATCAAATTTTATTTGCATTGTTAAATGGCATGTCGAAAATAGTAACTCTTATATGAAATTGTCAATCTAAATTAGAGTGATTTACCAATTTTTTTTCACATTAATTACGTATGAGATTTGAATTACTAACTCTCACTTTTATTACTTAAAGAATTTAATGCATTCTTGGTTTACCAGCTCTTTCGTTGAATTATCAACATTTATTTACCATGATTAGGAATCTCATGCATTTATTAACTCTTTAAAGCGATTATTTACCTTAGATTAGTGGGACCTCACCCTCTTTTCTCCCATTAAGTCACTATCTAGTATGGCTTACCGACTCTCACAAGATCTTTCTACTAAGTTTTATTTTTTTTCTTTCAATTTTCCATCTTTTTTAGACACTTTAAATTTGTATTTACATTACTAACGCCTTAAATTTACTAATACTATTTTGAAATTACTTACCTTAATTAGAGTGACTTATCAATTTTCTCTGATTAAGTTATCAACAAGTTTTGGGTTACAAATTCAACTTACCAATTTGAATTTCTTCTGATTACCCATTTCTCTTTGAAACATGGATTAGCAAATGGGGGAAAAAAAAAGAGTCGGCACTTTCATCAAGGTAATTTCTCAACAATTTGTTATACTTACTCGCTTTTACAGAAATTTACTAAAACAAAAAAAGGGAAATCTGCTTTTTCAAAACGGAAAGCTTGAACCGCTCAATATGGTTCTTCAAGTATGGCTACATAACAAGGAATTGGGATCCTCTGTCGAGTAAATTTTTAATTTCTTAAGTCTATAAATGTCTGACCAAAAAAGCAAAAAAATAAAAATAAAAAAGTCTATATATGACTCCTCCTCTCTTAAGATGACAAATGGATGGTTGAGACGCATGCTGAAAGCGAGAGTAATGATGTTAATGGATATATTTAGTCTAGAGAGGACCCCACTTAATAATCCTCAATTAAAAAAATATATATATTTCTATGGCTAATACCGGTCTTTATGGACTAAAAACTTTATCTTCAATAACAAAGAGTGTTGAATCATTGAATTCGGGATCCTCAGAATTCCTCATTCTTAAGTGGTAACAAAGAATTTGAGAAAGTAGAAGCTCTGGAATGAAAGAACAACAGCAAATCCATGGCAGAAGCAAACGATTATCTCGATTGCCAGCTTAGATTTTCGCAGAATATGTTTGACAGTGATGGAATGTGAAACGAAGTGGAGTTCAAAACTTACATGATGAACCCTTATCCACAATCTCCGCAATCTGGCCAAACGTCACGCAGGGACAGCAGCACGTGATGCAACCTTGGCAAACAAACAAGCAAGACAATCAGGTTCGTCACTCAGCAAAGACGAAAGATCTAAAGCAGTTCTTCCGAGCTCCGCCGGGGGCCCGAGCTGAGTTAGTAACGATCGGGAGAGGTACTCACAGTTCCGGCGGTCGGAGAGGCAATCGCAGAGCCCGGAGGACCACTGCACTTGGTCTCTCTCCTCGTACGTGGGCGGAGCCGAGGCCACCACAGACGTGTTCTGCGAGTGGTGGTCGGAGTGGAGCAACTTGTCGACATCCACCGAGGCCCCGGTCGCCGGCGGAGGAGACGAGAAGCCGCTCCACTTGTCGTCGTCGGTACTCCTGGCAGCCGATGAAGAGTACATGGCTCGAAATTTGAGCGTGCGCGGCTGCAGATTGGTGCTCCTTTCCCCTTCTGGCGTAATGATAAAAAGGAAAGAGAGGGATGCCCGACGACCAAGAAACTGAACGGCGAGATAGATTAATGGGTTCAAAGGGGGAAAAGAGCTGTACTTTATAGAATGAGGATGGCGCCGAGAAAGTGCAAGTGATGACCGTGCATGTGTTGACTGACTCCGAGTCAACGGAGACGTGAGGCTCCGTGTTGATCGATCCGCACGAAAAAATGATTGAAATTTCGTCCTGGCCCTCTGGACCTTTCCAACGAATTTCGTCCGTCCTTCATAGATTAAAGACGGGAACTGATTGGCCGAGTCCTCAAAGCGAAACCCAACCTCCCTATTCATCAACGGAAGACTGGTAGGCTCTCTTTAAGTAGTTTACCCCCACCTTCTTCTGTTGAGAATATGTGTCGCCCGTTTCCAAATTTGAAAAGGATTCCTAAAAAAAGTCCTATTTTGAATATAAATTATATATTAAATTAATATCATGAAAAATCCTAAATTGATATATTTGTGATAAATTTACTCTCTCTTAATTCCATTAAATTTTACTGTCAAATTTTTTAGTTAGATGTTACGCGGTAATTGACAAATGTATCAATTTAAAATTTTACCCTTTATTTGTCACAAATGTATTACTTTGTGGTTTTTCGTAATATCAATCCAACTTAATAAAAATTAATAAAGGATAAACTTGTCACAAATATATCAGTTTGAGGTTTTAGTCATCAAAAAATTAATTTTGAGTAAATTTGTTACAAACGTACCAATTTAAGATTTTTCGTAATATTAACCTTCAAATATATATATATATACACGTTACAAAAAAAAAAAAAAAAAAAAACCCTCATATATTTTACCATGATATCATATACAGCAGGGCCAAACAAGAGGAATTTTGGGTTTTCAGAGTTTTCTAAGTGAGTTCTCTACGTGAGATTCTTAAATAATACCTATAGATTTGCTTTGAGCCAAGTGTGGGAAATACTTGAGTGTGTGAACAACTATAACTCTATAATTCTCTAATTAATTAGTGGATTGTTTACTGCTAACTGTTCCCATGAAGTGGGTATTGATATTTAAACCGAACCATGTAAATCTTGAGTGATCTTGTTTGCTCGTCGTTTATTTATTCGTTGATTTCACATTGATTAAATTGCAAGATCCTATTATCTTTTGCGGTATATTACATCATTTATAATCACAAAAGCAAATTTACTTGAATTCTTCTATTGTGTGAATCGAATCACCATAGGTCTTTGAACACTTTCAATTTGTGTGATTTCCTCCTTGAACTGTTTTGTAATTTCACCCTTGAACCAAACCCATTAAAATAGGTCGTAAGCCCATTTCTTAACCTATATTTGATGAGCTAAGTCATTACATGGATAAATTATATTCATAAAATGGGTTATAAATGATTTTAGAATGACAAAAAAAAAAATGAATGTTAAATGTGTTTCACCCAAACCAAACATACCTTTGTAACTCCCTCTTCATTCTCTTTGAGAATATTAGTGAAGTTTTGATGGCCCGCGAGGACTCGATTTCACCCTTATTAATATATCAAGAGTTTTCTTCTTCTTTTTTCTGCATTTTTATTTTTTTTTTATTAATCTTGTAAGTTTCATCAGTAAGCTATTGGAGTATATCTTCCTTTGGTTGCATTTGGCTTTGGTATTTTGACATATTATTCTAATCTTGGTTCTTGTCATTGCAAATATGATTAGCATAAACCATTTTATCCAATATCGTACATTCCTTTTAATTGAAATTCTAATTCCTTCAATGCTATTCGTTGTTGTAATTTTGTAAATTCATTACCAAGTACTAACATTCTCTAATTCTTCATTGTAAATCAATACAAATACTGGCAATTCTATGCAATGTTGAAAGCTAATTCTTTTGCATTTTATAGTCGAAGTAACGATTTTATCCAAATAACATGTGTATGTAAAGTGCTTAAAGTGAATTAACTAGGAGAATTTGATTTTTCATAAATTGGATTAATTATGGATGTGTATTAGTAATAAGGGTCAAGATAGGCATTTATCACTAAATTTGAATAGCGTACAAATTATCAATTTTGGTTGAACAAATTTTTAACTAATCCGACCCACTGATTTGCCTGCACTACCCTTAATTATATGTTTATTTGGTCAATTCGGCCATTCTGTCAAGTCGGTGGACGGAATCTATTGACGTGAACTGGACAAATTTGTTGACGTAGGGTGCTGCCCGGACGAGCCTTGCGATGTAGAAATTGGACCTCCAAAAATCAATGTTCAATGTGGAAATTTTTAGCTCGCATTAAGACATAAAGAATTGACTGAGGAGAAAGAATCGATCTTCTGGATGAGCATTCGCTCATCATCTGCACACGCTCGATCACGAATCATGGATTAAGAATCCAACCATCTGCGTTGTCACCGTGGAATCCTGGTGAAGTTTCGGTCGGCTTCAACCGGGGCCGATCGAGGGAGGAGACGTTACGGCTGGCCAAACTATATGGGTTAACTCTACATTCTCTTCCTTAAAATCATGTTCGTTACGATCTTTACGTGTAGCTCTGGCCACGGATTGATCCGCAGCGAGGCGGGTGTCGAGTTTTCCATGCGGAACGACCCGGAGCTCGGGTCCGCTGGAAAAGCAAAAAGCGAGATGAGTTTCATCAGCCTTATCCGCTGGAAATCTCCCTCTGCACCCGAAAAGCGGAGCAAGGTGAAAGTAAAGATTCCTTGGAAAAGATCGGACAAAGCAAAAGAGAAACTGTAGAGCTTTGCGAAATGGCGTGAAATGAATTATTGCCCACGAACTCCCCTCGGGCACTGGGGTAACCATGGGAAAGGCCCACCGTTGTCGTGTTCTTCGAGCGAAGGGAACTGCTGGCGCTGGTCTTCCGGGACTCTGCGGTCAACCGCAAGACTGTTGACCTGGCGAGAGGAACGGGTCGAAGAAGTTTTCGTCCATTCTTCCAAGCTTTGTCCTCCACGTGTCGTCTGTGGGCGTGACACCAGTGAACGTGGACCGTTCCCCGCCAAGCACGCTTCATGGGGAAAGCGATGCGAAACCACGTCGTGCTTGGATATAATCCCAAAAAAACAATATTATTCAATTTATAATATAATTTATAAACTTTTAATTCGTTCAAGATAATATCTAAATTATATAGCTCAATATACAATAGCATCCTTGAATTTTTAAATTATATTACATTTTTAATTAAGTCCATAAATTATATAAAAATATTCAATATTGTTGTCACCAATTCCTTCCATTTTAAATTAAAAGGTTAACTTTTGGGTTAATATTACGAAAGATTCCAAAATTGGTAATCATATGACAAATTTATCATAAACTATATTTTTATCGTAAAAAATTTCAAATATGTATATTTGTGACAAGTTTATTCTCAATTAGTTGCCGTTAAATTTTATATTCAAATTGTTGAGTTTGATGATATGTGACAATTGACAAATATGCAAGTTTGAGATTTTACTCTTCGTTTCTTATACGTATATCAATTTGTGATTTTTTTGTAGTATTAATCAATTTAATGGAAATCGATGAAGAGTAAATTTGTAACAAATATACCAGATTGAAGTTTTTAGTGGTAAAAAAAATTAGTTTTTGATAAATTTGTCATGGGTATACAAATTTGGTATGTTTTGTGATGAAAAATTAATTTGACTTAAAAATTATTATAAATATACCAATATAAGATTTGTGACATTAACTCGTAACATTTTGTGGAGGTTAACGCGTCTTCTCGTGGTCCGCTCACTTTTGTAATCATTTTTCAATGCAATGCACGTGGTCCTGGTCTGCTCACTTTTGTAATTCCTTTTTCAGCGCAATGCACATGGTCTTTGTTTCCTAGTGAATTTCAGTAGCACGATCTTAATTAAAAATCAAATACTGGAGAGCAGTTGAAACTTCCCATTCTTAGGGCACGATTTTTCATCTTTATTTTTAATAAGTGCGTTTTAGTATTAATCACCGGAGCCAGGCGAGGCTCGCCCGGCCACGGGGCGAGGCTCGACCTCGCCCGATCTGGCGAGGCCGAGCCTCGCCAGTGCCGGCGAGGCTCGCCCCGGCCACCGGCGAGGCTTGCCCGGCCCCGGTGGCGAGGTTGGCCTCGCCGTGGGCCGGGCTTGCCTCCGCGAGCTCGCGCCTGACCTCGCCCGGCCCGGCGAGCCTCGGCGATCTCGCCGACCGGCGGCTGGCCGGCGCGGCCGGCGGCGGCGCGCGGGCGGCGCGGCAGCGGCGGACGGCGGGCGATGGCGAATGGCAACAAGAGATGATAAAAGAGAACAACAAGGTTTTACCGTTTTGATTCTTTTCGATTCTCGGACGAGAATCAAATTTTTTAGATTCTCAAACCTTGTCCGAAACTGTTCAGGAACAAATTTGTTCCGGGGAAAAATTTTACCAAACGCGTTTCTCGTCCCAAACCGATCCCGGGAACAAAAAATCGAGAAATTGTTCTTGTTGGGCAAGGTAAAAGGCTGAGGATGGCCGGCCAACTCTAGCGGCTCTCTCTTGCGTTACCACAGTCGCCCATAATCCCCTGCGGTTGCGAATTGAGGCAAGATACATCTCCCTTACCGAGATGCTAGCCAATCAGGAAGTCATAAATCAACCCCCTCGATTGTTGTTATTCATACGCCTCGTACAGTTTTCCATTTTGGCTTTTTCACTAATTTTTGGCATGTGGTGTGAATTATTTTGGTTTTCTTCCGTCAAATTTTGTCCTATGCACAATACATATGTCGCTTTTGTATTGGTGATGCATCACGCAGTCGCACGTTGCATAAGTCGCCAGTTAGAAAAATCATCTGCAGGACTTCCAAACGTAGAACTCTAACCTGTTTCAATCAAACGTCCGTGGGGACATTTTGTATTTTCCTGGAAAGTAATCCAAAAGACTAATTCAATCATAAAAATTTTAATTTTAACAAATCAGTCATAAATCTTTTCATTTCTTGCCGATTGAATCCATCTGGTCAACTTTGATGGAAAATTACTAATTCTGTTTTAATAATATTTTAATATATTTTTTATATTTTATATTTTTTTTTCCTTTTTTTTTTTTTTTTGGTTGGGGGTGGATCTAGGGCTAACAAGGGTTGCCGGCCACCCTCACTGGCCAACGGCGAGGGTTGGCCGACTAAAAAAAAGAAAAAAGAAGAAGAAAAAAACATTAAAAAATTCAATAAATTATTTTTAAAAAACGCCACGTCGTCTAACTGTTACGTCGGTAATTTTTACAAAATTAGTTATATAGATTTAATTTGTAAGAAGTAAAAATGTTTAAAGACTTAATTGATATAAAGTGAAAATTTATAATCTAATTGGCATAATTGAAATATCTAGAACTAAATTGATAAAAGTGCAATGTGTTTAAGATTTTTTGAACAATTTTTCTTATATTTTTCTTGACTTTTGACTCTTCTTTTGATTTTTCAGAGCAGAAAGGACATCTTGGTTTATTCCACCAATCTTTGCCCGATGCGCACGATATGTTTTGTCGCTCATTCTATTGGCCCGATACATACAAAATATCTTAATGAGCTGCCCAATAGGCCCAGAAACCATGCCAAAATGTCTCAAATCTTCGTACTCGAGCCATGGAGGAAAGTTCCAGTGCATTGAGGCAGTGAATTGGAATGCGAGCATGACCGACAACGATGGATCGGGGGAGTGAGCTTGTGGTGGCCATCAAGTAACTTGTCCTTTCATGCATTATCCTTTCTGTGCGAGCATGCATAAAGGACAAGTTGGGCACAAGACGGAGAGTGCAATCACAGAATCATATATACCCATGTTGCAAAAGTATAGTTTATCCATAATTTGTGCTAGGGGTATGCAAAACAACCGAAGCAAGATCTGCAATAAATTGGGACTTGTAAATATTGATCCAATTTTCAGTTCCGAGTATGAACCCACCCATCCGGACATATAATTAATTAATTAATTTTATGTTTAAAATCTCGCAAGTTCCTTTGGCCTGTCTCTCATAGCTCGCAGCCTTGGTCACCGCTCACGACACGAATCAGCGGGATGAGCAATCTGTTCTACACGAATTAGATGAAGAGGTGGCTTGTTTCTCATAGCCTCATAGCTCTCTCTCTCTCTGAGACTTGCCACCTTGCTCGCCGCTCACAACACGAATCAGCGGGATGAGCAATCTATTCTACACGAATCAGAAGAAGAGGTGATGATATTGCTCGTGTGCCTTGTTTCCTTGTTGCTCTCTTGAAAATCTTAGTTATTGAGATTCTTGAAAGTTAGCCATGTTCTTGAAAATCTAGGTTGCGGTGGTGATCATAAAGCCGGTTTGATGGACTTACTCGGAAATTGAATCAGATCAATAGTCTGGTTCCCAGGTGGGTTCAGTTTTTCCCGATTCCTAGTTTGTGCAACTGGTTTTTTGTTGGTGATTCTTTATTCTAGGATGAGAATTGGCTCACTCGAAAATCTATCACCTGTATTTTGTGTTTGTGTGTGCAATAGCGAATTGAGAATTTAAGGGAAGGAGGTAAGATGAATTTTTTTCATTTAAATAACCTATATGCATCTTACCTCCTTCCCTTAAATTCTCAATTCGCTATGAGCCTCCTAGGTCCGCCAAAGTGCGCATGACCTATATGCATCTAAAGTCGACGTCCATTCGCCTTTAACTTCCCGATGTCTCGATCAATAATTCATTTGAAGACTTGACTCATATGCACTCTATCAAATTGACAGATTGGAGCAAGGATTCATTTGTGGTTGTAGAAGGTTCGAGGCTGAGTAAGAAGTTGTGATAAATAAACAGGGAAATCGGTCCTAAATGTTACATAGGTTTGGTACGATCTATGTCCCGCGGGGAGAGGGTGACAGCAAGTCCACTAAAATTCCCTCGACTAGAGACCGAATGAACCGAAAGAATCATACATTGAACAATGCTATCAAAAGATTTATAAGTTGACAACTCAATATTCACCTGAAAGTTCTTATACTTAATCAAACTCTTAGCGCAGACTATGCCTACCAGATGAAATCGATAATACAATTAGGAGCTGGGCTCCGACTTTACTAATCACACAGAATAATACATGACATGTTAATCTGAGAAACAAGTTCACTTGCATAATCAAGTAGAGTAAGAGAATTATATTCTTGGTAGATGTTGCCCTTAATGAGCGACAGGACTCTAGCGCCTCATGCTGTCTTCCACCCTTTGAGCCATTGCCACTTCTCTATGTTGGCTGGCATTTCCTTCCCATCCTACACACCAATCCAACCATTTTAAGTCTGTACTTAATCGACACTTAAAGAAGACTAGTATGAACACTATTTTGGAAGCTAGCCGGCACAAAGATGTTGGAGAGGAATGGGTTTTTACCCTTCTCCATATTGAATCCGCGGCTCTTGAGCTCTCGGTACTCTTGACAAAGTGCGCAGTGCATGCAGCAGCAGTGGACTAAGCAGTCGTTGCACGGATCCTCCTTAAACCCGAATTCTCGTCTCAGTTTGGTTCGGTAACAGCATGAATAGAGGCATGCGCACGAAGTCAGCATGTAGATCAGCGTGTAGATTGCACAGTTCATGATGCAAGCTGCAATCCAAGGTCGGATAAGTAAGCTCGAATATGTAATTAGACTTTGTTAGTTTTCCAGTTATTAATTGGCCTTTCCTACAGGGAAAACTAATCTCCTTTGTTTTCTGCATAGGTTGTCAAATCCAGAATCGGGATAAGTCCATAAAATTCGACATCACGTGTCCACGGTTGAACTCTAATTAACTGGCTCTGCTTGCTTTGTGAACTGTGACTTGAGTTCTTCTTGCGCAGGCTTGATTTGTGACCCGATATTACTACAGTTCTGTCCCGAGCATTCATCAGTAGACGAAACTCTACCGATACCAAGGACTTATTCGAAAAATAACCGTGTACCCGAAGTATAATCCGAGTGCAAAATGGCAATAGTATGGAGCGATCCTCAGACATATTTGCGGACACATATACAGAAGTTATATACTCACAAGTTTCCCCCTTGTCCAGAATCTCTGATATCTGTCCGAAGGTGATGCATGGGCACCAGAAGGTGATGCAGCCTGCAAGCAACATGGAATTGAATTGCCTGGATTTTTTCCTTGATTCGTGGAAGAGAAAGAAGGAGAAAGAAGAAGAAGCTGGCAATATAAACAGATTTCTTGTAACAGCTTTTGATGTCACCGCAGCAGTCACAGAGACCGGTGCTCCACGGGTGTTCTTCGACATTGCCGGGATTGGTTAAGCTCATGCTGGTGGGCTGTGGGGGGTGAAGAGATGATGCAGAGTTTCCGATATCCGCTTCGCTTTGGGGATTGATATGCAGGCAGCCAGTGAAAAAACGAGGGGGGATGAGGACAGAGAAACGAAAGAACAAGTTCCAATCTTTGATGAAGCGTGAATGACAATGGGACGGACGTGATTTTAAAAACCATCGAGGACGCAGTCCCTAGCGTGAAAGTTCTGCTCTATTTTCATTACACATGACTTGAGTTCTTGCAGTTTTTCGTTGAATACTATGGTAATATTAATATCTTCTTCTCATATTTGTCTTGAATTGCAAGATCACTTTACTCCCGCATTATTTCACTACACATAATTCGAGTGTTGAAGTTCAATTTCTTAGGAAGGAAAGGCTAATTCTGAAAAAGGGTTGGCTACAATTTTGGTCTAGCACTTGATCTTGGGAAGTTTATAACCGTTTAATCATCTAATCTAGTTATCAGTATGTTCCCCCACGTGAGGGCAATTATGAAGGTCTAGTAACAGTGTGGCCCTCAATATTGTGGAATATGTGCCCTCCCAATTATGAAATATTTTGCAGATTGACATCAGAGCAGACTCTTGGCTTTCAATTGGGAAAATAGGAGGGTTTGCAGCTTCAGGGGAACCCATTAAAGTAGCTGAACTTATTGATTTATCTTCGGCAACATGGAAGCAGGAACTTATCTCTTATTTCTTCAATGAACAGGTATGTGCAGCAATCTTAACCACCCCTATAAATTCCTCACTTTGTTCTGATCAATTGGTCTGGACAGCCACCTCCTCAGGATCTTTTACAGTTAAAAGTTGCTATCACTACTTACTTTCCCAGCAACAAAACCCACCCACCAAGTGCCTCATCTTCCTATCAGCCTCCTCATCAACTGTGGAAAAAGATATGGCATATGGAAGCAGCTCCAAAAATCCGTGTTTTCTTATGGCTAGCCTGTAAAAATGCCCTAGCGACCAAAGCCAATCTATACTTCAGACATATCACTCCCAACCCCTACTACACCCTATGTGATTAGCATACTTCCGAGACCATTGAACATTTATTTTTCTACTGTAACTGGACACGTGAAGTGTGACATCCCGATTTTTCTCAATTTTATTTTCAGTCAATTGAGTCGGGCAATTCATCCGTGCATGTAGTTCGTCTCTTAGAGTTGGCCACTCACGAGGGAACTAGTTTATTGAGTGAAGTAATTAAGGAATTTTACCGCGTCAGACTTGGGACTGATCACCTCCAGGTTGGATGCAAGAAAATTTCCCCAAAAGCTACTCAATGGATTAGGCGAATGAAATCGCACCGGATTGAATTCAACCGTAAAATTGGGATTGAACTTAGAAGTTGGAAGCCGGTCATGTCACATACCCTATTAGGAACCTTGGATTAATTTATGGACTTTAATTTGGAATCAATTAGAAGAGAATTGATGGAAATTGAAGTAATTGAATGTCTGAACTTGGGCCCCGGCGGAAAATGAAATTGAACCTATTGGAAGATGTTAGGGAGGATTTGAATTAGTGGAGAGTGACATCAGCAGGTGATGTCATGGTGGAGCGAAATTTAAGGAGAGCTTGACAAGTGTCACAAGCCAATTGGCTCACCAAAAGTGGGGTGTCACATCAACTTCTTCTTCAACCTTGGAACCGGTTGGGAGGGGAAGAAGAGAAAAGGAAACCAGCGCCGGATCCCCCTTCGCTCGAGCTGCTCGCTCGTCGCCTTCGCCGTTCTCGGTCGTCGCCTTCGCCGTTCTCCGCCGTCGCACGCCGTCACCGTCGCCGCTCGTCCGCGTGCGAAGCCACGGGTGCGCGCTCGTCGTGTCCCCGTCGCGCCATCGTCTCTTCGTCCGCTGCTGGTCGCCGTCCGCCGAAGCTCTCGTCACCGCCGTCCATCCGCTCAAGCCTCCGCCGGTTGTTGCACAAGCTGTCGCCGGTTCTCCTCCGCCGTTTCTCCGTCCGTTCAGCCGCCGTTGCGCCACCTTTCAAGCCCGGTTAGTTGCTGGAAAGAAAACCAGCCAGATCTAGCCTCTTCCGAGCTCATTTTGGTCCCCTATTAGTGCTCATTTGGTGTTGATCCGTGTAGGTTTGTCGTCGACGTCGTCGTGCTCTTCGCCGGAGACTCGTCGGAAAGTGATTCCGGTGAGTTTACCTCACTAAACCGTGATTAGCGAGTTAATGATGCCTTAAGTATGTTTAGCTTAAGTTGATTAAGATTAGGTGGTTAGATTAGTTTAATTAGTTGTGGATTAGATTAAGATGATTGATTAAAGTAAAGTGTGTTTTGTTTGAAGGTTAAGTATGTTTATTTTTAAAATAAGCCATGTGACTTAAAGGAATTTGTTTATGATTTAAATAAATGCTTCGAAATTGTTG
This sequence comes from Eucalyptus globulus, assembly GCA_014182545.1. NCBI lineage: Eukaryota > Viridiplantae > Streptophyta > Magnoliopsida > Myrtales > Myrtaceae > Eucalyptus > Eucalyptus globulus. The sequence goes on from CM024723.1 coordinate 33,962,481, forward strand.
GATTATTTAATAATATACCATATTCCGAAATTTATTAAAATATTATTAAAAAAAAAAAAAAACTCGAAAATTTATTTTTGATCCTATTTGCTCAGAATTTCGTGCCGATCGCTGATGTATGTTTAGAATTTGAATTTGACGAGTAAATATTGCAAATTGAATGTTGATTGTGAAAAATAAGAATTTTATTCAAAAATTCCCACGTGTCGGGTTTGACACCGAAATCGAATTTGGAAGGGTTAATATTGAAATTGGAGTATGTGAGTGACATGTAAAGTATCCAAGGATCGGTATCGAATTGTCGTGTGCTATTTGAAAGGCTCGGGTCGCGGTAGTGGCTAGGCGGGATTTGGATCCTTATTCTTCTAGAAATGCCGTCAAGAGAATGACGTGGCTTAGTCGCGATGAGTGGCGAGACCGACTGGACCATTATTATTCTAGAAATGCCGACTGACCTTTATTTTTCTAGAAATGAATCGATAGAACGACGTGGCTTGGTCGCGATGTAGTGGCGAGACCGGCGGGACCTTTATTTTTCTAGAAATGCTGTCGATAGAACGACGTGGCTTGGTCGCGTAGTGGCGAGACCGACTGGACCTTTATTTTTCTAGAAATGCTGTCGATAGAACGACGTGGCTTGGTCGCAGTAGTGGCGAGACCGACTGGACCTTTATTTTTCTAGAAATGCTGTCGATAGAACGACGTGGCTTGGTCGCAGTAGTGGCGAGACCGACTGGACCTTTATTCTTCTAGAAATGCTGTAATGTTAGTAGATAGCCTACCTGCGAGTAGGTTGTGCCCTTGTGTGGCAATGGATAATGATGACATGGAATGCTTGCCGTGGTTGTGAAATTAAGTGAAATCGATTGTGTTCCGATGGCTTACATTCTTATCATTACGGGTGCTTGAGTGATATGAATTATACTAACTGCGGGAAGCCAAGAAGGCAAGGTAAGTCTTCTGTTGTGTGGCTAAACCACTTTGGGGTGTATTTGCTTTCTAATAGGGGTTTAGGAGGGGTGAACTTGCTGAGACAAAGTCTCATCCCGGTTTGGGGAAAAATATTACAGGACCGTAGATGGCGGTATCCCGGAGATGAATGGCATGCCGACGGAGGTGGACCAGACGATAGCGAGTGCTCTGACCCTTTTTGATGCACATAAACTCTGACCCATTTTGGTGCCTATAGTCCCTGGATCCTGTTGGTATATGTAAACCTTGGTTTGATGGGGATGTATGAAAGTATGATTGATTTTGAATTGATTTCCCTGCTGTCCTATCCCGTATATCTTTGTCAGGGGTTTTATAATTTATTCCGCTTGCGCAATAATGAATCAATGGGGTCGGCGACACTACCTGGGAATGTCACATTTACATGACCATGGCGGGTTGTTCACGTGTCTCGAGGCTCGGGGCGTGACATGAAGTTTGGGCAAATGCCAAGATCAGGATACCTATTTCACTTACCTCAGTACAGAGATTGGATGCTTGGTTGGCGGCCCGTGCCACTCATCCTCGCTCCTTCCCAAATTTTGAAGCGATTGCCAATCTGCTGTGGGAGATCTGGCATCAACGCAACAACGCCATATTCCGGCAGCTAACTCCAAACCCGATCCAAGTGGTGGATAATGCTCTTGCCCAGTGCAGGATCTTCAAGAGTCTCCAACCCCCAAAACCTAGGGTTACACAATCAATTGTCAGTACCGATCACCAATGGAAACCACCTGATCAAGGCACAATCAAATGCAACATAGATGGGGCTTTTGTTCCAAGCAATCAGCAAGGGGCGATAGCATGTATTTTCAGAAATTTCAAAGGCGAACTCACTGACATGTTTACCAGCAGTGTACCGGCTCAATCGGCGTTTCAAGCAGAGATCTTCGCCATGATTCGGGCTCTCCAGCATCTCATCAAGCAGCGGCTTCATCTCCATCGAGTTAGGGTTGAATCAAATTGCCTATTATTGGTGGAGCTCCTTCGGCAGAAACAGCCGCAGCCATGGCAGGAACGACATCTCCTCGCCGTTCTCCACGATCTGCTTTCTCAATGCCCTAATGTTTCCATTCATCACGTCTGTCGCGAGGCCAACCTAGCCGCTGATTGGGCTGCCAAAGCCCATCAGGCCCACGGTTCCATTGGTAACTGGCTTGTCTTCACACCTTATGTTTTCCAGAACATTGTACTTAGTGATGCCCTACTAGCTGGTTGTATTCCTCTCTTCGTATAATATATCAGTTGTTTCGACCAAAAAAAAATTATGAAAGATTTTACTGACAAAAAAAAAAATGAAAGATTTGTCTTTTCATCTATCTTTTAAATTATCAGTCTCCTTTTGATTGTGCAAATTAGAACAGACATTTTGGTTTTTCCTCCGATGGTGTTCGATTCCCAACGTATTTTGTCACTTAGTTGATTGGCCCGACACACATTAAAAATCTAAATTAGTTGCCAAATAGCCCAAAGACTACTCAAAAGCATCAAACTTCCTACTAAAGTTACAGTGGAAAATTCTAATCCACAAGATTGTGAATTGTAATGGGATGAGCATGAGCGACAATGATGGACCGAAGGAGTGGGTCGGTTTACACAGTTGTAGGATAATACGCGCACAATTTGCAAAGTTGCAGCTAACACATGCTGCGCGCAATGCAATGGCTAACCGATTCGAGGTAACTATTGAGATGAAGATGTGATCATACTGCTTGTTGTCATCTTGAAAATCTTAGTCATAGAGATTCTTGAAAGTGATTAGCTAGATTGTTGAAAATTTGGGTTGTGCTGGTGATAACACAGCCAGTTCCATGGAGTCACTTAGAAATCACACCGGATCAGTTGTCCAATTCCTGGGTGGGTCCAGAAACTAGTGATTGGTTCCCAGTTCTCAATTTGTGGAACCAGCCTTTTGTGAGCGGTTTTCTGTTTTAGGGTGGAAATTGGCTAACATTAAAACTGATCACCCCTACTTTGTTCATAAAATGGTGAAAAGAGAATTTGATATAAGGAGGGAAGACACAAATTTTCATTTGGATAACATATATAGACAATATGTCGTCCTTGGAGGGGCAGAGGCTACCACGAGTCTCCTGGGTCCGCCATGGGTCTGCCAATGTGTGCATGACCTGTATGTATCTAAATTTGAAATTATTACGTCTGGTTCCACATGGAGTAGGAAAATCTAATGAGCTTAAAAGTCACGTCCATTCACCTTAAACTCCCAGATGTCTCGATTGATAATTCGTGTGAAGACTTGACCCATTTGCACTCTATCCAATCGATGGATGGGAGCAAGGAGTCATTTGTGTGGGTGTGAAAGGTTCGAGGTTGGATACAAAGTCGCGATAAATAAATAGAGAAATCAATCCTAAATGTTATGTAGTTTTGGTAAGATTTATGTTTTGCGGGGAGATCAACAACGACAAGTCTACAAAAATTCCCTTGACACAAAGACCAGATGAGCGAAAAGAATCACACATTGAACAAAGCTATCAAAAGATTTATAAGTTGACAACTCAATACTCACCCGAAAGGTCTTATACTTAATCAAACTCTTGGCACAGACCGCACCTATCAGATAAAATCAACAGCAAAAGTAGGAGCTGAGCTCTGACTTTACTAATCATACAGAATGATACATGACATGTTATTCTGAGAAAGAAGTTCACTTGCATGATCGAGTAAAGGAAAGAGAATTATATTCCTGGTCGAAGTAAGATGTTGCCCTTAAACAGCACAGAACTCTAGCGCCTCATGCCGCCCTCCACCCTTGGAGCCATTGCCACTTCTCTATGTTGGCTGGCGTTTCCTGCCCATCCTACACACCAATCCAACCATTTTAAGTCCGTACTTAATCAACACTTAAAGAAGACTAGTATGAACACTATTTTGGAAGCCAGCCGGCACGAAGTTGTTGGAGAGGAATGGGTTTTTACCCTTCTCCATGTTGAATCCGCGGCTCTTGAGTTCTCGATACTCTTGACAAAGCGCGCAGTACATGCAGCAGCAGTGGACTAAGCAGTCGTTGCACGGATCCTCCTTCAACCCGAATTCTCGTCTCAGTTTGGTTCGGTAGCAGCATGAATAGAGGCATGCGCACGAAGTCAGCCAGCAGATCAGCGTGTAGATTGCGCAGTTCATGACGCAAGCTGCAATCCAAGGTAGGATAAGTAAGCGCGAATATGTAATTAGACTTTGTTAGTTTTCCAGTTATTAATTAGCCTTTCCTAGAGGGAAAACTACTCTCCTATGTTTTCTGCATAGGTTGTCAAATCCAGAATCGGGATAAGTCCATAAAATTCGACATCACATGTCCACGGTTGAACTCTAATTAATTGGCTCTGCTTGCTCTGTGGACTGTGACTCAAGTTCTTCTTGCGCAGGCTTGATTTGTGACCCGATATTATTACAGTTTGTCCCGAACATTATCATTAGACGAAACTCCACCTATACCAAGGACTTATTCGAAAAATAACCGTGTACCTGAAGTATAATCCGAGTGCAAAATGGCAATAGTATGAAGCGATCCTCAGACATATTTGCGGACACATATACAGAAGTTATATACTCACTTGTTTCCCCCTTGTCCAGAATCTCTGATATCTGTCCGAAGGTGATGCATGGGCACCAGAAGGTGATGCAACCTGCAAGCAACACGGAGTTGCATGGATTTATTACTGGATACGTAAAAGAGAAAAAGAGAAGAAGAAGCTGAGGATATAAACAGATTTCTGTTACAGCTTTTGATGTCGTCGAAGCAGCCGCAGAGGCCAGTGCTCCAAGGGTGTTCTCCCACGTCGTGGGGTCTGGTTGAGCTCATGCTGGTGGGCCGCGGGTGGCGAAGAGATAATGCAGAGTTTCAGAGATCCGCTTCGTTTTAGGGATCAATGTGTAGGCACCCAGTGAAAAACGAAGGGTGAAGATGGACAGAGAAACGAAAAGAGCTAGTTGCACTCTAGATGAAGCTGGAATGACGAGGGGACGGACGTGATTTTGAAGACCATCGAGGACATGGTGCCTTTGCGAAAATTTTCTCTGTGATTATTTAAAAAACAAAATGTTCAAACGTCCTTCCTGTTTTACATTTTCATGAATTTCGAGTCTCTTGTTGACTTTTCAGAGCAGTAAGGACGTTTTGGTTATTCCCGTCCGATTCATAAAATGTTTTGTCACTCTTGTATTGGCCCAACATTTACAAAATATCTAAACGAGTTGCCAAACAGCCCAAAAAACTATGCATAAAAGTCTCAAACTTCCTTCTCAAGACATGGTGGAAAATGGCGTGAATTATTTGCCCTCGAACTCCTTTCGGGCATTAGGGTAACCATCGGAAAGGTCCACCGTTGTCGTGTTCGTCGAGCGAAGGGGACTGCTGGCGCTGGCCTTCGCGGACTCCGTTGTCAACCGCAAGACTGTTGACCCGGCGAGAGGAACGGGTCGAAGAATTTCGTCCATTCTTCCAAGCTTTGTCCTCCGGTGAACGTGGACCGTTCCCCGCCAAGCACGCATCGTAGGAAAGCGATGTGAAACGACCTCATAAATGGTATCTAAATGACATAAATGGTATCTAAATTTTAACTTAATATATAATACAGCCTCCGTATTCTTTTAAATTGTTAAATAGGTATTTAAGCTTTTAGTTCATATTCAATTTAATCTCTGGAATATAAAGTTCAAAAACTATATTGAACAATTTATAAGTTATGAGGAAAATTCCAAAAAAATGACTCTTAGTACCCTAATTTTCTTAAATAAAGGCCCGAAGTGGACCTTATTTCAAATAAGGGCTTGAAGTAATTATACTTGTTTCAAATAAATGCCTGGGATTTGCCCTAGTAGCCATCTTTTCAACATTGAAGGGGGAGGTGAATGGTTCAAATCCCCACATTCTCAGGGATTGGGGTGGGAACGAATTAGTTTCAGAAGAGGGTTTTGACTCCCACGCCCTGTAATGAGGTAGGATAAAAGTCTAAAAGTGAGAATTAGAATAAGAATAGAATATGACTGAAAAAAAAAAAAAAAAAAAAAAAAAAAAAGCTAAAGGCCTGGTCAAGGACATTTTCATCATTTTTCTTTTTTTTTTTTTCTAGTTCTTCTTCCTTCTTCACTGGTGGCTGACCGGCCACCGGCGATGTCCATAAAGGGCTAAGTGGGGGCCACCCTCATGGTGTTAGTGAGGTCGGCCCTCGTTGGCCCCAAGTGAGGCTGACCCTTGCTAGATTTGGCGAGGGTGGCCTCGCCGGTGGCCGGTGAGGATGCCCACAACTAGTGAGGGCTCGACAACCCTCGCCTGGCTGTGGGTGAAGGCTAACCTTGCCAACTGATGCTCGCTTAGCCTCACCGGCCTCGCAGGGGCGAGGGGGAGTTTAACATAGACGAGCCAAGAGCAAAGTCGGGGAAGCCATAACGAGGCTCTTGCTTTGGCATTTTTATAGGAGATAGTGTGTGACATCCCAATTTTCCAATTCTATTTTCAGTAAGACGGGCATTTCATCTGCGTGCGTATAGTTCTTTTCTCTAAGTTGGCCACTCACAAGAAGACTAGTCTATCAGGTGAAGCCGTTAAGGGATTCTAATGCATCAGACTCAAGAATTTGACCAGGAAACGACCTTTCGACCGAGCTAATCTGCAAGGGTCATTACGGCACAGTTAAAAATCAATTAGAGACCGGAGATAGGTTGACTTGACAAAGGCATGTGATCAAGTGTGGGTGATTCCACCAGATCGCACAATTCTTGTTGATCGACATTGGACCGACTTTTCTGTCGTTTTGGTACCCTATGTTCGTATTTGAAACCTTGAGATTACTCCAATGTGTCGAAGATGTACATTGTGGCTTGATCAACCCCAAATAAAATGCATGAAAATTTCCTAAAAACTACTCGATAAATCTGGACGTGCTAGTATCGTGCTAGAGTGAAATTAACCGTGAAATTGAAAGCGAATTCAGAAATTGGAAGTCTTTGTGTCTCACAAATCATTTTAGAAACGTTGACTCGTCCTTAGAAGATTTTTCTTGCAAACCAAGTTTCTCGGCAAAATAATCAAAGTTGAAGGTACAAATTTATCGTTGTTGGTGATAAAAAAAATTACTTGAGGATAATTTTGGTGCAGCTGAAACTTTCCATTATTAGGGCATGATTTTTGTTTATAAGTAAAAAGCCTGGGATGGCATACCAGCTACAGCGACTCTCTCTGGCGTTGCCAGAGGTCCAGAGTAGCCCGTAATCCCCAATGGTTGCGAATTGAGGCGAGATATCTCCACTTTGTATATCCAGTACTCGAAGATCCGAGTTTTAGCGAGCATGTCACTTCTACCTTACCGAGATGCTAGCCAGTCGAGAAGTCATAAATCAAACCCCCCCGATTGTTGTTACATATACGGCTCACGCAGTTTTCCATTTTGGCTGTTTGACTAATTTTTGGCACATGGTGTGTGAATTGTTTTGGTTTTTTTTCCTCTAATTGGCCTATGGACAATACGTACGTCGCTCTGGTGTTGGTGATCCATCACACTCGCACGTTACATAAGTTTCCAAATAGAAAAAGTCATCTCCAAGACTTCCGAACTTTGAACTCCACTACGTATTAATCGGACGTCCTTCCCGTTTTACTTTTTTTTTTTTTTTTTTTAATTTTAAATTTCGAGTTCCCCTTTTGATTTTTCAGAGCAGAAAGGACATGTTGATTTTTTCCACCGATCTTGCCCGATGCACACAATATGTTTTGTCGTTCATTCTATTGGCTGGGCCATTCAAAATATCTGCATGAGCTGCCAAACAACCCAAGAAACCATGCCAAAAAGTCTTCAAACTTCGTAGTAAAGTCACGGGGGAAAGTTCCAGTGCATTGCGGTTGCGAATAGGAATGTGAGCATGACCTGTTGGAGAAGGTTACAATTGTTAGACAAAATAATTCATATGCGGAAGCCAGGATCAATCGAAGACAAACCTCCAGCCATTGTTCTTGTTCACGTTTAGAAAACCTGAAATTTTAGTAGAAGATATTTGAAAAGTTAGAAAGCACGGAAATGAACGTAATCGTGTTTACGTCGTCTCCCATCAAGACGGACGATTGTCTTGAAAGGGTACGAAGCGTGGATCGAACAGTCGCAACTTTAAGAGAAAATTTGGGTAAAAAATATGGGATCACAAAAAAATAAATAACATTCTCCCACTTGATCCCATCATTTTCATCATACGAATTATCCAACTAATTCCACAAAAACTTTATGCTTAAAGAAAAGAAACAAAACACATGAATCATGGCGACATGTCCTCTAAGAGTGAGTAATATCTTCCATGTATCACAATGCATCTTATTTCTTTAATGTCAGCCTATATGTGACAACATATCTTAATGAATAAACCTCATGTTTATTCCAGAACCAAGGATAAATGTTATTCTCATAAACAACAAAATGTGTACACAAAAATTGAGAATCAACATTACAACTGAATAAGAGTTTCATACAACAAAAATCGTTCAAATGACGACAAATTACATGATGGGACATATTCCCATACTAGTTACATGATCCTTATACTTCATTGGTGGCATGCCTTTAGTTAAAGGATCGGCTATCATCAATTCAGTGCTAACGTGTTCAATGACCACTTTATTCTCCTTAACATGTTCCCTTATAGCTAAATACTTAATGTCGATATGCTTACTTCGACTGCCACTTTTGGCATTTTTAGCCATAAAAACCGCAGCTGAATTGTCACAATATATTCTTAATGGCCTAGAAATAGAATCAACAATTCTAAGCCCAGCAATGAAACTCTTCAACCATAGACCATGCGAGGTAGCCTCAAAACAAGAAACGAACTCAGCCTCCATAGTGGAAGTAGCAGTCAAAGTCTGCTTGGCACTTCTCCATGACACGGCTCTGCCAGCTAACATGAAAATGTATCCAGATGTTGATTTTCGTGAATCAATGCAACCCGCGAAGTCCGCATCCGAATAACCGACCACTTCCAAGTTGTCAGTCCGTCCATACATAAGCATATAGTCTTTGGTACCTTGAAGGTATCTCAACACTTTCTTTGCAGCTCTCCAGTGGTCTAAACCTGGATTACTTTGATATCTTCCCAACATTCCCACAGCAAAAGCGATGTCAGGTCGAGTGCAAACCTGAGCATACATCAAGCTTCCAACAGCAGAAGCATATGGAATGTTGTACATTTGTTCCCTTTCTAGATCATTCTTCGGGCATTGGTTCAAATTGAACCTGTCACCCTTCACAATGGGTGCTATACTTGGTGAACAATCCTTCATCCGAAATCTCTCTAGGACCTTATTGATATAGGTTTCTTGAAATAGTCCTAAAATTCCTCGAGGTCTATCTCTATGGATCTTAATGCCAATGACATAAGATGCCTCACCCATATCCTTCATGTCAAAACTCCTAGAGAGAAATACCGTTTTGATGGAAGCTATTGGGACATGATTTATTTATATTTGCCTCAAATTGTGACAATGAATATTTTGTGCATGAAATTAAATGTCCAATGGTCCATATATTTAATTAATTATGGAGTGGCCACAGCATCTTTAATTAATTAAATTATATATTAAAAGCCTCCGGATCATATTTAGAAATGGACATTGATTGTAATTAATTATATTAATATGATGAATTTTATCCCACAGGAATTTTCATTATATTAATATGATTAATTAGGATGAAATATCATATTATTTTTCTTAATTTACCCATAGGAATTAAGAAAATGCATATAATATGATATTTTCTTCATGAAGTAATTATGAATCTATTTAAATTAAAAACTTAGCTCACAGGTAGTTTTTTATGTTATGTGATTCATATTGTGACATGTTTACATTGGTAAAACATGATTTATTTATATTTGCCTCAAATTTTGTGACATAAGCATGATTATTTGATATGCGGTTTCGCAACTTTGTGAATTTCTCTGAATTTAAGTTTGATGTTCCTATACTAAATGGTGAGAACTATAAAGTTTGGAATGAGTCGGTTCTTCTTCAATTAGGGTGGATGGACATTGACTATGCTATAAGGAAAGACGAACCACCGCTCTTATCGATTCGAGCACTCCAGTGAGATAGCTCTTTATAACCAATGGGAGCGGTCCAACCGCGTTTGTGCCATGTTTATAAGAGCTAAGATATCTCAAGTATTCGTGGTTCGGTTGCTCAACATAGCAATGCTAAGGCTTTATTGGAGGCCATAGATGCGCAGTTTGAAAGTTCTGAGAAGGCGCATGCCATGACCCTGATTATGAAGTTTTCATCATTGAAGCTCACTAGTGTTAGAGGTGTGCGTGAGCACATCATGCAAATGAGGAACATTGCAGCTCAGCTTAAGAACCTTGAGGTTGAGATATCTGAATCCTTCCTTGTGTATTATATTCTGAACACTCTCCCACAACAGTATGCACCCTTCAAGATCTCTTATAACACACATAAGAATAAATGGTCAATTAATGAACTCATGACTATGTGTGTACAAGAGGAAGAAAGACTAATTATGGAATTGTGAGAAAGTGCTCATTTGGCAACACAAGGAAAGAATAAGGGCTATGGCAAGCATAAGGGAAAAGATAAAATACCTCCCCAAGCTGACATTAAGAAAGAATCCAAGTGTTTCTTCTGTAGACAGAAGGGGCATATAAGGAAGAATTGTGTCAAATTTAAGGCCTGGCTCGAGAAGAAAGGTAATCAAATCTCTTGTGTTTGTTATGAATCTAATATGACTGATGTAAGTCACAACACTTTGTGGATTGATTCTGGATCTACAATCCATATTTCGAATTCCTTGCAGGGTTTTCAAAACCACAGGAAGCCAGTGGGAAGTGAACAAAGCATCTATTCATGAAACAAGATGCGTTCGCATGTGGAAGCTATTGGGACATATAGACTAGTTCTCAATAGTGGTTTTGTTTTAGATTTGGAAAAGACCTTTTATGTTCCTAGTTTTTCTAGAAACTTAATTTCAGTTTCAAGACTTGTACCTTTGGGATACTCCTTTAACTTTTCAGATTCAAACTTCTGTTTATCATTTAAATCTGAAATTGTCGGGAGTGGTACTTTGTCGATGGTCTTTTTCGAATTAATTTACAAGACAATACCTATTATGATGCGATGCATGTTCATGATAAAGCTGGTATAAAACGATGTGTTGTGAAAGAACATTCTTCTATGTTGTGGCATCGAAGATTGGGACATATCTCCATAGAAAGAATTAAGCAATTAGTAAATGATGGAGTACTCGGTACTTTAGATTTTACTGATTGTGATACTTGTGTGGACTGCATAAAGAGAAAGCAGACTAACAAAACAAAGAGAGGTGCCAAGAGGAGTACAGAAATATTAGAAATCATACATACAGATATATGTAGTTCGGATATGGACTTTTACGGTCAAAAATACTTCATCTCTTTCATAGATGATTACCCATGTTATATGTATCTCTACTTGATTCATAATAAATTTGAAGCATTAGATGCCTTTAAGGTATTTAAGACGGAAGTAGAGAAACAATGCGGTAAGCAAATTAAGATAGTGAGATCAGATAGAGGTGGAGAATTCTATGGTAGATACACTGAAGATGGACAAACACCTGGTTCATTTGCAAGATTTCTTCAAGAGCATGGGATAGTTGCCCAATATACTATGCCTGGTTCTCCGGACCAAAATGGCGTAGCGGAAAGAAGAAATCGGACCTTATTAGACATGGTGCGTAGTATGCTTAGCAGCTCCAAACTTCCTAAATTCTTATGGACTGAAGCACTTAAGACGGCAGTGTACATATTAAACCAACTTCCGACCAAGGCTGTCCCAAAGACACCTTTTGAGTTATTTAAGGGTTGGAAACCGAGTTTACATCATGTGCGCGTTTGGGGATGCATGTCTGAGGTGAGAATTTATAATCCACAAGAAAAGAAGTTGGACCCAAGGACCATAAGTGGGTATTTCATTGGATATGCCGAAAGGTCTAAGGGATACAGGTTTTATTGTCCATCTCATACCACTAGGATTGTGGAATCAAGAAATGCTAAATTTCTTGAAAATGACTTGATCAGTGGGAGCGATCGACCGAGGGATCTTGTTCCTAAGGAAGATCATTCAGACACTCAACCTTCCACCTCAAGTTTAAGGTTGGTTGTTACTCATAATGCCCCTTCAATTCAGCCGGCTATTGAACAACCAATTGTTGAAGTTCCACAACCTGCTGATATTGATCCAGTAGATCCAGTTGTTCAGCAATTACCAGAAACTGTTGAACAACCAATTGAGCAACATGCTCCTCAAGAGAATGTTGATCCAACATTGAGAAGATCTGCTAGAATAAGGAAATCGGCTATTCCTAGTGATTATATTGTGTATTTACAAGAGTCCGACTACAATATTGGAGCTGAGAATGATCCTGAAACGTTTTCACAAGCCATGGATAGTGATAAATCCAATTTGTGGTACAATGCCATGAAGGAAGAGATGAGTTCTATGGCATCTAACAAAGTCTGGGATTTGGTTCAGTTACCTGATGGTGCGAAGGCCATTGGTTGTAAATGGGTCTTCAAAACTAAGAAAGATTCATTGGGTAACATTGAAAGATATAAAGCTAGACTTGTTGCCAAAGGATTCACTCAAAAGGAAGGAATCGATTACACAGAGACTTTTTCTCCTGTATCTAAGAAAGATTCTCTTCGTATTGTTTTGGCATTGGTTGCCCATTTTGATATGGAATTACATCAGATGGATGTGGAAACGGCGTTCCTCAATGGAGAACTAGAGGAGGAGATTTACATGAAACAACCTGAAGGATTCTCCTCTAGTAAAGGTGAGCATTTGGTGTGCAAGCTTAAGAAATCTATATATGGCTTGAAACAAGCATCCCGCCAATGGTACTTAAGGTTTCATGATGTCATCTCTTCATTTGGTTTTATAGAGAATGTCATGGATCAATGTATATATCAGAAAGTCAGTGGGAGCAAAATTTGTTTCCTTGTGCTGTATGTAGATGATATACTACTTGCAACCAATGATAAGGGGTTGCTACATGAGCTGAAACAATTCCTCTCTAGGAGTTTTGACATGAAGGATATGGGTGAGGCATCTTATGTCATTGGCATTAAGATCCATAGAGATAGACCTCGAGAAATTTTAGGACTATCTCAAGAAACCTATATCAATAAGGTCCTAGAGAGATTTCGGATGAAGGATTGTTCACCAAGTATAGCACCCATTGTGAAGGGTGACAGGTTCAATTTGAACCAATGCCCGAAGAATTATCTAGAAATGGAACAAATGTACAACATTCCATATGCTTCTGCTTTTGGAAGCTTGATGTATGCTCAGGTTTGCACTCGACCTGACATCGCTTTTGCTGTGGGAATGTTGGGAAGATATCAAAGTAATCCAGGTTTAGACCACTGGAGAGCTGCAAAGAAAGTGTTGAGATACCTTCAAGGTACCAAAGACTATATGCTTATGTATGGACGGATATAATAAATAAATACATCAAGGGCAGAACAGTAAATAAATAAATTGGGCAAGGGCATGATTGCAAAAATTTAAAATTTTGGGGCAAACGTGTAATAAAGGAGCCGCGGTGGAGGGAACGACAGGCGCGTGCTGAGCACGCGCAGCTGCACCCGCGGGCGCGTGCCCCGCATCAGCGCGCCCGGCCTTGCCGCGCGTGAGAGCTCGTGGCGCGTGGATCCCACGCGCCTGCAACCGCAGCGCGCGCATGGGCTCCAAAGCCTTTTTCTTCGCCGTTTTTCGCCGTTCCACCGTGGTTTGGCCGGCTGTTTCTTCTCCGGCAGCCCACTTCAGACAAAAATAAATAATGGGTTTTGAAGAACATGCCGGCACGACCACATGGGTCCAAGTTTCGGCGAAATGAGCAAAAATTAAAAATCAGACAAAAATTACCCAAAAACACGATTCCTTCAACCACCACGCCTTCCGCCGCCCGGAAATAACTCATGGATAATATTCCTCATGGCGGTGTGACCGTATGGGTCCAGGTCGAAGGATGGGTCGCGGATTTTGCCCGGAATCGGCGAATTTCTCTTGGCCTCAAAACTTTACTGAAAATACACCAAAATTTCGATACCAAATGTTAGACAAAAAAATAACCAAACCTCCAGCCATTGTTCTTGTTCATCAGAAAACCTGAAATTAAACAAAATTGAGGACACTCTACTGAAGCATAATCTGAGTGCAAAATGACAATAATATGGAGCGATCCTCAGACATATTTGCGGACACGTATACAGAAATTATGTACTCACATGTCGCCCCTTTGTCCACGATCTCTGATTTCCGTCGAAAGGTGATGCATGGGCACCAATAGGTGATGCAGCCTGCAAGCAACACGGAACTGGAGTTGCATTCTTCTATCACTTGATACGTGGAAGAGAAAAGCAGAGGAAGAAGCTGGGAATATAGACAGATTTCTGTTACAGATTTTGATGTCGTCGAAGCAGCCGCAGAGGCCAGCGCTCCAAGGCTGTTCTTGCCCATCGTGGGGTCTGGTTGAGCTCGTGCTGGTGGGCTGCGGGACTGGCCACGCAGTGAATTCTTTACGAGATATTGTAAGATAAGACGAGACCGTTGACCCCGCGAGCGGGACTGGCCACACAGTTTCCATCCTTTCTTCCAAGCAAGAAGATATACATCACACACTTGCACCTCACATACGATACCAAATAGGAAAATTCATCTACAAAACTTTGAAACGTAAAACTCTACCATGTTGTTATCAAACGCCCTTTTTTGCATGAATTTCGAGTCTCTTGTTGATTTTTCAGAGCAAAAAGACATTTTGGTTTTTTTCCTGTCCAATTCACAACATGTTTTGTCACTCTCGTAGCCTGACACATACCAAATATCCAGAAGAGTTGTTAAAGAGCCCAAAAAACTATGCATAAAGGTCTCAAACTTCCTTCTCAAGTCATCGTGGAAAATTCTAATACATGAGGATGTGAATTGCCATGCGAGCACGAGCGACAATGATGGATCGAAGGAGAAAGCTAGTTGTGGCCGTCGACCGCTTAACCTTTATGCGAGTCATGCAATTATAGAATCATATACACATGTTGCAAAAGTGTAGACAAACTTTGTGCATAAAATGGCGAACCGATAATTTGAGATTAGACGGTAAGACATATATTTAATTTAAATAACATATAGAGCAAATATTTCATCCTAGAAGGAGCGGAGGCAAGAGGTGAGTGTGGTTCCTGGAATAAAATTGGAAATTTGAAAATTGGATTGGAGGGAACTAATCCAGTTCCAAGTTCTAGGATATACCTAGGACTGCTTACCCTTAGCAAAGGCTACCACAAGCCTCCTAGGTCCGCCAATGCAACCATGCCCTATATGTATTGAAATTCGAAATTATTATGTCCGAGTTCCATATGAAATGGGGAAATTTTTATGAGTTTAGGGCTCAATTTGTTTGGCAGAAAAACAACTTCCATCAACGGAAAACCAAAAAACATTTTCCCTAGTTACTCTCTCTTATCTTGCACTCATCTTATCTCACACACAGCCCTAGCCCCCTTTGGTTCGAGTACTTCGACCGCCAAGTCCCATTACTTCCTCTACAGCCACAGCATTTTCTTCCACATCCTCATCTTGTCCCTCGTCCCACTCCCCGTCGTGCTCTTGGAGCTTGCGCGCCCTGCCGGCTTCAACCGCTTCAAAATCCAGCCCAAGGTCCGACTCGCCTCCAAGATTTTCAAGTGCTACAAGGACGTCATGAAGATGTTGTTCCTCATCGTCGGCCCGCTGCGGCTCCTCTCGTACCAGAGCGTGAAGGTGAGGTTCCGCCGGATGGATGGTGCGTGGGAGTGCATGCGTGCTTTCGAGGCATTTTCTAGGAATTGGATTTGTGTGGATTGAGCGTAATTTACATGACATAGTAGAAATCTGGGTCCCGACCATCACTCTAGAAGAAATTGTCACATTTTCGCCGCATAGGCGATTGTCGTTTGTCCTGATTTTCGACTTTTTGACATTTTTTACCGGGTGTCGCTTTGTCAGTATTTTTGAGAATTTTTATATTACGGTGTTGTCGTTCGATGGCCTTTATTGATGTCGGAAAAGTTGATAGAGGGGATGAAGATTAATGCAAGTCTTGCTGAGTTAGCGGCTGTCAATTATGTTGCTCTGATTTTTGCGAGGTATTGTTAGTCTAGCTTGTTCGTTGTACTTGGATGCTTCGTTCGTTAAGGTTAGTGGCTTGAGTTTCTCGATGTCTAGGAGTGGAAGTCCGAGAGGTGGCCTTTTGTGGTCCGGTGCATGATTGTTGTTGCGATGGCAGATTTTCCTAAATAGAATTGGGTGTCCAAATTGTTATTTGTATATTCACTTTCGCTATGATTTCTCTCTATTTTGATTTCCTTTCCACTTTTGTATTGTGAATGCTCATAATGGCTTTGGTCTTGTATATGTGATGGTTGGCAATTGATGATGGAAATTTTGTGGTGGTCCAAGACGCTCGTGTGTCCAATGTTCTTGGTATAAATGGTACATATATAGTTCTAGAGTACACGAGCTCAATTGTTTGATTCATGTAAATATGAACCAATATTTGATTGGTATAAAAATACGTGATAATATTGATGGGTTATGGTTCATATTCCCCATTGACAGGATGGCATGAGAACTTGCTCAAATTCTTTGCTAGATGTAGCTTTAGTTTAAGGATGAACCGAGATAATCTTGTGTTTCGAATTATCTTTCTCGCATTTACTCTCTATTTCCTTATGATTATACATTGAACCCTAACAAATATATGTATTACACTAATGAGTACTGAGTTTTGGAGAAGAGTTTTGTTGAGTTTTGGTTTGGAGTGTTTAATTGTACATGGAAAACAATGGAATGAACAAAGGAAAATGTTTTCAGTTCATTTTTCAGGTATTAGCCAAATCTTGAAAAATATTATTGTTTTGCTAGAAAATGGCTTCCCCAAAATATATTTTTTAGAAATATCACATTTTTCGCAAAACAAATGGAGCTATACTTTTGCATTTAACTCCCAGATAGTACAATTGATAATTATTTTAAAAACTTGACCATTTGCACTCAATTCAATTGACGGATGAGAGCAAAGAGTCATTTGTCGATGTGGAAGATTCAAAGCTGGGTAAGACTGCGATAAATAAATAGAGAAACCGACCCTATATGTTATGGAGTTTTGGTACTATTTATCTCTCAGAAGGAGATTGACGATGACAAGTCAATTATTATTCCCTCAACACAAAGACGGAATGAAGGGAAAGAATCACACATTGAACCATGCTATCAAAAGATTTATAAGTTGAAAACTCATACTCACCATAAACGTTTTATTGTACATTCTTAATCAAACTTGATAATACAATCAGGAGCTGGGCTCCGACTTTTACCTATCACACAAAATAAGAATAATACATGACATATGAGAAACAAGTTCACTTGCATAACCTAGTAGAGGAAAGAGAATTATACTCTTGGTCGAAATAACATGTTGCCCTTAAATCAAGCACGGGACTCTAGCGCCTCATGCCGCCTTCCACCTTTGGAGCCATTGCCACTTCTCCATGTTGGCTCGCGTTTCCTGCCCATCCTACACACGAATCCAACCATTTTAAGTCAGTACTTAATCAACGCTTGGACTAGTATGTACACTATTTTGGAAGCTAGCCGGCACGAAGTTGTTGGAGAGGAATGGGCTTTTACCCTTCTCCACGTTGAATCCGCGGCTCTTGAGCTCTCGGTACTCTTGACAAAGCGCGCAGGACATGCAGCAGCAGTGGACTAAGCAGTCATTGCACGGATATTCCTTCAACTCGAACTCTCGTCTCAGTCTGGCTCGGTAGGGGTATGAATAGAAGCATGTGCATGGATAGGCGAATGCGACTGAAGTCAGCAAGTGGATCAGGGTGAAGGTTGCACAGTTCGCGCAGCAAGCTGCAATCCAAGCTCGGATAAGTAAGTAAGAAATATATAATTAGCCTTTGTCTGTTCTTTGGTAATCAATTAGTCTTTCTTACAGGGAAAATTAATATCCTATATTTTCCGAATGAGTTGTCAAATTGGGATAAGTTCATAAAATTTGACATCACATATCCAACGTTGAACTCTATTTAACTGGCTCTGCTCGCTGTGTACTAACTGGCTCTGCTCTCTGTGTACTGTGACTTGAGATATTCATGCGCAGGCTTGATTTGTGGTCTACAGTTCGTCCTGAACGTCCACTATTAGATAAAACTCGACCTATGTCAGGGACTTATTCAGAAAATAACCACGTACCTGAAGTATAATCTGAGTGCAAAAAAACAATAATATGGAGCGATCCTCAGACATAATTGCGGACACTTACACAGAAATTATATACTCACATGTCGCCCCTTTGTCCAGGATCTCCGATATTTGTCCGAAGGTAATGCATGGGCACCAGAAGGTGATGCAGCCTGCAAGCAACATGGAATGGAGTTGCCTGGATTTTTTCCTTGATTCGTGGAAGAGAAAGAAAGAGAAAGAAGAAGAAGCTGGCAATATAAACAGATTTCTTGTTACAGCTTTTGATGTCGCCGCAGCAGTCACAGAGACCGGTGCTCCATGGGTGTTCTTTCTTCTGTGGGGGGTGAAGAGATGACATTGCCGGGATTGGTTAAGCTCATGCTGGTGGGCTGTGGGGGGTGAAGAGATGATGCAGAGTTTCCGATATCCGCTTGGCTTTGGGGATTGATATGCAGGCAGCCAGTGAAAAAACGAAGGGTGATAAGGACGGAGAAACGAAAGAACAAGTTCCAATCTTAGATGAAGCGTGAATGACAATGGGACGGACGTGATTTTAAAGACCATCGAGGACGCCGTCACTAGCGTGAAAGTTCCGCGTTATTTTCATTACACATAATTTGAGTCCTTGTAGTTTCTCATTGACTGCCATAGTAATATCTTCTTCTCATATACATCTTGCATTGCAAGATCCTTAATTTCCGCTTCATTTTCATTACACATAATCTGAGTGTCAAAGTTCAATTTCTTAGAAGAAAATGCTAACTTTAATGATTCATAATGAATTTTTTGACACCATTTCTCTCCATGAAATAGTTATTGACTTTTAAGCTAAATTACGTAAATTCCAAGTATCCTTATATTTTCTCGATGAGTGTAATAGTAACATTTTGTTCTCATATTTGTCTTGAATTGCAAGATCTCTTAACTTTCGTGTTATTTTCATTAGACATTATTTTAGCTCATTCTTTTGGAAGAAAATGCTAATTCTAGAAAAGTTTGGCCACAATTTGGTTAAACGCTTGATCTTGCGAAGTCTATAACCTTTTAATCATCTAATTTAGTTATCAATGTGTCCCTTCTTACAGGAGGGCAACTACGACAGTTTAATAACAGTGTGGCCCTCAATAAATGGAATATGTGCCCTCTCAATTCTGCAAGACTCGTCTTTTCGTTCGTCTTTCAAATTATTAGTCTCCTTTTGATTGTGCAAAGCAGAAAGGACATTTTGGTTTTTCCTCCAATGGTGTCCGATTCCCAACGGGTTTTGTCACTCAGTTGATTGGGCCGACACAAGCTAAAAATCTAAATGAAGTAGCTAAACAGCCCAAAAACTGCACAAAAAGCATCAACCTTCCTACGAAAGTCAGGTGGGAAATTCTAATCCTCGAGGTTGTGAATTCTAATGGGACGAGCATGAGCGACAATGATGGACCGAAGAAGTGGGTCAATTTACGCAGTTGTAGAATAATATGCACACAATTTGCAAAGGTGCAGCTTAAACATGCTGCGCACCATGCAATGGCGAATCGAGAATTTGAGGTAACAATCGAGATGAATTACCTATATGAGTTGCACTTTCAATCGAGGATAGGCAATCACCTATTCAGTTTTCACTAATCGCAAGCAAGCTGCTCCAGATTAGGACCTCCTGTACATGCCAAAAAAACTAGATTTAATTGGTTTACGAGGCTTGTCAAGTGCTTTGTGCGACTTCTATTTGTCAATTTTCTGGACTTGTGTCCTTTAGCTATAAAAGCTAGATCACAATCTCTTTTCCGTAAAGCTATGTCTCGATTTTGTCAGCCACTTTCAGTGGGTTTTCATGGACATCCTGGCCAAAATTATCAAACAAATTCTAAACTTATGGACTTGTGCCAATTCAATTCATAATCTTTTAATTTAGCTAATTTAGTAATAAATCTCTTGTTGATTTACCAATATAGTCATTTATGATAATTTTTACTAGAAATCCCTAATCTTAATGTAGGTAGTGCCACATAAAATGGCCGATCCTAACATAGACAATTTTTGTAATTTAAAAAAAAATCAATTTATTATAAAAATTGTGTCCTTTTCTTTTTTTCTTTTCATTTACGTTTTATTCTTATAAGCCTGACGAGGCAACGCTCGCCAACTACTGGGCCAACACTAAGACCCTCTATCAAGAAAAAGAAAATAAACAGAAGAAAAAAAATTAAAAATTTATGAAAAGCTTTCAAAAAAATTATAAAAAGTGTCTACGTCGATGCCGGCCATGCCATGTAGGACAGCTGGCATGGTCGGCATCTGCATCTGTGGATTTCTAGCCAAAATTATTTGAAGAATTATGTTGGCAAATTATCAAAAAGTTAAAATTAAATTAGCCAAACTGAAAAGTTTATACCTGAATTGGTATAAATATAATAAGTGGATGACTTTTTTTTCAAATTTCCCTCCTGAAATGTAGCGAGAATTCTTGTTCTATGCATCATTGATGGGTATCTTGATTTCGTCTGTGGTCTTATCATATGCCAATAGAAAATGCAGTGATCTCTGGAAATATGCAATCATATGTCCTTAAGTAAATCATAATCACCCACAAGACTGCCTATGCGAAAATTTGATATTTCCCTAATTCAAAACAGTAATTTTCGCCAAAACTATGGCTTAAATGTGAATTGGCTATACTTTCAGGTAATCTAGACCTTTGATACCTTATGCGCAGTATAATGAGGATTTACGCTGTTGAGAATTCAGGTGGTATGGTCTTATTCAGTACGAATACCATTAGGAGAAATTAGACAAAATACACAAATTGGAGAGTAAGATATGTAGGTTTGGAAATTAGAGGGTGCAAGGTGCAATCTAAAGAGAATGAGATTGGTTTGAACAGATTTTTCCCCCTTTCTTAAGTTTATGGAGACACAAGATTTGATTGAATTCATTGTTTCAATTATCCACTTTCAAGTGGAAAATTTATCCAATCAATCATGAATCTATTATATATCAATTTATTCTAAATTTTTTCAATTTTTTCAATTCAGTTCTAAATTTTTACACCAAATTTCAGTATAATCTTTTCGATCTATTTTCATCCCAAAGAGGGTCCAATAACAGATGGCTGTCATATATGACATACCGTCATATCAATAGTTTTCGATAGAAATCTCAACAATGGATTTCTTCATACGTAACGTGAGTATTATGGAAGAAATCATGCAACACTTCGTTCATCAGAAGCTATACCTTCACCAAACAATAAATCGGCATCAATGCTGGCACTGTTGCCAGTGACATCTCAACCTCCACGTTAACCTGTCGGCCACTGTACACGTAAGGTGGCCACAGATCGTTGGGTCCATTTTTGGTTATTGATTTCGTTTTGCAACGAGAAATGTTTCAATATGAGCTACAATGCATCCCTACTGATACGCAAATATTTCCAATAAAAGTTGTTGCATAGTTTAGCAAATGGAATCGGTTAAGTTCGGGCCGATAGGCAAAAATTTCGATTTTCTAAAGAATATGTATAAGCGAATCAAGTCATGTCGATTTTAGCTCAATCATTCTTAGACAGAGTCGAATTCGGATTGCTCTCGCTCAAAATATCTCTCTTGCATAGAGTCTGTGTGCATATGATTTATTAGAAGTTACCACTCCTAACACCACCTCTATTGATTATTTTCCATATAAATGGATCTTAGAAATACCAATTAGATTCAACCCATAAATGGGAAAAAAGTATCTCCCTTGAATTCCTCAAGACCGTGATTCCTTATGATTGGCTTTTGGAGACATGTATTTTTCGCTCATCTCCTGTGTAAAGAAGGGTTAGTCGTGCATGAGGGGCGTTCCTTTTATGTTAACGTCGTACCTCCCTCATGTAGTCTTTGTACTCCTGTAGATTTTGGAAAATTGTCCAAAAATCTTAAATTTACTACATTTTTGCTAATCCAGTCCCTAGTCTTTAACTTTGTCAATTAAATTTTAAACAATTTCTCATTTTGTTAATTGAGTCAATCCGTCTAATTTTGACTAGAAATTACTAACATTGATACTGACATTCTACGTAATGCAATCAACGACGACGTGGATAATTTTTAATATTATTTTAACTTTTTTGAATTTTTTTCCTTTCTTTTATTTTTCCTTCCCTTCTTCCTCTTGTGCAAGTGAGGTTGGTCTTGTCATGGCTAGGTGGGCAAGGTTGGCCATCGCTAGGCGGGTGAGGTCAACCTCGCCGACTAGAAGAGGAAGAAGGGAAGAAAGAAAAAAATAAAAATTTTGAGAAATATTAAAACATTATTAAAAATTATTTATATTAGTACAAGTTGTGCTACAATTTCCAGTCAAAATTGGTTAAATGGGCTTAATTAGCAATACACGAAAATGTTTAAGACTCAATTAACAAAATTAAAAGGTTTATGACTAAATTGGTAAAAATACAATAATATAGGTGATGCATTCATGAAATGTAGAAATGTATCGGGCCATTGTGCATGTGAATGTGTAAGAGGTCATGTCGTTTTCACCTTTTGACACCATCGCGATGGTCTGCAAATGTCGAATCCTTTTCTAGGAAGGGATCCCTCAAGGTGAACAGGGATGGCTCATTGACGGAGCGCTTCCCATGAAGACTGATCTGATCCCTTCACCGAATGAACTAAACTTAAATTACTAGACTCCAGCACTATTCTCTGGCCTCTTCTATCATCCAGGAACTCTAGGGTTTCAAGCAGCGCTTTTGCCTCCGCGAGCTCAATCGAGTGTACTTTCACCGATCTGGCGAAACCATCGACCAAACGACCGTGACATCTCTGCATAGGACTGAGTCCAGATCAACGCTACTGGGTTTCGTTCACATTTCCTTGGCCCATAAGAGGCAAACCGAGTCGTGGACTGGTTGGCAAAGGCTCAACGCAATAAGTTCTTAATCCAGGATTGACTTGCCAATCCTCTAATCCACTTTAGAACTTATTATGTTCTGAGTCTTCTATTTCGCTGTTGCATACTTCAAGTTAGCAATGAAATCTTATTTTGAACCAAAAAAAGGAAAAATGTCGAATCGGGCGAAAATGGAATAGTTCTCTCTGAATGGTGTTGTCCAGCCCGTGCTTTACAGATGTTCTGAAGATCAGTAATTTTATACTGATTCTGGTCCATTATCTTTGGATCCAATAGATGAGAGTGCTCATTTGTTCATGTTTGTGATCCGAAACACTAGGTTTAGCTTCACTAGGTTTAGGTTTAGTGCCTATCCGCTGGCCATCTCATCTTTAACCTCTTTAAAGCCACGGAAGTTACAAAGAGATGTTACAAAAAATCACTAGGTGGTTACATCAACGGGTATATTGACTCTACTACCTTGACAGCATCTTCGATTCCACTATCTTAACAGTTGCTTTATTTCACTGCATTGACAGTAACATCCGAAATTGTCAATTCCACTTTTTGTTGATTCAACAAGTCGTCAATTATTCAAATTATTAATAATTTATTAATAAATGACCAAATTCTGCTCTCAGTCTACCACATGTTGATAATAATCAAAAGTTAGTTATTTTTTTGTGCGAACACTAGATTTAGGTTTAGTGCCTATCATCCGGCCATCTCATCTGAAGTTTTTTTCCCCTCATGGCATATCCATTGATTAAACTATGAGGAATGAAGCCTTGATCCCAAAGATATGGAAGAATATCTTCCTGAATTTATCAAGACCATATATTTATTTATACCATGATTGGCGATTGGAAACGTATATCTTCCGCGCATTTCTTCACAGCTCAATTTCGGCGCTCGCAGCCTTGCTCACTGAGAAATCTATTCTACACGAATGAGATGAAGAGGAAGAGCAGGCAATGGATGAAGTGGGTTTGAGCTGTGGTGGTGATCATACTGCTCGTGGGCCTTGTTTCCTTGTTGCCATCTTGCAAGTCTTAGTTGTTTAGATTCTCAAAAGTGATTAGCCAAATTCGTGAAATATGGATTGTGGTGATGATCACACGGCCAGTTCCATGGACTCACGTGGGATTCGCACCGGATTAGCGGTCCAATTCCTAGATAGGTTCAAAAACTAGTGGACGGTTCTTAGTTCTCAATTTATAGAACCAGCCCTTCATGGGCAATTCTCGATTCTAAGATGGCAACTAGTTCACTCTAAAACAGATCACCTTTACTTTGTGCATGTAATAACGAATCAAGAATTTGAGGTAAGGAGGTTGGACACAAATTTTTCATTTAAATAACATATATAGAATATATATTTCGTCCTAAAAGGGGTGGAGGCTACCACGAGCCTCCTAGGTCCACACCAATGTGCGCATGACCTATATGTATCTAAATTTTAAATCATTATGTCCGAGTTCCATGTGAGTGGGGAAACTCTTAAGAGCTTAAAAGTCAACGCCCATTTGCCTTTAACTCCCAGATGTCTCGATTGATAATTCTTTTGTAGATTTGACCCATTTGCACTCGATCCAATTGACGGATGAGAGCAAGGAGTCATTTCTGGGTGTAGAAGGTTCGAGGCTGGGTAAGAAGTTGCGATAAAATAAATAGAGAAATCGATCCTAAATGTTATGTAGTTCTGGTATGATTTATGTTTGGTGAGGAGAGAGACCATGACAAGTCCACTAAAATTCCCTTGACACAAGGACGGAACAAGCAGAAAGAATCACACATTGGACAATGCTATCAAAAGATTCATAAGTTGACAACTCAATACTCACTCGAAAGGACTTATGGTACAAACTTAATCAAACTCCTAGCACGTACTGCGCCAACCACATGAAAATGACAATAAAATTAGGAGCTGAGCTCCGACTTTACTAATCACACAGAATAAGAATAACACATGACATATGTTATTCCGAGAAACAAGTTCACTTGCATAATCAAATAGAGGAAAGAGAACTACATTCTTAGTCGATATAAGATGTAGGCCTTAATCAGCCACAGGACTCTAGCGCTTCATGTCGCCTTCCACCTTTGGAGCCATTGCCACTTCTCTATGTTTGTTGGCGTTTCCTTCCCATCCTACACGCCAATCCAAACATTTTTAGTCAATACTTAATCAACCCTTAAAAAGACTATTATGTACTCTACTAGCCAGCGCGAAGATGTTGGAAAGAAATAGGGTTCTCACCCTTCTCCATGTTGAATCCGCGGCTCTTGAGCTCTCGGTACTCTTGACAAAGGGCGCAGCGCATACAGAAGCAGTGGACTAAGCAGTCATGGCAAGGATCTTGCTTCAACCTGAGTTCTCGTCTGAGTCTGGTTCTGTAGGAGAATGAATAGAGGCATGCCCACGTATTCAGGTAGTAGATCAGCGCAAAGATTGCGCCATTCGAGACGCAAGCTGCAATACAAGCTCGGACAAGTAAGTGAAAAATATATTATTAGCCTTTGAGAACTCTAATTAGCTGACTCTGCTTGCTATGTGAACTGCTTGAATTCTTCATACGCTGGCTTGATTTATGACCCGTTATTATTACTTTTCGTCCCGAACGTTCACTATTAGACAAAACTCAGCCTATATTAATGACTTATTCGAAAAAACCATGTACTGGAAGTATAATCCGAATGCAAAACAACAATAATATGGAGCGATTCTCTAACATATTTGCGGACGCGGATACAGAAATTATATACTCACATGTTGCCCCTTTGTCCACAATCTCTGATATCCGTCCGAACGTGACGCATGGGCACCAGCAGGTGAGGCAGCCTGCGAGCAACATGGAATGGAGTTGCATGGGTTTATTCCTTAATAACTGGAAGAGAAAAGGGAAAGAAGAAGCTGGCAATATGAACAGATATCCGTTACAGCTTTTGATGTCGTCGAAGCAGCCACAGAGGCCAGTGCTCCAAGGTTGTTCTTCCACATCGTAGGATCTGTTTGAGCTCATGCTGCCGGGCTCGGGGAGAAGGAAGCGAAAGGGGGAGATGAACAAAGACACGAAAGCTAGTTGCACTCTAGATGAGGCGTGAATGACAATGGGACGGACGTGATTTTAAAGACCATTGAGGATGCGGTCCCTACCATGAAAATTTGTCCGTGTGAGTATTTCGAGCGAGTTCTTTACAAGATGTCGTGAGAAATCCTTCCTGGATTTGCGTTGCCTGTAATTAAGGATCGGGAAATACGATTGAACTACTATAAATTTTGTACTCTCTCTTGACATCGTCTCTCTTTGTGGAGTAGGTATCAATATTCGACCCATACCACATAAATCTCTTGTTTTGAGTACTATGGTAATATCTTCTTCTCATATTTGTCTTGAATTGCAAGACTTTTTAGCTTCCGCATCATTTTCGTTGCACATAATTTGAGTGTCATAGCTCATTCTATAGGAAGAAAATGCCAATTCTAAGAAATTTTGGCTATAATTTGGTTAAAAGCTTGATCTTGAGAAGTTTATAACTTTTTGATCATCTAATTTAGTTATCAATGTGTGCCTTCTTACGTGAGGGTAATTATGATAGATTTTGCTAGGATAACAGTTTTCTTAATACTATGATAATAACATTATGTTGTGAGCCACAAACATGTTGTAGATCACTTTTAAGGAGTAGATTCCACAATAATTTTACATTATTTATTATTTATTTTTTGTGGTCCAAAACATGTTATTCTTATAATAAATTAAAGATAATTACATAAGCATTTCTCTTTAGTAATAGTGTGGCCCTCAATACATGGAAGATGTGCCCGCAATTATGAACTTCCGAAGAATGGTTATATAATAATATTGTACATGGGCAATCAACTCCAAATTTTGACATTCTAACGGCATCCAAATTACTCAATTCGAATCACGACTTGAATTCATCAAGCGCCGACTTGATTTGTGACCTGATATTATTTCAACTGGTCCCGAATGTTCACTCATTAGACAAAATTTGACCTATATCAAGGACTTATTCAAAAAATGACTACGAAAAGCAATGCACACTATCAAGTATAGTCCACGTGCAAAATAATAATAATATGGAGCGATGTTAAGACATATTAGCAGATGTATATAGATATTATATACTCACACCTTTTGTCCATAATCTCTGTTATCTATTGAAATACACGTGAGAATTGTGTTAGAGAAATCCCACATTAGAAAATTGATATGGTGTGAAATAGTTAATATATCCTTAAGTTTTTGAATGAAGATAGGTCTAACCGAATATATTGATAGGCTCATATCTGGGCTCTCTCTTTGCGACCTCCTGAATGAAGGTATTAGGCTTTTGTTATGCGCTTCAAACAAATGTTATCATGGTTGATTGGTGGCCACTCCCAATGTATATTGGTGTTTGGTCAATATCTAAAGAAGGGATTTGGTGACCAACTCGGTTTCTAGATAGGTTGGTGTTGTGTTGGTCACACAAGGGAGAGATTGTTGAGATGTACAGTGTGGGGAAAATTGTTGAGATACTCATGCGAGTTATGTTAAAGTTATATTAGAAAAGTCCAACATCAAAGAACTGACGTGGTGTAGAGCATTTAATATATTCTTGTAGACCCATAACTTTTTGACTTAACATGCTCGAAGTTGGCTCCCTCTTGGCAATCTCCCGAATAAAAGTATCGGACTTCTACTACCTGCTCCCGATAATCCTGTTGGAAGGCGATGCATGGGCACCAGAAGGGGTCTCGATCCCTTTAAAGAGTATTGATACGGAGTTGCATGGATTTACTTTAAGAAAAAAAAGAAGCTGAGAATATAAACAAGTGTTATATAACAGCTTCGGGTGTCGGCGAAGCAATCGCAGTGGGCAGAACCCAAGGGTGTTCCTTCGACATCATAGGGTTTCGTCGAGCTCATGCCGGTGGGTTGCGGGTGGTGAAGAGAAATGCCAGAGTTTCTGATGTCAGCTTGACTTAGGGGATTGTTATATTGATCTCGTACGCATTTGGTTGCACGATAATGCTGCATATGTAAGTGAAGGAACCAGATCTAAATCGTAGCTCGATGAACTATGAAAACCACGATGATCTGGTGTATTGCGAATTAGGTCAAATGTGAACAAGAAAACAACCTATTCCAAGTGCATGACCGTGTTGGAAATTTGTATGGTCAGAGTCACTTTTTCTACTTGTTGGTTTCTCTTTTTCTTGAATGGTCAGAGTCACTTCGATGTCTCTCTCTCTCTCTCTCTCGCACGCATTCCTAATGGGGGAAAATGGACCACTTTGAGCCTGTTCATCTTGAAGGGATGTGAAATTAATTTGGTGCTGCCACCATCGTCTGATCTTCTCGCAGAAACCTTCAGCAACGTCAGATGAATTACTCGAATGACAATTAAATAGAGGTATATATATGCATGTGCATATGCACAATAGGCCAAGAACCATAACTTATCTATTCGAATCTCACCAATTGCATGCACAATACTCTAATTAGAGCCACATGCACAAGTCAAAATAATCGGACTAAATTAGATTATAAAGTTTGCAAAGTGTTTCATTGACCTTCACGAACTCTAGTCTTAGTGTCCATGCCTTTAAATTTTCAAAAAGTAATGTGCAGTTCTATTGTTAATAAAGCCACGTCTCTGGTTTTTCAGCCCACTTTGGGTAGGTTTTAATGGACATCCTGAAATATAGTCAGGGTTTTTATTCTATGCATCATTGATGGATATCCTGATTTCCTCAGCGGTCTTAATCATACGCCAACAAATAGACGATAATCTCTAGATATATGCAATCATATGTACCTAGCAAATCTTGATCACCCGCAAGAGCATTGTATATGCGACAATTGATGATTTGAGTAACAGTATATACGTACCAAGAAAATCCAATTAGTAATAATGATAACTTACTATCTTGATAATTCGGGTAGTTTAGTCTAATTCATTGCGAATGAACTTCCTTTACTGATGTTCTAATCCTCCCATCTGGATGCAAAACTCACTCTCCACAACTTAATTTTTTTTGTCTTAAAATAAAAATTACCCTTGAAACCTAACACCATTAGGAGAACTTAGACAAAAATTACAGATATTGAAGGGTGAAATATGTAGGTTTAGAAATCAGAGGGTGTTACGGCATCATTTTTGACAATAATATATTGTAAATGGATGGAGCATAGCCATATATGTTTTCAAAACAAGTCAAATGATTCCACATTATTTTATCTATGGTGCATAAAATCATTAAAGTAGAGCTTCGCTTTACAATATTAAACCCAGGCTTTGTATTGGCTATTATGTGGAGACTTTCTATCTCCATCTCCTCGCATTATTAGTCTTATGTATAATTCTTGGGTTACCCCTAAACTTTTGTACTTCATCTAATAACAAGTACTTACATTTTACATCAAAAATAAAAATAAAAAAAGAAATTAGAGGGTGCAAAGTGCAATCAAGAGAAAATGAGAATATTTTTTACAGAATTTTCCTTCTTTTAATTAATGAAAAACATGAATAAATGTTCTTAAGCTTATTGAGAGGCATGATTTGACTTAATTTATCTTTTGCCTCCAAGCAGGTAAATTACCTAATCAGTCCCGAACTTATTGTATGGATGTCAATTCAGTTTAAACTTTTCAATTTTACCAATTTAATCATAAATCTTTACACAAAATTCTAATAATATCATTCCAATCTCTTTTTGCCAGAAATCGCCAGTGTAGTTGTCCAATTATCGTCAATCATCTTATGTAATAAACTTTCACATCAGTAATTTCCGATAAAAATCTTTTGAAGTGGCTTTCTTTTATACGTCACGTGAAAAATGAATATGGATCTTACCTAAAATAAAAATGAAAGAATCTTTCGAAATTTTGTTCATTAGAAATTATACTTTCAGCAAGCTAATGAATCGCCATAAATGCCGACGCTATTGGTGGTGTCTGTGACATCTCCATCTCCATGATAACCTGTCCGCCACTCAAGTGTCCCCGGAAGATGACTACTGTCGCTCTGTGCTCATTTTGGTTGTTTTGCATCGAGAAATGTTTCAATATAAGCTAGAATATGCATCCTTGCTATTACCTAAAAATTTCAACGAAATAGTTGCATAGTTTAGCAAATATATGAGACCATTTGGGAGTTTATAAAGTCTTGTCAAATTTAACTCTCTTTTTTTCAAAAGAAAAGTATAATTATTGCTCAAAAGGATACATGAAAATTATATAGATCTCATGCCAAAGCAAATTGAAACAAACAAAACTCAGAATATTGCAAAACAAAGCCAATTCCAGAAAATAAGAAAGGTCAATAGAGTATCGAAGGGCCAAGCTACTCATTCCACAAGAATAAAAACAAAATAATCAGTAACAAATCAATGGATCGCGTATCTTTATCAATGATGAGCACGCATCGAAAATTTCTTTCCCAATAACTATGACATTGTCAGTTAGTAGTGCGTCCTTAAGTTCAGCCTCCTATGCACTATCATCATAATAAGACAATCAAAAAAGGTTGAACAAAAATAGAATTAACCTTTGGAAGAGCAAATTTTCGTGGTTCGGTGAGACGCTAGAACTCATGTGATTATCATTGAAGTTGGAGGTGGAGAACTTATACATGAACAAAGCAATAAATTCCAAATCTAAAAATAGATTTGGAGAGTTCAAACTCATTGATTTAGAACTAGACTAGGAGAATGATAGCTCCTGAATCTAAATCAGGAGAGAGAAAAAAAAATAAATAAATAAATAAAACATGAAAATAAATATGAGAGGGAAGGGAGGGTGAGTCTATCTCAAACCCTCCACCCATGGCTACAGGTCGAAAAAGATGATGGAGAAAGAAGAAAGAGTAAAATACTTTTTGGTTCCTTAAAGTGCTCAAACAGAGTCGAATTCCAATTGCTCTCACTCGAAACATTTCTCCTCTTGCTTAGTGTCATGTTCTTATGATGTATTAAAAGTTTTCACTCTTAACAACACCTCTATCGATTATTTATCGCATAGAGGGATCTTTGAAACGGAGAAGGCCTCTCTATCGACGTGTGTCGTCTTGTGCCACATGCAATCAGTAAAGTGGTTCGTCCCATGAATGGGAAAATATCTCCCTTAAATTCCCAAGACCATGATTCTTTATGGTTGACTTTTCGAGACATGTATATCATTCATCTCCACTATGTTAAAAAAAAAAAAGGTGTGTCGTGAATGAGAAGTGGTCCTTTTATGCTAGCGTGGTACCTCCTGTGTAGTCTTGTACTCTTGGTACCCTAGGTGATGCATGCACGAACTCTCCTTCCCTTGAAAAAGAGAGTGACCGGAATTTCTTTATTTCATTTCATGGTCCGCAACATGTCGAATAGTTTCTTGGGCGAATGTTGAGTAGTTCCCTCTCAAATGATGTTGTCCAGCTCGTGCTTTACTGATGTGCTGAATAGCAAGAGTTTTATACTGATTCTGGTTCACTATCTTCGGATCCGAATAGATGATAGTGCTCATTCGTTCATCTTTATGGTTCGAAACACTAGGTTTAGGTTTAGTGCCTATCATCCTATCATCTCAACTTTTCTAAAGCCACAATTGATGGTTATCAACAGAGGTTATAAAGGGAGGTTATTAACAGTTACATTAACTCCACTACCTTAACGGTTTTCTTGACTCCACTATCTCAATGGTCATTTTAATCCACTATGTTGACGGTTACATTCGAGATTGTCAACTCCACTTTTTGTTGATTCCTTCAAATTGTTGATTTATCAAGTCGGCGATTCTTCAATTATAAATTCTATTCATAAGTTATCAGACTTTACTCTCATCGACCGACTCTATCACATGTTGATAATAACTAAAATTTGGTTATTTTTTGGTGCAAACACTAAATTTAGGCTTAGTGCCTATCTTCTGCCCATCTCATCTTAACTTTTTTTTTCCCCTCATGGCATATCCAATGATTAAAACTGTGACTAAACGTGTGTGGATGGAATTTGGTGATTGGAAACGTGGCCACCTCATCTTAACTCTTTCCCCCCATATGGCATATCCAACGATTACAACTGTGACTCTGTGTGTGTGGAATTTGGCGATTGGAAACATACACCTTCCACTCATCTCCATTACAAGTTCCGTGCATGAGTAAGTGGTCCTCTCTCACGTTCACCTCGTACTTCCTACGTAATTTTGTACTTTTGCTAAGTAGAATCCGTGGCTCCCGTAGGTACATGCATGCACGTAGTTACAAATGATGGTGGGAAGCAACATCATTTCATCTGCAACTTTTCCATCGTGCGACGGCGACATGCACTTGCAAAGATCTCTTTCTGAGTGAATCCCCTTGTGATGTGTAGAGAAAGCGACCAATCCATGAGAGAGTTCATCAGTTCCTCAAAAGTAGCGGCGATCTCTCTGAATTCTGTTCACACGGCGAAATTACTGGACCGTTCTCTGAGCGCTGTCTACGTTCGCTTTCCCACTACGATGAGAAGCTTAATAAATTGCAGTTTCGGAAATTGTCGCATTTTGGTAAAAGAAAAGCATATACTTATTTAAACAAAAAATTACAGATCAAATGAAAATCCCGGCGGTAGAAGCTCCCATTGCGACAGGCGTCGGTAAGACATTGCGTGATGGTTAACTTCAACGACAAAATTACAACTCTTGTTTCTAAAATTGGTGCCTGGCAACAAAATTTGCCCAATGTATCGAACCATCGGTAACAAGATTTAAGGCGTGATTGGATTGACTTTTATCTTTTACTTTTTTTTAATTGAAATCTTGTGGTGCCTGCAATTTAATTTTGCTTCATCCGAAACATTTAAAGCTCTTATAACATATGAATGTGGAGATGTAAATTTACATATATTTTCTTATAATATTTGGACAATATTTTAACCTTAGAGGTGTAGTCATTTTGACGAATTGTCCCGATTAGGAAAGACATCATCTCTGGGACCGGATTATGGTTTTGTCCCTGATTGTTCGAAGGATCATATTTTCTTCCATCTTTATTGGAAAAGACTTCTTTTGATCAGATTCTTGGTTGCAATTATATTACGTATTTACACACACATATATATGTCTGCATTAATATTTAGTAAGTGTTTGCACCAAAAATTGGTTAGCTCGTCAATTTGGATTAGCATGCGAGCCATTGTTTATGACCGCAAGAATTATTATCGATATTAATGCACATTGATGACCATTGCTGACCAGTTATTGTTGAACAATGACAAATGGTTAACAATAGTCGACAAAGGTATCAAACAATAAGGTCACCATATTATCAATTAAAGCCTAAGAAGAAAATTGAACACATAAGGGCATCAAGATATAGTTACAAGATTGAACCCACTAGATAATAGAGTTATGGGGGTCGTGGAGCAACTAACACTCGATTTTAAAGGAACAACCATTTGAAGACAAAATCATGCCATTATGAGAATATGGGCACAAAAATTTAAGAGAAGAGGAAACATGGCTACAATTACAATTACTATAAATACCATCATTGGTCTACTCAAAAGCCTCCCGCACACAAACCAAGAAATCTACAATCTTCAAGTTATCTTTACTCTCCCCTACTGTACTTTCAATTTCCTGACTCGGATTGTCTATTAAATTCCGGTGTATAACTTTATCTTAGGTGCCACATCATTGATAAATTCTGGCATAACTTTTTTGTGTTCTCAAGTTTTGTTGTTGATTAAATTTCAGCATAGTTTGTTTATGTTCGGTTTTGTTGAAGTGGCTATATTTTCCAAGCTTTGTCATCAATTAAATTATTGCACAATTTGTTTTGTACAATTCTATTTGAAGTGAAGTTACTGTTATTTTTTTTTTTTATTCAAATGTGATATTTCCTGTTCCGGATCGCCATCAATTTTGGAAAAACAGTAAGTTTGCATGCAGATAATGATCCATAACTTGCAATTCACCAATCATAATCAAGATTGAAAGAAAGGAACTTCATGTTTGCCCTCACAAGGAACTTCATTGTGTGGCTTTTCCTAAGTAAATAGGAATTGCATTCTGGGATTCTTTTGATTAGAATGTAGTTTTCCTCGCAAGAGACGATGGATTTCATCACGTAAAGGTCCAGAGCACAAGAAATTAATATATGAGCATATTATACGAAGTGTATTAAATAGGAAGTATAGAAAACGGCGGATCATTTATGGAATCTATACGAGTCCTGTTTTAATGTTATAGTTTAGATTCATTTTGGTGTATCTACCTATGTCCTTCAAATATATACCTTCCTATAGTGTAGAGGCAAACTCCTTTTGTGTAATTTACACACGATGCGTCCGCTGAATTTGGCTTATATGATTAAGACAAGCAATGTAGAGATTATGAGCGAGTCTTTAAACAAATAGTGTGGTGGGCAATATTCAATAAAAGGCGATCATATCATTTAATATACCAGTTTTCAAAAATTGTTGCTAGTATATCTTTCTATATATATTTAATATCAAGAGACACTTTCGTAATACAAAATTACAAATTTTCGGAAACTCGAATGATGCCTTTTTGGTCAGATCAAGCATATAAATGACGTTATAGTCGCATGTTACATATTCGGGCTTGGTTTCTCATTTTCCTAGGTTGACATCTATATGGGCCTAACTCTCAAGTTAAGCAGGGCAGGCCTTTTGGGCTGCCATTGATATAGGTTGTAAGAGTGGATCAAGAGTAAGCGATTCGTGTGAAAAGAAAAATAGCTCTGAAATTTATTACTAAATGGATTAATGATTGAAATTCACCGGGATACTAAAGAGAGTAAGGGTATCTTTATTTTGCACAAAAATGAATGATTTGGAAAATATTTCGAAAAAAAATTAATGCTTGCATCATTTAAAATAATTAGTTAATGGAAAATGTTTCATTATCAACAACAATTTACTTCTAAAAAAAAATTGTGAATAATGAAATTGTTTTTTATTTGTTCAATTTTTTAAGCAATATAAGCTAACATTTTTAGGAAAAAAAAATTTTAATAACTCATTTTTTAGGAAACAAACGAAACCTAAGGATGGAAAACCTTCCTATTTTTTTGTAATTGCTAAAAGATAAAGAATGAAGCAAAGCATGATTCTATTACAGTTGAAGAGATTGTAAGAAAAATGGCGGGACCTGTTTTCCTAAGCTCTCAATTACCTAGTTATAATTAATGCCCATGTTCCAAACTCTCTTCGGGCTTCCGTTACATCAAAGCATCTGCATGCAGAGAAGAAAAAGGCCTTTACTTCAGGGTGATGATTTGTCCATTCCTGTGGGTCTCTTGAAGAAAATAAGGTGTTTAATCTTCTTTCCCTTCAAATACGTTGAGAAACCTCACTTCACTTGAAGAACTTCACCTTCAATTACGCTCCCACATCCAATCAAAATCAAGAGCTCCTTCGTTCTAGCACATGCCCCACGCCTATAAAACGTCCTCGTCGCTTCGTCGTGCACTTGGACCCCCTCCGCTTACGTTCCCTTTGGATAAGGTTACACGTACACCCATGGGGTGACGGGGGCGAGGCCGCAAAATTAGTGAACGGAAGACGGCGTGATTTTA
Source organism: Eucalyptus globulus (assembly GCA_014182545.1). Classification (NCBI taxonomy): domain Eukaryota; kingdom Viridiplantae; phylum Streptophyta; class Magnoliopsida; order Myrtales; family Myrtaceae; genus Eucalyptus; species Eucalyptus globulus. The sequence continues at coordinate 33,998,203 of CM024723.1, forward strand.
GATGTAAGGTCTGCTGCGTCCAAACCAAACCTTTCGATCATTCGACCAATCTCTTAGCGGTTGGATCCTCAGCCTTTTTGTCTTGGCTTTTCGATGTGTCTGGGCCAGCGTCTTTCTTTAAAGATAAACCCTTTCTCTTTAGGTATGAAAGCATGAATAATGGCCTCTTTGACCACCAACTGACATTACTTCCCAGGAAGCAAATTAGAAAGCCAAATAAACAGGACCGATTCCCCTCATTCACGGAGTAAAATTAGCCAGCTTCCTTTTCTTGACAATGATGTGTCGAGGCCCGAACGACCACGTCTGTGTGGAGAAACAATGGACAGCTTTTCGAGGTTTCATCATTCCCCACTAATATTTTACTTCGTTTATTTGCTAATTCATAATTATTGGATAAGTTCATCGAAAACCTTGAACTTTTTTCTCACGAGAACATCAATGGACAATCTTTTTTCCTCCTAGCCTATACTTCAAACTTGTACTTATAACCCAAAAGCACTTTTCGTCAAACTTCCATCCATAATGGCCGTGAAAAATCCGAATTGACAGCAATATTCACGGACAAAATCATACGCAAACAAATCTGACATAGCACTGGACACGTGCTGCCGCATCGACCAAGAGCGTAATCACATCAGATTTTTAATGGCCATGCAAATTATTGGGTCGAATACCAAATGATTATATGGCCAGTATGAGGAGTTTTGAGTATGAGTGAAACGGAAGAAAATTCGAAGCATTGATATCAAACAGGGAAAAGTTGAGGATTTTTAGCGGGATCACAGTCCTTAGTTGCTCAAATAGTTTCCTCTAGGGTCTAGAAGAGATAATGATCAAAGGAGACAAACAAAATTTGGGGTAGTGTTCCCTAATCGACACTTTCTTCCTTATCTCCAGATGAAGATGATGATGTTAGCATGTCCATCACATATATTCAAAGGTTAAAGTCAAAGGTTAGGATCATTTCGTGGAGTCAATTACGGCGATGCGTCCGTTAAATCCGTTGAGGATAAGTCAGAAGGGCCCAAGTAAAACAAGAATCCAACAGCCTCGAAATTCACCCCAGAAATATTATAACATAAGGAGAGCAAAACCCTAATGAAAGGAAACAAGCGGACAAGATCATGTCTCTTTATCTCCTTCACGTTCGTTGCCTCACCTTTTCTTTCCTTTTTGGCAATTTAATCGTTTTTCTAGTTGCCCAACTTCAATCATGTGTTCTTAGATCGAGAATCCACTAACATTGTCTTGTCTCGACCTCATTAAGTGACTATTTCTGGCGTTTAATAATGATACTTATACTTAATGCGTCACGGGATGAATACAACGACAAATAATAAATTAAAACCCAATTTTAGATAACATAATTTAATTTCTTTCTATCTTTGCTTCTTTTCTCTTCTTCTTCTTTTTTTTGGGAGGGGGTAGGGGGTAAGCCTAGAGATGCAAAGTCATGGATATTCGATTCTAGCATATATTTTGGCCAAAAAGAATAGATATTGTTTCGAGGTATACTATGAATAAAGACAAAATGTCAACTTTTTAGTTTTCTACGGTCAATCTCGATCCGGAGCTTCACTTATTTGCTGTTCATGCAATTTCAAGCTAGGATTTCCATTTGCGCTTTACATGTCAAAGGACGATTTCTTCCTGTCGCCCAGGTATAAGTCAACTCGTTGACAAATTGGACAAAGCCGAAATCGATGCACCAGCCTGGATTAGTTTCCGGTTGGTTATCAGCAGTGTACCGAACGAATATAATGTATCTTAGGGAAAACTTTTAAGTTGGAATATTGAAATTTGTGCACGAAATCCACTTTTTAAGTCCTAGGGGACTATGACTAGTTAAAAATAGCTTAATCAAGTTCCTACTTGTTAACCCCCGTCGTTTAATTTGCTGGAGAAATTGAAATAATGTCATTGAAAGCACCTTCCTTCTTCATTCAAATCCATATGCATGTGCATATCGATTTGCTGCACTTTCATGTTTATTTATCATCTTTTTTGTTTTCTCGAGACTCATAGATGAAATTCACAAAAGTATATAAAGTATAGAAATGGAAGTCGTTGGGTTTAGGGTTTTGATCATTGAGCTTGATTCGAGACTATAAGATTTGATTTAACCCAAACTGATTGATTAAGTTAGGTTCTTAGATAGTGTGATGTCACCTATCATATATTAAATGAAGATATACTCATATATTTAAATATAAATTTTTGTGGATAATGAAAATAATTTTTCTTAAGTAATTATTACAAGCAATATAAATGATCAATTTGAGAAAAATATTTTTCAAATCATTCATTTTTCGTGAAAAGTAACTTTATGTGACATGTCTATTACTCCAGTGATGGAACCCTATCCGATGTAAAGGAAATAATCTCCTCATCCATGGATCTATATTATGTAAAAGTAGACTATGAAATTAATGTCTACACAAAAATAAGTCCGAATTACCTCGAAAACTAGATTGACCTCTCAACGATAGACGAATATGAAATGATGAATTATTTATTACTCTATAAGGGAACATTTTATAGGCTTTATTTTATAATTTATATTTTAACGGTCTTCCGCTCTTAGGGTGTACCAAATTTCGATATGAATAGTAATGTTCTTGGCAATAGTCTTAAAAAATTAAGAATTCATCAAATAATGGGACAAACTGTAGCTAGGTATCTAAACGAGCATGCCATATTCCAATACCTAATACTAATATGCCACGACACTTGCTAACTCAGATTTCATGAACCGTACTTAATACCTCGAACATTTTCTCTTCCTAACAATTTCGTTAGACCGCGACATGGTAAGGCACAACATCTAGGGCAAGTAGAACCAAACTATAACCAGAAGTGTATTTATAAAGGTTCAAGACACCCAAAAGTAGTGTATGATTACGGAGCCGCCATCATGCTCAAAAAGTAAACATATAAAAGTCGCACGCTCGTAGCAAATTGGCGATAGTGGGATTCCGCCCGAACAAGTTTTCTTCTCCATACTAACCGCCCTCGCTTGAGGATCGTGGTCGGCAAAAAACGGGAGAGCATGGCCACGATACTCCCCCCTACCCACCCACCACTAATCGAGTGGAGGGAGTGCGAAATCATCACGCTCTCGGACCTCGTCATTCCACACGCCGCTTCATTTTTGGAATTATTAGGTGTTCTTGAGGTACTTATAATTATTAAGATCCACGTCTGAATTTGTGTAGGAGAAATATTAAATCGGAGAATTGGTATAATATAAAACAATTAAAATATCATAATTAGCGTAGAACGAATTGGCTTAAGTTTTTTAATGTATGCGAGTCCAACCGGATATGTTAATGGGCTTAAATTTGAGCTCTTTTTTAGCGATCTTCCCAGATTAAATGAATCAAGCTTTTGCTTCTACTTCATGTTCCCCATAAATGATATTAGAGCCAATGGTAGATTGATGGGCTTACAGTCTGTTCCGATGCTTAGTGAATATCTCAATGAATGAATCTAGTTATCAACCCACTTTCCAAGTAAGTGGGCACTTGGCATAGTAACGCGGTTCAATGGTAGACTCCAGGAGATTCAAGTTAAAATATCAAACTTTGGGATGAAGTTGGGCCTTGATGGAGATTCAAGTTGAGATATCTATATAGGGAGATTGTTAGGTCGGAGTGTAATTTCCACGGAAGTGGGCGTTGTGGCGTAACAACGGGGGCCAATGGCAAACTTTAGGATGAAGTTGGGCGTTGATGGAAAATCAAGTTTACATGTCATGATGTAGAAATATACCTGGATTAAGGGAGGCAAGACCTAATACTAAATTCACAAATGGTTGGTTATCTTTTGAACGATGAATATGTATCTTAGCATCCAAGAAATTTGTTCCACTCTACTCAACCCTGTATACGCGCTTGGCGAAAGAGAAATCAGGTGGTTTAAACCACGAGAAGCTCAGATTCAATCATCGATACCATCTTTCTAGAGAAAAAAGAACGAAGTTTGTAAATGCAAAGTCTCTTGGACCATCTAGTTCCTTGGAATTGACTTGGTCGAAAAATGGAAACGTGAGAATTGGGTGCCTGACACAGATCATACGAGCGAGTGCTCTCACTGTCGAGGGAAGGGCCAATGGTTCCGGTGCACGGTCGACGGAGCACTAGGCCAGCCGCAAATTAAGGCACAAGAAAATGGCACTAATTCTAAATTGTCCATTTTTTTTCAACCGTTAATGCATGTGGATCAAATAAGAAAAAACGGTCAAGATACATCGAGACATTTATGAGTGCACATTAGCAGGGCATATAATTTGTTCCCCTAGTCAGTAGCAAATGCATTGAAATCATATAAATCCATAACGTGATCTGGGTAAACTAAATTCAAAAGTCGTGATAATTAAAACTGCTCAAAAGTATGGCGCATATCGACAGCGACAAGGAAAGGACGGAAGAGCCTACTTTGGGCTATAATTACTTTCATACCCGATTGGAAAAAATTTCCTCAATCTTCCATTTGATTGATGGAATGCAATTTGTGGACATGACCCAAATGTAAACTTAACTAGATTTTAATGGGAATAATAAGCCTTGGAAACACGGCCCTTCTTGTCAAATACGCAACCATAAAAGGGAATGGCAATTTCGTTATAAGGCTCAAATATGCGCGGTCTATCTGTCATCGCCCCACCAAACGGAGAACCTTATAAACCTTCACGAGACCAATCGCTCCATCGCACTCCTCTCCAAAAAAGAAGGCCGAAAATTCCCAACAAAAATCCAAGACCAACACCCGCCCAACCATGCAATCCCAACCATCCCTCCACCTCCTCCTCCTCCTCCTCCTCGCGGCGGTCTTCCTCCTCCTCCTACAGCCAGCCCCGGCCGCCGGATCCCCCGCCCCCGCCCCCGCCGACGACTCGGACTTCATCCGGGCCAGCTGCAACGTCACCCTGTACCCGGACGTCTGCTACGCCACCCTCGCCCGCTACGCCCCCTCCGTGGGCCGCGACCCCGCCCGCCTCGCCCACGCCGCCATCGCCGTGAGCCTCGTGAAGGCCCAGCGCGCGGCCGAGTACGTGTCCAACCTCTCCCGGGAGGCCGACTACGGGGCCGACCGGCGGGCGGCGGCGGCGCTGCACGACTGCTTGGAGAACTTCGGGGACGCCGCCGACGAGATGCGGGGCTCCCTGAAGCAGATGCGGCAGCTCGGGGCCGCGGGGAGCGGGGAGCAGTCGTTCCGGTTCCAGATGAGCAACGTGCAGACGTGGATGAGCGCCGCCCTGACGGACGAGGACACGTGCACGGACGGGTTCCAGGACGTGGCCGACGGCCCGGTGAAGGCCGGGGTGAGCCGCCGGGCCGGGGCGGTGAAGAAGGTGACGAGCAACGCCTTGGCCCTGGTCAACAGCTACGTGAACCAGCACGATGGACCTTGATGCCTCGGACATGGAGAAAGAGCTGTGTGAAACTGAGTCTTTTTTCTTTTTCTTTTTTCTTTTTCTTTTCTCTTTCTCTTTCTCTGTCCTTCTTCTTTTAGGGTTTGAAAAAGAAGGAGCTACTCTTTGTAAAGGACTGAGAGAATTAGGTTGAAGTGGTTAGCTAGTGTTGCACGTATTTCCCACCAAAAGAATATATAATCCGAGACTGACGGAGATTTGTACTTTATAACTTGAGTGAGATAGTTGATTTTGTAAATTCTTGGCATGAGCTCGGTTTGTGCTTTTTTTTTTTTTTTTTTTGGGTCTCAACGGTTCGGGTGTCCGGGATTTTCGATTGCCCGGTTAATCCTAATTGGATACGGCAGTTCCCCCATCTTGCACGAATCGGGGTAGTGATGAGAAGTTATTACACAGACTTGGCCAATGGGTGCGACGGTATTTGGTCTATGTGAACCGAGTCTAATGTGATGTTCTTTTCGGCATTGACTGATGGGTAAAGCACATGTGGGACGTACTTCAGGGCGCATAGATGTGATGATTCGAACACGAATTGGACAAGATTATAAGGCTCGTTACTTTAAGTCGCCTTCGACACGGTACTCTTTTTTTTACCTCTCCTCGTGGAAACGGAAGGAAAACGAAGGAAGGTCGATTTTCAATTCGGGCCCACGGATTCCGCAATCTCGGATTTCCTTCCATCACTTTTCTGATTGGTGGTTTATTATTACGTTGCTTGACCTCAAATTGAATTTGCATGGGAGTGTCGTATTTACGACTTGTAACCCATCAATCAAAGACACTAATTATGAATATTGGAACATGATCCTACTTGACGGATTTCCGGGAATTTTGATCGCCTGGTTAATCCTAATTGGATCCGGCAGTTCCCCCATCTTGCGTGAATCAGGGTAAGAATGAGAAGTTGTTCCATAGACTTGGCCGATGGGTGCAACGGCATTTGGTCTATGTGAGCTAAGTCTGATGTAATATTCTTTATAGCGGTGACTGATGGGCAAAGCACATGTGGGACGTACTTCAGGGCGCATAGATGTGATAATTCGAACACTAATTGGAAATAATTAGAAGGCTGGTTACTTTAAGTCGCCTCGGACAGGGTACTCTTTTTTTACCTGTCCTCGTGGAAACGGAAGGAAAGCAAAGGAAGGTCGATTTATAATTCGGGCCCACAGATTCCGCAATCTCGAATTTCCTCCTATCATTATTCTGATCGGTGGTTTACTATTACGCCGCTTGAGCTCAAATTAAATTTGCATGGGAGTGTCGTATTTACAGCTTGTACCCCACCAATCAAAAATAATAATTATGAATATTGAAACATAATCATACTTGACGGGCCATCATTATGTTGAAATGCGGGAGATTGGTTTGTCCTTCTTCTTTTACTATTCCCCCTTCCTTCTCCCCACCCCCCAAAAAAAAAAGAAGAGTGCTTTGCTATGCAAGAAGAAACGATCTACATTTCCTATATATAGTGGTTCGACTTGCATATTAAATTTAGGGCTTTTTTCAACCACCCGTTAAGCATGTAAATAAAAAAAATTATAATTTCCAATGTATTATTTTTCTCATGCGTCACATGCAACTGATGTATTATAAATGCAAATATTTTGGTACTAGATATGATTGATGATACCCAAAGCACTGATTAACAAAATCCTTAATTTTAGGGAAAATTGTACACACAAAAACCTCTCCCTCTGAATTTTCATAATGCTACGATGGTCTGCCCACCATCTATTTTTCTATTCGCACTTGCCCGACATGTCGGCTGCGCGTGCGTGTCCTATTGCAATTTAAGGTTGGGGAACTCATCAGGTGACTTGAGATTGAAGGACGAGGAAAAAGACTTAAATCCGTACTTCGCCTTCAAGGATGCGTCCCTGCAATGCAACAGGGTCTGCATTTTCATATAGATTGCTTTCCAAATCAAAACCATCGTAGCTTCAAAGTATAACTAATACACCGGTTTCTCGAACACTGACCCATAGTTTATATATTAAACTTAATTTATACCATCATATTTGATGGATTCACATGAAACCCATCATGTTCAATAATCCATGTTCAGTTTCACATATATGATAAGCTTGCGTATTGATTTCTGGATACCCAAATACAGATATATCTGCGAAACACTTGATACTTGTATTCATGAAAAGTTACAAAAGTATATATATATAATTTCACATTTATAACTGTATTTAATTTTCACTTTAAAGTTTAAGATCGCATAATATGAGTGAATTATATATATTTTGAATTTCAAGAAAAGTAAACCTAGAAGTCCCAAACATTTTGAACCGGACTCGATTACACCTTGAGCCAAATTACACTTGGACTTTTTTCCTATTATAACCCAGGGGGAACGGTCATAATCAGACTTTAATCACTGCGCCACCTGTAGGGAAACCAGCAGAGCAACCCTGTACTTAGGACTTCTGGTGCAATCTTCCCTTATTCGATTAATCTCTCACCGATTAGGATGCGGGGTTCTTTGTCCGTCAATTGCTCAGATGCAGCTTCTAAGGATTGGCCGAGTGGTCTTGATTGGAATCCAGCAAATGACATGTCCAAATCCCAAAATCTCCCCTCATTAAGTTTGACGATCACGCCCGCCATCGAGTAGTTAGAGTTTCATCCGATGCGTGTGAATGGAACGATTTACAATTCATAATCGTATATGACCAAAACACTCTCGCACATGCATCTCAATGTACATTTATTCCTCCATTGAAAACGACATGGATTTCTGCATAAAGTAAAAAAGATACGTTGGGTCCAAAGTCCCGTCCAATTCAAAAAGCTTCGTTGGGTCCGAAGTTCTGTCAATTCAAGGTAAAAAAACGAATACAAATGAAGATAGAAGGAGCACTTTTTCGGGTCGCTATTGTATGATGTCTAGTCCTAAGAGATTTACCTATCACTAATATAGATACAAACTGTTAAAGAATCACGAGTGACCACTACTAATCGATTTGAATTAAGATGGAGGTTACAGCATGTACATAGACGAAAAGAATCCATTTCGATAGACTATGGAGAATATGTGTCCTCTGTGAAAAGTGGATTTGATTATTTAATACAGGGATTTTTGCAATCAAGATAGCAAGAACAGTACAAATTTTAGGTGAAGTACAATTATTCAAAAAAAGCAGTCGAGACAGAAAGGAGGGTCTAGGCCCTACGTTAATAATAAGAACGTGGTTAATTATCTTCCAAATGTGTAGGTACAATTTCTTTTAATCATATCCTTTCATTAGCTAGCTGTTTAAAAGAATCATGGTGGTTGGTATGGTACAGTTGTGCGCTCTTTTTTATTTTTGGCACAACGCAAACGGGACCAATTAGAAAGATATGTATCCTAACCCGATTCAATGTGGTATGGAGATTATGTGTCCTGCAAGATGCGGGCAGATGTTTAATCGGGGATTTTCGCAATGAAAAGAGCAAGAACAATAAAAATTAATAATGCGATTTCATTCGTTTGGCGAATTATTGAGACAGGACAGGAGGGTCCAGGCGTGACTTTATTAGAGAAGGCGTTATCATTGTACTTCACGGCTCCTTTTTCTTAAAACGAACTTAGGGCAATAATGTGACTTGCTTTTTCTTGAGTTTTTGCCACCTAAAAGAACGAGGATATTCGGTGGGAATTTACGTTAATTAATTACCACGTGCCTGAGTGGAGACTATTCAACTGGAGAAAAGAAAAGGGGAAACTAAAGATAACAATTTCGTAAGGAATCATGATATATATTGAAAGAAATTATATTGATGCAGTCACGATCTTTGATTTATCTTGGCAATGAACAAATCTCATGTGAGCTGTGGAAGAGAATAAATAATAAGGTGAAGATTTTTTTTTTTTTTTTTTTTCCCTTATATTGACGGATTAACTACAACTATATTGCCTTTGAAAAATATTTGTTAAAAATGATTATTTATATCATGCAGAAAAACTAATCGATGAAATTTTCTTTTTTATTATTGACAATAATTTATGTTTTGCTAATAGTGAAAAAGAAATTTCGTTCGTTAATTTTTCTAAACAATAGAAACAATCGTCTTTTTAAAAGAATGGATCTCCATATCATTACTATTCCGAGAAATAAACACCCCTCTAAATAAAGTACTCACGATAGAAAATGTGAAAAGGAATCTATTGGCTATCCTGGCCCCGACCTAAAAAGGGTTTCGAAATAACATTGTCTAAGACTTCGAGCATTCCTCATTAGTTTATGAACGAGGTTCAAGTAACATCCACAAAATATGTAATTTCCTTCTATCTAAGGACTAAAATTTTCGGAGCAAGCTCCTTCAGCGTGATATGGGAACCACATCCTTCTTCTGAGCAGCAGATGTGTTCGCCCACCACGACCATATGAAGAGCCAGATCTTTGCGCAAACCACGACAACACGAACAAACGAGAAACGAACGAGTCGGTGGCGTCAGAAAGAGATCGCGTCATTTCGTGCTGCTGCGAACGCCATAATAAACCCAACAAAAAAAAAAAAAAAAAAAAAAAAAAGGAACGAGAGCTGCCCAAGATTCGTTATGCACCGCATGGACGATCGATTTTGTAATTTTTTTTTTTTTTTGGCTTTTTGAATAAACAAAGAGCAGCACGTGAACTTGGAGAGCGACGGTTGCTGCAGATGGCAGAGGGAAGAAGAAGCCAAGTTGAGCTTGTACGAGACAACAGGAGAGTCGTTGTCGATGTCTGCGCTAGGAAACATGCAACAGAATATGAAATCACGAGATCTCGAATTATTGGTGTCCTTCTCCTGAATTTGTTTAGGTGGCCGATGACGGCACGTCCCGACCCGGCAAATAGGCAGTATGTCGCTGTTTTCAGGAAGTAATCCGAGATTTTCTTTTAAGGAACGTCGTCCACAAAAATCCAAAACCTATTCAACAATGGGCAATTCAGCTAAAAAATTTTCGATTATGACCATTTAATTTTACATATTTTAACGACTTGCTAATTAAATTCTAAACATTTGCCAATTTAATCAAAAACATTTGGATAATGTCAATTTAGTCGTAAATCTTTTTACAATTTGCAAATTTAGTAATTCTAGCGGCCGGAATAACTAAATTGGCAAATCGATCAAAGGTTTAAAATTAAAGTGACAAATCATCAAAAGGTTTAAGATTAATTTGACATAATTGAAAATTTTAAGACTAAATCGATTAATTAAAATATTTAAGACTAAATTGCCCATCCAACGATAGATTTAAGACTTTTTAAATAATTTCCCTGAAATTTTCTTATTTCATGATGATTGGGGCAAAATTTGTTTGTCGTGTGAAGACGCACATATTACGTATATTCAAACACATACGTTTAGCCATTAGGACGATAACTAAGAGTTCATCATGTTATTGCTATGAAAATTTGTTCTTAATTGCCAGCACTATCCATGTATGCCCGCTCGAAAATTACGGGATATTCTTGCAAGTCCATTTGGTTAACCGGTTCTACACTTCGTACACTATAGCCAAAAAATGTTCCCGGCACGCTACAAACTCTTCCGGCCATTCAAGTTCGAGGTCTATTCCCGATGTTATTCACTAATCCTAGCCTGCAACGGCGATTCCCTATCACAATTAGAGCATGAACCCCGTGCAATCTATACGATGTTGAACACAGAGAACTTATGGCCGTATCGCCTTTCCTTCGTGAAGAGTACATTCACGAATTCACTGCAATGCAGCGTTGACATCTTGTCGTATCCAACGCTAACTTTGTTTTGCAAAGTGAAGGAACCGTAAGTTTAGGAAGCAAATACTAGGGACAACAGAACCCTCAAAAGCACGATGAAAACCAGATCAGGACGTTAATAGAAGTAAGCACATATTGAAGCAATCCACATCTTGATTTTACATACCGATCAGGTTGCATCAGCTGGATTATTGCCAGAGTCATTTTATTCTGACACCAGAATTATGTCGCATTTCATAGCCGGACAATGCCACAGGCCAAAAAGGCAAGTGCAAAAAGACTCGTGGATGAAAAACCATACCCTGTGAAGGTGCACCATGCTCACAAAACTGTATACACAAGGGGTCGGTAAAATCTTACTGTAGCGAAAGCGGGATCTATGTGATCACGGTCGGGGCAGATCGCCCAGTAAATTCCTGCATTTTTGAAAGCTTGAGAGCAACTTCCACCTACAATTGAATATATCAACATCAGCACGAGGAAAATGGCTTGATTATGGCCAGTAAAACGCTAAACTAAGAGCGTCTTACAAGAGGAGCCAATGCTTCCTGAGAATCTCTCCCAGTTTTTGCTGGATCCTTCTCATACTGCTCTATGTAAAGACGAATGGTTGCACCTTCTGAGCCTGTTCCCGAGAGACGAAAAACCTGTCGCATTTTTGTAGGGACCAAAGGAATATGGACAAGTTAGTTGTATCCCTGTTAGTTTCACATTCTACAAAAAAGATTAAAAAAAAAGCAAGCGATAAAGAGGGACATGAATCCAGATAAAACCAGCATTCGCCGTTAAAAAGTAATCCATGTAATTGAAACAACACAGTGAAGATTGGTGGTAACCCCTGCACGCAACTAGATCCAGTTTTTATTCAAGTCCACACAAGATACTCATGGTCCAATTTGTAACTAGGACGCAGCATATTTGTTCTGCAAATTTCCTTTTTAACAGTTCTTTTGGAATTAAGACACAGTCATGCGCCTCTGGAATGGTGGTGTGACACTATATGAGATTCGCTGAATTTCAAGTTACATGGAGTTTAAATGCACATATATAACTCCTATTCCACCGCAAAAATATACCTCATCAAGCAACATATAGCAAAGGTCATGTGCTGATTAAAGACACTAGCATTTCCTAATCTATGCGATGCATAGATTTCATGCAAGAATTAAAAGGTTAATTGTGATCATTTATAGATGTAAGTAAACATTGTCACATTATAACAGCATATTTTACTCTAAAAAATGACCTCTTCTAGAAAGTGGGCACTTTCTAGACCTATTGAGGCAGCTTTTATTTTCTTTATTGGTTCACAATTACTAATCATCTTTGATTCTGTATCTTTCCAGAATGTACAAACTCTGTTTTACTCAAAAGGATATGTGCATTTATTTCAAAGAGGTGAAATATCCTGATTTTGGCAATTATAATGAACCCATTGACAGCTATTGGAAAGCAATATGAACTCAAAAGGTACGTTCTAAAACCTTTGACGCAACTTCACATTTCCTATATTAGTTTATAAAGTAGATGTTTTCAAATTTAGGCATCCTTCTTGGCCCACTGAAAGGACCTTTTTTCTCTTCTTTACTTCAGTTATTCCAATATGCATTATGGGAACACTGTCACAAGAACTAGGTTATTTCTCATTCGTGAGCTAACTAAATAGATGACTAGCATATGCATAGCTAAATCCACTCTAGCATCCAGCAGCCAGCCCAGATATGAATGTGGTTGATAGCAATAAAGCAGAAAGGCAGCATAGGAAGGGAGCACTTACAAGTCGTGACCCATCTTCGAACAAATATCGAATACCCTGGTGCTTAGAAATGGAACCATCAACAGGATCCTTATATTCAAATTCATCAGCATGAACAACATTTGATGCGTCAGGACAAACCCCCTTGACAATCCTGCAGATTCCAACAAGCAATGCAGTCATGCATGCTGCTTATCCACGTGATGTTGGAACTGCTGAGAAAACTTTACCATTTTGAAGACATCAATACTGATCTTCCTTGGTACAAATGCTTCATCAGTTAAAATGGAGTACCAAAAAGAGACCCAACACATGAATCCCAAAAAAAAAAAAAAAATCCAAATTCGTATATAAGAAAAGCACTGTACTTCCTCATTAGCTTATAATCTACTTATGTCAATTGAATATGAGCCTACCAAGCCCAACAACGACTGATACTTCAGATGAAGCATTGACTCATGGAGATATTAAATGACTCACAAAAATTGAGTGAATTAGAAGAATATAGAACAAAGAGCTCACTGGTTGACTTCAGAGAGAGAAGATTGCAGTTGGACCAAGTATCCCATCAGTTCCTTTGCTGCTCCTGAATCAACATTCTAAAGAACACCTCGGAATGGTCAACCAAAACTCTCCAGGACTCTTATAAAGAAGAATAGAAAACTCTTTACCTCATAATCATATCTGGTATAATAATGACGACCATATGTCACCCAATGCTGACGGACAATGTCCTCAACAGATACAAGCTTTTCTCCACTTAAGTTCTCCTTATTTTTGTAAGCGAGAATAGATAACCAAGCAAGCACAGCCCATATCCCATCTTTCTCACGAATATGATCAGAGCCTGTTCAGAAGCAAATGGCCAAATGAACCAGATGCTGCAACTGCTAATGATTCTGAGTCAAAATGCTTTACTAACTGTGACAAAATGCAATATACCGACCAGTTCCAAAACTTTCCTCTCCACAAACCGAGCATAATCCAGCATCCATCAAGTTACCAAAGAATTTCCACCCTGTTGGCACCTAAAGTTTTACATAAGAAAGGTAAGTAACTATTTGGCACATCAACAGCACTAATACTATCAGGATTTCTTCCATAAGAATTACCTCAAAAAACTTCAGATTTAGATGTTGAGCAACCACATCAAGGGCAGCTGATGTAGGCATGCTCCTACAAACATTTACTTATAGGTTAATGTAGTTGTCAGCTTGACACAAAATCAAGATGATTGCTATTAATGTATACACATGTTTTACATAACGAAAGCCCTCAGGAGCAGCACTTGCTCATATCAACGATGCACAAGGAAGCACGGCAGAACCAATACACACATTCTCTCTGCCAGTTATTAATTTTTGTCAGTAAAAATATGCTCGCCCATATGTAACATTCCACCTATCAAGAATAGTCTCATTTTTTATTCTTGTTTTTACACAAAAATCCTCCATGCTGCTCTGCCTGGTAAGGTTCCGTGTGCATAATGATACTCCCTCTTATAGTAGAAAACCACATAATGTTCGTGTTCAAGTATTACTCAAGAGTAGGGACATCTCTTCTTTCTCTTTATCTAGAGAGTCTGCAAGTCCAACATAAATTATCAAAGATATGTAAAAGATATAGTGCATAACTAGTCATCCCGTGCTTCATAGAAGAGCAAAGATCAAAAGTAGTGTGAAGATCTTAGGCCAGGGTAGCAATTTCTTGACTGACATGAAAACATGACTTCAACACAACATGAATTTACTGAGAGAAACCCGGACGCAACAAGATTCAATGCGATCAACTCTAAGCTGACACGAAGTAAACAATTTCACACAATTTTCAGAAGAAAAATTTTATCATATGATGATAACTTTTAGTATAGCATGAAATCACACGAATAGATGATACAACAACAATTGTCAACTCTAAAATTTAGGCATCCGAATTTACACTGTCAGAAAGTATCTAGCCATTAAGATAGTGAGAGCCTAGCATAAATGCATATCCAAACTCAATGCAACAAAATAAGAGCACGAAAGTGAGCATTTGTTGGTCATATCGCTCGCGTCAAATCATGATGCCGACACTGTAAACGTATTGAGTGAATCCTTTTTAAAAATGTAAAGTACAAGGAATAAGAAATAAAGAAAAGTGGAAATTTCAGAGAAGCTGCAGTTCTCTGTGTTTTGTGTGTGTGAGTGTAAGAGAGAGAGAGAGAGAGAGAGAGCTTCTTTATTTGAACTCATATACCAGAGAAAAAAATTGCAGTGTTTCAGTCTAAATCTGATCATGGGCTCGGAATCTCACCAGCCCACTCGGACTGGCCAGAGCAACATGGGTTCGAAGGGCATTTTTGGGCAGGGTTAGTAAAGCTATTAGTAATAGAAAACAGTCTAATTGGGCCCATGGTGGACTGGCCTGGCATGAAAATTTTCTACGTAATTTTTTGCTTTGGGCAGGTTTGGGCAACAAGTCAGGCCCCGCCTAAGAACCCGCCCATTGATGAGCTCTATGTTTCATTCGTATTTGTGAAACTTACACTTCTTTTTGGCTTGGGGATCACTTTTCCAAAGAAGAAAGGTGACTGAATATCAACTGTAAATTAATAAGCACAACAATTCGACAATTGGCTTGGAATGGTACCATCTGTTGGTCAACTAAGATATACTCACATGTATTAATGCATGCTAGAAAGAGTATCTACAAATAACGACCCTTACCTGGCAACTCCCTTGAGACCGCCAGAAAAGTAGGGTATGGCTTCAACAGCATTTGCTGCAATGATAGCAACAGAATCTGATGGAGTAACAAAGAACCTACAGTACAAGAGAAACTATGATAACCATGCTAAAATCTCTAGGGAAAAAGTAAATGTAATTTAGTGTTACCTTTTACCAAGGATCATATTGCGATCTGCATCTCCATCAGCAGCAGCACCAAACTCGGGTGGTTCATTTTCAGGAGCTGACTTTCCCAAACCCATCCGTGCTACCAACTCCTTTGCATAGGTTAAATTAGGATCTGGATGCCCTCCTCCGAAGTCCTCCTGCACACAATAAGCATCAATCTCTGACTCTAAAATATCTATAAGAACCGAAGGAAGAACTTTCAGCATTTATCTGTGCATGCAAGACCTTAGGTGTGCAGTTAAGCAGAAAGCCCTCATTAGCACCAAGCTCTTCCACAAATATACGCTTAGCATAAGCTCCAGCAACTCCATGTAGTGCATCATAGCTTTGAATAAGGCAGAAAAAGATTTTTGGATATTAGAATCTACCACAAAGTGTCTATTGCAAGATATATGTTATTCAAGGACAATTGCGAAGTGCTGTCTACTTACCAGAAGGAGAATTTCGGACATGAAAGCAATTTGCTAATCAACTGGAAATCAAATATTGACCTGCGGCATTGATAAAGAATGGAAAAGTATATCATTAGCCAGAATGAATGTTACCATTGGAGAACAGACAAAAAGCCCATTTTACAATAGAAGTAAATCAAAAGATGAAATGTAGAGTATAAATAAGGGTCTTTTCAACCAAAAGCTTTTCTCAAGGATAATGACCTCTAAGATTATAGACAGAGCAAAATGGGTCACATGTACAAAAGAAACAAGACCTTTCCATAAACCAGCATTCAATCTAACAACTAAACAGTGTGGAGGTTACATAGGACAGAAATCTAATGACGTATTAATAAATCTGATAGGCATTCCAATCAATGAAGAGAGTACTTATGGAGGGGGAAAATTCAAAACATACTGTGCATGAAACACTATTGGCAGTCATTCTCAAGGTGGATAGGGCAGGTTAAAGCTCATTACTTGTACGAATACAACATTGAAGAGACATGAGTTAAGTAGCTATAAATAGCTATCTAGAGCATCACTCCATCCTTCAGTGCAAATATGCATGCATATACACAATGCAACAATTCCGTTCCAGCAAAAAGCAGCTTTAGATAAATTGTTTATGCAGGGTTCTTACTTCATCAGTTTTACATAATCCACAGCTGAATCAAAGACTTCAACATCAAACGGCCCTTCAGGTCCAGTGAAGCTTGTGACACCCAAAGTAGTAATGTCAACCTAGAATTCGTTTCACCATCACACAAGGAAATGAGAATGAAGTAAGCTGCACAAGCATTGTTTGAGCAAAAGAACAAAATGACAGGAGGATGATAATGAGAGATATTACATTAGGAAGGTCTTCCGCTATTAAATATTCCTTTATAGTTTTGGTATTCTCATAGATCTTATCAGTAATACCCTCAGGAGCAGGTCCACCATTTTCCATGTTATACTTGATCCCAAAATCCTGCATAAATATGGACAACAGGTTACATATTCCAGTAGCACTGGCAGGTGAGTTTTTCAACACAAGGTTTAGAAGTGGAACTATTTTATGCCCACTGGGTGTTCTTGTATAGGAATTTCCGTGATGATCCCATCCCAAAAGTCATTTCTCATCCGTGCACAATAGGCAAAAAAAAAAAAAAAAGCACAAATAGAGACATCTTGCAACTTGACCCTACTCTACAGGCTAATTTGTAATCTCCAATTTATTCTGAACTCAAGCAGAAGCTTTATAACCTCAAATTGCCACGGCAACACAAATTAGGTGAGACACATTGTGTAGGAAATGGCTGGTACTCTAAGACTTCATTTGTTTTGTAGAAAATGAATAATTTGGAAAATATTTTTGCAAAGAAAAAAAATCGATTAGAATAATTAGTCGATGAAAAATGTTTTCATTATCGATAACAATTTATGTCTAAACATTTTCATGCATGATAAAAATATTTTTCATTCATTCATTTTTTAGAGCAATATAAGCAATCATTTCTAAGAAATGTTTTGCAAATCATTCATTTTCCACGAAACATAGAGCCTAAAAGAAAATCCAAACGAATAGGGTGTATTGCCACCAATTGAGGGTTTTTTTATTTACGTCAAATATTGCCAATTAAGGTTGCAATGTGACATTTAAGTAAAAAGCTTCATCACAGCAACCTTTTTGAGGATTTTTAGGGTGTGCATCCTCATTATCTTAGGGCATTTCTTAATTGAGCAACAAAACAGTCCAAATACCATTTTATAGCACCATAAGTAAGTTGCTCATTAAATAAGAAAGCCAAACACAAGTAAATCAAAAGCATTATCATGGGCGATGCTGCAACTACTGTAATTTTTAAAGTAGTAAACGTGAGGGAGACAAGGATACCGGAGAGATTTCCACCCAGAAGATTGCGCTTTTATGCAGAATTGTACATAAGGTCCAGTAAAAATCCATATTTTAAAGATGGGGGAATTCTTTTAATAACTCCTATCATGTCCAAGCCAGGTGAAGGATAGTGAAACGAGACTAACAAAAAGGGGTGTGAAAGAAATCATTTGAGGTTCCAGTACACTGTTGAAGGTTTCCAGCCAAGCTTTTTGATGGAGGAACGAACATGTATATAAGGACTACTAATTCCCCATAAGCAATGTGCAACTCTTTAACACATATGAAGATACAAGCAAACCAACTTCATAATACTTTTAAAAGAAAAAAAGAAAAAATCCTTCAGAAGGCCTTCAAATGTTAAAAGACTATGATGACATCAGTTCATAATACCTATTACAAACTTCTGATCACCTAATTCAAAAAATATTATTCCAATAGATTCAAAATGGAACTCAATAGAACTTTATGCGAATTTCAGATCCAATATGACATGAAAACACTTGAGAATTCTTTCCAAACCATTGGCTAATAGCCAATCGACTAAGAACCAACAAAACCAGCATTCACTCTATTGGTCCAGATTCTCAGTACCTCATGGGGACCTCCTGGATTGTGGCTTGCTGTCAGAATAAATGCACCTGATGCCCTAGCTCCCTGATATTAGCAAATTTCAGATACATCCACTAAATCAGTATATTTTCAAATCAGTATATTATCTGTATTATGCGTCTCCCTAATGTGTGTATCCTCATATGCATTCATATGTTTGTATTAGCAAATGAAAATCGAAAGCATCAGGTAACAAGATGCATACATCATGCCCAGTTCTCTCACGAATTACTGCTGATACGGCAGGAGTTGATAGCAAACCATTCTGACCAACCCAAACACGTCTTACTCCATTGGCAGCTGCCATCTTCAGTATGATCTGCCAAATGGTTTAGAGTCATTAGCAACAGTTCGTATGCCACAAGCAAATAATTATGAGCATGACATGGACAAATATACACGTTTTGTATACATAATATTCACATGCCCCCACAAATGTACGTATAACTGGTTCGCCCTTATAAAAGCTAGAAGACATTCTATATGCTTATTAGAATATTGAACCAGTTTAACTCAGAGGACTGGCAGATGAGATCCAAACCAGTTTAAAGAAAAAGGAAAAAAAAAAAAAAAAAAGCTACATAAGCACAGCAAAATTTTACACAGCAAGTACACGGGCACCTAATTCCATCTGTGCATCTGGTGAGTTTTCTTCTTACTTGGAAGCGTTAATGGAGAAGAAAGAGAGATGTGTGCAAAGATGAAAAGTTGCTAAAAATGGTTTTCCAACCATTTGCACCATATGAAGATGATCACAATGAAGTCATGAAGTATAGTCTGCATTTCACTGTTTTCCAAGACATAAAAAAGAAGAAGCTCTTATGATGTTTTTTTATAACAACTTACCTGAATTGCATCTTTAGAATAATAGCGACCATCTCCAGAAACAACAAGTGTGGCTCCTACATGTGTGGAGAAAACTCATTATGATATTCATGTTAGACAAATATTTAGCTATAAGATCATCATAATCAGAAAGATTGGTAGTCAGTAATCAACAGAAACCAACTCCCTTTCCCTCCATTAAGGGCACCTCAATTGACCAAATGAAAGAGTTGTGCTTGGACAATATTAAAAAAGTCACCGGACAGCTCTACAGTCATGCATAAACAAATGCCATGAAATGCAAAAAGGAAAACAACTTGAAATTGACAATATATGGCATTTAAGCACCTAATGTTCAGACATTGTAGCTATTATTTGAGCTTCATTTATCACCACAATGACTATAAGAGATTCAGAAACAGACACTTCCAATCACAGCAGCTTCCAGGTTAGGAAAAAAAAGGTAAGACACCCATAACAAATATGCGTGGGGTGAACAATATCCACATTGATGTTTTTTTCTTTTTCCCACTAAAAATAAGATCTAAAGTGCAGAAACTATTGAAAGAACTGCAATGCCATTGGACCGTGGGTTCAAGGACCTCAGATGCCATTAGTATAGCTAGGATACTACTGTTACCAGACCTGATCTTGAAGAAAGGGGCAACAAAGCAGCAGAAGGGATCGATTGACTTACAATGTTGCCATGAATAAATAAGAACCCACCTCTAACTTTTTCAGCAGAAAGGGCGTAGAACGTTGACTGAACAAAATTTTGCAAGTAATGAGGTTGCACGAACACTTTCACCTGGAAAAAAGATTCAGGCAACACGACATCAAATATGGTTTCATTTTACAATGCTTAAAGTTCAGATATCATTCCTAGAATCCAGAATGCTCAACACTAGCTTCACTAAAAAATACAATGTTCCAGTTTAATCAATATGAAAGCTCTATTAATAAATAAAGTGAAAGTGAGAGAGAATAGAGGTTTAAGTGGGCTTATTGGCTGAAACCTACTTGAGCACACAAGATGAGCCAAGAGCTTATAGAGCCCAACATGCTAGTTCCAAAGGGTCAACCTTAGGAATCACAGAAACAGGTTAAAAGCCACCAACTCATCCATGCATATTCAGTGTGGGACTTCAATTCACCTTGACCCATTATGCACTCATGCTCATCTCTCAAGAAAGCTCATGAACCCAACAACCAAACATTTGACCAGAAATTTGCAAGAAGAAAATATACAAGTCATAATACAAGTACAAAAACAACTTCATTATAAAGCTGTATATTACGCAAGCTGATAACCCATGCTTGTATACATTATGTTTTTTATGTGAACTATAAAATGAAATGGCCTAATGAATGGGAAATTGTTGGAAATATTAAAATTCCTTCTTGCAATGACACTAAATGATGGTAAAGCCATGGCTTCTTCTCTTTTTTTCTTTTTTTGGTAAGGAAAGCCATGGCTTCTTTGCAGTCCAGTTAATTAAATATTACAAGTAGAGAGATTGAAATGTCTAAGCAAATCAGGAAGCATGTGTTTGCCATACTTAGTTTAGCGATGATGAGCGTAATCAATCAATCGAGGAAATATTACAACACAGCAGCTACTTTAAAAGAAATGAAGGAAAATATGGAGATGAGATAGGGCGAAAGGGAAAACGAATTAGACAAGCAGAAGAACGCATCTTGAAAAAATAATGCAAAAGGAGGCTTCAACATGTCAGACTACCTATCAAAGTGCTATGTTTGAAAACTTGAAAGCTTCCCATGCTGCAGAACAAGTAAATGGTGCAGTTGCAATTAACTGCTGAAAGGATTGTGCAAATTGTAGCTGAAAAGGCTGGATCTGGAACTGAATAGCTTAATTCTAAGGGGAATAGTTCAAACCCATAATTTGAACATTCCCAACAGACAAATTAGGCTTCCAACATCAACTCTTATCTTAGCATCTCAGAAAGAAGGTGTCTTGCCTATGAACTAAAAAAAGCCAATCAGCACAGCTCAAAACTGCACATGATCTCATTGAGGAAAAAACTGGTATCTAGGTTTAGAATCCAACCGAAGTCCAGTTTCTTGGTGGCACTGTAGAAGTTTCAGAGTCAATTTGCAATGGCAAATCACACATGCCGAGGTGTACGAAAGACCTTGCTCAACTATCAATCGGATTGCGAAGGCAACGTTTCTTGGCCTCAACTCCATCGACATGGCCGAAGTATGCACCTTTCTACCTAATTCATCTCACCCTAGTCGCAGACTTATTGTTCATCAGTCAATCTTCCCCTTTTTTTCCCTTTGCTGACCGGCAATCGTTCATCAGTCAACTACCCCATCAACTCATCAAGAATACAGTCATCTCGTGCTCTGCATCCATTAGCTAGATCCAACCCCACGAGACAAACCCAGCTCGGATTCACAAATTTGAGAAAATCCAGAACGCCCCCGCCTTGCCCAGAAAGGAAGCGAACCAAACCCGAAAACCGCGAATCCCAAAGACCAAAGCTTTAACGAGAAAGATCCCACAGACGGATCGAGCGAGACAATGCAGAGAGAGAGAGAGAGAGAGAGAGAGAGAATTCAAGGACCTTCTTACGGAGACCGGAAGTGCCGGGCTTCTGGCCATCGATAGGCGCGGTTTCCACCCTGGACACCGTGAACGTCACCATGTTTCGCTCCGCCTGGTCGCCGGCGATTCACCCGAGCAAGCCACGGAGAACGTCTGCGCGAATGGCGATGGCGATGCGGCTGCGGGCGCGGAGAAACGGATCGGCGAGCGACTGTCGGATGGGAGGGAAGGGACCTTGATGACGCGAAGGTGATGGAACGAGGGAGTGACAAGTGGCGTGCTTTCTAGAGAGAGAGAGAGAGAGAGAGACGGAGACAGAGACGGAGACAGAGACAGAGACAGAGAGAGTGACGCGATGTAAATATGTCAACGATGTTATGGACTAAGGTTTCTATCCATTGCGAGATTAACTAGGTTCGAGCAGTCAACCAGTTCGCAAGCCCAATTGGACAATTTCATTTTAGAAGTCCTTTAGTTACGTGGTTATATGTAAACTGATTTTTTTTTTCCATTGTTATGTAATTTTCTTTCGGAATTTGAGCTCAAGCACAAGCCCGGAGTTCAAGTTGAACTGTCAATGAAGACTTTTTCACTAACTGAGTCGAGCCGAGTTCGAGATCACCGAAAAAATATATTAGTCGATCCGAATATTGAAAAGTCCATC
The DNA here is from genome assembly GCA_014182545.1 of Eucalyptus globulus. Taxonomy (NCBI): domain Eukaryota; kingdom Viridiplantae; phylum Streptophyta; class Magnoliopsida; order Myrtales; family Myrtaceae; genus Eucalyptus; species Eucalyptus globulus. Next base: position 34,021,011 of record CM024723.1, read on the forward strand.
TCAATCAAGTTTGAGTCGGGTACTAAGCTTTTAGTAGTGACTCGAGTTGAGCTCGAGTATAACATAAGCAGGTCATTTCATGGTTAAGTTTAAGTGGGGCATTGAGCTTTCATTAGTGGCTTGAATAGAGAGAGTGCACGTGAGTATGCCATTTTACAAAAGATGGTAAAAAATGCGATAAGCTGCAAGTGGTTCATCTTGGGTGCAAGTTTCAACTGGCTTCGAATGTCTCACTCATTTGGAAACAAATTCAAGCTTCATTTATCTCACAGAAAATGAATAATTTAAAAAATGTTTTTATAAAAATGATAGTTTATTTCATTCATGAAAATGAATGAACAAATTTTTTTTTATCATCCACAAAAATATTTATATAAATGCTTATTTGGAGGAAAATGTTTTTCCAATCATTCATTTTCCACTAAATAAACAGAACTTAAAGTTCTAGAAAATAATTATGTCGAGTATCTTGTTCCAAAGGTAATTATGCAACATTCAATTCAACGGCCTACTATGTATGATTGATTGTGAACCAACCAAATTATTACATGTTAGTACACTTTTGGAAACTCATTTTTTTGTCAAAAAGCGCAGATTACTCCGAGCTACTAAGAAATTAGCAGCATCGGAACTATTTTCAGCCGGAACGGTGTTTGCCTCTTCTGTGTCCACTTTAGTACACAAAGAAATGCCGGTTGAATGGTACCTTTTTGGTGTCGAAAAGATGGACTGCAACACTACCACTCGGATGTGCACACCATAGCCAAGACACTGGTAATGGTAAGGAAAAACTTGAGGGTAATTGAACCTCTGAATTCACATCCATACATGCAGTGAAATTGGTCCGTCTCACTCGGATATGATGCATCTATACTCGATTTCGATTCCATGTACTCAAGATAACCTTCATGGTTTGTAGCCTTCATCACATCCTCCTTTTCAGTTGCTGGAACACGGGAAATAGTAAACGAGGAGCATCTCTTTAGGCCCTTCAGTAAGAACCGATTCTTCCCATAAAGTACATGATGCTTTATAAATGGGCATGACATATCATAATCCCAGATCAAATGTAGATGCAAGAAGCCACGATTGCCAAGTTTCTCACTGCTACATGGTACCCTGGTCGAGCTTTTACGAAAGAGAATGGCACAAGTTTGTGAAGAACTCAAAGGGGGAAAAAAGAAACAGCTCGGGGGCAAAATGAGAACCCCGTTGCAAAGCCCCCAGGAAGCAGGTAAATCTACACTGTAAAGCGTGAATATTTTGAGAGCTGAGAAGTTGAAGAGGTCAAGTGAGCGCAGAAGCAGCAAGTACAGAGAGGCCAATTTCCGTTTTGAGTTCACTCAAACTAATTCGTTTACGCCCTACACATCATGTTTGGATGGGTGACAATGACAGACAATAGGATGAAGATAAAATATCTGAGAGTCAAGTTTCCTCTGAGTACGCTTTCACATTCTAAACATCAGGGTTGGATGGGTGAAACGACAGAAAGTAGAATAAAGACAGAATTTAAAGTGGCACAAATAAAATAAGTTTATTGACTTTTTTATACTTTTCGGTGAAGATGCTGAGGTGGTGGTTGTAATCCAAACAAATTCGAAAGGGTTTTAGTTACTCATCCTACCCAAAGAGAATTTTGTCTCTTCGAATTTGGCAACCAACATAAAATCGAAATGAAACGTCTTTCCGTACAAAGACTACATTACGCAAGATTTAATGACAATCTGAGATTGCAGACATTATTTAAACTAGCAGACCATATTCGAGCACCATAAGTATTTTCCACGCCATTTCATAAACTCATTTTTGTGAACGAATTTTTACATTTGTACCACTATTTTATGACGGTATATACATAAAAAGTTTCGCAGAAAAGAATGGATTTGCCAATTTAAACATTTCAAAGCAACCGATCTCTTTCCCATCTCCCATGGATTCTCCGGTCACGTCCTTACCTTATCCGACTAATTCCCTCAACAAGCATTTACATTCCACTTCAATCTCTAATCTGGGCATACAAAGAATAGTCAAAAATGCCTATACCTCAACGGATGTGATGTACCTAACTCTGCATAGGACGCTTCCCATGAGGATCTGAAGGACTCGGGAGGCTAGACATCGTTGTGGTTGTGGCCGTTGACTGCGTCGCAGATCTCGTGTTGATTCCTGAGCCGAAGGAGTGCATCGCGGTGCTGGAAGTTCCTGAAGTAGTTCCGGTAGAACCAGACAAGCCATGAGGCCGACGGGACCGTCTGTAACGGGTGCCGGGTAAGCCCGGCCTCGTGATGGGCTCATCCAGGTTGCCAGGCCTCTTCGACAGCAAGACCACAACCCGGCCCATGGTTGGGCGGAGGTGTGGATCGCCTTGTGTACACAAAAGCCCTATTTGGATGCACATGGCCACTTGATCCGCAGATGCTGAGGATGCCAATGCTGTGTCCACAATCTCCAAGCTTTTCCCTTTCTTGTACATTTTGTATGCCTATATATTCAGAAATCACACTGCAATACATAAGATTCCCACTTGCGAAAATTACAGAACAAGTGGCTGGGAGATTCATATATAATTCTAACTCAACTAGAGTATAAAAGAAAATCAGAAGCCTCAGTTTGTTTTTCCAACTGAGTGACCAATAATCCATCCATGTGCAAGTCTTGTTCAAAATGTCCAGCACGATTCAGGAACATAAGTACGTGTGTAACTTGACCAATTCTTTTTAATGCAACACCGCAGAAAAAGATATAAACAGACCTTCTAGAGTTGGGAATTTAGAACCATAATATAGATCTGAAAAAAATCCCTTTTTTCAGAAATGATATCTGTATTGTCTTGAATCTTGATCTACCAGACATGAATGGTGGACTGGGCTAATCACGATGCAGCCCTAACACAGGATCTACCCCAATAAGCTTGCTTTTGGCATTGTTTTTTAGTGTGTATAGAGAGCTTTTGATATGAACATGGGCCCACTTAAGCACGTAACTTGCCAATCTTATGTGCTTTGATATGGACATGTGCCCCCTTAAGCATGTAACTTCCCAAACTCATGTGCGAATCAAAAGATGGGTCACCCCATCTCACTCATTATCAATAAGGCCTCGAAGCAATATGAACTTCCGAACCACTCGGGTCCTCCTCACATGAATATATAAATACATCTAAAAGATCATTTGGCGCGACACCCACTTTTCCTTTTTCCTATTTACTTTAAAAAAAAAAAAGGGGAAATGTTTAGTTGTCAACACATGTTGAATCTAATAGCATTTAAATATTGCTTTTTGCGTAGCACATGGTTGGTTTTCCACAAAGTGGACCCAAGTAGCTTGAAAGAGTCAATTTAAATAATTCCTCTTATGTTTCTAAATATTTATATTTGGGCCCTCACCTCAAGATTGAAGTTTTAAGATGTACAAGTAGGTTCTGATTTTCCTGGCTGAGAAAAAAAATTATCAAGGATAAAATTTAGATTGAAGCCACATTATTACAGGGTTGAAAGACAAATCATCCACTGCATCCTGATTGAACATAATTTGCACACGCGTTTACAATTAATTTTCTCAAATCAATCTCCATTCATTCAGGATATATGAATCACTAGCACAGATCATTTTCAAGAGGGAGTTTAAATTTATTATTTTTGTGTATACTGTGGGAACTAATTGAGTCAAGTTTTGATACTCATGCTATCCCCAAAGAAAAGAGAGTGCATTGTTTGCGATTCCTCCAATATTTATCAAAAGAAGTTAGAACAAGGATGCATCATACTTACCCAATCAAGCATATTTTGTGCATCGACATCCAAATTAAAGGAGCTGTTCCTTTGTCCAGTGATCAACTCAAGAACCACCACACCAAAGCTATATACGTCCGCTGCCTTTGACAAGCTTCCATGCATCACATATTCTGGAGCCATATACCCACTGTAACCAATTATAATAATCGCAAATCATCCCCTATATTCTCAACTAAAGACAAATTAAATACTCATATAAATAGAAGAAATCTACTTGATCAGGGACCAAGACATTGACAGCACTGAACAACAGATTACTACATTAGTAGGGATGCTAGACCACTTACTTGGTACCGGCCACACGTGTGTTGACGTGTGTTTCGCCTTCCGGGAAGAGGCGGGCCATCCCGAAGTCCGCGATTTTCGGGGCCCACTTGTCGTCAAGGAGTATGTTGCTTGCCTTGATGTCGCGGTGAATGATGCAGCTGTGCGAGTCCTCATGCAGGTAAAGCAAGCCACGGGCAATGCCCGCGATGATGTCAAACCTCCTCTTCCAGTCAAGCAACTCCTTCTTACTATTGGATTCTGCATTCAGACCAGTGAATTCGCCACCAGGATAAGAATCACTATAGCTTTCACTTCTACGCATTCAACTAATTTAGGAGGGAAAAGTATGCAACAACTATGTCAAAATGGACTCCAAAAACATGGATCCAAGGAACTTTTAAAGTTGAGAACAGTGAGGTTATTCAAAATAGATGGACATTGATTACTTCTACAACAATGAACCATGCATCAGATCAAGGAAAAACAGAGTAAATAAAATGGCTTTCAACAAAGTGATTTGACTGCCAAATCAATATTATTAAGCAAAACGGCTTTCAACAAAGTGGTTTGACCGCATAATCAACATTATCATACAGTTCGAGGCTCCAGTAGTTAACAAATACTCTTGGAATTTGAAACACAGCCCGCATTATGTTTAACATTTCATCATTCATTGCCCAACCGCATTTTGACATCAGATCTGACTCTTATTGAATAGTCAACAGTCATCACGGAAAGGAGCATATGGCTTCATATAATGGCTTTCTAGTTACAGAAGATTTACATGTGTCATGTGTGAGGGTATTGGACCATTCCACTCCACCAACAAAAGAGGTGTGTGTGTGCACGTGGGTGCATGCACGCACGTGTGAGAGAGAGAGAGAGAGAGAGAACCCGCCTCCTATATTATGCTTACATACATAAAGGAGATAACTCATTGACTTGGTTCATACTCTAACTATCATAATTTTACTGAAAATGAAATTAAGGCAACATTGCAGATAGATGACCTCAAAGGACAATGAAGACTTCAGAGATGACATTGCTTAACTTATGAAGGTAACTATATGAGGTTTCCTTTGCTTCTACTTGTAAAGATGAACTCCAATGGTGATTAAATCTCTATAGTAAATTTGCAATTAGATACTTCTACCACATTTCTCGAAAGGAATTAGAACAAGTATCAGTTAAATGTGAGTTTCTATTTTCACGTTAATGTTTTTCAGATGAAATATTGAATTTAAGCAACAGAAGTTGACCTAGTAGTTAAGTCTCAGATGAAAATCTTCATTTATCAAGGAAAAAGAGCCTGCCCAAAATATGTGAATCCCCACTAAGGCAAATAAAGAGTCTGTGCAGATTATGTGACTCCTCACTAAGGCAAATGTAATATTCAGTTTATGAGGTACCCATAAGTTTCTCGAGAGCATTTAAATCTAAACAATAATAACTCATCATTTATCCCTTTTGCAGAAACTCACCCCACAAAAGATTGTTTATCGCAGGTAAGTTTGACCACAGATAAGAATTTTACCAACAACAGCCTGGGACTGACCAAATACACATAAACATCCTGGAATGTTTCTTTATTCATCAGCACCATCTTTGAACTAACAAAAAAACATATACAAAGAGCCATTGGGTACACAAGATAAACGAATCAAACTCATGTGAGGAGTAAGGACTGCCACATACATATTCGGATAGTAAGAAGTCAAAATTCAAATTAAAATGTGAACTCCTATGGCAAACTGATAAAAACAAAGACTTGACCTTCTACATGGAATCATCCTGTTACAAATTCATGTAAGTTGACAGAGACATCATATATATCAAAGAAACTTTAACATGACAACTTATGGTGGAAACAGCGGTCAAACAATTGCAACAAGCAAGCCATTTCAAATTTAAAAGGTATTATCAAGTCTCAGGAAGAATCAGATATCAGACTTAGTTGGTAAATTACTTTAGAGCAGCATTTTATTTTATTTTTTCCAATCTTAGCTTGGAAACCAAATGGCTGTCGAAACATTTTTGTGCTGGTCAACTGTGTACATGACATTTTAGAAGAGGACCAGATAGGGAAGCATTTACAAAGATTAACTGATACTTACTGAACAGAAGCTTGTCAAGGCTCTCATTGGGGACATACTCATAAACTAGCAATTTTTCTGCTCCATGAGCACAGTAACCCAACAAATTTACAACATTCCGGTGCTGTACACGTGCCAGTAACTTTGCTTCATTTGTAAACTCCTTCTTCCCTTGATTTGAGCTATGAGAAAGCTTTTTCACCGCAATTTCTCTCCCATCTTCCAACTTTCCCTGTAAAGAAACAATTGTAAGATAGATGAAGTAATCTCCAAAATTTATGTTTGATTCCTGAAAAAGCTGCCTTCTATTGGGTTGAACATGTAATGTAGGCTAAGCACAAGAGCAGCTCAAACACCATCAGCAAGAAGTTGAATAACAAGATAGGCAAGCAGAACAGTTGAAACATTTGAACTTATATTAATTCCTCTACTCCCTCGAGCACAAGTTCATATGTTTTTCTTCAAAATGCGTAGAATTAGGAAAACAAGAGATCAGGCAAGCAATAAAAAACCAGAGTGACCATGTCCAAAACTCTCAGTCACAGCAACATCTAGAAGCAGGTTCTTTGCAGGGAAAACGAGAGATCAGGCAAGGCATATAATGTAAACTCTCTTCATTGACATCCTGGGATCATCAAATTCACAAATCCTTTGAGAAAAATATCTAAAGATGCCACATTGGACAGCACTATTATCGCCGTCTCTTGAACTACCAGTAGCTACTGTTACTAATAATTAGCACATAAACTCCAGATACCAACATCTCTTGAACAGACAGACTGGAACTGCAACTAATAGCTAGTGCCTTAAACCAATGACCATACCCAATTCAATCTGTTGACATACAAGTTCATCAGCAAATACGATTTTGAGAACCCAAGGCACATACTACAAATATCCCTAAAGATGTATAGCATTCTCACGCCCGTTCCAGCTATTCTCACTTTGATCAGATTGACTCAATCGCGAGCAAGCACAAAAGAATAAAAAGACAACCCCACAATTTCACCATAAATTTTCCATTCCCACTCCGAGCTCGAGAATCAAAGGGCAATCCACTCAGTACATGAGAAAGCAACTGGAACTCTAAAGCTTGTAGCGAATCACGAGGCATAAGTCACCGACCCTGAATACGGGGCCAAAACCACCCTCCCCGAGTTTGTGGGTCGGGTGAAAATCTTTCGTTGCAGCAACCAACGCGTCGAACGCGAAATGCTTTTGCTCTTGGGCAGCTATCCTCTCCCAGTCCTCTTCCCCTTGCCCCTCTGGTGAAGGCAACGGCAGAGATCAATAACATAATCAGACAATCAAACGGAACAAGAAATCGCACGCCAAGTACACGAAAGGCGTCCGCCGGAAACAGAGCCACCCGGGTCTCTCCATTCACCTTTGCTCGAGCCCAATTTGAACGTCTTCAGAAGATTATGCATGAAGTTCTTCGATTTACGCATGCTTCTCAGGGGTTCAAGAGAACCAATCCATGAAAAGACGCAACCCAGGAAAAAGGAACAAGAACCCACAAATACCAGCAGCTTTTTCAGCCAAAAAGTTCGATCAAAACTGGAACTTGGCGGCAGTGAAAGACGGCGAAAGACGAAGGGGACTGGCGCAAGAACGGATCTTTTCTTGTCGGATTTCGCGCAAGGACTGATTTTTTTTCTTGTTGGGTTTCGAGCACACAAAAGAAAAATGGGTGCGCGAGATACAGCGTCTCCGAGCCCGAGCGAAGCCAAGAGGCTTCGGTATGAAAGGCGGGGAGCGGGCGTGTTGACCCAATTGACGACCGGCGAATTCCGCCATTTCTTCTTTATTTATAACTCCTTTCTTTCCGTGCGATGGAGAAATGTCAACCCCAAGAACGGGCTCATCATCACGCCGAGGTTGCGTGTCTTTTTTTAGCACGAGAAATACCGAACCGAAAGCGGAGTCGTTTTCTTTAACGTGAAAACTTGGACCGGATCAGGGCGAAGACGTCGCAGAAGCGACGATTGCCTGCACAGCTGGAAGAGCACGAACGACGAACGCGCTTTCGGATTGCTCGCAGGATGTTTTTCCTCTTCTTCTTTTTTTCTTTCGTGCATGTGCGGGATTCAATTGCCAACCGCAAATTATCATTCGGACGACGTTAGTCTCGCTTGGAATTACGTCATCCTCGTAACTTTTTTCATCGATTTTATCTGAACTTGGCTCGACTTTGGCATTTTGAAGATTCGATCTTTCGAATATCCCCCATGTCAAAAGTGCGGCATAGGGGTCCATTGGGGTCTGAGTCCAACTTGGGTAAATATTAAGACATCTTACTGTTCTGCTATGGGTGATGGAGATCCCAGTGGTTTCGGTATGGATTGGGTAGTTGGTACTGCAAAATTCATAAAAGGGTATTTGGAATAAGTGAAGGTTCATAGATCTATCAAAATTGATCATAAATCCATTTTTTAATCGGGCTAAATTGTTACATAGGTAAGTTATATTCAGTACATGGATCATAAATTGATAGAAATATTATATGGGTGTTAAATGGGTCATGAATGGGTTTATATCTTATTTAAACACAACCCACTTCTATGACATTATTTTCATTCTCTCTCGTCCTCATTTAATTTTGCGCTCGCTCACTTCGCGATATGAGTTTTTCTGGATTGAGTTAAATATGAAAGTATTTTAGCAGTATGAATTGAGTTAAGTCAAATATGAATCACTAGATTTGCATTACATAGAAATAAAATAAATGAATCTATTTAGATGGGTCATTTTCAGCCCAACCTGGCCCCTCCATTATGATAGTTTAGTGAAGGCTATATTACTAAATCATTTTCCTTTTGATTATTGGACAGCGAAAGCTCTGGTCGTTCAAAATGAGTTGACATTTGTGAGGTTTGAATTCTTGAAGTGATGAAATTTCCTTATAATTGTCAACATCTTTAATGGTCCAATTTCACAATGTTTCGAGTTTCTATTACCAAAATTTAGGAGAATTCGTACTTTTTTCACACTAAGCAACATGACGAGGCATGATTGTGAAAGTTGATGTTGGGGCACGTTTGTTTGAGCTTAAACGAAAGTAAGAAGCACTTTCTATTTTCTCATTAAAATCTATAGTATCGTTTCAATTCAAGATTAAACAAGATTATGAGAAAAAATTATATCTAAATCTATGTTGTGAAGTTGTACATTTTGTTGAAAATTTCAATCATTTCGAATTTAAAGAGAATAATCAAAGACCGCGAATCGTCTCTTCTTCTTCCTCCTTACGATTCTTCCTTGGCAACTCGCCCAGAGAAGAAGACGGTTCTCCTACCTGCCGAATTCTGGACGCGCAAATTGCAACGTCTTCTGGATGTGACAGCACTGCATCTTTTATTATTATTGTTGCTGCAAAGATCGAATCGGGTCTCGTCTTTTCTTTATATATAATTCAATTTACTCTGTGGAACGTAAGGGAGGAATTGCCTTCTTACGGGGCAAGTGGATTTAGACAAGTCAAAGTCAAGGAAGACAGCCCCTGGTTTTTTCCAGGGTCCTTCAATCTGAAACCTAAGACTTCTCGTGTTTCTTCCTCTTTCGATGAGTTCATGCGTGACGTGGCACCGAGTGGAATGAATCTCGGAGAACACACATCGTCTTTACCCTCGTCTTTGTGGGGGATTTTCTATGGTCTCCCCCGAGATCTGTTCTGCGGAGAATTCATGGACCTTTTTTTTTTTAATCATAAATAGATAAATCGGAATCATTGATCTGAAAATCTTAGTATCTGTGCATTGCGGCATTCCATAAATTAAAAGACACAAATTCGACTTAGATAGAACGACGATAAACTGATTTTTTAAAAGCATGACAGCAATCTTTTAAAAGGACCATTCGAGTCAGCAGCAGCAGCATCTTCAGGCCTTGAACTTGGCTTAGCACTACGTTAATGTGCAAAAAAATTCAAACCTCATTTTGAAGCCCGATCAGTAAGAGGAACATGCTTTTCGGCTCGTCTGGATCGACAAAGCATTCCCCATTCCATTTGTCCCAACCCAAATAGATGGAATTTCTTAACAATTTTTTTTCTTTTTCAGTTCAGTAATGAGAAAATAAATTTAGGCAAATTCACGGTTGAGGTCGGTTCGATTCGAATTTCTTTTTCTTTTTATTTTCCCTTCTTCTTCTTCTCCCCTACGTTCCCAAGAAATATAGAAAATCATTATAATTCATCAAGAGATCAAATTCAAAGATTCAATTCGAAATTGATATTATACGACCCCGTTCTCCTCTCAACTCCATCAACGTCTTTGTCGTCACCTCCAAGTAAAATCCAGTCCAACGAGCTCACCTTATTCCGCCTCTTCCGGGAGAACGCGCCGTCGTCTACGGCTCCAATAGGACCAAAACTATCCACTCATTTCGACTTGTACAGTATCAAATTGTCGGTTCTCGGACTTCTGTTGCTACACCGAGAAAGAGGCAACCAATTGCAGCCTTGAATCCTGACCAATAATATCAGAAATCCAGACTTTGCGGCTCACCTAGGTCAAGCGTGCCACCTACCATGACTATCCTGCACCAACCTTCCTTCGAATCCATCACTATATCCAATTATATCCATTTTCAATTAAAACTCAAGATATCACTTTAGTAACAAATTAGATATCTTAAATGTTTCATCTTTTGTGAATACTCGACATAAGATTCCTTGCCCATGAAATGTTAACGCGTGCTTAATATATACCATGCGAAAGAAATAGGAATTTTGATCGAATTCCTGTTCAGAATGAATAAAAAGGTCGAAACTAAGAGAAGATTTAAGATTTGGTAAGTTAAATATGGAATTTGTAGAACAGTTTTTTTGATGGGTGAGGAAAATAAAAGTAAAGTAATGAAGGCGTCAGGCCAATACCAAGAAGGACGCCCTCAAGATCGCTTGATAAGGTGGCCTAATCGAGATGCACAAAGTCAAGTTCGAGCACCAGCAAATCACCAAATCAGAGAGGGAGGGAGGGCGAAGAAAATTATTTTTGTTGTTTCGAAATAGTGAAAAATGAAGATGAAAGTATGGGAATTTGGGCTCCGTTTTTCACGGAAATTAATTTTCAGGAAAATAGTTTTCCAAATTTTTCGGCGTTCGTTTCACGGAAAATGAATTTTTTGGGAAAAATATTTTCCGTGAAAGGAAAAAAGTCTTATAAATTAAAGGAAAAGTTTTCACTTTTTAAAAGTAAAAAGTTATTTTTTTCATCTCTCTTACTCACATATCTACAAATCCTTACTTCTTTTCCCCTTTTTTTTTATTTTTTCTTTTTTTGTTTGAATTATTTTTAATTTTCTTTTTATTTTTAATTTATTTCCTTTTTCTTTTATTTTTCTTTTCTTTTTCTTTTTGCTTTTCTTTGTTTTCCATCTTCTTCTTTTTTTTTTCTTTTTTTGGTAAAGGTAATTAAATTAAAAGAGGGGAAGCTTACAAAAGATCGGAACCATAACCCACACTCGACCGGTGGCGGCAAAGTGAGGGGGATCCGATGTAAAAGAGCACAAGGCTACACGATAAGCGACGAAACTCCTAAGGAAGAAAGAAGACAAACGGAGACAACCTCCGAACCTCCTGCACTCTACCTAAAGGCAAAGAACGGAATTACAACGAGATACGGAAAAACAAGAAGGATCAACGGAGACCGAGGAGAAGACCGCCGGATCAAAGCCCCATCCTCTCGAAGCCGCTTGTTCCTCGGAGCGGGATCGACATTCTTGAAGGTACTAACCTTGTCCTTAACCACCTTAATTAGGTGGTTTTTGAGCCGGAACGACAAGGGATTCACCTCGAAGATGATTGCATTCCTCTTCTTCCAAATGAGATGACAAAGGGCCCCGAAGGAGAGCCGGACAATTCTATGATAGAAATCATTTCCAGTTAGGAACTTTCGAGCCCAAGAGAGTACCTCACTCCAGCATTGATTTCTCCAAGGAAGGTTGCATCTCGGCGGCCCAAAAGAAGGCCGGAGAAGTCGAGATGCGACATCCGAAGAAGAGATGGTCTCTAGAATCGGGGACTTTGCTGCGGGAAATGCACATACACTGAGAAGTTAATGCGCCCATAGGATAGAAGCATACTCTGCGTGGGAAGTCGATTCTTCACGATAAGCCGAGGATGAATGATGTACCGAGGAACAATGGCATTGTCCCAAATCAAAGGAGCCCGGTTAACCGGAGTTTTCTTACTCCTAATAACATTCCAAGCGAGATCCAACCGAGAAGATGCCCGATGGATGACCGCACCATATAAATCTGTCATTACTTAAAGACAAGTTCGGGAGGGATATACCCCATCTCAGTAAGAACTCCTTAAAGGACTGGCCTAACGGCGAAAATAAATCAGCAACCACCGCATTATCGGGAATATGAAGAGCGGTTCGAACGATGGAGGCACAAATGAATCAAGAGGGCCACACGACAACCAATAGTCATGCCAAAGGGACACAGAGAAACCATTACCAACCTTCCATCTAAAGGAGGAAAGTTACCTCTAAGCTGGAGAATTTTCTTCTAAGACTAGGAGCATGCTCTCGGGTTGAGGTGCATTCCAGAAGTTCCTCTTGGATAAGAAGATGGAGTGGATCCAACGGCACCACGAGAGATTCCTTGTCGGAGAAAAGGATCCAAATAAATTTTACCATTGAAGCTTTGTTGCATTCCCTCGGGTTTCGAATCCCCAAACCACCTTCAGTTTTGGAAGACAAACGTCTTCCCACGCAACCTTAGCGCCTCCCCGACCCAAGGCCGTACCTTTCCATAAGAACTGTCTCGTAATACGTTCAATGTTAGTTACCACGAGAGGAAGGAAGAGTGAAAACACTCGACCAAAAGGATTGAATGGCGTGTAGCACTGAACGGATGAGCTATAATCTACCCGCGAACGATAGAAACCGATGCGCCCACGATTGAATTCTAGCAGTAATGCGATTCGTCAAAGCAATGCAATCAGCCTTATTCAGTCTAGAGGAAATGATAGGGACTCCCAAGTACCGGACAGGAGTTTACCTTCCGAAAACCGAATGCCCGAGAGAATTCTATTCCGAATGGATTGGTCACCTCCGAGAAATAAAGATCTCACTCTTACTCTTATTCGGGTAGAGTCTGCTCCATGAGGAAAAGATGTCGAGGCCTCTCTTTAGAGTGGACACCGAGAACCAGTCCGCTTGACGAACGAAAAGACGTCGTCGGCGAAGAATAAGTGAGTCAATCGGACCGTTTACACCTCCGTAAGTATTTAAAGTCCTGGCTGGCCGTGCGGGATATCAACACTCCGGAGAATACTTCCATAACTAAAGTAAACAAATAAGGAGACATGGGATCTCCCGTGCGAGACCACGTCCTCCGCGAAAGAAACCATGAAGTTCACCGTTAATGGCTATAGAGTATGATGGAGACCGAACACAAGCCATCACTAGTCTTGTAAGCTCAACCGGAACTCGAAAGCAAGGAGAACCTTTTCCAAAAATCCCAATCAACAGTGTCATAAGCTTTGTGAAAGTCTACCTTCACCGCACACTTGGGGAGATACGGATGAAGATGAAAACCCGCAAAAGCTCTTGGGCAATGAGAATGTTATCTCTAATTCTCATTCCCTTAACAAATGCGTTTTGAACGACTCACAACACATGTAACACACCCGCTATCGATTTTTAGTAATTTATTCGTTCTGAAATCCCACTAGCATTGGAAATCTTGGGTTGATTACGTTTATCTCTGGGCATGTAAAGGGCCTAATTACATGATTTACGGAACATTGCAGGCAGCAATTTTTCTTTACGGATGTAACTCCTTAACTCTTCACAAGACGGTTTTAGAGAAAAAACGCAGAGAAAAATTGATGGAGAGGATCGGATATAACTAACGAAAGAATTCTATTGTTTAGCTGCCTTCTCTTCAGCGAGTGATGAAAGAATCCGTTTTTATCCCCTTCTTTGCTTCCGTGTCAAACTGTCCGATTCACATCGAATGGAACTAAGGTTCTCTCTTGGAAACTCTCCCGAGATCTCATAAAACTCTTCTCGGTTTAGAAGCTTAAGACGGGCTTTCACGAGCTTGAGTTTAGAGACTAATTGAAACATAGGAACTCCATACACCAATGTGCTCCAAGCACGTGAGACAATGGATTTGAAATCAGGTGGATGAATAACTTTAACGACGGCCGGTGAATGGTCAGATATGCCCGGACTAAGGAACGTCGCCTCAGAGAAGGAGAAGTCCTCATTCCACTTGCTATTTACCAACACACGATCAATCTTTCTCATCTTTCTGGAATTCCTCGCCGCCGATGTAGACCACGTATATCGAAGGCCAACAAATCTCGAGGTCCGCCAAGTCGATCCTGCTCCAAACATTGAGCAAATTCATCAAAGCATGGGATCCGGTTGGTGGAGCTACCAACACGGTCGGAAGGGTCCTTAATTGCATTAAAATCGCCTCCAACCACCCACGCCGTATCTTGAAATATCTCATTATAATGCTGCAAGTCTGCCGGTGAGCGGCCTACGGCGGACAAAAGTGTGCTCTCCATATATAGCGAAACCGAACAAGTAATACCAGAATCATTACACTTAAGACACCCATGAATTGCACGATAGAAATCGGAAGGAAAGAGACAAGCTCCGGGTTCCACCCAACCCAAATCCTCCCCCACGGGGGGGAGCAACTATAGTTTGCAACCCAACTCCAACCCCGATGAGGGTGAAGGAGATAGATTCAAAATTATCTTCGGGAACTTTAGTCTCAAGTAAGCCAATATAGCATAACTTATTAACCGCAACAAACGCCTAACTTCAGCACGCCTTAGCGGACAAGGACGCCCGATATTCCGAAGCCAAAAACATCCAAAAAACATCGCTTACCTCTTCCTAGACGCCTTAGCGAGCTTCTTCGGACCGACGAGTGGAGAGGGGAAGCTTCCGCATGTCGGCAAGGTGATCTTGTAGTCTTTCAGTCATATGGTTACTTGGTTTACTCACACGTTCGTCAGCTTTCGGTAGATCATCATTTTTCCGAGAGCTTGAGCTGGATACATCCTAAGAGGACTCTTGGACAATCATAGACAACCTTTAACGATTTAACATTTGATGGAGAATGCAGATCATCTTTCCCGACGTGCGTGGTCCTCCTCCAGGAAGGATGCCTTGGAAGCGACAGCAAGGAGCAGCTCAACTATACCGCGAGCCACGGCAAGAGACAGCATTGCCAGTTAGTCGTTGGCATAGACTGAGGCGAGGGCCGCCATGTTTTGCTTTTTTTTTTTCTTTTGTTTATTAGATTTGATGCTGTTCGATGGATCTAACGACGCGTGCTGCAGCTGCGACATGCGTGGAGAAAGGACCAAAGGCGAGAGGAAGAGGAGAGGAAGGCGGTTGTGCGAGGGAGAAAGGGCGAGAGGAAGGGGAGAGGAAGGTTGTGCGGCGGTGAGGAAGGGGATGAGGAAGGGGTGCGGCAAGCGGCGAGGAAGGGGGTCGTGCAGTGAGCAGCGAGGAAGGAGAAGGATCAAGAGGAGGAGAAGACGAAGGGTCGTGCGCGAACAGCGAGGAGGAGCAGTAAAGGAGCTAAGGTTTCTGAAGAAACTCAGAAATAATTAAAAAATGAGAGTCTGATGGGCCATCACGTATTTTGGGGGAGGGAAGTGACAAGGACAGGTGGGGGAAATGAACGGTGGTGGGGAGGGAAAGGAAAAAAAAAAAAAGAATTTGGGGGTGGGGGAATGGACCATGGTGGGGAAGGGAAAGAAAAATAAATTTGGAGATGGGGGGAAATGGATGAGGAAAAGAAGAGAGTGGGTGGATCTTAATGAGGAATTTTTTTAATCAAAAAAATAAATAAATAAGATTAAAAAATAATTTCAAAAAATAAAAAGTGAATTTGAATTAAAT
This sequence comes from Eucalyptus globulus, assembly GCA_014182545.1. Classification (NCBI taxonomy): domain Eukaryota; kingdom Viridiplantae; phylum Streptophyta; class Magnoliopsida; order Myrtales; family Myrtaceae; genus Eucalyptus; species Eucalyptus globulus. Next base: position 34,037,058 of record CM024723.1, read on the forward strand.
TAATTAAAAATAAAAATATTTATTTAATATATAACGTATCCTAACGTGTCGGAAATATCTATTTTTAAAAAATAACGTGTCGACGTGTCGTGTTGTGTCGCGTGTCCATGTCGCCGTGTCCATGCTACTTAAAGAACAAGTCACTTAACTAGAAAATTCTTATGAGGGTTGTACATGTTTTGCTTCTCTTCTCTTTTACTTCTTTTTAAAATCCATACAAACATTTTTTTAGAGTAGATGAGCGTTTAGCAACAATAAAGGAATAAAGATATGAAATAGGTTTGTCTAGATTTAAACGCAAATTCATATTTGATGGATTTATAAGTCCGTAAGTGATGCATGCCTAAAGGGTGAAGTCTTAGAAAATATTTTTCTTACCAAACTCCGGAAAATATTTTCCAAAACATTTTCGGGTTTTAACTGAACATCAAAAAATATTATCATTTTCCTGAAAAATGACTTCTGGAAAAATATTTTTTTGAAATTGTCAATTTTCCGCAAAATATATGGACCTTTGAATTACCTTTATTTGAAAGGAATGGTGAATGACAGGAAAGGAAAGTCTCCATGCAAAATTTCTATTAGATCCTCAGCCATTTAATCTATTCCACTGTTCCAACCCAAAAAAATTATTAGGTTCCATTTGGTAGTCCACATTTGAGTTCAAATAAGATAACAAATTATAATATCTAGTATTTGGCAACATTCTCCGAACGATATAAAGTTAGATATATTGAGATAGAATACCAAATAAAAAATTCAAGACAAGAGTTGGTATAAACCCATATGTTATTTATCATCAGTTGAATGATGGAATGACAAATTTGGATATTGTTTCACCGGCTACCGACCACCACCACAACAATTGACCATGATCACCTCCGACCACTGCTGATCATCATTGCCTCCAACTACCATCAACCATCGTCACGGCAAAACTTATCGCGTTCCAATAATTAAGGACGAAAATGAGAAGTTATACGTCACATGGTTATTACAATAAAAGAACTCAAATCCTTTCACTACTGCACCAAATCCTCCAATATCATGGTCCACATAAGAGGCGTGTCCACGCCCATCATTTTCTGCTCCAACGTCATCCACCGATCGATCTTCGTCCACCTCATCTTCGTGCGTCGCTGCCCCAGGTCATCAGCTTCGACAATAAGTGTGGCTAGAGCTTCAAGCGCGACGACCGCCACCCAGTTGCCACCCAGTTGCCACCCCTCACCTCTACATCTATCGCTACTATCTCATCTGCCAAATCGATCACGCCTACCTCCCTTGGTCCACCGCTGGTGACCCAAGGCTCATCTTCACCGTTGTCCGAATCACCTCAGACGCGATAAAGTTGAGCATGGAATATGGCTTGGAAGTGAAGTTGGACTAAAATTTAGAGATTACATCGACAAAATTAAAAATTTGGACGCGTCACTATACATTTGATCGAATTATGCTATTACCCCAATCTATTATTCCAATTTGAGAGTACGAAAAATGTCATTTTCTCTACTCCCAACACAAAATTGGGAATATTGAGAATTGTGTGTCCAAATTTTTATTTTCTCCAAATCAACACTCCAATTCTCTCTAAATTTCCAATTCCACTCCTATTTCAGAACTCATAATTTCTTTACCTAAGTTTTCATCATACCCTTGGCTAGGTTTGGTAGTCCAATTTTGAATTCAAATTGGATAACAAAATATCATATTTGGTGTTTGACAATGTCCTCTGCACCAGATATGTCTAGATAAAATATCAAATAAGAAACCTGGGCTTAAGGGTGGAATAAGTCTGGATCGAATAAAAAGAATTAAAAAGTAACTGAAAAAATTTCTTCCAATGATAAAGTGATGGAGTGATGCATTGGGCTTTGTTGACCACCACGCAAGGACCACCTCCATGACATTGGATCATCGTCACTTCGGAACACCATCCAATTTTCATCGCTTTTGACCACCGCCAATTGTTATCGCCATCTAGCCGATCGTGCTCCAATAACTGAGGATGAAAATGAGAAGTTCTACGTCACATGGGTATCACCATTTAAGAAATCGAATTCTTTTAAGAGTGTGCTAGATCGACAATAGAGGCATGTCTGCCCTCATTACTCGTTGTGCCAATGTCGTCCACCTCCTTTCCGCCTCTCACTACCCTTAGATCGTCGGCTTTGACATCAAGTTTCCCCAGAGCTTGACGCATGACATCCACCACCTTGTCACCGCCCTTCCATCAACCATCGTTGCCTCGTCTACCAGATCGCGACAGCCGCTACCTCCCCCAGTCGCCAAGGCTCATCTTTGATTGTGTCTGAATCTTATTATACGATAAAGCTGAGCAAGGACTATGATCTAGAGGTGGAGATGGCGGTGGATCTAGCGAATTGGCGGTGAAGGAGACGAACTAGAGGCAGTTGAAGAGAACACGTTGAGCGGTGAGATTAAGATATCACGAGAGATTGCACTGGGCAAATGAGATTTTTAAAAATTTGAATAAATTTTGGATTGCACCAAACATGTGATGAGATTTTCTACAATCTAGAAGATATTTGGAAAATTTCTTATCTCACATTATTCTATCATGTTACAATAAATCCGAACAACCAAATACAGCCTTAGAGTATGGCAAAAGGTGATTACTATACTGTGACCAGCAACACGCGGATCATCACTTGCATGGCAACATATTAAAAAAAAAATGAAAAATAATTTCATAACTAATGAACTGAAGTTACTAGTATCGTATCGAATATTAATAAATATACATATGTGTAGACATTTTGCAAACCATTACAACAGATTTTGGTAAATGGAACATACGATTAGATTCATAGACATCTAATAAAGCATTAAAACATATCAATTCCTAATCACGCTTAACAAAAATTCAACGGACAGTTAACACCTCCTCATCTGTTGGAGAACGCGTTTCCATTGAATACTCTACCCATGCCAAATAACCAAAATTGTCTAAAATCGTGACATCTTATATTCTCTTCTTTAACATCCGCCTCGGTGGTGGTCTTTTTTGTGGAGAATATAACAAATCCATTTCTTCCAATGAGAAGAAAGCCCTTCTAGATACCTAAAATTGGAGACGTCAATTTTAGAGACTTTTCTTTAAAAATGAGACCACGATAATGTATTTATATAAATTTACAAGGAGGTGGACAAGAGATGAAAGTGAGGGAGTACCCGACTCATTAATCAAGACATAAGAGGGAGATTTGCTTGGTGCGATTGGCACCCAAATAAAAGGGTGGATCCGTTAGGTTCATTGGACAAAGTCTAAGCAGAAAAGAGAATCGACATTGGATGGCCAGAGTCAAAAGAGAAGCTGGCCCGGTCACCACCTAATCATGTATATAAAAGATAAAATACTGGAGTTGAACAGAAGAAATTGATATAGCTAATTGACTCGTACCCAATAACCATTTTGTTCAACAAAGTTAGATGAAATCAGATATGTCACGTCTGTAAAGGAAATATCGGTACACTCGGGCGGGCCTTCTTGCTGTTTAAATGATCTAAACTTCCGATCATCTCGGCCATGGGCCCGTGCTCATTTCGCTTGAGCTTTCAGCATGGCCGAAATTACTCAGGATTACACCTGGATTGGGAAGCAAAAGTTTAGATCGTTTAGGCTCGCGTAAAAGCAGCTTGAAACAATGATGAAAGCATAAAACCTGACACCCTTTTTTTTGGAAGAGACATTGCTGAACTAATTAATTTGCCAAAGGGGCATGATCGATTGGATCGCGCCGCCCTCAAATAAAAGAAACGTAAACAAACGGAACATAAACAAAACTCGAATTGGGTTATATCATTAACCTTTCCAATTAAGCATCGCCGAAAGTGATCCACGATGAAGAATGATTAGTGCCACTCTTGCTGTCCTTAGCTGCCCTCGTACCCCAAAAGTGCCGAGGCCTTTGCAATGACGACAGGGGACTTTGCTAATCGCACGTGGAGGAACCAGTTAGGACATCTTCAGTTAGGTGCCTTGAATTTTTTTTCAATTTTTCTCCCACATTTGGCGCCATTTTTTTTGCCTATTATACCTCGTCGGTTCTTCTTCTGGAGAGCAACATATTTAAATTAAGGTTCAATAATCGATAAAGCATTATTCGTTATCTAGAGATGTCCCACTCAAATCGAAATCGAAATGCTTCTTTTCCTCGTTTTACCGAATTTGATTGACCTTGTAGTGGAATGCTGCGGCAAAAAGAAGGAAAAAGGGTACCCCACAATGACAAATTGCTTTATCGATCCGACGTTCCTTCTTTCATCATTAGTCACATGTGTACCTAATCTTATAGATTCCGATCTTCAAATTTGAAACTGGATTTGTCGTGATTTATCTCCTCGATAATCCAACTTCCAGTATATTTTATACATAAACTTGTCTTAGTTGGCATATGTTGCATTTTATATGTTTATAATATCTATCATGGTTCGACCCAAAAAAAAAAAAAAAGTCCATCGTGGTATTATGAACAAATGGGATTAGGTTTCATGTGAGTCAGATTATGGGTTTTTCGCATCAAATAAGATTGAACACATATTTGCCCAAAAGGAAGATATACAAATGCAATGGATTTGGAAGACTTTTGGAAAGTGATGGACTTGATTACGTGACATTGATTGAAGAAACATACTAAATACTTAACTTTCTAGTAAATTAGTGGAAAATGAATATGCATTAGAAAAAGAAAGCCTAAGCATACATTCCATCTCACATTTGATTAATCAGTCCTAAGTGCATTTGATTTAGCTTTTCAAGAGACTTCTTTTGAGAAAAGTGAGTATTTGGTAAATATTTTTTGGCCACTTTGAGGTATGCCAGCATTGATAAGTCTGATTGTTCGAGGCAAGTCCTTGGATGCCTTGGCCTTTAAGCATTTTTGGAAGGCAGGTTTAGGTTAATGAATTTTTTCCTTTCAAAATTGCCTCCACTTGTATTTGAGCATACTAGTTGTTAGGGATGAGTATGGTTCTGAGTTAGAATCTACAACCTAAGAACTAGACCAGTGGAAAACTGTCTAATTCCAAGTTCAAAAGTATATAGGATAAGTAGCAGGTTCCAAAAATTGAGGAACTTGTAATCTAAAATTCAAAACAAGTTTTTATATTTTTATTTACCCATGTTTTCACGTGATTGTACATTATTTCATGGCTTTCGACGAGTGTATAATTTGAAAAAACTAGTCTGAATTTTCATTTTATAATTAAGACTTTTAGTTTGTTAATATTTATATTTTTGTGTGTCTAAATATAAGTTATAGTCGATAAAGTATAACAAGTGGTGGTCATTAAATATTATAATTAACAATATATGTATAACTTGGGTAGACTTTATAATCGATCTTAGAACATGTGATAGGGATAGGGTAGATTTCAGCTTCTAGAATATGCATGATAGGTTTAGGTTCCAAAAAATGATATACTTGTTTCAACGGGTTCCAAATTTCATGTAAAACTGTACAGAACCTGGAACCGCTCACTCCTACTAGTTTTGCTTCGTGATTGCTCATCTTCAACTTGCAAATCTAGAGTCAAACAGATGCTAGCATGGGGTCACCTAAGATGGGGCGACACTAGCCACGAGGCCGCGGCGACCTATTGCCTAATTTGCACGTTGGCGGAGTCTAGGTCCACCTCGCGCGCCACCGGAGTTCATATAGGGCTCATCTAAGGTCGCAACACCTCAGCAAGCCCTCACATAGGTTTGCGCCAACCGTTGAAGGCCATACATGGGAAGCTCGACTTCAAATGCCATACCTAGGAAGCTCAAGGTCGTGTGATTTTGGCGTCGCCTCACTTGAGGTTGCGCAATCCCAATGATCTATCACTTGGGGTCACTCAATCTCGACGGCCCTCGCCTCAGCGACCTCTGGTGACGAGCGTTGATTGAGCTTCACTAAGCTCTGTCAACATCTGTCCCCTGGTGCTTTTGCGAAGCTTCAGCAAGAGTTGCACGAGATCTGCTGCAGCAAAGGGTCGCGGATCGACGCCTTACGAGGTTAATGGTCGCCGCTGATGCTGGTCGCCTAGAGTCCCTTTGCTTGCCTGTCCCTGCCCTCTCTTTTCCTTTTCTTTTTTTTTTCTTTTTTTATTTTACTTCAAAATTTGTTTACACAAAATATGAGTCAACCAAACGCCATTTGCTTTCTGCAAATCGACCTCCATCAAAAAGAAAAAAAAAAATCTTCGGGAAATAGCTCTACATCCCCCAAAGTCGAACCGAATGCAACCACCTTATGCTGATAAACACTACAGGAACCCAATTAATGTGTTTAATTCAATCAAACTACTAGATACTAACGAATCAAAAAAAAAAAAGAAAAAAAGAAGTTCGTATCGGACAGTTGAACCATCGAAATTAAACTGATTTAGTTTCTTCTGACAATATGGCGCCACACCATTTATTATCTCATAATCTTTTAATTAAAAAAGAAATCTCCTCTTGACTTACAGATATTAGATTTTTATGTTTCGTACACGTTACTCTGCAAACTTACCTAAAAATAAAGGAGAAATATGATCAATATCTTCTATTTTTAATGAGTGCCCTCGCACCTACACGTCGTGGGAGAACTGGTGTAATAATTCACGCAAATAAATTATTTTGCAAAAAGACTTAAAGATATTAATATTAGTCCATCATCCCTGCTGTCTTTTCACATTTTAGAAAATGCTCATTGAGAAAATCCTAAAAGTAAAGGGTTGACTTCAGCCTATGCTTGACCTACATGCATCTCTTGATCATGATCAGGTATCCCATGACTCGAGCCATTTTCTTTTGAGGCCAGAAGACGAGCTTCTACAGTCGAAAAAGGGTGCACAGAGGCTGCCGACAAATTTACTCTCTTTGGCAGTACCTTAATTAAAAGATTGATAAATTTCGTAAATCAAGTCTAGTAGAATTGATCAATCAGAAGTTGGAGCACATCTTTATCCACGAATTTTATATTGATGTTTAGGATGATGTGTACAACTGGTGTTTTTAGTGCATATTCTTGTGCCATTTCTTTTTCCTGAGCTGTTGCTTTCATTATCCTTGATAACTGTTCTCAAGCAGATGGTTCCACTGTACTTGATTGTTGTTTTTTCTACACCAACCAAAGAGTTTTTTTATGCTTAAAGCATAATCCACAGGGACAGACAGCAATCCTTGCTTCCTCTGAATAGTTAATGACAATCCTTTTGGATGAGTGTTCATGTCATATACAAAACAAGTAGGTAAACTCCAAGACAGTCTAGGACAAAAGGAAAAAAAAAACATACACACAACATTACATACTTACAGATGATGAGCACACAGTGGTATACAAGTAGAGACAACTTCATAAGCTCCTCAGAATAATTAAAAAAAACCAAACCCCTCATGTGATGGAAACTGATGCGATGATGAGAAGATAAGGGGAGAGGTGATTTTACTTTTCCCCTTATCTTCCAAACAGATGAAGGCCATAAAGGAATGAACCGAAAAAAAAGTGTCCTATTTTCTAAAGGTTCCTAACTGGCACTGGAATCTTGGTTGGATCTCTCCAGCTATGCAAAGCCATGCCTACTATCACAACCTCCAAATGACAGAACTATAACATGACGACAAAGAAAAGGACAGCAGAAAGAGAGAAAAGAAGAAGAAAAAAGAATTCCAAATGACAGGGTGTTTCATCCCCCACACTAGCCTACATGCACATAACACCCACCATTACCCTTTTGCACAAAAAGTGTTGGTAGGCATAACCCAGAAAATAAAAAATTGGGCTTTTAATAAGAAGAAAAACGAAAGTCAAAAACATGAAGGCAGACGCTTTCCTCTTGTCCACCAAGATGAGACCAAATAGACCAGGACCAGGGGCCTCCCTCTCCCTGAAGGTGCATCCCTTAAAATTTGTTCGTGACATGTGCTTCACCGCCATGTCCAGTGTTGCCCGAATGCTGCTGGGCTGCTGGTATATTGCTTAAGATCTTTTGGCGGCTGATGACTCCAATAGCATAATCTGCAAATTTTCAGGACATTTGATAATGCTCAGTATGCCGACCTGACATTATATCAAATTTAGGATTAAAGACTACTGGTTAATCAAAAGTGATCATTTGATTCAAGAACTCCACCTTGACTTCTATGTCGCAGCATAGGCACCAAATGTCAATGTATAATGCCATCAGTCATGCTCCTAACTCGGAGTTCAACGGTCCTTAAATCGCGAAGATGTTGCAAGATCTCTTGGAGAAGATGCAATCCTTTATCGCCCTTCCTCAATGAGTTGATGCAGTGCTTTAGGAACTCCCTGTCAGCTTCCAGAGCCTGCAATCTCTCATATACATGGTCTACTTCTTCCTCGATCCCAAGCCTCTTGTCTTCCGCTCGGTGTTCATCCCCGCACGGCTCACCATCGAATTCTGTTTCTGCACCAACCGCATCAAAAAGGGGAAGCAGTCTCTTTGCCTTAGGGACCCCAAGCCGCCTGGGTTCCTGGTGATATCCATTCATTTTGGGATGGCCGTTCCCATTCCCATTAGCTTCACCATTCGACAAGTGATCACTGTGGCCGTTGCCGTTTTCCTTGTAGGAATGATCGATCATTGGCTTCACGTCCTCAAAATGTTGTCCTTCTTCATAGCTTATGCCGAAAAGCTTCTCTTCCAGAGCCTTGAGCTGCTCTAGAATGCACAACCTCTCTTCCTCAAAGTCCTCCAATGACTCCTCCAGATACACAACCGCATCAGTTGGGGTCTTCTCATGGTTTCCATCTCGGTCACCATTAAGGCCATCCTCCTCCTTCACTTCACCATTCAAATCGACTGATAACCTGTCACCATCCTCAGAATTGCTACAAGATGTGGATGAAGTTCGGTGTCTTCTCACAATCATCATATGTTCCTTGGCCTTGTACTCCTCGACCTTCTGGCGATATATCTCGAGCTCCTGTTCCAATTCTTCCTTCTCCTTTTCTCGCTTCACCATAAGATCATTCAGAAGCTGCAATGCTTCTTGGTCGTACTCGGATTGCTCTTCCATCATTCTCTGATACTGCAAGGCCTCCATTTGCATCGCAGCCTTCTCTTCTTGGAGGCGGTTGATCATTGCCATGGTTTGGCTCGCCGCAACAGCAGAAGCGCTCCTCTCTTCTTCAAGTTCTTCATATAGAGCATGCAAGGCCTTCCTTTCGGATCTCAATGCCGTTTTCAGCTTCTCGATGGTGAGAGTACCTTCACCACCTTCAATATCACTGATCACACTCCCGTCCAACGACTCTATAGAATCTTCCGTCCCAGAGTCTCTCCTGTCTAGAAGTAGTAATCTCCTATGCAGGCTATCAAAGGAAGTGGGTGTATCCGGCATTTTCTCATCTTCAATATTCTCATTACTCTCCATACACAATCGCAATTGACCATTATCTTCTTGCTCGCTCGCTCCAAGCGAGACAGTTTGGAATTCGATATTTCCATCAATTTGCATAAACCCTATAACCCACAAGAGAAAAATGGTATAAGATTAAGAACAAATAAAGAGCCATTTGCAAAGTCCTTCAGTTGGCAAAGTACTCTTAAAGCTTACCGTGATCGAAATCAGTGCTGAGAATGTCATATCTAGTGGAAGAATCTTCCTGTGTGCACTGAAACGAAGAGAATGATTCTTGAGTATGAATCTCATCGACTGTTTCCTGATCAGGAATCTCTGTCCCGATTGAAATCTCTGCATCAGTCTCATCGTTCTGTGAATTATACTCCTCTTCGGCTCCTACATATATCATGAAGCATTCTCAATTTTTGCACACAAATTTCACTGAAGCAAAACTATAGAGTTCTACTCAGACTATAACAATTACCTGGGTGAAAGTCTGAACTTTCGAATACTCCTGCCTCTTCTGCAGTTCCTTGAAGAACATCATCACTTCCCACCATGAGAGTCCCAGTTGCTTGAGTAACAGTAATTTGCTCATCGCTTTCCTTTTCTAGTGCATGATGTGAGACATTCTCATCCAATCCTGCAGCTTCGGAAGCATCGGTCTTTTTGAGCTCCTTGGTTTCGAATTCTAACATCAAGCCTTCACTCTCAACGGAATCGCCCTTAATCTTATCCTCCACAACCTCATTCTGCTTCTCAGGAGAGGAGCAGAAGTCCAAAATGACATCCTGCGGTCCACAGTTTTCCTGTTCTTCCTCTGTAATTGTGTACAGCCCTTTCAGTCCCACCGGAATCAACTCGCACTCATTGTTTCCGATGTAAAACTCCAAGTGACGAGACGAGAGCCCAGTTCCAGCCTTTGATTGGCCTTTTCTGCCTCGGATTCGAAGCATGCTCCGATCAGTCTTCTCAGACAAATGGCTGTCAACAATGAACACATTTCCATCATCCTTGGTAATGACTCCGCGCTCCTTCTTAATCTCCAGTTCGACCTTCGCATCCTCATTCTCCACCATTTCTTTAATACCAGATTCTGATGAAGGCGACGACCACTTGTCCTCCTCCTCCTCCTTTGGCTCCATTTTAACATCCCTATATGTTTGAGAATATTGAGAAACCTCCACAAACTCCCACTGGCTAGACGAGAGCTCGGTGATGGCCGCGGCTTGGCCTTTTCCGTCACCGAATTGAAGCATGCTCTGATCATTCTCATCAGACACATGCCTCTCAACAATGAAAACATTCCTATCATCCTCGGCAATGACTTCGCGCTCCATCTCAGTCACCAGTTCGACCTTCTCATCGTCATTGTCCACCATTTCTTTAACACCGGATTCTGATAAAGGCGACGAACACTTGTCGTCCTCCTCCTCTGGCTCCACCTTAACATCCCCACATGCGTTACAATCTTCAGAAACTACCACAAATCTTCCAGTTTCTTCAATCCCCTCATTGTCTTCCTTCACAAACAACTCCGATCCGCTCCCGAAATCTCCATCCTCACCATCCTCTGCCTCTGTGACAAAATACCCCTTCTGGGTATCATCAAGGTTATCAGAACAAGACTTGATCGAAGCACAGGGAGAGAAGTGGGACTTCTTCTCCACGCTCGCTCCACAGCAACAGCAACACTTCACCTTCTCATCTTCATCATTCTCAGCCGGACCGATTTGCAAAGAGGACGAGCAATCCTCGCACATGTCCTGGAGCTCTACTAACTTCTGGTGGTCGAAGCAGTACACCAGCTTGGAGATTTCGCTGGCGTGGCTCTCGCAGACAAGGCCCCTGTGATGGAGCTTGCTCCTGCCGGGCTCGAACAGATGATCGAGCCTGGAACACAAGGCGCAGGGCCTCTTGAGGCCGAAGTAATCGGCGAATCGGACGATGACGTAAGAGAAGAGGGAGTTGAGGAGGAGGAGGCTGATCAGGGTCCATTCAAGAATGGCGTAGATCAGAATGAGGGTCATCTTGTTGGTGTTCCTGTGAACCATGGTCGCAAACTTGTTGGCTGCCATTGGGATGACGATCAATATGTACTGTACAGACTACAGAGAGAGAGAGAGAGAGAGAGAGAGAGATTGTAATACAGAGTTTTGTTTGCAGAGAAGATGGGGTTTGGACAGAGACGAAGAGAGAGAGAGAGAGAGAGAGAGAGAGAGATGGGAATGGTTTTTCAAGAAAGATGATGATGAAGGAAGACAGAACCATTAGGAGGAGAAACAGAGGGGAGGAGTCGCTTTAATGGAGGAAAAAACTTAAAAAGAATTTGGCAGCACCATCCTCCAAGCCACTTTTAACCTTCTCTTGATCTCGCAGTTGCCTTCCCAATTTTCATTGTAGTAGAGAAGATACCAGAAATACATATACATATATAATCTTGACAATTCTTCTCTTTTTTTTTTTTATGGGGGATTTCTCCTATAATCCCGTTCTATATGATCAATTTATTGGCAATACTTTTTCAAGAACCACGTCACATTTTTTTTTATCGATTTAGATATTTACATGTCGTAAATAATTATTCGCATTTAATAATATCCTGATCTTGAGATCGCTCGGATTTGGTAGAAAATTTTGGCCGTCAATGCAAGACGTGTGATAAAATATCAAATCTTGGACATCACCCTAATTTCTCCGCAAACCCTTAGTCCAAGCAAGAATTTCTACCTTTACGGTCAAAATTTTAATCACCACATTAGTTTTTACGAATTTCAAATACTTTAGTAGATGGAAAGATAAAAATAAGGGGGAACCAGTGGGCCTGCCAGCCATGCCCCCCTAAATTGGTGGTCAGTCTTAAAGTAAAAGTGTGCGTGTGGGGGCCGGACTGATGATGCCATTGCTGGGGCTTGTTTCGGAATTCAAAGCCTATTTCTTTTTTCCCCCTTAAAGATGCTTCCTTGGTAGATCATGCGCAAACAATTTATCACAAAAGTAATGCCTTTTACTTTTATGCATTTGCCACTTTTTAGAAGGAAGAAGAAGAAACTGGGTGAAAATAATTTAATAGTTTTTACTAAGTGTCGTCTTTCGAATCATGTATAGAGAGAATAATAAAATGTTTGGTCGAACGATGTCATTGAAATTTTTTGGATCGAGTTACCTACTATTGCAAAATGTTGGTAAATTTTTTTTATAAAGTTAACATTACTTAAAAAGGAGAGAGCATGTGACATACTGATGATGTTTTGAACTGCTCCCTAAGGATACATGTAATTGAAAGTGCTAAGAGCACAAAGCACATAGTTTTTAGTCTATGCTTCAAGGACTTGAAAAGTATTTAATTCGAGGTGGCATCCTATGTCGATATAAATGCATTAAAACAAAAAAATTCCGGCTATGTTTGCCTTTGAGTATGCCATCTAATGATATAAATTGCTAGACTTGAACTCTCCTCATTGCAAGAAGAGGTTTTGATTGATAGGTGGGGAGGATGAAATATCGTCAAAAAATTGCAATACTAGGCTTGCCGAGTAAAAGAATATAACAAAACTAATCACTCTATAAATATCAATCGGTCATTTCATCACACTCTTGGAGGATGATGACCTATCATTTGAAGTCCTGATTAGATTTTAAATCACAATAGGAAATGTTTACAAGAGAGAATCTAAAAGTTTGAAAACCATGGAGCTCAAATTGAAACTATGCAATAACATTCTTTTTAAGAGAATGGTTCTAAGAATTCTATAGAAGCTAAATATTTTCATTTTGACGGGTTAAGAGATTTCAAGGGAAAAAAAGTCGTGCACCCATGGATTTCAAGAAATGAAGCATCTTGACAATCGCAACAATCCCTTGAGCAAGAACGTTGCCAATTCATCCATTGGCCTCCCTCTCACTACTCTTATGATTTTAGAGTGTTCCTCGAAAATCTTATTAATCTGGAGAAGATATGCCATGACCTTGTCACACCAGAGTGCCACCACAATGCTTCCGCAAATTGAAAGTTGCAAGTGTCAAAAAGTGTGATTGATCAAAAAAATCAGTGGCTTCTTTCACAGGTGCAAAGCCTTGTACAATTGGGAGAGATGCAAGTATTAGAAAGTGATTAAATGCATGCCATTGTCACAAATAAAGCATGAGAAGATAAAGTTGTTAACAATGACATAAATGAGTTTTCTAGTACATATCGTCTTGAGCAAGTTACCAAATATGATGAGTTTTTGCATTGAAACCAAAATCAAATCAAAGGGTTCCTCAATTCAAGTAACTTTTTCATTTTCTCCTGGAGTGAGTCTATCTTATTGAAAGGGTGTAAGTTTCCTCAATTCCTTATCCTGCAAACGCTACCAAAGTCATAGCATTACAAGGAGAGTCAGGCCATTATTTAAAATAAAGTCCATCATGAACTCTCTTTTGAAAAAAAAAAAATTGTTTCAAGCCTTTATTTATAATTTCTCATATTAATTCTCTTTAAAAATGCAGTCAAACACATTCTGACTTTGTCAACAAAGTATATCTAGGTCGAATAATTGGCTCAATAATACAAGTACACATTCTTGTAGACTATATACGAGAGGTTTGGTTTTCACCGTCTAAACCCACAAGTGATGAAAAACGGTGTGTTCATTTCCCACAATATAAACCTGCTTAGCCCATCATCGCTCTTTTCCAACCATCAAATTCCACTTGGATGATCACGCCCTCATCATCTTCTTTTTGACGAAAATCGGAAAGCAACAAATATCAATAGAATATAGAGTAAACCAGGTCACCAAAATCACTAGCCTTTCTTGGTCTATTTTTCAATATCATGCCGGAGGCGGTCGAAGGCTGCACCGCCCAACCCTACCTAATCAGCTGAATTCTCCATCCGCTCCTCATTTCCAACAAAGATTCATTCACGTTATCTATAATATTTCAAAACGATATGAACACACTCTTGGAAAAAAAAAAAAAAAAAAAAAAACGGGGGACATATTCACCATGGAATGTTTCAGTTGAATTGCTTTGAGTTGGTGATGGTGACAATCGGCATATCAGTCCCTATTCGGTAGGATGCTATCAACTTTTGTTGTGCCTTGTCCCTTCAAATTGCTTTTGCTTTTCTGAAGCATCTATCCAGAGTCCTTGGGTCTTTTCAGATTTATATATCGAGGTATCCGCGCCTTGAATCCTAGGCTAGCTTAATTAGCTGCTTATTACTTTTACTTAGATATCCTATTTCCTAATAAATTGTAGCCTTTAGGATTGTTTGTTGTGTCTTGTCTTGATGTCTGAGGCGAGGAAGAGAACGAATACCAACACGGCTGCTTATGATTGAGTGTAGGAAGAGAATGTTTGGATTATGCTAAAATAAAAATTAGAAAAACTTACATGTGGGATATCATGAAATAAATCTTTCTAAGAACAATAATTATACTATCAATTTTTATAAATATACTGGAGAGATATTTCAAGGTGTTAATTTGATTTAGAGCTAGGGATGCGTTTCGTTAGATTCTTAAATTACACACTAAAGCTAAATTGAACTTTTCTAAATGAGCTAAAGAAAACATCCCATAAAGTATGCAGACAATCTGTTCCACTCTTTTCCTCTTTAATTTGCTTTCAACTCACATGTTTTTGGACCAAATCCGAATGATTATGCAAACAACCCTGAATTTTTCCGTACTTTTTATTTTACTCAAACCATACTTTTAAATGGAAAAAAAATTAAAATTTGGGCGGACAGCTAATGTGTGGCCACCACACATATTTGAATAATCAAAAGGTTTTTATCAACTTCATTTAATTAAATAACAAAAAAAACTTCATTGAATTAAATTTTCTCCTGATTTTTATCCGCCTCTTATGGCCCCATGTTCTCTAGAATGGTCCACCGTTTTGTGCACGCGTCTAATTATATTTAAAAGGTGGGAAAATAATGATAATAAAGGTAAAGAAAAGAAAAGAAAAAGAAAGTTTCAAATTCGACGACTAATCAAGGAAGAAAGATTTGTGCAAAGACTTGGCTAAATGGCGGTGACTGACTGATCACTGTGGTCCGAATTGGAGGGCGGGACCAATGGAGTCTGCTTTGCCTTGCTTTCATATAAAGACATATATAAATATTTCTCAACTGAGCTAGTAATTATAACTACATGAAGTGTTTACTTTTGCTTAATCTTTTTTATGTAATTCTAATTATACAATACACATCAATGGGCCCCGTATCTACATGTTCACTATGATAGCATTCATACCGCTTGTGGGCAAGAGCATATTTGCCTATTTTATAGGGCATTTTTTTATTCGAGCGATATCATTACATGGGGAGTTTCTAATCTTCTGGAATCATATTATTATTATTATTATTATTATTATTGAACATCTAATCTTCTGGAATCATATTATTATTGAATTTTGAACTTGGATTGCGTGTGAATTTTCTTGAACATCTTGTTGTTTAGTTTAGCTGATGACTAGACAGATACGAGGGAGGCCAAATCGGGGACACCGTGGAGGCTTAGGGAGGATAAGAGAGGATATATGGTAACCTAGAATTTAATATATTTGCTGTTCAAATTGATTATGCCTTATGTTCGTCATAATTAAAAAGTTTCATGGTGGTTTCTATTCACAGAATTTAATTTACCAAAGTTCCGTAAAGAGTAAATGATATAAATAATTCTTGAACTTTGGTTCAATATACAATATAGTCTCTGAATTTTAACCCAATGAGCTTTATAGTTTTTGAACTTTTAATTTTTTCAATATGATCTCTAGATTTTTTGTATATATTCAATTTAGTCTCTGAACTTGATTTAATGGAGGATAACATTGAACATATTAGTATATTTTAGGGATAAAGTTTATGTATCAAAAGTTCAGAGAATACATTACACATTGGTTAAAATTCAAGGAATATTTGAACAAATTATAAGTTCAAAGTTTACATTACATATTCAGTCAAAATTCATGAACTATTTGTATCATTATCCCTTCCGTAAAATATAAGCTATAAAAATTTTTACGCATAATTTAATTTAAGACTTGTGATAGAAGGTAGAGGATGATCGATGCATGGCAAAAATAATGGACCCCTCCTTGACAAATGCTTATGATATATGCTTTTAAGCTTGGAGATGGTTCGACTGTCCTAATCTGCATGACCCATCTCACGACTACGAGCCTTCTTTTGTTAGGTCTTATTGATCATTTACGACCATGACATTAATCTGTTCAAAAGCACTTGGAATTTCCAAAGCCAAGCCTTCATATTAAGTTATGAGGAAAAAGGTTATGGTGCGACCCTCACCATGAATTGAGAGAGTAAGCTCTGGTATCAAAGTTCACTACAAATTCTACAGTTAATCTTGTCTATTTCATTAACATGTTAATGTGGCATATTTTACTCATGTTAAAGTATTGCTGCCGTGCTCTCATTCACTTCCATTTACCTTTCGGCCCTACTGCTTAACTTTACTAACAATAATATGTAATTACCGATCTTTCGTAGTTAGATGGTACCAAGCCCGTAAGCTAGTCAAACAAGAGTTTGTAAGCCAAAAAAAAAATTTGTAACTTAATTGGAGAATAGCTGATAAGTTACAAAAATAAAGATTTGTAATTCTTAGTAAAGTTAAGCCATTAAGAAAGGTAAATAAAAGTTGATAATCAATGAGAGAATTCTTTTTGTCAGATTTAAGAGAAACATGAAATATATAAAATAAAATAAAAATGAATAAACCTTACTTAATTGGAAGGGAGAGGTGGGGAGTTTGAATCCCCACCTTCTCGGAAGGGGTTGGGGTGGGGACGATTTAGTTTCAAGTATAGATTTCGACTCTCACGTCCTGCAAAGAGGTAGAATAAAAGTCTAAGAGTGAAGTTAGAGTAGGAATAGAGTAGGACCGACCAAAAAACAAAAAATACTCAAACAAGAGTTGGTAACAGAAACTAGTTGGTAACTTTAAGTTGGAAATCAATCTAATTAAGGATGGTAATTTTTAAAAATATATTTGTAAACTCTAAAAATTGGTATGTAGGGAAAATAAAAGTGGTGCCTCGAAAGAGATGTTGCTGAATTTGATAACTAAATATATGTTCATAAGCAACTAAAATGAGAGTTGGTAACTCATGATAAGTAGTAACTTAATCGAAAAAAAGTTGGTAAGTCGCTTAAATAATAGTTGACAATTTCATACAATAGTTGGTAAAATTAAACCATTTGTTAAAAAAGGTAAACAAAAAGGATTATAAAAGATAAGAGAATGTATTTGTTCACTAGAGATAAACAAAGGTGAATGATTTTAAAAACAAAGAATGTTGATAACTAACTTAAATAAGAGTTGATAAAGCAAAATTTGTTGATAACTTAATTGGTAAAAAGTAGGTGATCGCTTTAACTAAGGTTGGTAATTTTAAAAAGAGTTTGATTAAAAATACTGATAAGCGAGACCAATAAAAATTAGTGAAATAGAAAACTTGGTTGAAGAAAAGAATAAGCCTAGCAAACAATTCAAATGAGACTTGGTAAATCAATTGGTGACTTAATGAGCCAAAGAGCTTGTAAGACATATAGATATAGATTGGTAAGTTCAAATGCAAGTTGCTAAATTTAAAGCATTTATAATGAAGACAAATAAAAGTTGTTGAAAGTTAAGAAAAGTTAATCAATTTAAAAAACCAAATAAACGTGGGCAATTAACTTACATAAAAGTTGATAAACAAAGCAAGTCAGTGATTTAATTGGAAAAGATCTGGTAAGCCATTCAAATAAAAGATTAGTAATGTGCTGGTAAAAAATGAAAATAAATTCAGTAAAAAGATTTTGAAAATATCGGAAATTTGCATTTTGTCAAAAGGAGTTGATAATGTCATAAAAGTATCGGTAGGTTATCAACAAGTTATCGGGAAATTATGGTGCATTTAATAACGTTTTTGTTCTGGAAAATTTTTTTTTTCAGAAACACTTTTTTTTTTTGTTTCTAGTATTGAGAACAATTTTTGAGTATTTGAACGCATTTGGTAATTATACAAAATTTATATTCCCGAGAAAGAAATGCATTTGGTACAATCTCATATATTTTTATGACTTAGAATTTCTTTTAATTTATTAATAATTTTATTTCATTTTTATTCTTTTCTTTTTTTCTTTTTCTTCTCCTTGCTCCAATCAATCGCCAGCCGACAACCACCTAGAGAAGGGCAGCAAGGTCGGCCTCAAGGGAGGCTTGTCGGCCACCGGCGAGGTCACCCCAAGCCTCCCCCTAATTGGGCGAGGTGACCTTGCCCAACCACTGGCGAAGTCGAGCCTTACCATGGCTGGGCGAGTCTCGGCCAAGGTGAGGCCAAGCTTCACCCTCACGGTGGTTAGGCGAGGCTCGGCCTCATCAAATCTAGGCGAGGTTGAGCCTTGACCAACCACGGCAAGGCTTGAGGGGGCCTCACCGATGGCTGGTGAGCTCGAGGCAACCTCACTAGAGGTCGACAAGGCTCCAACGAAGTCGTCGGGCCTCGTCTGGCCGATCGCCGGCCAATAATCGACTAGGGGAAGAAGGGAGAAAGAGAAAGAAAAAAGAAGAAGAGAAAAACAAAACTTTATTCTTGATTCTTGTTTCTTAAATTGTTTCCAAGAACAAGAAACGATTTTTTTTTTTAATTTCTTGTTTCTGGTCCCGAAAACAAAAAACTTACCAAATGTGTTTCTGTTCTATTTTTACTCCCGAGCAAATAAAATAGAAATACCTGTTCCCGGGAGCATTACCAAACACACCATAGGCGACCGATAACTTCTTTTACTCTTATCAATTCCTTAAAAAATCTACCGGCATGTAAAAAAATATTTTTGCTTTTTCAGAGTGTCTTTCTTAAAGTTATCAGGTTGTTGAATTCGGATACAATTTATTTTTCTTTGAACTCCATAAAATAAGAATACCGTTGATTTTTCTTTTTATCACAATAGCATGTGATTTACCTCAGATGCTACAATAGTATTTCTACAAAATTAAGTGACATGAGATTCAGCAGAAATCTAGGTAACACCAAAAAAAAAAAAAAAAAAAGTACTCACGAACGAGCTCCGGCAACAATCATGACGGTCCATGGATGCGACTGAGCGGCACACATTTATTAGTTATATATATACCAAAGTTTAGTCACTTTTTTTCCTTTGCTCAGAGACATGCACTTTAGGGGGACATTCGATCCTGACATTGTAGGAGACGCCCTCTTCTTTATTTATTATAATTACTATCACAAAAAAAAAAAAAATAGAGTCCTTTGTCACGTAGATCTACGTTTGATTCATATAAATGCAAGCTTTTCAAAAAGTTTAAAAGAAAATGTCTTTTTGCCTATTATGCTAATCTAATGGATTTGTGTGTATGAACATCAAAATTTTAAGTAGAGAGAACCCACAGAATCCACATTATCTTTGGCGCTAGATCGAAAACTATAGAATAAGCCACCCTAAGAGTTCAACTCGGTTTTTCAATCTGGTCACTCCAATCATGTTCCAATCCCCACTAGTTTATAAATTACGGTTCTATAATGACTCTTTCGAGTAATATTAATATTTTTTAATTTAATGCAAAATATCAACAAAAAAAATTCGGAATAAATAAAAGCAGTCCCGTAGAATCATGAAATTCTTTTTCAAGATCTTCCATACTTTAAATAACCACTTACTTTTTTCTAAATTTTTTAAAGGGAAGTAGACAATGGACGAGCATATATCCATGTATCTTGTACATCAACATAACTATTGGCAACCTAGCCGACTATCTAAATAATTTATCCAATTTTTGATTACTGATAAAAGAGAATTCAATTAATGAGACATTATTCTTATTCTGACGTGAGGGGTTGGAACTCTCACAGATCTTATGTCGGCAAAAATGAACGAGGAGCGTACGAATTTTCTAAGGACAGATTGACAAGCAAAAAAAAAAAAAAAAAAAACAGGGGGGGAAAAAAGAAGGGGGAAGGAGAAATTAAAACTCAAAATAAGTAATGAATGTCGCAATGATGGCGATCCAAGAGCGTTTCGAGCCTTTGAGGCGGTGGGACAGACATAAACATCAAGAAGCCATCATAGCAAGAAAATCAAGAACATCTCTCACCTTTATCTTTTTTTTTATTTTGCATCCTTTTCCCCGGTCCCTCCTATATTTTCGCTCCCCGCCGTCCCTAAACTTTTGTTTAAACTGATAAGAGCTTATATGAGATCACCCACTAATCAAGTCTCTTTTCCGCGCATCCAAAGGGTGGCATTGCGCGAAAAATTTGACGGTATTATGTGATACCTTGTATTAGCGTCACTCAACATGCCTTGATTAAAATTGGTAGTTAAAGCCAACCTACCTCAAGCACGTATTGCACGCGTGGATGCATTGGTGCAGCAAGGTCAAATATCATAAACTAGTTGTCCAACACTTTGTAATTAAGAAATGAATACATATGGTCAAAATGTTTGATTTCAGTGTACCATGTTTGTATATTGACTGGGGACATATTTGGTACGAAGAAACAAAAGAATGAATCGGATGGAATGGGTATTTATATTCGCCCGAAGAGATGGGCCGGTCAGTATGCACGAGAGCTGACCCGATCGCCTGACTGCTAAAAAAAGAAGAACACGTAGGAATCCGAAATAGTAGAGTCAAATGCCCAATGCATCCCACTAAGGAAAATGCGTGCTATTTCATGAGGAGAATGCAGTTGACATTCTCTTACATCTTTCAATCGATGGAGTGGCCCAATTAGCGTTCAATTTCACCGGTTTGAATGGAGACCGAATCGGCCTTTCACGCATGGAAGGACATGGGCCAGTTTTTTTAGCCCACTTGAAGTTTCAGATTGGGCCTAATCAAAGCTACATGTAGCATTTTCATGAGGCCATAGCCCAAGTTTTTTTTTTTAAATAAGTTTTTTTGGTCAAATATGTGTGTGTATATAGACTTAAGCTCTTCCTTGAATTTGAATTACCCAATTTACTATAAAATGGATGGGGTGTCATTCTGCCTCATTTTCTAAAATCCATCTCAATTTACCATTGCATGAACCGAAATTACTTCAATTTCCCTGGACCTGTAGAAAATCAGATTAGCTCAATCATAGTGAAACATTTTATATGTGATCTCAGAGTCGATCATCCGATATGCGTTTGAGGATCTGATTTGAGTAATTGGAACTTTAATTTAGGCTATTTAGGGATTAAATTGAGAAACTTTGAAAATAAGTGAGGTAAATCGCCAACTGTTTCTTTTCTTCTCGTTTTAACTTGTCAAAAAAGATTGCAGTGCATCCTGCGCCATGAAACGAAAAACAGCCAAAAAGGATAAGACAATCCACCCTCGCTATCTACTCTGCAGCTTGTACACAGAGAGAAAGAGAGAGAGCTGAGAGCTCGCCATGAGCTTCGTATTAAGCTCTCGAGTCCTTCACGTTCACGCTCGCTCCCTCCCCTCTCTCTCCCCATCTCGACCCAGAAAGACTCCCTCCATCGCTTGCCTTCTTCACAAGCCTCCTCTGAGTAAAAATGCTGCTTCAAACCAGGTGACGAATGAATCCGCCTCTCTTTTTTGCTTCTTTCGAAATTACCTGAACTTCGAATTGATGGGTTTTCTTCTTTTTGCGATCTTGATTGCATTTCAAGACACTGGCGAGGATCGTCCGGGATTGCTCGGACAAAATTGGCCTGCAAATACCTGCCTTAGCAATCCAAGTCGGAGCATTTCTGGCCACTACTGTAGTACCCTTATCCAGCCCACGTCCGCCGCATACAATTGCGTTGACTTAATCTCGCAAATTGTCAAAGAATCAAAAGGGTCTAATGGGTTTTGCTTTGTTTGTTTGATCTTGGAAAATATGTTGCAGATTGAGCAGCCTGCCATGGCGGTGACTGGAGTGAACGACGAGGAAGATTTCACTTGGATTCTGATACAGCTCGGGATTGTGGCCTTTTGGTACTTCCTCATCATGCCGGTGAGCGAAATCTCTGTTGGCTTTTCCATTATTTGAATTCTTTTGGTGAACATTTGCTCGCTTCAATCATCACCATCTTTGATTCCATTTGCAATTTTCTACGTCCGGGGAATGGCAGCCGATCATTATGAACTGGCTGAGGATAAGGTGGTACAGGAGGAATCTGTTGGAGATGTATTTCCAGTTCATGTTCGTCTTCTTGTTCTTCCCCGGGTGAGTGCCTTTCATGTTTATCTCGCAGAGCTAATTCTGATTCTCTGTTCGATAATACTTCTAATTCTGATTCTCTGTTCGATAATACTTTTCATTAGCATCGACGGCATGCGCTTGTTCCGCCGGTTTAGGTCATCGGGTGCAACCAATCTGCTATTTAGTTCATGGTTAAATAAAACTTGTTCAAATTTCAATCGAGTTTCTTTCCGTTTCTAGTCTCCCTTTCGTCAAATTCGACTTCCACTCTATCCATCATCGTCCATCTCCTTCTAGTTTCCACTTTATCAGTCCTTGCGTTTCTGGTTTGTGAAAGGGGGCGAATTCGATTCATATTTCTCGTTTCACCCGCTAAAACCATATTCCGTTTTCGGTCATGAGAGTACTGATATCTACATTCGATGATTATTTCCTCGGAATTGTCTCTATTCCTCGCATGAAGTCTGCTTGTTTTGCACCATGTGTTTGGTAGGGTGTTGCTATGGGCACCATTCTTGAACTTCAGGAAGTTCCCGCGAGATCCATCAATGAAGTATCCATGGTCAACTCCTGAAGATCCTTCCCTAGTCAAGAATTCGTATCTCAAGTACCCTTTTGCTCAGCCTGAAGATTACGAATGAGAGCATTACGTATCCAGTACAGCTTCACCGTACCTCTCATCTTCTTTGCGGGTTACTGCTACTGTTGTAATTCGCTAATGGTTCTTGATATTCATCGTCTCGTATAGTCTTGTAAAGAATCAATGGGCAAAATGTACCTTTGCAAAAGTGCTCATTGAGTGTCGTACGCTGAGAGTACCACAGAGGCGACGCAGTTCTTATTAAGGACGGCTTATCAATGACGGCTCTCCCATTCCCGAACGTTCCTTAGAGCCTAGAGGATGTCGACCTTCTTTAGCTTATTTGAATGTCCCTAATACCCGATGTGGGGATGGACAGGACCGTCCCCGATACTTGAAGTGTTTATCCGGACAAATTCGCTCCATCCTGAGATTTTTGCTGAACCAGTTTGCTCAGTCCTGATTTCTCTGCATTCGATTGGGTTTAGCCGTGACCAAGAGGAGATAATAGTCATTCTAACGTCAATGTAAACAAATCAAAGCAGCAAGAGGAATACTAGGAACTAACTTTGGTTACTCATCTAAATAAATACAAGAAAATTGAATGGTGCTTGCCAAAAATGTCTCTCCCCATCGGTTGTGGACCTAATGTGACTACATGTCGAGAAACTCTACAGGCTAAACAAAGAAAAGAGGCATAAAAGGTCGAGAGGAACTGACTCCCCACACTTCTCTCTCTGCTTCTCGATTTTATCCATTTTTTCTCTCGATTTGTATTCGTGGATTTGCTATAAAACTTCCAATAAAGGCCATTGACAATATTTTTGAACCTTCGATCCTCGCATCGGTGGAAACCCTAAACGCATGGTTCTTGCCCGAGAGCAATTAGAGAGAGAGAGAGAGATTTTGAAGGACGGACGTGCGAAAGCCAATTATAGAGCAGATCACCATGGGAGCTCTCGATCGCAAACTAGTGTTTGCATTTGCTTTCCTCGCCGTGGCGGTTCCAGTTCTGAGAGCCAAGATCGCCGACTTCGACGAGGTGTGGCAGACGCGAGCCGAAGAAGCCAAGAAAGCCGCCATCAAGGCCTACGAGCCCGACCCGGCTAAAGTGGCCGAGGATTTCAACCACCGTGTGCATGAGTAAGTAGTCTCTCTCTCTCTCTCTCGGCCAGCAATGTTTCCCGCGTATAAATTGCATGCACGCAAAAGTTACATTAGATGCCAGAAAATTTTTGGAATAGTTATCTGACATTATGTTATAAATTACCTTGTCAAGCATTGATTCAATTTAGACTCGTTTAATCACATATTTTGTTATCATCCTAGATGAACAAATCTCTTTTGTTTCCAATGGATATGTGTAATTGAAGTAATCATGGTTTAGGGACATGCAAAGGAGTAATAACACGAGGAGGAGCTTGAAGAGAACAAAGGGCGGATGCTTGGCCACGAACCCAATCGACCGGTGCTGGCGATGCCGAAAAGATTGGGCCAGCCACCGCAAGAGGCTGGCCAATTGTGCCCTTGGCTTCGGCCGTGGGACGACTGGAGGCAAGGCCGGCAAGATCTACAAGGGTGACTGATCCATCCGACGACAACCTAATGAACCCCAAACCCGGGACGCTGCGCCATGCCGTGATCCAGCCCGAACCGCTGTGGATCATATTCGCCCACAACATGGTCATCCGTCTATCTGAGGAGCTCATTGTGACGGACAACAAGACAATCGACGGCCGCGGTGCAAACGTGCACATCTGCGACGGGGCCCAGATCACCCTGCAGTTCGTGAGGAACGTGATCATCCACGGCCTCCACATCCACGACACCCACCCGGGGAACGGCGGGCTCATCAGGGACTCCCTGGAGCACTATGGGTTCCGCACGGGGAGCGACGGTGACGGCATCTCCCTCTTCGGCGCCACCAACGTGTGGATTGACCACGTGTCCATGTCGCACTGCTATGACGGGCTGATCGACGTGATCCAGGCGTCCACGGCCATCACCATATCGAATTGCCATTTCACCAGGCACAACGAGGTAAGAAGGAAGCTGAAATCCAACGAGGATGACCAAATTTCTGTGATCAACATGCATATGATCAGCTAACAAAGATGGGTGGCAATGCGTAGGTGATGCTGTTCGGGGGAAGCGATACCTACTCAGACGATGCGCACATGCAGATAACGGTGGCGTTCAACCACTTCGGGCAAGGGCTGGTGCAGAGGATGCCGAGGTGCCGGTGGGGCTTCGTTCATGTGGTGAACAACGATTATACACACTGGCTCATGTACGCCATCGGAGGGAGCCAGCACCCCACCATCATCAGCCAGGGCAATCGTTTCATCGCCCCCCTCGATCCAAATTGCAAGGAGGTAAATCGATCGCTGCGGTTTCTGCATTCAGCATTAATCCTAAACTTTGTGCTTTATCCATCCTGATTGTCACGTAGTCTCAGTATACAAGTTTCAACATCTTTCTCGGGTTGTGATTAGTTCTGCCTGCCCGGATTGCTCATACAGTCATGCGCACATGAAGGTTTTATACACTAGAACGGGAAACTGTGCTTGCTTACGATGATAATGTCGCGGCACTGCATGCGTATAGACTAGAGTAATTCTGAGTTTCAGTCCCCGAAAGATAATCTCATCGCTATAATCTGAATGAAAAACCATGTATGATGTGCTGGGGCTTGGTCAGGTGACCAAAAGGGACTATGCAGCCGAGGATGTGTGGAAGTCATGGTCATGGAGATCGGAGGACGACCTGATGCTGAACGGGGCCTTCTTCGTCCAATCCGGGAGCCCGATCAGGAACGTCAACAAGAACAACGTGATCAAGGCGAAGCCGGGCTCGTTCGTGACGAGGCTCACGCGCTTCGCGGGCGCCCTCAACTGCGTGAAGGGCAAACCATGTTAGGACCCGCACGGTGTTGTGCGTACGCGTGATCGCGAAAGAACCCTGTTGTTGTTACGGAACAACGGTTTGGAGTTGTAGGTAAATAGTATATTCAGGGTCGGTCCATTTGGGTTTTATTTTGATTCGACTGTGCAGTCGACGAGTGTGTTTTTGGGGTCAAGAAGGGAGGAAATGCTGGACAAAAACCCCAGTTAACCTGCTGCATCGTTTTCTTGCGACATTAGAAGGTGTATTCCAAAATAATATTCTTTACCCTCTTCTCTTTTACGAATAGATTCGGATAATAGTCACGATTATTATTAGGTCCACCGTTGTATTATAAAGAACGTACGGCATCACTAGATGAGCGACATGTGTACTCGAAATAAGCTTTCTAATCGAATTTTTTTGACCGTCTAACCTAGCAAGATTATACGCTCATGAGACTATCCGGAACTTTGTTTGAGGGGTATCAATTGGACCGGGCCTAGAGAGATACTGATGGTCGAGTTTGTTCACATGAGGCTCGCTCTGGCCCGATATGGCCCATCATGCGTTATTTGGAAATAATTCTAGGGTGAGCCGAGAGATTAGGAAAAAGTAGAAAATAGGTGGAATGAAACTGGAAAAGGAGAAATGAAAACTCAAGGCCAACGTAATCATTCCATCCAATTTTGGCCAAAAGTCGGAAGTTGCGTTGACTTTTGCAGTTTTTCTTAATTTTCTGAGTTTTTTTCCTTCTTTTTTTTTTTTAATTTCTAGGGCCTCGATGATGGCCGGCAGAATTCATTGGCCACAGGCGAGACTGGTGAGGGTCGCCCTCGCGAAACCCGATGAGACACTTGCCTATGGTCGATGAGGGTATCACACCCCTTACTTGGCGGAGGGAAATAGGGAGAAAAGAATAAGAAAAGGTCAAAAAAAAAAAGAATGGGAAGAAAAATGATAAGACAATCTAAGGAGTGCATAAAGTGTCCATGTCGTCATGTAAGATGGCCTGTGCTAACTAGACCATCATGTTAGCAATTTCTTATCAATATTAGTTAGAATGACTATATTAAAAAATTATCAAAATTTTAAAAATATATTAACCAATTAGAAGTTTAAAACTAATTGATAACCGTACATTAAATTTAGGATTTTATAATATTCCTTGTGATGGCATGACTCCCAAAATTTGTCTAACAAGCAACTCATGTTGTTCAAAGATGTAATTTATCATATTCAAAAGTTTAAAGTGAAAACGAAAGCGCTTTTTATAATATAAGATAAACAAGTAAATTTCCTCCATAATAATTGAAATTTAATGAAATTTGCAATTAGGCTATTGAATTTTGACTTCAATTGAATTTGCAATAAGTCCTAATATTTAGTGAACTTTGACCAGAATTTAGTTTTTTTCCCACGATATTAATCCGTAGTGCCCACATTACAATGACATGGCGTCTAGACAATTAGCCAAAAGTGCGCCACGGCAATGACTAGTTGGATAGTAGCCGCACCCTTGTGAAAGCGCGTCATGTTGCAAAAAGAAAAATTGAAAGTTGTATTCTAATGGGGAATTGTAATTTAGATCCGGTGATTTGATTGCAAAATCTACTAAATTATAGTGATTATATATCTAATTTACTCAAAATATGAAACAGATACTTTGACTAGTAAGTTACAAAATAAGAGTTAGTGTACTACATTAAAAAAACCATATCGACATTTTTCATTAGCAAAATTGAATGGAGTTAACGGAAGAACTCAATTACTTTAATTTGACAATTTTAAAACTTGATTGCACTTTTTGCAAGTTTTAAAATTTAATTATACTCTTATGATAACTTTTAAAACTTTCGGTACACTTATTCATATAAAACAATTAGATTGCTAATGTTATCGTATCAGTTTTCGAAATTTGAGATTTCATTCATCAACATCCTCACACCTATTCCTTGACTAACACTCATCCAAGATGCACATTTCACATGGCATTTCGGGGTTATGCACATTATTCAATGATCAATCTTACGACCATTTCATTGACAAATTTATCACCGTCGAACTATTTCATGTAAGACTTTTACAGTGTCGATAGTCGGCAATGATAAAAGTAGGACCTACATTGATCAATCCATCCATCCATGGCTTAAAGAGTTGAATTAGGATCAGGGCTTTCTAGGCTGATTAAAGAAAACCGAACGGCTTTTTCAAAAAGTCAGAGATTTCTTCCCCTCGTGCCCCACCCTAACTAATGGAAAAGGACACCGGCAATCATCAAGAACGCAGGTGCCGAGTGCCCATCAAGATAACATGCAGATAATCCATTCTTTAAGCTTCTTTAATCACGCTTGATTACGCACCAAAAAACCCTAGAGATTATCTTGGTTCACATGAGGACTCTCCCTTCAATAATCGAAAGAACGTCTCCATCAAAGAGAGCCCCTTAATCACATACGAGCACGGAGTGTTTGGTGACATGCCCATCGTGTCCCTATTCGATCTGTGGCCGGCGCAGTAGACCTCACGAAAACAAAGCTTGATTGATCCCCCCGGCCTTTTTAAAAAGAAGAAAAAAAAAACCCTAATCAGTCTCCTCAATAATATACAGCAAGTCGAACCTAGGGTTTCCACTATCGTGCACCGAGACGGGGGAAAGGGAATTCCCCATTAGTTTAATGGTTTCGAATCTTTGGGATATCGCATAGTTTACACACGATGCGGACGCGATGCGATGTGACCTTGATCTTATAAAAACTTTCGACAGCCCCCCCATTATAAAAAAATATATATATACGGGAGCAGTCTGCTGCAAAAATCAACGCGAAGAATATTTCTCGGGCGGGAATATCCAAGGTGTGCATTTCTTGATTGGGCAGATGGACGTGAGCTGTCTTGTTCGTTCTCGTGCGTTTTAGGTAATGTCATCGGTTGTCGATCCAACTCAGCTCGGCTAATGAGGAATCAAGGGCATCTTAAGCACGTATTATTAAGGGGGGCTAACTCGAGTTGACTCGAGCAGATGGAGGGTTTCTGTTTGTTGATCTTGTTTATTTAAGCTTAGATGCTTTGGCCAAATCTTTGCTTAATCAGGCTTAGCTGTGTGTGTTCCCCTGAGCTTTTCCTTGATGCCAAACTGAAGAAGGAGGAGGGAGAGCTAATTGACCCAGCTGCGAATATTGGTACGATGTGATTGAAGTAAACAAGAATAAAATTGGTTAAGGAATTGAGGAGAATAAGGAATTAAATTGTTATTATTTGGATTGTTAACAATGAATTGCATGAAATAATAGCTTTTTCGCTTCTTTTTAGATATAAAATCCTCTAGACAATTGATTCCCAATACCAAGTTTTTAAGAAATTGTTTATTCAATATTGGAATACTATGTTGTTAGTGGGGGAATTCTAAAAAATATCTTAAACCTATTGCACTTATGTTAATTGGATCCTAAGCCTTTTTATATAACACTTTGACAAATTTGCCCCTTTTTGTCAAATGAAATTTTCATTCATTACCAAAATAATATATGATAGGATTATAGGAAATTTCAAAAGTCACATTAACAAAGCAAACTCTTAGAGTTCCAAAATAAACTAAAAACATGAAATCAAGGTACATCATTAGAGCATGGTTAACAAAGATCATCATATGCCCATCCTTCATGAATAGATTTGTGACTACATCCAAGCAAAAAAATTGGTGAACAATCACCAAATCACACATTATTATCAGTGATGAGCACACATTGAGATATCCAACTATAATTACAGCTTTGCTTTTTGGCAATGTGCACCTAGATTATGCATCTCCAACGTCATCACCGAACAGAGACAATATAAACATATATACGTTGAACAAGTTCAAATCTATTACATGTGAGAGCAAGTCCTTTAGAAAGTGCGAGTTGTCAAAACTTTTAACAAAAATATGTTGAATGAGCACATCGAAGCTATTGCAAACACTATTAAAATTGGAGGTAAGTCACTTATTCATCAAAACTCCTTAATTTAAAATTAAATAGAGACAAAAGCTTCCAGATATTAAAATTAGGAAAGCAAAACTCCTAATTCTAAAACTAGATCAGGAAAGTAAGGAAAGAAAACAAGAGGAGACAAAGGAAAAATAGGGGAAGAGGGAGAGATATAGCTCAAATCCCTCTCGTCCATAAGTTGAAGAGACGAAAAAAGGTTGAAACGTTTGGTCGTCCGGATTTAAGTGGAATAGGATTGGATATGATAGGATATGAAATCCTGGGATTTTTTTATATCCCGTCCAGTGTTTGGTGAATCGCAGTATTAAAGTCGGATATGTTCACATCATGTACATTTTTTTTTTTATATAAACGGCATATCATTATAAATGAACCTATATGTTCGTAAGTGAAGATGGTGAAAATATCTCGTAACACTATTCCTTAATTTATTTATTATTTATTATTTATTTTATTTTTCCTCTTTTTTTAATATTATTTTCATTATTATTTCTTTTTTTCCCTTTCATCATTCTTTAATAAAAATTTATCAAATAGTAAACTGTACTAACATATTTAAAATACAAAAATACCTAAAATATATAATAAATATAAATATTTAATTTATAGATTGAATGTTTATTATAAAATAGAATTAAAATTGAATATATAAATTAAAATAAGATTAATTAATTTTTTATTTTTATTTTTATTTTCTTAAATTAGAATTCAAATATTATTTATATTGAAATATAATTTCAATTTTGTTAATTTAATAAATTTGTTATTCAAGAAAAATAACTTTCCTATTATGGACATTAGAAATCTATCCACCTTTATCCCACCTCCCCCATAGGATAATTTTATCCCGTCTATATCCCCTTATATCCGACTTTATCCTATCCCGAGTGAAGACTCAAACGTAGGATTGGATAAATTATATCTATCAAATTTTATCCCGACTGCCAAACGCAGCCTTAGAGATAGAGGGGGAGAGAGATGAAATGCTTGCATGCACAAATTTGTTAATTTAAGCATAAATTTTATGATAATATGCTGATTAAGTCTTTATGTTCAACTTTGATCGAAATTATTAATGTGAATAATTAACATTTTATATGACATGGCCGATGCCGATAAATTTTTATTTTCTCTTTTTTCTTTGCTTTATTTTTTTTTCCATTTTCTGGACAACCCTCAATAAAATTTGGGGAGGCTATCGTGCCCTCGCTTATAGCCGACGAGGAATGTTAGGACGTTTGGAGTTGACGTCAGTGATTTCCGATCAAGTTTAGGTTTCGAAGGCTAAACCCACGTCCGGGCACCGTCGGTAATCAAAAGACCTCCACGTCCGGTTGGTGTCGGTGAGGGGACAGCCGATGGGGTCGCGCGGAAGGGGCGCACATTGAGGGAGGCCCCCACGCCCCCAACCTCTCCCACGACCACCCACCCCCTCAGAACAGCAGCATCTGTCGCAGACCACGGCCAGACAAACGCCGTCCCCGCACGAGGCCGGGCATCGTTCCACGCGTCCTCCTTCACGTGGCGGCGGGACCCGCGGGGAGCAGCGACGTTTCTCCTTCCTGCTCATCATCATCATCGTCCAGATCGAGATCAAGATCAAGGAGGCCTGAACTCACTCTCTCTCTCTCTCTCTCTCTCTCTCTCCGTCTCTTCTCTGAGAATGATGGGGAGCGATGGTGGTGTCAGTTCAGTTCCAATCCTTGCCGGTTTTCTGGAGCGGTCACGTCCTCCACCCCCGACCACACACCACCCCACACCACCCCCGCAAGCCCGCACCCCGTAATGATAAGGGGCCTATCGGGACTTGGCTCTGAATTTATCGCTAGAAACAAGGTCACAGACCCATCTTCATTCGGAAATCGGAACTTGAAAATAGTAATCAATAAGGGAATCGAGTCGAATCAAGTCGAGTCGGGTCGAATCGGGTTTAGTCCAAATGATTTAGCTAATAAAAATTCATTCGACGACACATAAGTCAACATACAAAATATCAGTTGGGTTGAGATAATCGGCATGGCACAAGCCTAAGACGAAGAGGGTGTGTAATGTGTTTCGATCATGGTTAATTTCATTTAGTTTGTGAAGAACACATTTTTATTGTAAAAGCCACTTGCAAAAGGAGCAATAAAAGGGGACTTGGCAACCAAAACCATTTGTAGTCTAAGATACAACATGCAAAAATTCAGTCAAGTCGCTCGAGAGGAAAAGGGTGCATAATGTGTTTCGAGTTTAGTTAATTTCGATTAAATTGTGAATAACACGTTCTTATTGTCAAACCCACTTGCGAAAGGAGCAATTGAGGGGGATTTGTCAACCAAAACCATTCATGAACTCAAGCTGATCATTACTAAATGGAGGGGACATTATTATAGGAACCCCACACCTTTTGCTTCTTCTATAACATGAGAACCTTGCAAAATGTTATTAATAAGTGGATCGAGTCGCGGTGATTTCGCTAATTCGAACTTGATTCGACATACAAGTTCAAGATCCAATATAAATTTTAGTTTGGTTGAGATCGATCTATATGACGCAAGCCTGAGACAAAAATAGCGAGTAATGTGTTTTGGGTTTGGTTAATTTCTATTAGAATGTGAAGAACAAATTCTCGTAGTGAAACCCACTTGCAAAAGGAGCAATTGACGGGGATTTCTCAACCAAAAACC
Organism: Eucalyptus globulus; assembly: GCA_014182545.1. NCBI lineage: Eukaryota > Viridiplantae > Streptophyta > Magnoliopsida > Myrtales > Myrtaceae > Eucalyptus > Eucalyptus globulus. The sequence goes on from CM024723.1 coordinate 34,069,707, forward strand.
ATTCATGAACTCAAGCTGATCATTAATGTGAAACCCACAATAAATGGAGGGAGACATCATTATAGGAACCCCCCCAACACCTTTTGCTTTTCCCATAACATGGTGTTTTCACCTTTTCAGTGGAAAACTAAATAAAGAAATAAATAAACCTAAGTAAACAGAAACCTTTTATGGAAAGTCCAGAAACTAAATCAGAAATCCAAACCCTGAGAATAATAATTACGAGATCCCTAAAAAAGAAGTGCCCTAAAAAGCAACGAAAAGGGACTTTTCCAATGTGGGAGAGAGGGCAACCCCAAACTCCTCCTCTTCCTATGGAGCCGCCTTCGTTGTACCTTATTTCATAGGTAATAATGATGTGGATGGGTCTTGCAATTTGTCTTTGCTATTTATGGTGATTTTTTTTTTTAACTCTTTTTAATTTTGTCTTTTAACCTTTCGAAAATCCAATTGATGTAATTCTTCCGTGAAAATTTATGATACCGTTGGCGACGTGGCCATAATTTCTATTACCTTGACTTTAGATTTGCCATTATGTGACTTTCTCGTAATAAATTTTTTCCCTCATTATTTTAGCCCAAAAAGGGGATAAAAAGAAAGAAAAAGAAGAAGAAAAAAACCACCAAAAATACTAAATTATGTCCATTATGACACGTTTACTTCAAAAAAAAATTATGACACCAAAACACAAAACCTATACCTGTATTACACTTTTACTGTAATTTTTTTTTGTAATGCGAAAAACCTTAAACTTATACTCATGTAATACGTTTATTTTAAACTAATTTTGTGTGATATTAAAAACTCCAAACTTATACTCATGTAACAAAATTATTATAAAATTCGAGATAGGTATGTCATGTAGATACAATTTTAGGGTTTTTTTTTTATCATTGGAAAAAGTTTTGTAACAAGTTTGAAGTGAATATGTTACAATTAGTATAATTTATGATTTTTTGTGGGTTTTTTTCTCAGAGTAAATTATTTACAAACTTGAGATGACAATTTACATTATTATTTTGACCCAATGAATACTGACGCGACAATCCACATAAAAAAACATGCACATAGCGTAACATATACTTAAGGATATATAAAGTGGATTGTCAAAGGTTCAAGCCTAGTTTGAACCCAACCAAAAAAAGAAAAAAGGGATCACGTTGAATATCAATAAAATATTTCGATATCATCCTTGCCTTGCATAATTTCTCTCAATAGGAACCTAAAAAAAATGAAGTAATATAAAAATAATTCACATTAATTAGTCGATATCTTGAAAAGCCTCCTTTAGCAATCAATGATAAGTAATACAAGCTAGTATTACATGCTCGCGAGCTCACGAGTTAGAAATTGCTTATGATTGGTATGTCTATTTAGCCTAGTCGAAGTACGAACGAGTTGTGATATTTCTAAAATCTTTAAGGAACTATGGCAAAAATTCGCCACCCTCGTGTTCTAATAAAGTCTCTCTTTGTTTTGTCGAAATAAATAATTTGAAAAATATTTTCTCAAGAATAATCACTTGTAGCACTTGAAATAATTAGACAATATATTTTTTTCATTATTGACAATAATTTAAGTTAAAAAATGTTAACATAATAATAAAAAAATTCATTCATCCATTTTTGTAAGCAATATGACCAATCATGTTTAGAAATATATTTTTCAAATCATTCATTTTATGCGAAATAAACGGAGCTTGAATAATGAATATGCTTTTGCATCCTTTTCTAGATAAAAAGAAGAAGAAATTATTAGTAAAAGCATTTATTAAGTCAAGTGTTTTAAAAAAGACACTTTAAAGATTCTAGGCGCATTCAATTTTCAAAATACTTGATCACATCAATCATAAAAACGGTGGATGCATTAGAAATTATAAAATTATCTTATTTGACTAATTAAGTGATGATTCAATGTCTTAAGGCATTTCTAAATAGGGTTAATATTACGAAAAGTCTCAGACTGATACATTTATGATAAATTTATTTCAAAATAATTTTTTGACTACAAAAATCCAAAATTGGTACACTTGTACATTTACGATCAATTTGCTCTCTACTAGCTTTCATTAAATTAGATTAACACAACGAAAATTTTTAAACTATTATGCCTATAAAATGAAAGATAGAACCCCAAATTAGTATATTTATCAACCGGCAAGTAGTGAGAGTAAAATTGTCACGAGGATACACTAGTTTGAAATTCTTGATAGTCAAAAATTTAATCTAAAGTGAACTTGACATGTATGTAATGATTTAAAATTTTTTGTGGTATTAACCATTTCTTTTAACCATACTTAAGTCGTAGCAATTCACTTTCTAAACCAACGATAGCACATATGATGGGAATAAGTATTACATAGGATGTTTATCTAATAGGTGTCTTCGAAGCATGGAAATATCTTACCTAATTTCGAGCTCATCGGACATTGCTCATCTCAATTATTAATTTCATTGATCTCATGTGGCCTTATTAAATAATCACCGACTATGATGCATATAATCCGATTGCTCATCTCAATAATTAATTGCATGGGTCCTATGCAACCTTACCAAATGTGCAAATGATCAACGGCTGTGATGTACACGGTCCGATGAATCCTCTGGAATTTTATCCTGGAGAGCACTTTTCAACAGAAATCCGATTGAAATGTCCGAACAAGTTTTAGCAAAAATACGTTAATACGAAAAGATAAAAAGAAAAAGAAAAAGAAAATGAAAATGCGTCCTTCCATCTTATCTGCTCGAGCTGTAGCTGCGATGCCTGGCGGAACGCATCGGAGCACGCGCCCTATCACGAGCCTTTTCCGTAAACATTTCACAAAAAAAACTATCATTATTATTATTTTATTATCATCATCCCGCCTTTTTATTTCCCCCCCATTATTTTTATCTCTATTTTCTTCATTTTTTTATTCTTGGGTCTCGATGATGATGACGACGACGATGATGAAGTACTCAAAGCAGTAGTGAAAAAAAAACCAAGCAAGAAAGAAAACCCTCCCTCCCCCATCCATGCCCAGATTCCTCCTACTCCTCCTCCTCCTCACTTCTCCGCTTTCTTGAATCCGCGCGCTCCGCCGTGCCCCAGATCCCGGTGACCCCTTCTCCGACGGAGGACGGCGAGGATGAAGCGAGAGCACCACCACCTCTATCCCCAGACGGACCCCTCCACCTCGGTCTCCGCCGCCGCCGGGAAGTCCAAGATGTGGGACGAAGACGGCTGCGGCGGCGGCGGCGACGATGAGCTCCTGGCCGTGCTGGGCTACAAGGTGCGGTCCTCCGACATGGCCGAGGTTGCCCAGAAGCTGGAGCAGCTCGAGGAGGTCATGTTCAGCGCCCAGGAGGACGGCATCTCCCACCTCGCCTCCGAGACCGTCCACTACAACCCCTCTGACCTCTCCTCCTGGCTCGAGAGCATGCTGTCCGAGTTTAATCCCCTGCCGCCGCCGCCGCAGCCGCCGCCCCCCGGCGGGTTCGGCGGCGGACCCCTCTCCGTCCCCGTCGCCGCCGCGCCGCCGCGGCCGCAGCCCGTGGGCGACCCGTTTCTCCCCCGCGCGGAGTCCTCCTCCATCACCACCGTTGACTTCGGGGCGGACCAGCGGATGCAGAGCAGCTGCGGGAGGAGCTCGCAGATGAACGAGCCGCGCCCGGAGATCGGCTCGTCCGGGATCGTGTTCGATGAGGAGTCGTCTTCCGATTACGATCTCAAGGCTATTCCCGGTAAGGCCGTGTTCGGCCGCGCCCAAGCGCAAGCGCAAGCGCAGACCCGCACCCGCCTCGCTTCTACGTCTTCTTCTTCCACCTCCTCGAGCGCCGTCACCGCCAAGCGCTTCAAATCCTCTCCCAGCGACGCGGCCGTCGGAGCCGCCCCGGAATCGAGCCGGCCGGTCGTCCTGGTGGACTCGCAGGAGAATGGGGTCCGGCTCGTGCACGCGCTCATGGCCTGCGCGGATGCCGTCCAGCAGGACAACCTCAGCATCGCGGAGGCGCTGGTGAAGCAAATCGGGTTCCTGGCGATCTCGCAGGCCGGGGCGATGAGGAAGGTCGCCACTTTCTTCGCGGAGGCGCTGGCGCGGCGGATCTACCGGGTCTACCCGCAGAACCCGCCGTTGGACCACTCGCTCACCGACGCCCTCCAGATGCACTTCTACGAGACCTGTCCTTACCTCAAATTCGCCCACTTCACCGCGAACCAGGCCATCTTGGAGGCCTTCGAGGGCAAGAGCCGCGTCCACGTCATCGACTTCAGCATGAACCAGGGCCTCCAGTGGCCGGCGCTGATGCAGGCCCTCGCCCTCCGCCCCGGCGGGCCGCCCACCTTCCGCCTCACGGGGATCGGCCCCCCCTCCCCGGACAACTCCGACCGCCTCCAGGAGGTGGGGTGGAAGCTAGCCCAGCTGGCGGAGACCATCCACGTCGAGTTCGAGTACCGCGGGTTCGTCGCCAACAGCCTCGCCGACCTCGACGCGTCGATCCTGGAGCTGCGGCCGAGCGACGCCGAGGCGGTGGCGGTCAACTCGGTGTTCGAGCTGCACAAGCTGCTGGCCCGCCCGGGGGCGATCGAGAAGGTTCTGGGCGTGGTGCGGCAGGTGCGGCCGGCGATCGTGACGGTGGTCGAGCAGGAGGCCAACCACAACGGGCCGGTCTTCGTGGACCGGTTCAACGAGTCGCTGCACTACTACTCCACCTTGTTCGACTCCCTGGAGGGCTGCGCCAGCTCGCAGGACAAGGCCATGTCGGAGGTCTACCTCGGGAAGCAGATCTGCAACGTGGTGGCGTGCGAGGGTGCCGACCGGGTCGAGCGCCACGAGACCCTCGCCCAGTGGCGGGCCCGCCTCGGCGGCGCCGGGTTCGTCCCGGCCCACCTCGGGTCGAACGCGTTCAAGCAGGCGAGCATGCTGCTGGCCCTGTTCGCCGGCGGGGACGGGTACCGGGTGGAGGAGAACGGCGGTTGCCTGACGCTCGGGTGGCACACGCGGCCGCTCATCGCCACCTCGGCGTGGCGGCTCGGCGGCCCGAGCGCCGGAGCCGCCCACTGATTCCGGCGGCCCCCACCACCACCACGACGGGGAGGCCTAGTGGTGCGTCGATGTGCAGCGCTGAGCTGGTTTCAGACGCTGACAGAGACACCCCACTCACCGCTTGTCTCCGGCCCCTCCACCCCCCGCGACCACCACAAAAAAAAAAAAAAAAAAAAAAAAGAGGGACCATCCAGAAAAAGAGATTGAAAAAAAAATTAGGAAAAATTGCTAGTTTTTTTCTTTTTAGGTCGAGTCAGTAGCGCTTTTTCTTTTTTCAAACCCCTTTTGTAACTTTTTTTTTTTTTTTTTTTTTTTGTAATTTCGAGGGACATATTCAAGAGGGTCAATGTGTAATTTATGGGTGCTGTAGCTGGTGTGGTGTAATAAGGGAATGGAACAAAAGCTATTTTCGGACTTGTCATTTGATTCCTGCTAGTTTCTGGCAATGAAATGATGCGTTAAAACAAAAAAGGGTCCAAGGCCCTCATTTTCATCTCAATTTTTCTCCTTTTCCTAGCTCCATCGAGAAACCTAACGCTCGCTTTCCGATTTGCTAATTGCAATCTCTTCCTCCGGTCTGGCTTTTCCATCCGCCGGGACCGAAAGCAAAACCCGAACTGGCGCAGACGACGAGGAGGAGATAAAACGCTTCTGATTTTTCGCTCGATCTAACACGGGACGGACGTCGCTGTCCGAGGCTGAGTTGGTGGCACGAGGAAATGAATCGGGACATGGTTCTCATGGCCGACCGCTTTATGATAAGGGGGGTGTTTTTTAACTACGAATTGCGGGGAAAGCGAAAGCGAAAAGCATGGGAGGGGTGAGATGGGGAATGGGAAGTGGGAGACTTTATACGGGCTTTTCTCCCTCTCTCTCTATCACTTTGGGATTAATGTTGAGTTTGGGATCTATTTGACTTTGAACTAAAACACGAGAGGAGTATCCACTAAGTACAGCTGCTACTCATACATTTACTAACCTTACTTTTGGGTTCGGAAAGGCTTTCACACTCGCATCATTAGAAAGTCCCCCCTCGCCTTTTTTATGTGCGGTTCTGCCGCTTTCGAAACTTCGGTCCCCCCTACGACATGTCGAGCCGATTGTGATCATCGATCTGCGTTGGTCCGACCGTGCGCCCACCCTCTCTAAGGCCGAATTCTCCCCCGTGTTGGAACGTTCATCGGGACGTGTTTTGTTGTCGGGGTGTCTCGATTCGACTGATCTATGATCTGATGAAAGTCTAGAGCGGAATTTCAAAGTGAAAAAAGAAGAAGAGGGGAACGTATTTAGGGACATGTCATGTCATGTCGCCCAAGATATCAAGAGGTCAATACAGGCGTGCTCGAGAAGCTTAGACAAAACTCATAATTAAGAGGGGATCATTTGCTATTTACGTAGCTGCGAGTAGTGCGGCGTCGTTTCCTCTTTTGGTAGTTGGGTGGCTTAAAGCATATGTTCATTTAACGTTCTACGCAAGCCTAGCGTTTGAGATTCCACAAGCCTGAAAATGCCAAAGGAGGCAAAATAAGAGTCAGTAGTATTTTCGATGACCCAAGTTGTGACAAGACAACACACTCTAGAAGATAAAAGCCCAAATTCTGAAATTCGAAATTCGGAGGAACAACGCATTTTCCCCACTCGTACACCCCATCCGCGTGAGGAAACATCTCTTCCAGAACAATCGAGCAATCACATCTAGATTTATAGTACCAATACTAATTTTGATTCTAAAAGGCGGAAGTACTTACTATACTGACTTGGACGATCTGTGGATCGCCATGTCAACCATCCTTACAGCAATTGGTTAGAAGTACTACATTAAAATCTCATGTACAATTTAGCATTATATTGATAAAATTGAATTGTTTAACACTGAATTGACGACCGTATAATAAGTTTAAGACTGAACTAGTAATTTTCCCTCTTTCTTTTTACTTGGCCATGGTAATTTCAACGTTTATACATGTTTTCTTTTTTTTGGTCGGTCCTACTCTAATTCTACTCTAACACCCACTCTCAGACGTTTATACATGTTAACTTGTTGAAATGACTATATTAGAATTTCACATAAAGTTTAGCATTGCATAAATAAAACTGGAAAGTTTAGGATTAAATTCATGATTTTCCTTCTTAATTGGCCATGGAAATTTCATTAGTTTACACATAAGTGATCTTAATGACAATTGGTCGAAAAGAATATATTGAAATTTCACACAAAATTTAGCGTTATATAGGTAAAATTAAAAAGTTTAGAATTAAATTAATATCTATACAATAAGTTTCGGATTGTATTGGTTGAAATAATTAGTTAATGAATTTTTTTTCAATATTGATAATAATTTATATTTAAATATTTTCCTTGCCAATGAATTTTTTTTTTCACTATTTCATTTTTTTCAACGATATAAATTATCATTTTTAGAAAAATATTTTTAAAATTATTCATCTACCTTAGAGTAAACGAAGCCTAATTTCTTGTACGTTACAAATGTATAAAATCATAACGAATGCTTGTAAGGGTATTAAACAAATCATTTGCATAGTAGAAAGAAAAAAAAAGTTTTGGCATAAGAAAAGCCAGATCTCCTTGCGATCCATGCATATAAAAAGTGAAAAAAATAATATAAACACAGACCGCATTTCCGTATGTGGGAGTGAGCAATTTGCTTGGTTACGTGTCGACTGTTGTACAAGGCCATATAAAACCCAAATATTCCCTAATTATTTATTAAAAATACTGCAGATGGTACCAACATTGCCAACTCGCACTTGTCAGGAATTCTGACACGGCCAGAACAATTCAGACAATTTAGGAAATTATCAAATGTTTTTTCTTTTAGGTGTAACTTCCAGTATCAATTTCTGCCCACGCTTTTGTTTTTGGTTTTATATTTTTAATTATATATTCAACATTTAGTTTATGAAAATAAAGATGAAAGGAGATTTCGGTTCGTCCCACTTTGTTTAAAACAATTTTCTCATTGTTTTCTATTTATTTGATCTTCCATGCATGCCACATAGTTGAAATACAGTTTTCGAGAAAACAAGCAATAATTCACAAATAAAAAATATATATATCTTGAGTTTAATTTGAGTTTAATTTCACGCATTTAGTGTGCCGTTATTTTGCTTGCATTCTCAGTGTATTATTATCTGAAAAATATTTATGATTTTCCTTTTCGCCGCATTTTTATTTAATCTTTTCTCCTCGTATCCATCGTTGGACTCGTTGTACTCTTTTTATGAGTTTTTTTTTTCTTTGTATCTTTTGATTTTGATTTCCATGTAAATTGTTATCATATACTAATTAAGCTTCCATCTTTAAACAATGCTTAGTTAAATTAAAGTATCAACTAAAGACCACAACTCTTATCTATCATCTAAAATTCATTTCAAATGAAAAGTTTTTGCAACACAACAAATGAAAGCTCATGAACTTGGTTCTTATCAATATATTTGGAAAATTCTTAATGTTGAATTAAGGGAAAATAACATAAAAGATCTGCGAACTTTGGCCTATAGTGCAATGTGGTTCATGAACTTTTAGTTTATTCAATACGGGTCCATGAATTGTAGCTCAATGTACATTATGGCCCTTGAACTTTCAATTTATTTAACATAGTCATTGAAATTTTTATATATAATTAAATATATTCATATCATTCAGGGATTAATTTGAACATGCACTAAAAATTTAAATATCATATTAAAAAAATTAAAATTTTAGGGACAATACTAAATATTAGGCCAAAGTTTATGCACCATATTGAATAAATTAAAAGTTTAGAGACTACATTATATATTATATCAAAGTTCAGAACCATTTGTGTCACTATCTTTCAAATTAATTGAGTTGTTACAAAACACAGTAACTATAAAAACCACCTCATCCTACTTTGTACCATTTATACCATCTTAACACAATTAGGAAAAACGAAAAAACAATTTTTTTTTTTTTGGAATCATCATGTATATGAAAGGTGAGGAGTATAATTAGTCATTTTCAGTAGTTTCTTCTTCTACCCATATTAATAAAAAAAAAAAATTAAAGATATTGATCGAAATAGATATGGTCTTTTCGCCCAAAAATAAATTACTTGTTTTGATAGGTGCAAATTCTTTAAGAGGGTGTTGAATGACAATGACTCCTCGACCCACCATGGCAATATGGTTCTAGTCAAATAATTCATACTTAGAAAAGGTATTATAATGTCATTGGACTATGCTCGTGGCTTCATTTAAAATATCTAGTAGCTAAAGGACTTACGTGTGATCCACTCAATTTCCCCTTCTCCCCATGTTATCATCTAGGGCCCTCTAGGTCTCTCTCTCTCTCTCCCCCCACGGCGCGGGCCGCCGAAACACCAACACTGAAATAATCGCCCGTCATGTGTCATCCATCGTTTCACGTTGAATCTATTGATCCGAGTGCAGGAACGGATCAACGCATTAGGTCCGGAGAGGGGGACATGTCGATAATATCAAATTGATTGATTTTCACCTCCTTTTCTCATGTAATAATTTTTAGCGCATGAGTGCGGATTTATAAACTGTCAATAGACATATCAAATGGATTTGAATTGTAAATAATTTGACTCAAATTAATCCATTGATCTATTTATGACCCGTTTATTCGTATCGTGAATCTATCAAGTTATATCCAACTCAACCCATAAAAAAATTAGTATATTCAACTCAATATAGGAAAACTCATACCTAGATTGAAGTGAGGGTGCAAAGTGAGCCGTCGTGAGAATGAAATATAATGAAGAGAGAGTCATAAATGTGGATTAGATCTAAATAAGTTGTAAATTCATTTATGATTAGGTATAAATAAGTTGTAAACTCATTTACAACCCACTTGACATTTACATTATATTTAAACTCAGATAACTCATTTAGTTAATATAATTAACCCATTTGATGACTCAACTCATCATATGTGGCTAATAAATCATATGTGGCTAATAAATGGGTTTATAACCAAATTTGACAGGTCTAATTGTCAAAATAAGGCATGATTAAATGTTTAATATGATAGCAAGTTGGGCTTTGGACGTCACCTTTAAGTCTCTCCAATTATTAGATCATCCATTAGAACGGAAATTCCAATTTTTTTTTTCCCGTTTTGGGGACCATTGGCTTGCATCGTCAATTCAACATCATCTAAGCTAAAGAAAAATGGCTCGAATCTTCATATTCTTAGTGATCGTTTTCTGGTCCAAAACATTCCATGTGGTGGCTCAACTCCATGTTGGACCATCTGGCACTCCATCAGCCTATGGGAGGAGAAACCCTAAATGTACAATCCATAAACTACGAGGTTGTCCACAAATCCAACGAGACATCTTCGCGCTCGCTTTCGCAACTTTAACGAAAATTCAACGGGCATCCCCCAACTTTACGAAAATTTTGTTTATGCCCTGGCCCACCAGACCGGCGAGGGCACGGCTGGCTCCGGCCCCATTTTTTGAATCAGGACCTACGCTTATAGAGCCCTTAGGGATCTCGGGTTCGAGGTTCGGTGAGCGAGTAGCTCAAAATCTTTAATTAGAGGGCGCCGTCTTTCAACGAATTCCATTCGGGGCTTAGCACGCTTGCGGGGTGCGGTCTGTGTGAAGAGGCTTCGAAAACCGAGGACCGTTTGTCGAATTTCGCTGAAGTTCAGGGGGTCATCCGTAAATATCTTTCTACCGGATAATTTGCCGCACGAGGACAGGGAGGCGGCTGAAATTTCCACCGTTCCACACGTCCATCGATCCCTCGATTCGTCACGGTGGGTCCGAGACGGTTCGACTTAGTCAAACCACCCGTGGAATTGGTAGCCATCAGTTGGAACCGACTGCTGGCGTTTGCAATAGCGATCGCATGTTTCAGCGCGATCACGCCGTCTTCTTTTAAATGATCCCCTTTTTTGACCAACCATCCGTTCCAACTTCCTTTTTCCTTTTGCTTTGCTTTCGCTCTTCACTCGTTTTCCTTCTCTGGTCGACGATCGGGCGTGGTCGAAATTAGTCCACAAAACCCACACGAATGGTCAAAGCATTGTCAAAGACATTCCCCTATCCTCCCGGTTCCACCAGAGCATATTCCTCCATTTCCCATTTGTACAGCTAAGGCTGAGCGACTGGGACTGGGGCGGCGATGGCGACGGCCATGAGAAGTTTCCATTCGGTGGTGGAAGACCGAAAGACCCTAGATCCGTGGCGACGAGAAAGGCCGTCTTAAGCAGATAAGATGAAATATATGTCCGGCATTGAATTTGTGAACGAGTGAAATGCAAATGGGAACTCAGGCACGAGATTCCGATATGAAAGTTACTCGCATATTGTGATGTGAATAATTGAACGTCGGCACACCTCATTTCTACGTACATAAATAAACTTGTATGACTCTTCAAACACTTGAGATAGATTTTATCTTTTATACACGAGCAATAGTATCTATTTATAAGTGTCTTCGGAGCGCTTATAAGTAACACGTCCATTGATTTTCAAAATTACACAATAGACAAGAAAATGAATATCCTGGAAGTTATTGACTTTTTATATATGATTATTGAGTGCTTCGAGGAGAAAATTATCCAAAAAATCATAAATCTATTATATGAAGAACAATTTAGTTCTAAAACAATTTAGGATTAAATCTTTAAATGTCAAAAGGTCTAGGACTAAATTGGTATAATTGAAAAGTTTATGATTGAATTGATATCCGTATAATAAGTGTAAGACTTTTTGAACAATTATTTTGTGCTTTGAAAGTACCCGTTATCAAAATTTCGCTCAAAATTAATGATAAAATTGATAGATCTTTCAATGCAGAATGTCCTAGCATTAGTAGATACCTGATTTCTTTGCTTCTTCTGTGGGTCAGCGCTCGAATCTGCTGTTCATTAATCTTAGCATCATTAAGATAGTTAGTGCTTCTGGTGTTCTCTTCTTTTCTCCGGTCTTTTCTCCTTCACTTTTCGCCCCAAGCACGCCACAACATGAGATAGCAAAGCCCCGTACGAAAGGAGTTGAGATTGGTTCCTTTTCGAACAAGTGATATCATTTGTTAAATTAATCTTGCCATTGATGCTTCATCATCAAGCAAAGAAACTTTTTTGGGTTTTTTTATTGGCTAATAACTTTTAGAGCAAGTTAATAATTAAGCAAGGTCAAACCCCAAATGTACTCAACGAACCTTTTCTTTTTATTGTAACCAGAAATATGTCGTGCCCAGACTCGAAGGGAATCGGACGTTAAAGAGTACAAACGCAACAATTTCATTTGTAGGGCATCCGCATTATCACCTACTAGTGTACATATATGCTTTGCTAAGTAGGCAAGAATTATTACGTCCAATCGAACAAAAAGTGTAAGGGAATTATTGAGGTGCATGCATTAGGCAAATATTCAATAGTACCATGTCACAGCATTTATGGTATGAAATAGTTAATATTATCATCTTAGGTGCATAATTCGTTAACTTAAACTTTTAGGTGAATGTTGAGTTAGCTAGATTTTTGTTGATGAGAATATATTGGACTTGGGTCCTCTCTCAGCAGTCTCTTCAAATGAAGGTGTCGGGCTTCGGTAGGAAATAATCTTGCAATGCCCACCTTTGTTCATATGGGTTGCCCAAATATGGAGAAGGACCAGGTCCCGATACTCATCAACAAAATTAATATCATAAACTTTGCGATTTCTCGTAAACGACAAGCAAAAAACACTAGCAATATCACCAGCAAGTTAAAAGACAATAACAAAGGAAATTCAAGATGAACTTGGGATGGTTTTAGCAGAGAATATGGATATGAATTTCGAAGCTGCCGATACACCCTCATAGAAATAGGAGACCGGTTAAGTAATCGCCCAAGGCTATCGAGTTTCACTTATTAATGATATACAAGGTACTCTTTGCTTTTTATATATTGAGGTGTGATAAGGGTGTTCTGGTCGTAAGAAGAGTAGATATCAAATTTGACGGGCGGCTATATATAACGTAATGAACAGCATAGAGGTTTATTAATAAATATACGTGAACATCACGGGCCCCAAAGACGAATGATAAAGTAATGTCATTTCACTAGCTTCTTCGTAATTTGCGGCGGTTGAGGATACGGACGAAATGTCAACTTGAGAAAGTGGAGATCTCTCATCCTTTTGGGCCCATAACTCAAGTGATGCTGGACTCATGAATATCCCCGGAGCAAATTCGAGCTTTTCTCTCGTCCTCCTATGTGTTCTCTCACCAGTTTCTGAAATCGCAAGGCCCATTTACAATGTTGAGATCAGTGTTCGGCAATGTCGACACCGATCCGCATGATGCAAAGCGACTAAGCGCGCGAGTCCATTCGAACGGAGTCGCCGGAACTTCGTGAGGACAAGAGAAGAAAGCGTTCGATCGGTTTGGAAACTTCATGTCGACCTGAAGATCAGCGGTCTATGCACTCATACTGGCGGGGCGGTTTTACATGCGCTTAGAGTTAGAGATTGCACATACGCCACAACCATATGATTGTGCTTCAAAGAGTAATTTCTTTAACTGCAGTGTTAGAACTTCGAAGGTGGCTGCTTCTATATCTCCACAACGATTACCCTCAAGCAGATTTGCTTTGGCCAGTAACATCCGGCGTGTAGGTTGCTGGTTTTTGTGGTAACGGAGAAATCAGGGTACTTCTCATGCTAATGTTACAGCTGCGAGCTTTCTGATGGTTACTGTTGGGAATTATGTGCACGATATATTGTCCAGGCGAGGCTAGTTGAGACGCTAATATCCGGTGGTAATTCGAGAGAACAAGATGCCTTGGTTGGATTTAGGGGTGAGCATCGGTTAGGGTTAACCCTGGACCGGCCCAACCCTGCCAGTCCCGGTCTAGTTCCTAGGGAGACTGGGTCGGTCATTGATTCTAAGATTCCTAAATCAATACTGTGCGAGTTGATTTTCGATATTGGGAGTTCAGGATTGGTTCAATCCATACCAACCCTGATTATATATAATATTATTTAAAATTTTGTTATATAAAGAAAACCTTAAAATAAACGGCGTCAACAACATTAAACAACTATTTATTGAGTAATTCAATTAATTTTACATTATTATTTAATAACTTAGATTTTTAATGTCTTTTACGGTGTCAACAATCATAATTTGCGAATGAGAAAAATATTTTTGTGAAGAATCCTCACTGCGTCCAAAATAACATAAACGGCTCATTATGGTATCATTATCTAGTACTCATTCTCTTTTGTCTTATTTGTTTACTTAGTCTTCAATTTGCCAAAATCAAGATAAACAATTTCTCTGCTCGCCACTCAACACTCGCCTCGCTCGCTTTGAGTCACTCGTGCCACTTGCCGCTCGATGTTCGCTTGGCTTGCTCCTCGCTCGACACTTGATGCTCACTATGTTTGATGCTCACCCCACTCGACCCTCATCGGTTGCCTTTCTTAGATGACTTTGCTCTTCATCGAATCCATTAGGTCGGTCCGGTTCTTAATCGCTTTTCAAAGAGTATTAAAAATGAAAAAAAAATTATCGGTTGGTCCCGGGTTGACCCTAGAGCCGAACCGGACCGAACCCACTGGGTTGATCTGGTCCTTGGTCCCAAGCTCAATAAGGTCGGTCCTTGGTCCCAAAAATTGAGGACCAATACTGTGCGGGTTGATCCTAGAGTTAGAGGGTGGACCGGTCTAACCTGGACCATGCTCACCTCTAGTTGGATTGATGACTCCACCAATGAACTATGCAAAGCTCGAAATGGATGGGGCGGCCTTTAGAGGCAACCTGGGCTTAGTGGCTGCTGGTGGACTCATTTGCCACGAAGTTGGCGAGAGGCAGAACTAAGGGGAATTCCCTTGGCCCTCGAATTGGCTATTTCATTAGGCTTCGACAAAATACAGATATGAGACTTGATCCTCGCACTTTTGGACTGAGTTTCTATAATAGCATAACGAATATGTACACAACTGCAAATCGAAAGCACAAATTCAGGAAATAAATGTGAATTTATGGACAGAAACTGCAAATTTATGGACACGCAGAGCTGAAAATATTGTCATTTGGTGACTAATGCGAAGGAATCTTGAGATTGAGGGACTTATTAATCCACGCCTTCCAGCCACTCCCCTTCCGACCGATTGCCGAGGGCGGGCTTCCCTCATCCGCCTCCTCCGCCTTCTGCTTCTTCCACAGGAGAAAATTTCGAGCCCCTGCGATCCGATTGTCTCCCATGGACTCAGAGCTGTATCAAAGAGTAAAAAGCGACGATCCTTTAAGCTTTGTCCACTCTTGTAAAGAGAAAAAGTAGATTTTAATTTCTAAAGTATAGTGTCGATTATTCGAGACATGAATTCATTTGGTTACTGATACACTTGTTAGCAAAATTCTAGCTAAAAGGAGCAGAAATTTTGGTCATTTCTATGGGATTTTACCTGAAGTTCATCGGCCGAAAGCACGTTCAAATAAAGCAAAAAGAAAGGACGGTGAACGTTCTGCATCAAAGATGGGGTTGGAAAAAGCTGTATGCGTTTTACCGTCTGATTCGGCGTTGGCACAGTAGAGCAGGAAGTCGCCGGGGTCGGACCCGAGAATCGGGAGGCGACCCTGGCGAGCATAGGTTCGCAAGGCCGTGTCGATGACTGAGCTCACCAGCTCATCCTCGCTCACCACGAACCGGATCGGCCCAGGGCTCCCCATCACGTTGATGCTGATCAGCAGCCTGCTCACGTTACCCTTCGCGCCCTGGCTCTTCTTCTGCTTGTTGCTGTTATGGATCAGCATTCTCTCCCTCTCCCTCTCCACTCAACCAAAACAAAGAAAGAAGAAACGTTTCTCTTCTTGCCTCCGAAAGCCTATACGGATTAATATGTTAGAATTCAAGGGTCGAGGTCGAGGCAACGATAGTACCAGCCTCGCCTGCAGGAGCCAAAAGCGAAAAGGAGTGAGCTTCCCTTCCGGTGAAGATCGCGGAGGGAAAGCATCAAACTCCGATGTTCAACGTCGGTCGAGATTCCCAGCATTCACAACACCTCCTTGATCTCGCCGTTGATTTAGAGGGCGTTGGGTGTACGATACTGGCGAGAGATTGAAAGAGAAGGAAGGAGTAAAGGAAGAGTCACTGCGAATCTTCAGGTCTGGTGAATGGCTGGTTTCTTATGGGGCGATGGTATATAAGGAGGGGGTTAACCCATATCAAAATTTTGTTTATTTCAGTACCTCAACTTTTCAAGTTTGACTTCACGAGTCATTCCATAAATAAATTGTTATGTGATGTGATTTTCCTAAGGTTTGTCACTCACTTAGCAAAACTTCAAGCACGGTTGGTGATAAAGTTCGATTACGGAATAATTGTCCAAAGAGTTTTAAAATTTTTATATGACGATCAATTTGATTATAATTTTTTCAATTTTTACTAATTTAGTCCTAAATGTCTTGATGATTTATCAATATTAGGGGTGAGTATGGTTCGGGTTGGGCCAGTCCACTCTCTAACTCTAGGACCAACCTACACAATGCTGATTCTCAATTTTTGGGACTGAGGACTAACCCTATTGAGCTTGGGACCAAGGACCGGATCGATCTAATGGGTTCAGTTTGGTTATAAGGTTAAATCGGGATCAACCGATAATTTTTTGTTTCATTTTTTGTACTCCTTAAAAAAACGATTGAGGACCGGATTAATCAAAGGGGTTTGGTCCGGTTTCAAGGTCAACCCAAGACCAACCAATAATTTTTTATTTCATTTTTTGTACTCCTTGAAAAGGCAACCGGATCGTACTAACCTAATGAGTTCAATGATGAGCAAGGTCAACTAAGAAAGACAAGCGATGAGGGTCAAGTGAGGTGAGCATCGAACATAATGAGCATTGAATGTTGAGTGGAGAGCAACAAGCCAAGCGAGCATCGAGTGGCAAGCGGCACGAGTGACCTAAAGCAAGTGAGGTGAGCGTCCAGTGACGAGCGAAGAAATTGTTTCTTTTGATTTTGGAAAATTGAAGACTAAGGGCCTGTTTGTTTTTACTTCTTTTTTCTGTTTAAAAACAGTTTTTTTGTTCCGGGAACAAAAAGGAACAAAAACGCGTTTGTTTGCGTTTTTGTTCTAAATCTATTTTTTTGTTTCTAGAAACACATTTGGAACAGAAACAAGAAACAAAAAAATTTTGTTTCTTGTTTTTAGAATAAAATTTAGGAACACTTTTTCTCTCTCTTCCATTTTCTTCTCTCTTTTTTCTTTCTTTTTTCTTTGGCCAGTTGCCGGCCTCGACCATGGTCGGCGATCGGCTGTCAAGGGCCGGCAACCTCGCTGGAGCGTCGCCGGCCCCTGGCGAGGCTCGGTCTTGCGCTGGGCTGGGTGAGCTCGATCTTGCCTACATCCGGCGAGGCGAGCCTTGCCCAGCTACGGCGAGGCTCAGCCTCGTCGTGGCTGGGCGAGGTCGCCGGCCCTCGTCGGCCGGTCGCCGGCCATGGCCTAGGCCGGTGATCGGCCAAAAGAAGAAAAAAAAAAGGAAAAAGAAAAAAGAAAAAAGGAAAAATAAATAAGAAAAATAAGAAAGAAAATAGAAAAAATAAAATAAAAATATTAAAAAATTAAAATAAATAAAAAAATTATACAAATTTACCAAACGTGTTTCTATTCTTTTTATATTTCTCGAACAGATTTACCAAACGCGTTTTTTTGTTCAAAAATTATTTCCTAAAGCAGAAATACTTTTTTCTATTTCTGTTAAAAAAAACAATTTTTATATAGAAATGTTATCAAACGCACCCTAAGAGGACAAATAAGACATAATAGAAAGAATATTAGAGGTAAATGCCATAAGGTGTCTTTTTGGACGCCGCGAATACTCTTCACAAAATATTTTCCTCCTTCGTAAATTATGACTATTGATGCTGTAAAAGATATTATTAAAAATCTAAGTTATTAAAGAACAATGTAAAATTACTTGAACTCATCACTAAAGAGCTATTTAATGTTGTTGACGTCGTTTATTTTAAGGTTTTCTCTATATAAAAAAATTATATATATATATATGTATATATATAAATATGTAGTTAGGGTTGGTCCGGGTTGGACTGACCCGGAACTCTTAGGACCGATGATTGATTCCGCACAGTGCTGGTCTATGAATTCCAGGACCAATGACCGACCCAATCTTCTTGGGAGTTGGATCAGGATTGGTAGGGTTGGGTCGGTCCAAGGTCAGTCCAGGGTTGACCCTGGACCGATGCTCACCTCTAATCAATGTAGTTGTTTTAGCTAATCTTGGTTGGAAATCACTGATGTGAACGTCCATTGCCTCATGTAGCATGGTCAGTGGTGACATGGGCTACCATGTCAAAAGGATTATATTGGAAAATCGTTACTAGGTTTAGGATTAAGTTAGTAAAATTGAATTGACCACTATATAATAAGTTTATCACTTTTTGAATGTTTATTGCGTTTGTTTACTTGGAAAAAACGGTGCTATCTCCATTTAGTTGTTGGGGAAGAGGAGGGAGAAAAAAAGTGAATATTGATGATTTTAAACATTTAATATGTCTGCTGAGGTAGCATCTTCTTGAGAGGCCACATTGAATGCCAATGCGGTCAGTTAATGGTCATTTAATGGTGTGACCTTACATTGATAAGTATTTGAAAATTGAGGTACTTTGATTAAATCAAAAGAAAAGTTTAGGTCTTACACTGTAAGACGGATAAAAATATAGGTGCTTGTGATGTCAATATCTCTTCACATAGAGAGATGGATATGGGATATAACTTTCTTAGATTTTTTGTGAATGTTGTCTTTACATGAGGAGAGAGCATTTTTATCCAAGGCTTACACGATTTATAAAGTGTGATCAATCAATCACCGCTCACCATGCATTCCACTCAATTTAAAATTCTACATGTGTCAAACTTATTATTATTATTATTTTATATACAAGCAACTTTGAAATAAAATTATTCCTTGGTCAAGGGAACGAACGTAGTTGCCAAAAAATTTGAACATTAAAAAAATACATATTCGCCTGTTATTCCTTCTTTGGTTGCATCAAATTAAGGGTGTGTTTGTTTTGCAAAAACAATTTCAGGAAAACGTTTTCCTTATTTTCTAGTGTTCGGTTCATTTAGAAAAATGAGTCAACGGAAGATGTTTTCCTAGTCGGTGAAAAATATTTTCCTTCCAAAGCTTAAATTTAGGAAAATAATTTTCTTTTTGAAAGAATTGGTCCTTGCTTAATAAAAATTTATTATTAAAAAGAATTTCTAATTAAAAATTTTGAATTTGTTATTATTATATCTTTTCTTTTCTTTTCGTTTTTCTTGTTTTTCTTTTTTTTTCTTTGCCTGTGAACGTAAACCCTAACTCCTCCTCCCCTCTCTCCTTCTCCTTCGCCCCCTCCCTTTCGTTTTGACTTACTCTTGTAATTGGAAATCATGTCCATTTTCAGAAAAAAAAAATAAAAAAAAAAAGATGTGTATGAATTCAAGGTTTCTTTTTCATTTTGCAAGTTCAAATTCTAGATTTACTAAAGTGATTGAGAAAAATCCATTTATTAAGTAATATGGACTCAACAAATTAATTTGGAAGTAAGAGGCACGCTATTGTCAATTGTTAGGTCAAATGTCATTTAATCATTTTTCAAATGCGATCTATATACCAGAAAATACTTTCAGTCACATATCACAAAACAAAGGAAAACTAACCATTTTCTTGAAAAATGGCTTCTCGGAAAATATTTTCCAAAAACGTTATGTTTTTTGTGAAACAAACATACCTTAAAATTAATTGAAGGAGACTTTGTCCTTCACTTGCACGAGATCTGGAGCTAGTTATTTTTCATGGGAATTTATGGTGGAATTCACAAAACGTTAACAGCCCCATGCCGGAAACTGTGGCCTTGTAACGTCGGCTTCTCCGAGGATGGTAAAAGCGTCCGGCATGAGCCATCGTGATCGGCCTGCCCGGTTAGAGCAAACATACCCGCCATGGAAAAGGATCGTTTTGGCAAGTGGTGCAAATGAATCGAGCTCTTCTGTCCTAAAGGAGTGCATTTATGGGTACCAATTATGCCTTTTGACAATGATGCGTGGAGCAATTAAACAAGCTTATCATGTTGGGTTTTTCTTTTGAAAATTCAAATTGCAATGTCCGTCTAGAATCATTTTCATGCAGCGATATCGTGATTGACTCCTTACACTGCACCAATCCTTTGATTGATGAATAAGATACCCTTTTCGCACTCAAAAGGTTAGGCAATATTAGTGAAATTAAGGCTCCGTTCGTTTCGCGGAAAATATCATGTTTCCGGAAAACATTTTCGGTGTTCGGCCAAAATCTAAAATTTGAGTGGAAAATATTTTCCACCGTTTGTTAGCTCATTTAATTGTTTATGAAAAATTATCAAAAATTGAATTTTAATATTTTTAATTGACCAAAAATTTTATTTTATTTATTTATATTTTTTTAAAATGATTTTAAAATGATTTATATTTTTAAAATCGAAATTTTATTATTTATTATTTATTTTTCTTTTCCTTCCTCCTCCTTCCTTCCTCCTCCCCTCCTTACCCGACGATGGCCGGCTGCCCTGGCCCGGGCAACCAAGACCCGGTGGTCGATCCGGCGAGCTCGAGGCTTGGTCGATCTCACCCGAGCTCGCCGGATCTGGCGACAGAGCTCGAGCTCGCTTGGATCGGGAGCCCGAGCTTTGCCGCTAGATCCGGCGAGCTACGAGCTCCGCCGCCAGATCCGGCGAGCTCGAGGCTCGGCCGATCTCACCCGAGCTCGCCAGATCTGGCGATAGAGCTCGAGCTTGCCTGGATCGGGAGCCCGAGCTCTGCCGCTAGATTCGGCAAGCCGCGAACTCCGCCGCCAGATCCGACGAGCTCACGACTGGCCAGAGCTTGGCGAAAGACGACAACTTGGCAAGAAAAATCCAACGCACCGCACGATGAGCGGCCTGGACGGCGGGCTCCCCGCGAGCCTCCCGGCGCTGCCGCGGTGCTCCCTCTTGAGCCGGATCCTCCTGAGCGGCTTCGAGCCGCCGGGGAAGCGGAGCGCGGCGGCAGCGGCGGCACTCGGTCGGAGCAGGCGGGCAGGAGCGGTTGGGGAGGGCGGAGGCTGATCCCGGAGAAGGACGTCGTCAAGCCATTGCAGCAGGGAGAGCGAGAGAGAGAGGTCGGGAAAATGATTTCCTCTTTTTCCGGTCAACGGAAAATCATTTTGACATTGTGGAAAATGATTTCCTCTTTTCACCGGAAAATGTTTTCCTTGACCGTGTATTTTCCGTCCACCCGAATACCGGAAATTTCGGAAAATATTTTCCTAGAAGTTGTTTTCCGCGAAACGAACGGAGCATAATTAGGGTTATGTTTTCCCTAAAGATAACGTTGTTATTTACGCATAATGTTGGAGGACCCAAATGCAATGGTCCCTGGGTCAACATCGGACTATAAAATGGAGGCATGGAAGACATCATAAAACTGTCGGGAGCCAAGTGATAAGATTGATAATATTATTTAATATTATCGGAAGATTAGATTTGAGTATGATTTGATTTTGCTATCGGGAAAATTAGATTAGAGTGGTAGATATGATTTGATTTCGATTATTCCAATTGTAAAGAAATTGATCCAGTCAATCTGTTAGATTAGATATTATCCAGTCAATCTGTTAGATTAGATATTTGAATTATAGAATAGGAAATCTAGTTGTCTTCTTAGTTGTCTTCTTAATATAAATAGCTTTATGTATTGTAGAATGATAGAATGTATTATGGCTTTCAAGTGAATAACATTTTTCTCTTGGGAAATTTATCTTTGAATCGTTGTTTTCTTGAATCCTCTTATTTTCTTCATGGTATCGAGCCTTATACCGAGAGCCAGTTTTATTATATTTGTCTTCATCTTTTTCTTGAGTTCATCTATTCTTCATCTACACAATCATGGCCGAAAACCCAAAATCGAGATACCCATACTCGATACACGTAAATCTCTCAAACTTTGTGACTATCAAACTTTATGAAGGAAATTTCCTTCTATGGCAGACACAATTTCTTCGCTTCATCAGAAGCCAGGATCTATTGGGTTTCATCAATGGTCAAATTCAACCTCCACCATTGAGAATCTTACGCACGGAAGGGGAAAATTCTGAAGATGTCCTTAATCCGGAGTATTAGCAATGGTATCGTACGGACCAACTTGTGTCATGGTGGATTCTTTGGATCCGTGTCTCGAGGATGTCTTTGGGACTCATAATCGGTATTGAATCGGCTTTTGAGGTATGGAATACATTATGTAATCGTTTTACTCAGAGATGTGTGGCCAAAGAATTCGAATTAAGGGGTAAGCTTCAATCTTGTCAAAAGCGTAATAGGCCTTTAACCGAGTATTTACGTGAGTTCAAATTGATTTGTGACCAGTTAAACGCGATCGGAAAACCGGTCGATGAAATCACAAAGGTTTTCGGTGTTTTAGAGGGTCTTGGAAGTGACTATGAGATGTTTAAGACAACTATGTATTGTCTCAAACCCGAGTCGAGCTACGAAGACGTTATTGCTTAGCTCGAGAGATATGAAGCGCAACATCAAAATTATTTGTCGAATCAAATAAACCCTAATTTGGCATTTACTGGTGAAAAGATTGAACAGTCGAAACTGAATAATGAGGCTGATTCGGGTTCACTTAATTCAACATTTGCTTTTGTTGGCCAAAGAAATTTTAACATGGGTTTTGAAGGAAAGAATGGCGGGTTTAACAATAGAGGAAGAGGCTATGGTTTTCGTGGAAGGAGGTTCGGAAATTATCCAGGATCTCATAACTATGGAGTAACTTTTGGTGATTCATCTGGTGGTTATCAATCTGGTGGAAATTACAGACCAAATTCACCTTATCAGAATCAAGGCTTTCGACCTTATACAAACACTCCAACTAAGGTTGCTTGATTCAAAGGAGTATCTCGCCTATGGGTGATAATTCTGCTTCGAACAAACAGTTTTATGTGAATAATACAAAGCTTCAATGTCAGATATGCAAGAGGCCAAGACATGACGCTCTACATTGCTGGTATCGCTTTGATAATTCTTATCAAAGTGAGTTGATACCAAATGCTTTAGCTGCTTTTCACTTGGAGGATGATCAAGGAGGAGATTGGTTCCCGGATTCTGGGGCAACAAACCATATCACATCATTGATTGGTAATCTCAATTCTTTCTCTCCTTACTATGGTTCAGACAAGGTAATGGTAGGGAATGGAGTTTGTTTGCCCATTACCCATATTGGCTCAACATCATTATCTACTGAACTACATTCATTTCTTTTAAATGAGGTTTTGGTGGTCTCGGAGATTAAGAAAAACTTAATTTCGGTGTCTAAGTTAACTGATGATTATCCATGCTCACTAATCTTTGATAAACTTGGTGTATCTATTAAGGACCATCTGATGGATTCGGTAATCAATCTGGGAAAGAAATGCGGGGGTCTTTACAAGGTAAATTAGGCACAAACACAGGTGTGGTACTCTCAAAGACAGCAGATCGCCAGTAGTGAAGTCTGGCACCTTTGGCTTGGGCACTCAAACTTTCAAATAATAAAGTTTCTGGAGAGCAACAATCAGATCAAATCTACGAAGGTGACAAAGAGAATATGTGAAAGTTGTCAGGTTGGAAAAAGTAGCAAGTTGCCTTTCAATATCTCAGTCTCTAGCTAGTAAACCACTTGAAAAAATCGATTGTGATGTGTGGGGGCCTACCCCAGTAGAATCTTTTCAGCAGTTTAAATTCTATGTAGTCTTAGTTTTTCACGATTCTCATGGGTGTATCCAATGAAGAGAAAGTCTGAGTTCTTTTCCATCTTTATCATGTTCCAAAATCTTGTTGAGAACCAATTTGAAAGTCGAATTAAATCTTTCCAATGTGATGGCGGAGGTGAATTTAATAGCAGCTAGTTTATTAATCATTTGAATGAGAAAGGAATTTAAATGCTGGTCTCCTGCCCATATACGCCGGAACAGAATGGAAATGCTGAAAGGAAGCATCGGCACATCGTTGAGTTAGGTCTTTCCATGCTCTATCATGCACGAGTACCGTTGATTTATTGGGTTGATGCATTTCGACTGCCACATTTCTCATCAATCTGCTGCCATCACCAAAGTGTTAGGAATGAGTAGTCCGTTTGGTAAGCTCTTTGGTAAAAAGCCTAACTATGGGTTTCTTCGAAGTCTTTGGGTGTGAGTGCTATCCACACCTTAGACCGTATGGTGCGACAAAGTTTGATCCACGCTCATTACCCTGTGTTTTTCTTGGGTATAGTCAAAGACATAAAGGTTATCGATGTCTTTATCCGCCAACGGGGAAGGGTATATGTAAGTCGTCACGTGATATTTGATGAGACGAGATTCCCATTTTCGATAAATTGGGGACTGTTTTTCTGGGCATTCACGGTTGTATCAGACTTGGTTATAGGGGATTAAATTCTTTACTAGACAATCTGGAACAACAATGAGTGAAGGGAAAATATCACAACATCCGAGCGTCGGATTTCTATTTGATGATAACAGCTCTGGACAACAAAATTATGAGCCACCTAATGAGACAAACGTGCAGCAACCACGGTTGGGTTCACAAGAACCATGTATAGACTGTGAAACACATGAAGAAGCAATAGTCTCTATCTCAAGTGATTTACCAGTTCCATCTAATCAATAGCAATCTACTCACTCGATGCAAACAAGGTTGAAATTAGGAATAAGGAAGCCCAATCCGAAGTATGTCCTCTCCATAGCCCGTGAGATTCCAAAGGAGCCAAAAACAGTTAAAGGAGCACTAAGTCATCCGGGTTGGAGGAAAGCTATGATAGATGAATTGGAGGCTCTCAAATTAAATCAAACATGGGAGCTAGTACCAAGATCTTTAGATATGAATATCGTCGGATGTAAGTGGGTGTTCAAAGCCAAATTGGATGCAGAAGGAAACCTTGATAAAGGCGAAAGCACGATTAGTGGCGAAGGGGTACCATCAAGAGGAAGGTGTTGATTTCGCCGAAACTTTCAATCCTGTGGTTAAACAGGCAACCATGAGAATTGTTCTCTTCGTGGCAATTGTTAAAGGATGATTTATCCATCAGCTAGATGTGAAGAACGCGTTTCTTCACGGGTCATTAAATGAGACAGTGTTTATGGAACAACCACCGGGCTTTGTGAGTTCTATGATGCCTAACTCGGTTTGTTTACTCAAGAAGGCATTATACGGCTTAAAACAAGCTCCTCAAGCTTGGTTTGAAAAATTCAGCAATTTTTTGTTGGAATGGGGATTTCATTGCAGCTCTGCGATCCGTCGTTATTTGTTCTTCACACGGGTCAGCACTCCTGGGTATTATTATTATACGTTGATGATATTGTTTTGACCGGCGGTTCATCATCTCTACTT
The DNA here is from genome assembly GCA_014182545.1 of Eucalyptus globulus. NCBI lineage: Eukaryota > Viridiplantae > Streptophyta > Magnoliopsida > Myrtales > Myrtaceae > Eucalyptus > Eucalyptus globulus. The sequence goes on from CM024723.1 coordinate 34,095,127, forward strand.
CGGGAATTAATAGAAGCTTTAAGCAGAAATTTTTCTATGAAAGATCTCGGACGACTTCACTATTTTCTTGGTATTGAAGCCAAGTTTACTGGTCCGGATCTATTTTTAACCCAATCTAAATATGCTGGTGATTTGTTGCAGAAGGCGGAAATGCAAGATAGTAAGCCGATTGAGACCCCATTGCCTATCAAAACTCATCCAACGGTACAAGACATGGAACCTTTTCATGATCCTCACTCTTTTCGAAGTCTTGTGGGTGGATTACAATATCTCACAATTACAAGGCCGGACATCTCTTATTCAGTGAATCATATCTGTCAGATAATGCATTCTCCTACAAATGGTGATTTCAAACTGTTAAAACGGGTGTTGCGGTATGTAAAAATGAACTCAACAGCGGGGCTTTATCTTCACTCTAAAAGCGCACTAAATTTATATGGGTATGCGAGACTACGATTAGGCTGGCTGTTCTGAGACTCGGAGGTCAACAACCGGGTTTTGCACTTTTTTGGGATCAAATATGATTTCATGGTCCGCAAAAAGGCAAGCGATAGTGTCAAGATCATCAACGGAGGCTGAATATAGGGCCTTGGCTTCTGCCACGGCGGATATTACATGGATCTCTTTTATATTGAGAGATTTGGGTATTCCGCTCAAGGGGCCGACTTTGCTTTATAGTGATAATCACTCAGCCATTTCATTGACAGCAAATCCAGTCCTTCATGCAAGGACAAAGCATGTGGAGATTGATTTTCATTTCGTTCGAGAGAGAGTCGCTCTCAAGTTACTTGAACTCCGCTATGTTCCTGCTACTCATCAACTTGCGACATATTTACAAAAGCTTTACCGCGCTTTGATCATTGCGGAGCTACGATTCAACCGGGACAAGGTTTTCCACCTAATCCTAGTTTGAGGGAGGTCGATAAGATTGATAATATTATTTAATATTATCGGAAGATTAGATTTGAGTATGATTTGATTTTGCTATTGGGAAGATTAGATTAGAGTGGTAGATATGATTTGATTCCGATTATTCCAATTGCAAAGAAATTGATCCGTCAATAACTGTTAGATTAGATATTATCCAGTCAATATGTTAGATTAGATATTTGAATTATAGAATAGGAAATCTAGTTGTCTTCTTAGTTGTCTTCTTAATATAAATAGCTTTATGTATTGTAGAATGATAGAATGTATTATGGCTTTCAGTGAATAACATTTTTCTCTTGGGAAATTTATCTTTGAATCGTTGTTTTCTTGAATCCTCTTATTTTCTTCACCAAGGCAGGGGGTGTGTTGGGGACCCAAGGGAACAAAAACAAAGAAACCTTCGACCAAACTGATCAATTTTTTTGGTGATTAATATTCAAACATGAATCTAACTCGTATTCTCCATTGATTTAACTTTAAAGACAATATTGGATATTTTCATTTAGTTCAGGAACTAAATTAAATATGCATAAAAAATACACAGATTATTTTGAACAAATTAAGAGTTTAGGGATCACATTGCATATTGAACTAAAATTCACAAACTATTTTGAATAAATTAAAAGTTTAAGAATCGGATTATACATTTGACTAAAGTTCAACAACCATTTAAGTCATTGTTCCCTATTATATTCGTTTTCATACACTTTCCACATGGTTGCTGCATGGTCAATGGCAAGGCCTCGCTCGCACACTTCCAAGCACCATCTATGTTGGCCTCTCGCCTCCCTGACAATATATGACCTAACTTTACATTAAATGAGGTCCTTTTTCCAAATTAATAACAAAATATGGTGCATCCAAAAGCGGAGACCATATTCCCAAAGGGGCGACAATAATTTCGATCTCTTCAAGTGGGCAGAGAGAAATCCACACGAGAGATTGGCAAGTGATTGGTCTTTCGAGCCAGACGTTAGCAGCATCATTCAACACGAATCAAATCTTTAAGCCGTGTTCTTCTGTTGTGTCTTAGTTTTTAAGCTATGATTGTTCTTCTCGCGCCCGCCCTCCATTATTGAGATGCCCTCGACTTTGAAATGATTCCGCAAGGACCCAATGCCGGCCTTGGGTATTCTGGATAGTGCATCCACCCTTCATCTGCCCTTTACGAGTTCCTCCTTTTGACTTTTGCCAGGAGGGAGGAGATAGTTTCACGTTGGAGAATATGAGGGTGTCGGGAATTCTTGATCGAGCATGGATTGCGAGCCGCCTAAGGTCGATCTGCGGTATCGGCATTAGATCCCTCTCGGCTGGACCCAACTAGTCATTGGTACCCTGGAAGCCGAACCCTGGTCTCTAGGATCCATATTCCTATCATCGACTTCCAGAGATTCCTAACCGGGTCCCTTGCGCCGCTTTATCAAGGAAAACATTGTAGTAGCTAGGTACTCGGGTCCCTGTGGCAAACCTCTAAATCCTCAACAGTAAGCTCTAGACACAGTCTCTAGAGTTGAGTTGTTTGCCTTGCAAATATTATCTCATTGTTACATGTCACATTATAAAGAGATAACTATTCTAAAACATCTTTTTTTGGGTCACGGACTAGTTATCTATTTAAATAGTCACCATTTACTATAGAATTGTTGCGTGGGAAGATTCAGTTGCATAATTAACTGCATATGCACACGTCTTCCATCCAAGGACGAATGTGTAAATTATATTTTTACACTGGACATGGAGGTAATAAATAATTGGGAATCATTTCTCTCATGAAAACAATTTCAAACGAAACGGATTCAATCTAACTATGTTATTTTAAAGAGAATTACTGAAAAAAGCTAAGACTAATTGGTTTAAAACCTTGGATTGGGCTGTGCATGTGGTGAGGGAAGCATCTCAATGGGCTCTCTTGTCTTGATTGGGCTTTAAAGATCAACTGAAAATCCATCAAATGAGTGTGGGCCCACATCCCAAATCCAGTCCCCACTTTAACAATTACTTATGTGAACCTTGTCATGAGATCCACATAATTAATGTTTAAGATAGATGTGATCTATATGATTTATAGACCATATAAGATCTTTTTGTGTTTTACAAATTTTCGGTACTTGAAAACTATATCTCGACACCCCAGCGGGGGTGCTCATGTACTTTTTTTCTAGTGTTAAGTTTTACATAGTATTTAACCCTTGCATTTAATTAGGAAACTGTCCAATCTGGTACATGTTGTGTAATCTAATTCTGGTTGCTTTGTGAAAATGCCAATGCATCTTATGCAAGTTCCAATGAATTGTGATTCCAATGAGTTTGCTTTGAGATTGATATACAGTTCTCCAGTAGCATATGTTTCTCGTAGGCCAATTACTACCGTGAAGGGAGGAGATATCAATGGAAGTGATTGATAGTTCTGCTGATGCACCTGATTTAAGTTCCCTAATAGTTTGCTTCGATACAAATTTACCGTTCAGCTCTCTCCAGTAACCTTTTGTTTTTGTATTTTCAGACCATTGTCTACAGTGGAGCTGTGGGAAGATCGAGATGATTAATGACTATGCCAATGCATCTGCTGTATGTTCATCATAATATTAGCTTCAACATCCGTGGTGGTTCGCTATCAACCTAAGCTTTTTGCGGGCCACTATGGCTTCCATTTTCTCGACATCCATCAATGTTCTCTTCGATCGAGAACCACATAAGTTTTTTTCATGTACAACGTAAAATCCGTACTAATGTGGATAGCTCCATCATAACTATTTTTATTATATAATAGATGCGGATGTAGGTAGGTGTTACCTCAGAGCAGCATGTCAAAGTATGCATGTGAACGAGAGCAGCTTTTCCATCAACGGAGCCTTTTGTACAGAGGCACGTATGCAGCACAAGATTTTCCGGGGTGATTCGCGGGACCACGTTGGGTTGAGTTCCCACCTCGGGTTAGCTTTCCCAGCCAAATGGGACCCGCGAAAGTTCACGAGGTTGCACGTTTTTCACATGGTTGAAGGAGCACTGTCCATCATTTTTTAATCTCAATTTCTACTCAAGATAGAAAAAGCAGAGGAGAGAGAGAGAGAGAGAGAGAGAGGAGGCAGAGAGTCAAGATAAATAAGAAGACAAAGATTTTTGTCCTCTGTAGCAGGTGATCTCCCTCTCTCCGTCGCATCGCCGCTGGTGTGCGTTAGGTGTCTGCAAGAAGAAGAAGAAGAATGGAGAAGATAACGGGGCTTCTCAAAATTCGGGTTAAGCGAGGCATCGACCTCGTCGTCCGCGACATCCTTACAAGCGATCCTTACGTTGTCATCTCCATGGCTGATCAGGTCACACCTACTCTCTCTCTCTCTCTCTCTCTCTCTCTCTCTCGATCTCGATGGGGGACTCGCGGCGGTGATTGGCAAGATACTCAGGTTGAGGCTCGTCGCGAGTTTGAACCCCAGGCATGAGAGATCTGAAAAACCCTAGATTTAGCAAAACAGTTCGCAGATCACGATCAACAGGGGGTTGACTAGAGGTTGACCGGTGGTTGACTAGAGGTTGACTAGAGGTCATGAGGTTGAATTACCTTCGATTGGCAACTATGTGTAAATAGCCACTTGATAAGAGTGTTGACTTTGAATACGTGTTTGGTTCTTTCTAATTGGCACTAGTTTCTTATTTAGGCCTCAGGATTATGATAAAGGTTTCATCATTCACCTAACTTAAACATTATTTACCCGATCGTTTGATATTTTTCTTCAAGAAAATTATCCAAAAAATTGTACACATATTGCATTTGGGCCCATTTAATTATAAAGCTTTCAATCATAAAAACATCTAACGATTTAACAATTTTATCTTTAAATCTTTCGATATTTGTTAATTATATTAAATTTTAGTTAGATATCGATGACGTGACAGTCTTATCAACGCTAATTGTCTTCTCGTTGACGTTGATGTTGATAATTTTTTTTTTTTTTAATAAAATTTTCTGATTTTTTTTTCCTGATCCTAAGCTAGTGAGGGCATTGGGCCATCACCTAGATCCATTATCCAGGCGAGGGTGTCACCAACTAGGAGTTGAAAATCAAGGAAAAGAAAATAAAAGATGGAAAAAAATTAAAAATTTATAAATTTGTCTAGGGTCAATTCTATACGTGCCTTTTAAGACGATCGGCATTAATTAGACCATTTTGTTAATAATTTTCAGCTAAAATTGACTAAAAGGATTATTTTGGTAAATTGTCAAAAGATTAAGAAATAAATTGACACAATTAAAATGTTTATGACTAAATTTGGCAAATTGTCAGAGGTTTATAACTAAATTGGCTAAATTTAAGAATTTAGGACTAAATGATACAAACGCAACTTGTTTAGGACATTTTTTATTTTTTATTTTTATTTTTTTGTAAAATTTTCTGATTTTTTTTTCCTGATCCTGAGCTAGTGAGGGCATTGGGCCATCACCTGGATCCATCATCTAGGCGAGGGTGTCACCAACTAGGAGTTGAAAATTAAGGAAAAGAAAAAAAAAAGATGGAAAAAAAATAAAAAAAATTATAAATTTGTCTATGTCAATTCTATACGTGCCATTTAAGATGATTGGCATTAATTAGACCATTTTGTTAATAATTTTCAGCTAAAATTGACTAGAAGGATTAGTTTGGCAAATCATCAAAAGATTAAGAAATAAATTAACAAAATTAAAATGTTTATGATTAAATTTGGCAAATTATTAAGGGTTTATGACTAAATTGGTAAAATTTAAAGATTTAGGATTAAATGATACAAAGGCAACATGTTTAGAACATTTTTGATTTTTTTTTTTTTGCGCTATTGTAAGGTTTCATTAATTATTATATGAATGGTTTATATAGGGCTTTGTTAGCGTAATAGTTTTTAGAATACTGTGAGAATAATAGTCTATTGTGAGCCACCGATTCTTAAAGAATTGGGTCTGATAGTATTTTATAATTATTTGTAGTCCATAATAGATTCTCACTGTACATTAAAGATTGTCACGAAATCATTTTTCATTTATATATGGATGCAGAAATGTCAGACACGGGTGGTGAAAAACAATTGCAACCCAGAATGGAACGATGAGCTGACTCTTTCCATAACAGGCCCCAGTGTTCCAATCAATCTAGTGAGTGCTCCTTCCTTCAACATTTATCATCAATTACGGTCTGCTCTTTTCTCAATTTTGCAAATAACCACGTTAAGTAGTCTTCAATTCGTGTTCTAGATCGTCCAATTATTTTGTGTTCGACGTGCTTGGTAATATCATATCGAACCATGCTTTTTCCGCAGGCTGTTTACGACAAGGACACCCTCACCGCGGACGACAAAATGGGAGACGCCAAGATCGACGTCCAGCCTTACTTGGATGTCATAAAGAAGCGGCTGGAGAACCTCCCGACCCCCACCATTATCGCCCGAATCCAGCCTTCCGGGGACAACTGCCTGGCCGAGGAGAGCTCGATCGTGTGGAAAGACGGCAAGATCTACCAGGACATGGTGCTCGGGTTGCGTAATGTCAAGCACGGCAAGGTGGAGATCCAGCTGGAGTGGGTCCATGTCGCCGACAGCGCTCGACGCCGGTGAGTCGGGTCTCCAGTGGCAAAACCTCAAATTGTCAACCGTCACCATTGGGTCAAATCCTTAGACTCGAGTTGTTCTGTTTTATAAATAATGTCTCGTTAGTAGATGCTGAATTGCAAAAAATGTTATATTGTGAGTGATCTTTTGACGAGCTAGTAATCAATTGAAAGACTACCTGCTTTTGTGTTTGTGAAAACATGTTTACACGGTCACCGTTTGATATACAACGTCAATGACCCGTTCGATTGCATAATTAACTTCAAACACCCACATCTTTTGTTTGGCGACGATCCGTGAAGCTAATGATAATTTGAAATCATTTCCTCACATGGAAAAGAATCTCATTCAAACAAAAACGGAGCTCACCCTAAGATTGGTTTCAAAAACCTTGGATTATCATCGATGATTACGTTGTCAGATGGGTGCTACTGTCCGTATAATCATGCACGCTATTCACGACACAAATGGAACCCGATGAACCCGTGTTTCACGAGAGAGAGAGAGAGAGAGAGAGAGAGAGAGATGGCCCCGCTACAGAAGACGAAGACTTGACTCTGGTGGCAGTGGAGGAAAAGAAGACTTGACAGAGGAGGCAGGCGAGGCCTGGGTGGTGGGGGCGGTTGTCATTGCGATGACGAATGCTTGTGGCATCACCAAACGTGTCGAGAGAGAAAAAGGAGGAGAGAGGCTGTGAGGGAGAAAGACTTGGGGTTTCCTTACATATTAAATGACTTACAAGATGAAGACATGATTTGTTCTACCAAACCATTAGTACCCATACAATGATGCATTTAAATCATTTTCTTTTGATGGCTTGACATTTTTGTAAATATATAATCAACAAGTACCATTCGTAAAATTTGCATCTAGAAGTATAAATATAAGACTTTAATTTGCACGGTGTTGATTATTCTGCAAAATATACTTTCGTATGTTGTGCACCCATATTTCTCTAATTAGAATCTGTTTTTACCTCTCATTGGTACCATGAGCATCGTTCCAACAAAAGAGATATTAGCCGTAGTGACTTTTAAAGTTATGAATCAGCAATTATTGAATATTTTATTATTTTGGTAATTTCTCTTTCTATTAAATACATTCGTGAAAGATTTTTACTGTTTTCTCTAAATATTACATTTATGTCATTAAATTATAATATAAAATTTCCATCCAGGGGAATAGGCTCAATAATGACGGTCGGTGCTAGCTGTAAGCCTGTAACAAAGATGCTAAGATGGATATACTTTTGCAAAGAACAGTAAAAAGAAAAAGGGCCAGGCGCGTCCAGATATTCACCTCACCTTTCCATAAATAACCGAGTCTGCGTTGTATTCAATTCACAGCACGAGATTCCCTTTCCGTGCGTCTGAGTGGTGCGTCCCTCGACGCACAGCACGGTGGAACGAGAAAAGAAGAGAAAAATGAAGCATGCTTTTCTGTCGATGAGTCCTTTCTCTTCGTGCTGAGGCACGTATCCACCACAAAAAAATTGTTACTGGTGACTCACGTGCGGGTTCACGACCCTTGCACGTGTCTCGCTCCGTCGAAAACGCCACATTCGCTTGTCATCTTGTCTTTAGAAGAGCACCGTCCACTAATTTTCATCTCAATATCCCCTCCGTAGCAGGAAAAAAAAAAAAAAAAAAAAAAAAACAGAAGGTAAAATAGTGGAGAACGAGAAGAGACAGGGCATCAAGATAGACGAGAAGCCATCTCTCTCTCTCTTTCCCTCTCTATTGTGGGTGTGTTTTAGGTGTCTGTCTGCAAGAAGACGAAGAAGAAGAAGAAGAAGAAGAGAATGGAGAACGTGAAGGGGCTCCTGAAAATCCGGGTGAAGCGGGGCATCAACCTCGTCGTCCGTGACTCCCGTAGCAGCGATCCTTACGTCGTCGTCTCCATGGCTGATCAGGTCACCCTCCTCTCTCTCTCTCTCTCTCTCCGTTGAAATTTCTTGGTTAGTGCTGATCGTACCCGATTTAGTGTTCTCCGTTCTTGCGCAATTTCCGTCTTCCTGATGAGAATTGATTTCATCTTGTTATCAAGGCACGATTTAGATCCCTCCATGATGAAGATCTTGTCGTTATGTGATAGATCATTTGCCTAATTGTGCAAGTTGGCTTGAACAGATTCTATGAGTGGTGCCTTCCTGATCAATCCGATTTGAATTCATAGTTTAAAGGGGTAACGCGGATTTTTCTTTTGAAGTGCGAGTCTGTAAATAAATATATGCCTTTGAATACGTCTTCGTTTCTTTTAATTGGCATTAAGTTCCTTACTTAGGCTTGAGGATTAGGATCAAGTTCTTACTCATTCACCTAAAACATCATTTAGCGGATGATTTTATCATTTTGCGTGGTAAGAGGCTTCATAATTTAGTATATTACTACATAATGCGTACCATTTTGCTGACGCCACCTGGACGGTACGTATGTGTTTGCAGAAATTGAAGACTCGGGTGGTGAAAAACAATTGCAATCCAGAGTGGAACGATGACCTGACTCTTTCCATAACAGACCCCAGCATTCCAATCTGTCTAGTCAGTGTTTCTTCCTTCGAGTTCATCATCCTTTGTGTTGATTTCGCGAATGACCTTGTTAAGTTGTGTTTTTTTTTGTTGGTAAAAACCTTGTTAAGTTGTGTTTATGGATCGTCCATTCAATTTTGTGTTTGACGCTGCTTGGAGACCCAGTTCTCTGATACTAGTATTAAGTGGTATCAAGTGGTTTTGGACTTCTCTCACTTCAAAAAATTAATTTAAAGGGTGAGACTTTCCCTTATACCTGTGAACTGACCATCAACTCTTCCACAATTGATGTGGGATAAACCTTAATGGACCCTTTCGAAATGAACCCGAATCAGATGATGCACAGAATTAGCCAAACATTTGAGATGATTCATTGGTTTGTTCAAGATTTTCATTCATTCTCATTCTGTGTGTGTCTACTATGTTTAAAATGATCACTCAATGACGATATTTCAGGAAGATTGCGTGTTGAATTGCTCTTGCACCGAATTTTTAAGTGTCAAATGTTGGAATTATCATATGTAAAGTATGATGGACATCGCTTTTAGGGACTGAAGATGTTTAAAGTCACATAATGAGCCTGCACTAGAGTAGTAATAGTCCTATCGAACCATGGTCTTTCGCAGACTGTTTACGACAAGGACACGTTCACCGTGGACGACAAAATGGGAGAGGCCAAGATCGACATCAAGCCGTACTTAGATGCTATAGAGATGCGCCTGCAGAATCTGCCGACCCCCACCACGATCGCCAGAGTCCAGCCTTCGAAGACCAACTGCCTGGCGGACGAGAGCTCCATCGTGTGGAGAGATGGCAAGATCTACCAGGACATGATGCTTCGGCTGGCTAATGTCGAGACTGGCGAGGTGGAGGTCCAGCTGGAGTGGATCGACCTTTCTGGCGGCTCTCGACATATGTGAGTTCTTCGAGGGATCGCAGGCGAAGACAGCGCATGTTGTCATTGTCTATGGAATAAGATTTACATGTGGATCGTCGTCTTTCTGTTGCTTTAATGACCTGCCTTGGAATCTAAATTACTGAGTTCAGCAGACGAATCAAAGGATTGATTTGTCCTCTCGTCGTGTGATGATTTCGGTGGAATGAATACGCTTTTGCTTGCAGATTTCAGATATGATAAAGTGAAACATGGATCCTTCACTACATGACAGGGCAGGGACAAAGTCGATAGATTTTGCAGGAGAAAAGCGTGCATCATGCCAAAAAGAAAAAAAAAAAAGCCAGAAAGAAATTCTAAGGTGCGAAATTTTTTTGACTAGAACTCACTTAATCACCAAGCTTAATGCACTGGCTGATAACAAATTCAACTTGCTTCTAGCATCCGATCCCTACGTGAAATTGAGTCGAAATAATAGATTGAGCTAAGCCCATCATGAGGGCTCTTTCGAGCCTTATATTGGACTTGGCTACATTAGAGGCATGTTTTGCTAAGCTTTAGCTCAACTTGGGTCTGAGAGAGAGAGAGAGAGAGAGAGAGAGAGAGAGAGAGAGTTGTAACACTTATCTTGGTGTGAAAAGTTTTATATAAATCCACTATATAGAAATTGAGATGAGAAAAGGTCTTCAACTAAATATAACGTTGAGATCTTGCACACACAGGAATGAAACTAGGATTCTTTTTTCGCTTTCTTTGTTGGGTTGGTAGGTTTATTACTTGTGAAAATTCTAAAACTGATGTTCATTGATTGATTGGTAGTTTTTCATTTTTGCTACAAACTACAATTTGGCCATTTGCACTAGTACCTATAGCTAACAAAGGCTACAACAAAAGCAAACACATTTAGGCAGCACCAAGAATTCAGCAACATATATTTATGAGTAATTAATTGGCAAATACATTATTTCGATAGCCATTACTTCTCAAACATCGATAATTCTGCAGCTTGTCGCTCCACTTTCTAACGGGGGCAATGACCTATGTTTTCGACCTTTATAGTTAGTGGCCTACTGTGATCTACGGCTCTACAATAACAATATCATGTCTATCATCCTTCTCTATGGCCATATAGTTTACCTAACAAATTGCGTTCGAAATTATCAAATTCTTTACTTGGGTAGTTACCTGGTATCCAGGTTGCCGTGATTAGTTTTAGTCGTGGCCCTCTTAATGATAAAAATTGAACTTCATTCATCAACACTCATGTCTCAGAACTTAGTAATTTCGTTTTGCTTTTACTGTCGGCAACTGTCTAGTGGTCTTGTCGATTGTCTATCTCCCAATACTTAGTGAATTGTATCCCTCCTAGTTCGAGATCAACAGTTACGAATTCGGGCATTTTTTGTGTTAACAACGTCACAAAATAATTTGCAAAGGATATTTAACGTTTAAATAGATTGGTCGCGAATTTAATAACCTTCGGACAAAAGCTCTAGACTTTTATCCCTACATCACTGGTTTTTAACTTTCTAGGATTATTGAGACATTGTAATTCTTTCTTAATATTACCAAAAGCTACACAAATAACATGATATGTTTTTGTACATGTTTAATTTATAGTTATATATTATAAGGAGTAATTACATATTATCACTTCTCAATCTCAAATATTCACATAAAATCATTCAAGCGATAGTTAGTCACTTAAAATTATTAAGTACAATAATATATAACTCATATAAATGAAATCACTTGCACACATAAAAATCATGAAATTCATATCATCATGGTTAGGCTACATCATAGCCCTAACAAAAGAAAATTAGAACATAGAAGAGGAAGAAATAAAAATGTAAATCAAACCCAGCATTTTGAATAAAAAAGAACAAGAATTCTGTCACCACTTTTATCTTTTCTTCAAAATACTTGAAAAAAATCTCAAAACAATGAAAAATCGATCTAAAAAAACCTAACTATCCCTTCAAGCTCTCAGTGTTCTCCTCTTTATAAGATACATCCAAGACCCTTATCCCCAAGCAATTGCTTATTTTTCACATAAAATTAGGGAGTAAATAAGAGAATCTTTGATTTGATATTTATCTCCCAACACTTGCAGATGAAATTAAGAAACAAAATTAAGGATTCCATGATTTGATATCCATTTTTCAATGCTTTTTGATTTGAATTCTTGATTTTTGTCATTCTTTTCCTTATATTCTTCATATCTCATTATTCTGCATAAACAAAGAAATTCGAATAATTAGAAAAAATACAAATATTTTCTCATAGATATTGCATTATTTATTGCATAAAATAGGTAAAATAACTCTATTTTTATAGAGTTATCACTCTCACTAACTTAGGTTTCTCATTTCTCTCTCTTGTTCAATTGGATGGAAAATTTAGGTTTCGACGGCCTAATTAGGGTGTGGAAGTCAAAATTAGAGCTTGACTTGGAGGGAAAAATGGTTCTTAGTACTAGAGTAGGAATCATGAAACAGTAAGGAGGACCTCACTTTGTTTAATTTATACGGGTGCTATTATGGGGACTGAATGGGGAGTGAATTGAAAATCAGGGCGCATAAGGAAAAGTTAAGGCTTGGCTCTTAGGGAAAATGAGTTCTTGGTATTGGAGTAGTAATCTAAAATAGTGGTGGGGATCTCACTTTCTTTAATCAATTCAGGTGCTTGAGGGAACCGAATGAGGACTGAATTGAATAAATCAGCTTCCTTTATTTCTTTCCACAAAAAGGCAACAACGTAGTGAATTATTTAATGAATTAATTGCACTGGTAGGGACCTCTATATGAAGTTATTGATGATTTTTCTATGTTGTCCCAAAAGCTAGTGATTTTTTTTCTCCTTGGGTATAGCATCGGCATGGAGGAAAATGTTGTAGTTGTCATTGCTTGCTATAGTAGGAAGTTTGTTATTAGTATTGAGGAGTGAGAATATGCCGGTGAAAATGAAGGTACTATTTACGTTGATATTAGGAAGTCATTATATATCATGAGGGATTTAATGTATTATTACGATGTAAAATGCAAAAATTACATTATTTTGTTTCTAGGAAGAAATTGAAGGATGGTTCGAGATACTTTAGTGATAACAATCGTATTAAGGATGTCGTTTATCAGTATCTTCATGGCGAGGAAACTAAGTTGTATTTTAAGTATTATAGTGATGATGAGAATGATGGAGATGATGAGGATGATGGGAACACTGAAATAAGAGAAGTGAGAGATTGTATTCAAGTGAGTAATTAAATTGGGGATGATTCTACATTAGGTGGAGGGCAACATAAGAGGCAAGTAAGGAAGGAGAGGGAGACAAGTCATATAGAGAGAGATTTGCAATTTGGGAGATATCTTGAAGTCTTGATTGAAGATGTAGGTGATGAAGACTTAATTATATTAGAATTGGAAGTTGCTCCATCTAGTGAATCATAAGATGAAGCTTGACAAATGTGAATTTCCCAAGTGATGAAAAATGATGATAAATTTGTAGAGTCAAGACAAAAGCAAAAGGAATTTGTGAGAAAAAAATTTGTAGCTTTTGGAAAAAAGGCATATGTTCGAGCCTATAAATAGGTATGAAGGAGCTTTGGCCGGAGGTAATGGAAGTGAATATGAAGAAAGTGGAGGCAATGAGACTACTAGTTTGGAGAATGACCTTAGGACAATGAAGTACTTGTGTGTATAAGGAAAAGGAAGCATCTTTGCTAGGATCCAATTGTTGACAAATCTATTTTATCCGTGGGCATGAAATTTCATGATGCCGAACAATTTAAAGAATGTATCATCAAAAGTTTAATTGTTTAACAAAGGAGCGCTGTATTCATTAAAAATATAAAGGAATTTGTAAGAGTTAAGTGTTTTTTTTTTTAATACCTAGGGAATCCCATACAGTCAGCAGCTGGCGGGTAAACCTTGGGGCGACACTAGCGAAGGACCCACCCACCACCCCGACGTCGCACTTAAGATCCCGTGCGTCCCGCGGGATTCGAACTCTTCCGTCCTGGGTAGACGTCATGGAAGCTCTTATCCAGCTAGGCCACCGCAAGTGGTGGTTGTAAGAGTTAAGTGTTCACAATCCAATTATTAATGGAAGATTTATAGCGCGCCGAGTAGAAAGGAGTCATTCCAGATTAGGTCCTTCTAGAAGGGACATATTTTTTCATTATATTTGACAATAAAAGGGTAATATGTGTATGGTTGTCAAAGCACTTCTTCAACATTATCAAGGCAATGCTCGAGGTCAAGAGTCCTCAGTTTTAACAGTTAATCAATGAGTAGGTGGGGGTTAATGTGTCAAGGAATTTTTGCAAGAAAGCTAAGTAGAGGGTGATGAAAATATTGATGCCGTAGAAGAAAGAATATATCAAAATATGAGATTATGCTTGCGAATGCATGTTTCAAAACTCATATAATAAAATATATGTAGAGATTGTAGAGATTGTAGAGATGCCACTTTGACTGTGCGCTTAAGTTTGATAGATTCTATGTTTTCTTTAATACATGCATACAAGGATTTTTGGCTAGTTGTAGACGAATTGTATGATTGGATGGATGTTTTTTTTTTTTGAAGGGTTTATGCAAGGGGGAGTTCTTGGCTTATTGTAAGGAGAGATGCCAATAATCAAATAATTTCAATAAATTGGGCAATTGCCAAGATAGAAAATAATGACACTTGGTCTTAGTTCCTAAAAAATTTAATGACTGAGCTTGATATAATGAGGGAGGATGAGCATTCATGAGTGACTAATAGAAGGTAATGCCATTGTCAATTATTTCCATTTTAATATTAATTACTCACATATTTTTTTTGACTTGTATTTGTCGATTTTAATTTTTGCAAGGACTTGTCCTTACATTGGCTGAGTTGATGCCATAAGCTGAGTATAGAATGTGCGCGGGCACATATGTGCAAATTGGGAAAAGAACTATAAATGAGATAAGTTGTGGAAGTGGTTTTAGTATATAACAAAGAGTACCAACATGATTGATTTTAAATTAGCCAAATAGATTTGGCGAGGTGCCCTCGCTAGATTTGGCGAGGGTGCCCTGGCTAGGCCCTTGTTAGTGGGCGAGGGCCGTCCTCGTTGGCTTCCCTCACCTGACCCGGTCGAGGGCCACCCTCGCTCGATGCCGGCAAGGGCCACCCTCGCTTGAGTCCGGCTTCTCTTCACTATGGCCGGCGGAGGGAAGAGAGAAGAAGAAAAAAGGAAGAAAAAAGAAAAAGAAAAGGAAAAGGAAAAGGAAAAACAGAAAAAATAAGATGAAAATGCCATTGTAGGGTAAATGTGTTATAATTAGCAAAGTTTGGGGTAAATTTGTCATTTTGGGTAAAGTTTGGGGTTTTTAATTGTCTTTTCCATAATTAAAAATTTGAAAAATTCAGAAAAATAGAAAAATATTAAAAATCCAGAAAATGCTTAAAACTATTTAAAAATCACAAAAAATTAAAGTTTTGGAAAATTCGAAAAAAATCATACAAAATTTAGAAAATTCGTAAAATCCCTAAAAATCCAAGAAAATTCAATTTGTTTTTTTCAATATTTAGAACCATAGAAAATGCTTTAAAATAGTTGTTTTGCTGAGCCTTCGCTTACTGTTGTGGGAAAACTCATTAATGAGAAAATTGTGCTAAAAATTGAAGAAGCTTTTATGTTGACACCCAAATTTCGATGGATGTATTAAATATCCATTTATTTTGCAAAAATATAAAAATTTACAAGAAGGTAAGAAAATTGAAAAAAATGAATGAAATGAAATGAAACATCGGGTCCAGTGGGCCGGAGTGTTCATCCCATCCTTCCAATGAATTTTCGGCCCTTTCAAAAGTTAAGCCCAGATTCCTATTTCATTTCTTCCTTTAGGCCTACTTTCCCCCCATTTCGTTGAGCCCATCACAGAACAAAACAGAAGAAGCGCGGACCCCATTCTCTTCCTTTCTTTCGGGCGTGCTCACGTCTGTGAGCGAGGGGAAATAGGACGTGCGGTGACGCTGCGAGGACGACGGGGAGCGAGAGAGAGAGAGAGGTCCGTGAGGTAACGATGAGTGACGAGAGCTCGCCCAAGCTTCTGGAACCCGTTGAGCTAGATAACGGAAAAGATTCCTGGTTCAAGCGAGAGGAGTGCATGAGGAGTGAGGCGTGCTCGCGCGAGGAAAAAAACAAGGAAAGAGGCTGGAGAGGGCCGCGGTGGTTTTGACAGAGAAGGAGGCTCAGAGAAAGGAGCGTTCCGAAAAAAGTGAAATTTTCTGGGGTTTTCTAGAGAGTTTTCGGCCACTCTCAGTTGTTGAGATGAGCGTTCGGTGGAAAGTCGTCGGCCATTCGAGAAAGGGAGCCGAAAAGGAATCAGCCACTCTCATTGAGATGATCACCATCGAAGCAAACACAGAAAACCTCGGTGCCACCATCGGCTCGCTGCCGTTCTTCGTCGCTGGTGGCTTCATCGGAGTACCGGACAAATTCGGTTTTGCTCTACTTCGCAATGGGAAGCTTTGAAGCGAAAAGTTCCGAGCAAGTTAAATCTTGTGAAGTGTTCATCACCGGAGGATTTTGTTCATCAACAATCGTTGAAGCTTCTGCATTAACGCTCATAGCCTTGGTTTGACACATTAAACCGGTAAAATTCGAATCTGAAACTTGCTTTTAGAATGCATACTGCCTGTTTGATGATCTGCTTAAGTGTACCGTAAAAAACATACTTCGCCTAAACCGATTTTCAAAGCTATATTGATGCGCGATTTCTCTGTGGATTGTGACGACTATGCGTACTGCCACGTTTTATTCCGTTTTCTGTCATGATCCGTGTATTACCGCGTCGACATCGTCGCCGGACATCCATTCCCCTCGTTGGCGTTGTCCACGATTCAAGGCCGCCTTGTTCAGCTTTCTATATCCCGCTCCTTGATCATCTGCGTATCTGTTTAGTGTATGTAAATCATCGTTAGTTTTTGTGGCCGGAAAGTGAGCGTCGTTTGGAGGCGAGCTCACTTTGATTGTCGCTGGTGATAAACTAGCTGGCAGCCGGTAGTGATTGACGCCGGTCAAAGTAGATGACCGGTCGACGGTGGTGGCCTGGCGACCGCTTGAGCGACGGTGGCGCCGTACTTCAATGGTGGTTGCTGGTTCGGGTCAAAGAGTTGCAGGAAGAAAAACTCTTCGATGAAGAAGGAAGCTTAAGGAAGAAGATGAACCAGAAAAGACAAAATGGAAAAGGATAAAAAATACAAAAAGAGAAAAGAATTAAAAGAAAATAAAAAAGGGATAAAAAGAAAAGAAACTGTAGAAAAAATGAAAAGGTCAGGGTATGGGGTGTTCTTTGGTGGGCCGAAAAAAGAGTTAAAAAAATGAAAAAAAGTTCATGGTGTTATGAAATACATGAATGAATATTCATTATATTTATCTTATCTAATGTACTTATTATGGTACATTTGTATCATACATTTTAAGTACATCTTTCTACCATATATAATGAATGTTCATCTCCTTATTAAATACATTTATCATTCGATACATTGATATTAATGATAAATACATTCTTGTTTTCCTATAAATAGGAACTTAGTTTTTGTTGTAGATATAACAATGGGATACTGAAAATAAAATATTCTCCTCTGATTTTCTCTAATATCTTTGGTGTTTATAAATTTTCTTTTTAATCTGTTTATTATCTCTATTATATATTTGCAACGTAATATTTTACAACACGTCATCAGCACGAAGATTCTGATTGAGTAAGTAATTTTTACAATGTGGGTATTCTTTTTATTAATCAACTTATACTTCGTATTTTTTTATCAATTCTTCATTTTTATTTTTCTTGGCCCAAAGCCAAATTTCAAATCTAAAAAAGTATCATTCTACTCCTAAAGTGGCAGTGGGTATTTAGAAATCATTCTAATTAATTTAAGGATTTATTTTTGCAAGAATTATGACAAATATTGAAAAGCCCAAATTCCACATCCTGGAAGTGAGTAGAAAGAATTATCTAAATTCATGCAAGTTCATTGATGCATGGAGATACTTTTTGCGTATGGATTTAAAACACAAGAAAGCAATTCGCCTGTCAACTCATAGGCTTAAGGTTTCGGTAATTGAAGTTCAATGATGAAGGATCATCTCGAGAAGATTAAGGCTTCTCTAATAGTCAATGCAAAATAATTTGTAGCTTAATTAAGTGTAACTTTGCTAGCTGGACTGTCCGGATTACTTTCATATGATGTTCAAGAGACTTTTCGTACATCGATATGGTCAAATATTATAATAGTTGGAAAGCGCGGCGTGTCCAGTTTCTAATGAATTAAGTTTCAAGCAATTTGGAGATTCCAGAGAAAATTTTCCCAAAATACTAGATGTTGCTCAAGAAATCCGAGAATGATTTTTCTTTAGTATTTTATCTGTTTAATCATGTGCTTTGCATTTTGTTTCTAGATCATTTGAATCTAGAGTCAATGTTACTACATGAGAGTGAGAATCGATGCCATGACCTACATCCGAGGAAAGCCCTAACTTATTAATCTTTGTCGGACATTGCAATTCGCGGCCTTGTTCCTTAGCTGTCCAACATTGGCCGGGGTGCCGCACATGCATTTTTTTCACTGCTCCTCGTTAATTAGTCACACCAGCATCCTTTTTAAACGTGTCACATTCTGGAGGAATTAAAGAGAAAACTGGAAACTGTTAAATCCCCCCGTATCAACACATGCAAGAATTAATTTTTTCGGCCTTACAATACCTATAAAATCCACGACCTTTCTTGGTGTATTGTGACTGGCAAGAGGTGCCATGCCAACCAAAGTTGATAATTGAGTCGAGCAAGACGGGTTCGGGCAGGTTTCTAGCACAATATTTGTGCACAAGCTAACCCAAGCTAACAAAACGAGGCCAGTATCGTGTAGGGCTAGAATTCGAATTTCACGAAAAACCTCACAATCTCAAGGATTCGATAATAGGTGAGTTAAAGTCTAGGTGGATGGCCCAAATGACATGAACTTTTGACTTTTTTTTTTTTTTTGAATGAACGAAACATGAATTTTTTATTTGCTCTTGATGATTTGAGGAGTTGAACTTGCGTAGTGTGCCAAATTTTCACACAAAATTTCATTCCTATATTGCTATAAACCAACGTCCACCAGATCTATATTGAATGCATCTCTTTTACTTCAAATAATAGGAACAGGTTAATATAACAATATGGTAAAATTTGCATCCCCCATTTTGAACGTTTCCGTTTGTCTATGGTCTGTTTTTTCCACGCACTAGAAAGCAAATTTCAGGTCCGAAAAAACACGAAATTATCATACCACATGCGAGAATTTTTGCGTGAGCACAACAGGCTGAACTCAGACACACAAAGCATTACTTATATTTATATGTTTAAATTGGAGTACAACACCGTGCACTCGTGAAACCTTACACACTTATTAGGCAATATCCGGACAATCAACCGACCAGCAGCAGTAGTGCCCCCCGGTTGTTTGACCGTTAAACATCCTTGCGCGCTTCCAAAGCATTTATTTAAAACTTCAACCACACCACACGTGGTACGTCACCACTTAAATTTATTGATTTACCATTTTAAGCATATTTTTCAATGCGTATTGTTTGGAGGGTACTTCTCGACTGCGTGGAGCATGTCACAGAGGACTTTCATGTAGTTGATGGGAACGGGACCATAGTTTTGTTTCTTCTCGAAAGTCAGAACCACTTTTGCCATGCAGCCCCCTTCGCTGATAGAGAACTGGTGGACCACCGACAGGCTCTTGTAAGACGTTAGCGGCACGTCTCCGGCCAACAAAGTCCACTTGATGGACTTATGCTCGGCGTCGATGGGTCCCACAATGTCCGTCCAGCTTCCGCAATTAACTGCTTTATGTTTTTTTTTTTTGGAAAAAAATCTCGGTAATTAATTTTCATTTTAGAGATTCAAAAACAAAATGATTAATATCACAGAAAACTTCAAATTGACACGCCTATAACTAATTACCCTATAATCTCAAACCAATACATATGTAATAAATTTACCATCTTTTAGTTTATTGCTGAGTTGGATGACACGTGATAATATACAGTTATATTAGTTTGGGTTTTACCCTCTATTTGTTCACATGTGTATAATTTATAACTTTTCGTGGTATTAATCCGATTTAACAAAAACTAATAGAAGATATGAGGTTTTTGGTCATCAAAAATAAATTTATCTTAGATGTATTAGTTTGGGGTATTTCGTAGTATTAATCCAAAATAAAATTAGAAAGCGTCATGAATCATGTTGTCGCTTTTAGTCTTGTAGCCGGTCAAGAGGTTCATCTTAAACAATTTTTAAGATAAATTTGTTTGAAAGGCTTTTAAGTATAATTATTGATCTCATAAGATTAAGTTAATTCACCAAATTGGCCTTCAACTTTATTACGCATATGCTCCTATTTCCTAATACCATCTCTAGGTAATCTAGTGATCCATGAGTTACTACTTTCCCATCTCGTTAAAATTTCCAATGTTATTCATTTCAGCTGAAAACTCAATTCACGTAGAAAAGAAAGAGGAAAGATAATGAAAGAGAAAGATCTAAGACTCTTTTTTGATTGTCCATACACCACACAATAAAATTTTAATACATGTAAGTTCCTTTTTCTTCTAAAAATGAACTACACATTTCAAACCTTTGAAGTCATGATATTCTTCGTGGGCAACGCACATGTATCTTTACTAGTTGTACTTCCATTAATCAAGTCAGAAAAAGTACTTCTTTACAAATGGCATGTGCCATTTCCCATTTAAAGGTGATGAAAAATCATCAGCACATACTAATCCTTAAATTAACATAAGATCCAGTTCTGTTAGTCTTCAAACTATGCTCTGGCATGATATATTTACCACAAACGTAATAGGTGTGTGTCCTCTCGCCACCTCAACATAGAAACCAGTAAAGACTATGCATCGAAACTACGCAACCAATGTTAGCGATAATTAATGAAGCTATGTCCTAAGGTCCCCAGACCAAAGCTCATGGAACAATAACCAAATGTCAAGATCTTCTACAAGATGAAAGATTCAAGCATAACATTGGCATCGTATGTTAGTTTTAGTTGTTGAACTCATGACGATGAATTAACAACAACAATCCCATCATTTTTCGATCAAACTGTCAATCACAATAGAGAGGAATTGGGATAAAATTAATTTTTTGTAATTAATAATATATCGAGACAACTAATTAATTAAGAAAGCAAGAATAGATAGATACGATATGGGATACGCGAATTAAATTGGCTGGATTAAGTGACAAATTTTTGGACCTACCGTTAACAAAAGTCCAGACCCTTTCTGAGCCCTCAGCTCCCGTTCACCTTTGATCAGTTTCACCTCCTTAAACACGGTATGCATGATTGTTGGGAAGAGCTTGCATTGTTGCCGGTAGAACTCAAATAAACTTTCAGCTGGGACGTTTAACTTCTCACTAAGCTCTATGTAATCACCCATACTCTCTCCGTCTGCTATTGGAAATAATAAAAAAGAAAGGTTAAGGAAACAATGAAGAGAAGGTGCACTGAAGCCAATTTATAGAGTTGCCTGGGGCAGTAACTAGTGTTAGATGCACCGGTAATGAAAGCTCTCTGCCACGAGTGATGAAGTCAACTATGACATTTATGTCAGAAAGTCCCATGTGGAACAATTCATATGGAGCAGTTAATATTTTTTATTAGCCTATAATTCATTGATTTAAACTTTTAACTGAAGATGAGTGTTGACAAGTTTGAACTTGAGCTCTCTTTTAGCAATCTCCTTGGATCAAGGTATTACAATAATTGGTGTCAAAGTTGATGGTTAATTGATGGCCCACTCTCAATGTGTATTTGATAAATATCTCGAAGAAGGAATCTGGTGACTAATCTGTTTCCATGGCAAGTGGGCATTGTGGGTCACCGTTTCCGCGGCAGGCGGGCGAATCTAGTGATCAACCCATTTTCATGGTAGGAGGTAGTGATGCATAAATCGATGGCCTGTCCTTCCAGCTTCTGCAATTATCTGCGGTATATATTTTTCTTTTGTTTTTTTTTTGGTTTTGGAAATCAATCTCAGTAGCCAATATTTGTTTTCTTTAGAAATTCTAAAATAAAACTAGAGTTAGACCAAAAATATAAAACTAGAGAGTTTCACAGCTTATCAATCATATTGTCGTTTTGAGTCTGGTAGCTGGTTGGAAGGTTCATCTTATACCATTTAACATAGCTTTGTTCGAAAGGCGCACTTAAGTTTAACTATTGATCTTCTAAAACACTATATAAATTTGTAGAACGTATGGGTGGTGCTACCTTAAAAATAAAGCAGAACTTGCTTTTCTACATCTTGAAAATAAGTAAACAAGAGTCTAGGCGTGATGTATATAATTGATATCCTAAAGCCCCGTTCTTTATGGTTGTCATTGAATATGATAAAATAATTAAATATTTCTATGCTTAGTACTAAGAATATATAAAAAATCTTATTATTAAGCAAAAAGACAAGTATGAGGAGGAGAATATTCAAAGTGTTAAGAAATATATAAATATTTCCACTCTTATTATTAAGCAAACAGACAAGACTAAGTGTGAGGAGGATTAGTAGAATATTCAAATAATAAAAATCACACTTTAAATTTTTAGAATAATTATTTCAGGCATGAGTCCAGATGACTCTCCAGGTGACCCGTCAATGGAGTCTCGGAATGCGCCATACTGTCTTTTTGCTCTTGGATATAAAAACGGTTAGGAAACTACGAAGGGAAAGTGTATGCTGTAGCTAGAATCTGGAAATGAGCAGTTAGCACAAAAGCCAATTTATAGAAAATAGAAATGCTTGGGCCTTTTGGTTAGTTGATTTTACTTTTCTGGAATCGCTCACGCCCAAAATCTCGCACGATAGGAGGCATTAATTATTGTTAGATGTACCGGTAATGAAAGCTCACTACGATGAGTGATGATGTCCACAATGACGTCATGTGGATGATGGTGTCTTAAAAGTAAAGATCGAACCAACACCGACCTAATTTATTGTGGACAGTTGTAACTAAAGATATCGAAGTGTGTTTAGATGAGGCACCTATGTATTAAGAGGCTGATTCAATCTTTAGGCATAGGATTTCTTAGGGTACAATTGACAGAGTAGTTATGCCATAATTGAAGTCATTCATGACCCACCTAAAACTTAGATAAAAAGGAAGAAAAAAGGGATCTACTAATACAAAATTCCAATAATTCCAACTACCACCCAAGGAAATTTGATTGATAAATAATCTATCCGTTGAACATTCGGATTGAGAGTTGTATTTATAGGAGAAAGTTAATTTCAGCTTTGTATTTAGGATTCCTCATGTTTGAAAGAGGAGCCGTTGTGCTATAATTGAAGTCAATTATGGCTGTCGATTCAATCCTTCAGCACTCCATCCGACAAAGTGAATGTGATGGACATTGCCGTGTCATCGATGGCTTCTCTAGTGTCCTTCCAGCTTCCGCAATTATTTGCGTGCGTAATTTTTCATTTTGGAAATCAATCTAAGTAGCCAATATTTGTTTTTTTTAGAGATTCTAAAATAAAACTAGAGTTAGACCCAAAAATAAAAATAAAAATTGGAAGTGTTACATGGCTCGTGAATCATATTGTCGTTTTGAGTCTGGTAGCTGGTCAGGAGGTTCATCTTAAACCACTTAACACAGATTTGCTCGAAAGACTCGCTTAAGTTGTAATTATTGATCTTCTAAAACAGTATATAAATTTGTAGTACGTATGGGTGGTGCTAATCCCCTAAAAGTAAAGCAGAAACTTGCTTTTTTTACATCTTGAAAAGATGTAAACTATAGTCTAAGTGTGACGAATAAAATTGATGTCCTAAAGTCCCGTTCTTTGTATTGTCATTAAATTTGATAGAATATTTAACTATTTCAATGCATAGTACTATGCAAAAAGACAGATTAAGCCTGAGAGGGAGTGTTAGAATATTTAAATATTTTTATGCTTAGTACTAGGTAAAAATATTAGAGTAAGTATGATCTCACATGATATTAGAATTGGAGATCCTCATATCATGTGAGATTTGATGAGATCACCATCAACTATTAGATAAATGTGTGGTCTTTATTATGTCAATATTCTAAGACAATTAATGAGAAACCTCAAAGTTAGGTTTTTGATTGGAAACAGGGATCATTACGTAGAGGATGGCCTAACCTGCGAGTCCAGTTTTGAGGAATTTGTGGGTTGCATCTCTCAATGTCACCATATTTATGAGACGATTAAATTATTGTCCTTCTTTTGTACTGTCTAGGGCCTTCGGTAACATGTGATTCACGCAAAAATCATAAATAGGACCTAACTACCGTTATGCATCAGTCACTACCGCGTATTAATTATTATGCTTTCCACAAGATAAGGGTCGCTTAATCCGGTTCCCTCGGATCAAGTCAATCACATTTTAATTGCATACCCATGGTCTCGCCATACGAATCATTAATTTCTATATGGTTCTAGCTTTATTGTTCGTAGAGCACGAGCTATACATGGTGATGCCAGGGATTACCTGCAAAATAATTTCAAGTTCTCCCTAAGGAAGCACTAGATATCACACATATCTGTAAATTATTTAGAGCTGACGAAGCCCTAGCTATTTAAGGAACCTAAGGAAGAAATGTCTAACACATCAATGATGCGAATGTGTTCTAGAAAAAACTTCATATTTCATTGATCACAGTCATTCATGCTTTGAATACACAAGACACCAATTAGCCGCTTTAATCATGTGGGTCTCCTGAACCAGTGTAACGACATGACAATCTCTTCAGCGAGAGAATCATGCAAATTTTTATTTATTTTTTATTTTTGAAGTTGTTAACTAGTGGAATGTGCATAAAAGTTAATGAAATCAATTTGACAAGGAGCCACTGGTTGCTGGTCTTCACGATAGGAAAAATATCTTGTGCATCGGTTGCATTACCAATGCGTGAAATATTGATTATCTTTTCATTGAATCCCTGAACGAATTGAACTATAACATAAGGCAAGTGTGATTTACCTTCTTTTTCTTTATTAAAGATTTGAGAATATTTTGAGAAACAACATCCCAAAAGATTGCGCCCTTTGTTTTTTTTTTTTTTTTTCATTTTTTTGGTTGAAATAAGTAGCTTTCATTACTTGCCAAAAAAACGGATAACAAGTAGATTCAACATCTAAGCATAGGACCAAGCAAAGGGGGTGGGGAGGATTATCAATCCAACTCAGTGGGAGGGAGTCAGTTTGGTGGGCCCTCGTGACCCAATTGGCCGCTTGGTTGGCATTTATGGGCTAAAAGATAAGCCAGGCTTGAGGATGAAGGCCCAATAGAAAAGTGCAATCGTTTATGAAGGACTTGGCAGCCCACGGTGCTTCTCTCTGTCCCATAATGCTTTCACCAGCCACTAAATTATCTGAGGCAAAGAGAAAGTACAAGTCAGAAACTGAACTAAACTCAATTCGTGGGGCTCGTGTGTCCAACATCTTCTTCAACTAGAGCAGCCCCTCTCTCATGGCTAGGGCTTCCGCAAACAGAGCCAAAGTAGCATGGATTGGCTTCATAAGACCATCAACGAGAACACCATGCTCATTTCCATTGATCACGGCCACCGATCTAGTCATGGACGAACTATACCAAGAGCTATCCACGTTTATTTTCCAGATCCGGTTCTTCATTTGCGTCCATGGTTCAGGTTGTGAATGTTTGCTGATGTTCAGGTCTTCTTCGTGCAAGTGCCATTTTCGATAGAGACCAGATTCTAGGTAGCTTCCTCTAGAATCGATCTTGGTTGTGGTGGTTGAGCTTGGAAGACCATAGCGTTCCCCGCCTTCCAAATTTGCCACAGTGTTCTAGCAACGAACGCTTTCTCCTAGTAGTCGGCCTTTAAAGTAAGAGTTTCTGACACCCATTTGTCTATGTGTGTGATTTTCATCGGGGAGATGTCTATTGCTAATTTGGGGTTTAACCACATGTCTCTTGTCCAGTTGCACAGTAGGAAGAGATGTTCCACCATCTTCGGTTGTTGGCTGCATATTGCGCAAAAAGGGTCAGGTACCATCATCCTCTTAAATAAACACTCATTGGTAGGCAACGCATTATTACATATGCTCCATATAAGAAATTTGATTTTGGGATATGTTTTTAGCTTTCATATTTCAGTCCATAAGGCTTTCGGGATCTGGTATGACATAGATGGTTGGGCTTGTGGATGACAATTGTTTTGATTTCTAACTCTGTTGTATCTACTATTTACCTTATATTCTCCCGAATTGTTTGTTGTCCATAGCAACTTGTCATGTCCTAGGTTCAATTGAATGGGGGTAGTTTAAATTTCCGTAACTACTTTGTCCTCGAATAATAGCTGAAGTTTTTGTTCAATCCATTTGCCTGCTGAAAAATCTATTAGTTCAGCAACAAACTGAGGATCATTTTGATTTGGAGGGCTACCTATCTTACCTGAGGGTAGCCATGTGTCCTCTTTAATTCTGACGTTGTTCCCATCACCAATTTCCCATCTTATATCTGGTTCAATAACATCCCGATCCGCTAGGAGGCTTTGCCATCCCCAAGAAGGATTATGACTTTTTTTTGCATTCAAGAAGTCATTTCTGGGAAAGTATAGGCTCTTCAAAATTTTATTCCATAGGGCATCTAGGGCATTGATCATCCTCTAGGCTTGTTTCCCCAACATGGCCTTGTTAAAATCTGCAAGATCTTTGAACCCAAGTCCTCCACAATCCTTCCTAGTTTTCAGCACTTCCCAACTTTTCCAATGAACACCTTTCTTTTTAGCACTTTGTTTCCACCAGAAGTTTGACATTCGTTGCTCAATTGCTTTACAAATGGATTTGGGGATTTTAAAGATTGACATGGCATATTGCGGTAATGCTTGGATGACCATTTTGATTAAAATCTCTTTCCCTACCTCTGATATAAGCTTTTTCTTTCCAACCCTCCAGTTTGCTATCCACCTTTGCTAGGACCCAAGCAAACAATTGTTTTTTTAGTTTGGTCCCAATCAGAAGGAATTTCTAGGTACTTCCATGTTTTCTCCATTATAGGAAGTTTTAATTTAGCCGCTAGATTTGCTTTTAAGCTGTAAGGGCAATTGTTCACAAAGAAAATACCTGACTTGTTGAGGTTTATAACTTGAGGTGTGGTAAAACAGTACCAATTCAGAAGTTTAGCTAGATTTTGAGCTTCCATAATCGAGCCCTTTAAGAAAAAGATGGTATCATCCGCAAAGGGGGATACCTTGGATGGTTTTGTCTTTGACGGCTTTCAACATAAGTGAGGATAGGGCATTTGCCATAATGATGAAAAGATAGGGGGAAAGTGGGTCTTCTTGTCTAATGCCTCGAGATGGGGAGAACAGAGCTGAGGGTTCTCCATTAACTCTTACACAAAATGAGACCGATGAGATGCATTTTTTGACTAGGAGGACCCATTTTTCACATAAACCAAGTTTCAGCATATAGTTGGTCAAAAATCCCATTCCACTCTATCATAGGCCTTTTGCAGATCTACTTTAAGCACCGCTTAAAAATTCCACTTCCTTTTACGAACCCTCAGCTGATGTAAAACCTCTTGGACTATGAAGATGTTATCTTGAATTTGACGGCCACTCATGAAGGCACTTTGGTCTTGTGAAACAATATTCGAGAGGAGAGATTTTAGTCTATTCGCCATCACTTTTGCTATAATCTTATAGTTAAAATTGCAAAGACTAGTAGGCCTATATTGGGTGATGTCTTTAGGATTTGTAACTTTGGGGATGAGTGTGATATAAGTTTGATTTAGCTCAGGGTTGAACTTACCTTGGTTGAAAAACGAGTTGACCATTTGGAATATATTTTCATGGATCATTGGCCATTGGCCATTGGCTTTGATAAAATAAACCATTTAGCCCATTTGGTCCCAAAGCTTTTGTGGCATCCATTTGAAAGACTGTGGCTTTAACTTCCTCCCTTGAGATTGGCCTTATCAATTCCGCACTCATTTATTCATTGACCCTTTGCTTGCATTGATCTAAAATAGGCTAATAATTTCTATTTCCCATGGAAGAATACAACGATTGATAAAAGCCCCCCCATATGATGTTTAAGGATAGAAGGATCTCTACTTCACATGTTATCTTCGAGCCTAAGCATGGTTATTCTATTTCTTTGTCTTCTTTGGACTATTGTGGCATGAATTTTTTTTGTATTGTGGTCGACCCATTTCAGCCAATTAATCCTAGAATGCATGCACCGATACATTTATTCTTGCCTCCACAATCTTCCAATAAGTTCTACAATTTCTCTATACTCTGCTTTGTTGGAATCGGCATCTTCATTATTCATCAGCTTTGTGAGTCTCTTTCTTAGACTTTCAATTTGTTGAGATGCATTTTTTTAATCTTTTCTTGCTCCACTTCCATAACTCAGCAGCCACCTTTCTTGATTTCCTAGCTATGTTCAAAGGATTGCTTCTTTATTTTCCCCGAGCTTCTTGGATGACTTCTTTGCATCATGTTCATCAAGCTAAAATGCCTCAAACCTGAACATTCTATTTCTATTTGTTGTGTTGGGCTCCAATGTTAAAATCAACGAGCAATGATTTGAGCCAATGGCGGGTAATACAAAGACTTATGCATTCTGAAATTGAACTCTTCATGCTAGATTACATAGGGCCATATCAAGTCATTTCTTTAGTAGCTCGCTTCCTTCTTAATTGTTGGTCCATGTATATGCGCATCCCTTACTTACGATATCCATTAAGGAACAAAAGTCCATAAATTCATGAAAGGCCACCATTCTATATCTAGCTGCCTCCCTTCGACCAACTTTCTCTCATTGATATAGCATTTCATTAAAATCTCCTATGCAAAGCCAATGAAGATTGTTAGAGTAATTGATTGAACGCAATGTTTGCCATAAGCGTAGTCTCTCCTAAAATATAGTGGAAGCATGTAGGAAATATATTCTCATTGATTGTCCACTACTAAGGACTTTGCAAGTAATATCGATAAGTTCCCCAGAGCTTCCTTTCAATTCCACTTCAACTTCATCGTCCCACATAAGAACTAATCCTCCCACTATTCCAATTGGATTTATAATAATAGAATGCTTAAAACCTAAGCTTCTTCTTACTCGGTGAACCATGTTTTCACTGTTTTTGGTTTCCATAAGAAAAATCAAGCTGGGCTTTTCATGAGCTACTAAGGCTTTAAGGTACTGAATTGTCAAGAGAGTGCCCAACTCTTGACAATTCCAGCTTAGGACCTTCATTTGTGCTTTTGTGACTTATTAAGGTTAGCCACCAAAACCATCCTTTGACCCCTTCCCATTGGTGTGTCTAGAAAACCTCCTCGTCAAGCAGTTGAATCGATGGGGTCCTCTTTTCGTAAGGATGAACTCTCTTTTGTATTTTAGCCACAGGTGTTTTGAGACCACTCTTGGTTTTCTTCAACCAATCCTTCCCTTTTTCTTGGTCGCTTGAGGTGAGTAACATGATTTGAGTTTGTTGAACACGTTTCCCCCCTTTTTTTGCAACATATAATCATCCATTGTCACATCTTCTGCATGTTCTTTATGTCGGGCCTTTGGTGTAATCACAACTAAGGCTTTAGGCCCTTGATATTTCTCCCTTACATCCTCTGCTTCAACCATGATAGGAGTCTCTAGGATAGTTTCCTTATCCTCTTGTGGTAGGTCTACTTTTTCATAAAATGTTCCTAGAAAGGACTAAATTCCCTTACTTCTGCTCTCAGCCATGAGCCATGTCTCCTCGGTTTATCTTGAGGCAATCTCGATTCCTCATAAGGTATTTCTTGGCAAAAAGTAGCATAGTGCCCAATACGGCCACATGGATAACAAAAATGCGGTAACCTTTCGTACTTGAAATCTAACCATCATTTCTTACCGCCTAAAACAACAATAGTACCTGTTTTAAGAGGACTCAAGAGGTTTGGGTTAACTTTTGCCTTGCTGATTTTGTGCAAACTGTTGTTTTTGGCTTCTATTCTCACCTCCTCCACTCTTCCCATTTTAGAAGCTATACTATGAATAGAGTCCTCATTCATTCGAGCTCTAGGTAGCCCCAAAATATGCACCCAAAATGCAGTATGTGTGAACTTGTAACAATGCTCAGGTACATCGGGATCTCCTTCCAACAACACAAGAAGATTACTTGTGAAAGACCATGGACCGTCTTTAAAACTCTTTTTTTATTCTCTACCAATTCAAACATAAAGGAGAATAAACCCTGTTCTATAATCTCACATTTTATAGTCTCAACTTTCCATGCTTTCTTCATTGTACTACAAAATGCTTGAAAATTTACATTCAGTTTAGAATAAAGCTTTCCATAGAGGATGAGTTCACTTTCCAGTTTTTCTTTCTCAGGGATAGTTGGCTCTAGCTTTGTCACATTGTCTTTTGACTAGAGATCTCCCATTTTCCTGCATAATGCCGCTAGTCTAATTTGGTTTTCTTGGGTTCTTTCCATTTCCGAGCAAGTTCTCTCAAAACTTTGGTTGTTCAAAGATATTGATTTTTGTGGATATATGGGCAGGGAAAAGAGTGAATGGAGCTCTATAGGTGAAATGACAATTTTCTGCGACTTCTAATTTTGGTTTATCTAGGTATGGATTAATAGTGTGCTAGGTTTCACAGGTGGTTTAAAGCTCAATCGGTGGTAGGGGGTTGCAAGTTTTGGGTCTTGGTTCGTTTGGGTTTAGTTTTGGGTCGATTGTGAGCTTCGAAGTCCATTTTCCAGATCTGGGTTTGGCTTTGGCGCAGGGGTTCTATGATGGAGACAATGCAGGAAGATGTCTAAGGAAGATTAAGTGACAAATTTTTGGACCTACCATCAACAAAAGTCTAGCGCCTTTCTAAGTGTGACATCATGATTTTTTCAAATCTGATTTCAATTGAATAAATCGGGCCTTTCGTCGACGTGTCTATAGTGCGAGCCGATCACTCAAGAGATAACTAGACTATCTGGGAAAATTATTAAGGGATTTTAACGCAAAAGGCTTGAGAATTCGACCAGTAATTGATTGCTCGACCGTGCTAATTTGCAAGGGTCATTACGGCACACTTAAAAATCGATCAGAGATCAGAGATAGGTCGATTCGATTGAGATGAGTGATCAAAATGTGGGTGATTCCACCTGATTGCAAAATTCTCATCAATCGACACTAAATTGGTTTTCTATCGTTTTGGGTACCCTGTGTCCGTATTTGAAATCTTGAGATTTTTACGACAATTGAGAGTCATCAATGTGTCGAAGATGTACATTGTGACTCGAGATAAATCGATCACGGGTCAATTGCACTAAAAATTCCTAAAAGCTACCCGATAGACTAGGTCACGCTAAAAGTGCGTCGGATTGAAAATAACCGTGAATTTGAACCCGATTTCAAAAATTGAAAGTTCTGTGGTGTCACGAGCTATTTGAAGAACGTCGACTCACCCTTGAGAAATTTTCAGAGATTCCGAGATTTTTGTGGAAAATTGATACGAACGTTGTGGAAAATCAGCGAAAATTCAGATGGGCCAAATTAAGAGAAATTTGGACTGCCATGCCTAGCCTTTGGGTATTGGGGACTTATAAAAAATTGTTCGGGATTTTTCTTCAGCAAAATCGGACCTCGATTTGGACAACCAGAGAGGAAATTAAGCATAAAGCTGAAAATTGGGACTTTAAATTGGATTAATTAGTGATATATGCATCACAAGAAAGTATTAAAGGGGAACATGCTTTTAATGGAGGGGATAAGGATGCTTGACTGGGACCCTCTCCTCCTTGGCTTCTCCCGCACGACTCCTCCTTCACGGTGCCGCTTCACTCTCATTTATCTCTCTCAACTGCTGCCCTTCTTTTCTTTTATTTTTGTTTCTTCCGAAGTCGCTCATCCCCTCCATCGAAACAAATTCTGTTCAGCCCCTGCCACACGCCCATTTCCCCATTGATTTCTCTCGGCCACTTGCCGAAGTCAACCCCACCATCCCACCTTCATCAGTTCTTCTCCAATTTCATGCCAGCGAAGACCTTCACCTCTTGTTCTTCGGTCAATCTTCAACCGAAGTCTTCAAGCGACGCCACCTAGTTGACTCCGCAAGCTGCGCGCCTGCCCCCACCTTCTTCGTGTCCTTACTTGGACGGCACGAGGTCAAAGCTTTCAACCGAAGGCCCATCATAGAATCATCTCCTGCAACAACGATCGGACGCCAGTTGCCCGTTCTCTCCTGTGCCAGCTCGCGACTGCTTCATCCATCTTGCAGCGTGAAAGTCCACCGAAGTTGCTGCCACGAGTCCGACGCCGCAGCTACTTCTCATACGCTAGTCCCCTCCGATTGAAGCCACGGCCCGCGAATTCTTCAGCCCGTTCGTCTCATTCAACGAGCGCTAGTCCACGGCTTCTCCCTTTCAACAGCAATTCGGTCCAGCATCTCCAGCGAAGCCCAGCCCAATTCGTGAAACTTAGCTCTTGAAGCCCAACCACAGCAGGCCCAATTCAGCAGTCCAGTCCAACTTTGAAGCCCAACAAGTTGTCTTCTTCAGCAGTTTTCAGCCCATCCTTAGTTAATTGAAGCCCAAGCTCAGGCCCAAGTTCAGTTGATTTAGCCCATTTGAAGTTCAGCCCATTTTGGGCCCGCGAAGAAAGCCCAAGCCCGCGGCCAGCAGCCCTGCAGAAGCCCAAGACCGAAACTCAGCCTTGCTGAGTTGTGTTGGGCCCATTTTAGGCCCGGCCCAAGTCCGACGACGTCGCCAAAAATTCAGATTTTGGCCGCTGTCGCGTCGGCGTCACGGTGAACCGGTTTCCACAATTAACCGGTGAATTTATACTCTAAACTCTGCTTAGTAGGCTAATAACGTTTAAGGGGTGTTAGATTTATTTTATTATGAATTAGGTGGTTAGTTAGATTAAATTAGAAATTGAATTATTTAATTGAGCATGTTAGGTGGTTAGCATGGTTTAGCTAAAGCCTAAATAAATTGTACTATTTATCTAGAAGGGTTCGGAAATTTTTCGGGTCCGTATTGGTATTTAATTTAATAATTTTGGCCAAGGTTAGTATTTTTAGAAATTGAATTGAATTAATTAATTAATTTTCGAAATTAATTAATTATTAATTATTTTTCCGGAATTTAGGCCGGGATAGCCGATGACCGGAATTTTGTGCTGATTGCAATGGCGTGGTTAATTTCTGCAATTGAGTGTTAAATTATGCAAATTGAGTTCTGATTTGATTTTTGGTATTTAATTCCAAAAATTGTGAATTTCCAATATTTATTTAGAAAATCCTAGGTATTGGGTTTTGACACCGAAAATGGTTTTTAGTACTATATGAAATAGTTGGATTTCAAAAAGGATGAATATCAATTTTTCTGGATCAAGTTGACCGTGTACCCATACAAATAATTTCATGTGAATTTCTAATACGAAGAAAAAGGCCAAGCTCACCATTTTAATTGAAGCATTTGAATGCGCGGTGTCCTGGGCCATATTTGAGTGATCATGTGATGGTTATGAAAAATCGTCCCGGGCTGTTGAGCTGGACATTATCTCTATTTGGGATACCCCCTGGACAACGGGAAGCTGGTCGCAGTTGATTCTGGACCCTATGTTCATTTGGGAAAGCCGTCTGATAAAGAAACGTGCCGTGCTCAATGGGGTGAGACGATACCTGGCAATGCCAGAAGACCGCTGAACTGAGAGTAGGCCGTGCTATATGCCGAGATCAAAACTGGGAATGCATAATTAATTGAGTGTGGCGTTTCAGTTATTGGAGCTTATTTGTTGCTCATGCTCTCATGTTGTTTGTGAGATAAATTGTAATGACCTGCAGGGTGGATCTGAGATGAGGTAAGTCTCATTGATTGTGTGCTTGTGTGATTAGGACACTTATGGGCGTATTTTTCTCTTAATTGGGGTTTGGAGTTTAGACTCACTGAGATGATATCTCACCCCGTTGTGGGATAACATTTTCAGGGTCGTCGAGTGGAGAACCTGGAGCTGAGAGAAGGTGATCAGAAGCGTAGGTCAGTTAGGACCGCTTCTTTTTGCAAGGCCAGTCTTTTGTAGTCTTTTGGCCATAGACTTTTGTACATGACTCAGTGTATATATATAAAAGCATGTTTGTTTGTGAATCTATTATCCTGCTTTTCTATCCCGAGATGATTACTGTCAGGGCATTTCTTTTCGCTTCCGCATGTGCAATAAAATGGAAAGGGTCGGCAACTCGTCCTGGGAAGTCGCAAATTATTATCGACCAGATAGGGATGGGGCACGCGCTTGGGGTCCGGGCGTGACACTAAGCCTAGAGACTCCCAAGTACCATTGACCAATTCTACTTTTAGAATATCTTGAGGCATGATTATTGGGAATAGGATGCATTCTCTCCAGTAGATACCATATACCTTTTTTATTATTTATTATTTATTTATATTAATAGTGTCGATGCACCGGAAACGAAATCACTTACAATAATGATGGTGTCATGAGTGATGATGGTGTCATAAGTGATGATGTCCATGATCGTTGACACGTAAATTTTAACTAAATATTTATAATTAAATTGCATGAAAAATTAGGGATCAATTCAGCCCTAACAAAAAATGATTTTTGCATCACCTAGGTATTAATATTTTTTCATTGATTAAGTCTTATTTTTTTTTATTAATTTCCTTTATTTTACTTCATATCAGAAAAATAACAATTATATTTTAAAAAAAAAATTCAAAAAAGGGCCTATGCGGGCTGGGCGTGTAGGCGGCTGAGCCTTCGCGCCCAACCCCCCTTTCTTCTCTTTCTTTCACCCGTGTGGGCTCAGGCCCATCTAGCCTCCTCTCTGCCCTCATGGTACGACTTGGGTTGGCCCCTCCTTCTTCCTCCTTCTTCCCTCTCTGCCTTTGCAACTCACGCATGGCAATGACAACACGCGCGAGGATGGCCTATGGCAGAGAAAGTGTTGAATGAGTTAATTTCCCTTTGGTTTGTTTTTCATGTGTTAGTAGTTTGTTCATCAATTCTCCTATTATATGGTGTTGTTGCTGTACATGTTAAGTTAGCAGCTGTGGTAGTTATCTATTGGTGTAAAGCCTATATAAAGGCTATGGTGACAGTTTTATAAATATTGAGTAGACAATTCCTCTTCCTTTGTGTGCGTCTCTCATTCTTATATTTCAATAGTGGTATCAGAGCAAGGGGAGGATGAAAAGTGTGTGTTTGAGTGCTGTAAAAAAGGTGAGAACCAAAAGAGAGCTTTTTGTAGTGAGTACTTTTGTTGTAGCAGTCAAAAGAAAGTCTTGTAGCAAGCTATTTTCGTTTTTAGCAGCAGCAAGTTGCTTCAATATTGGTTCTATTTTTGCAGTAGCAATAATGGCCTTGACAACATTCAGACAACTAGTTAATCCATGCTTTGATGGTCACTAAGATCATTGGAGCATGTTAATGGAGAATTTTCTCAAGTCTAAGGAGTATTGGGATGTTCTTACCTTAGGAGTTGCCGAACCTAAAGAAGGTGCCGTGTTGACAGCATGAAAAAAAAAAAAAACAGCTCTGGATCATCAAAATTGAAGGATTTCAAAGCCAAAAACTACCTTTTTAAAGCAATTGATTGATCCAATTTGGAGACAATTCTTTGCAAGAATACCTCCAAGCAAATATGGGATCCATGAAAAGGAAGTATCAAGGCCAAGCAAGAGCAAAGAGGCGGTAGCTTCAAATGCTTTGTTTGGAGTTCGAAATGATACGAATGAAGTCGGGAGAGACAATCACATATTTATTCTCCCGGGCAATGGCAATTGTTAATAAAATGTTGATTCATGGCAACAAGACGGAGGATGTCACCATTGTTGAAGAGATTTTTTGATCTTTGACACTAAAGTTCAACTTTGTTGTTTGTTCCACAGAAGAAGCCAAGGATATTGAAGAACTTTCCATTGATGAGCTACAAGGATCCTTGTTAGTTCATGAACAAAAACTCCTACAGTAAGAGATGGAAGAGCAAGCTTTAAAGGCCTCAATTGGAGATCATTCTTTGGTTGCGTTTGGGAACCATTTTGCAAAGCCCTTTGGGGGTCCAAAGCCCATTTGCCCAAATATTAGGTGTTTAGGAACACCCAATAAAACTCACATTCAAGGAATGCTAGAATTCCAAAGGCTGAAAGCCCAAGGCGGTTCCTAGGCTGCCTTGGGCCGCCTTGGGCTTTCAGCATTCTCGAAATGCCCATGCCATTGTTTATGAACTACTACTGTTCATCTTCTTCTCTGGCGACGTAGACAAGCTTGAGAGGCCGGCGAGGTCACGGCGACCGTCATCGGTTAGTTGCGCGACCCCGACAAGTCACGGTGACTGCCTGCGAGTCACGCAACCAAGCGAGTCGCGTCTCTGCGACCCAGATCTGGTCGCCGGAGGTCGCGCAACCTCACCACGACCAGATTTGGTCGCCATGAGGTCGCACAACCTCCGCGACTAGATCTAGGTTGCGTCGGTCGCCGCTAGGTTGTGTGACCTCTGGCGGACCCTCGTTGGAGGTCGCCCGACCCTAAGGCCGGTGCTGGTGAACTTTTTTATTTTTTTGATAATTTTTATTTTTTTATTAGTCACCAAAGTTCTTTGTAAATGTAATTACCCAAACACCATTTTACTCAAAGGTACTTACAAAGGGCTTTCAAACTATAATTTACCAAACATAGTTTGCATTTTGGAAGACACCTTTAACACAAAGGTTTTTGCATTTTCCTAAAGACTTTCCCCAAAAGTTTTCCTAAACGCACTTTTTATCAATTGCAAGAGCGAATAGAGGAAGAGGCAGAGGAAGAGGGAACAACGATCACAGCAGCTTCAACTTCGATCAAAAGTTTGAAAGCCATTCCTATCGTGATCCTCAAGGGAGAGGAAGAGGTCATGGAGGACGACATTCAACTAGTTTTTGGCTAAAATCAGCAGTCAAATCCAAAGTGAAGTGTTTCAGATGCCATAGGTATGGACATTACAAATATGGATGTCGAACTAATTTGAATAGACAAAGTGCGGAAAGAACGAACTTTGTAGAAAAAGAAGAAGAAGTATCTCTTTTGATGGTTTGCCATGAGAAAGAAGAAACTCAACCAAACATGTGATATCTCAACACTAGATATTATAGCCACCACATATGTGGAGACAAAAAGATGTTTTCTGATTTAGATGAATCGTATCATAACATCGTGAAGTTTGGAGACAATTCTATTGTGTTTGTGATGGGGAAATGAATTGTGGCAATTCATTCAAAGGGACTTCGGTACAAACCATCTCAAATGTATTGTATGTCCCTAAATTGAAGACTAATCTACTAAGTGCCGGTCAGCTACAAGAGAAGGGATATGTAATCTCTATTAAAGGTGTGATTTGTAGAATCCAAGATGAGAAATCAAGTTTAATTTCTCAAGTCAAAATGATGAGCAATTGGATGTTTCCACTATATTTCCACAGCACTATAAATTCATGTTTCTCTACAAGATTGAAGGAGGAAGCTTGGCTATGGCATTTTACTATGGGCATCTCAATTTCGGTGGGTTGCGAACACTGCATAAAAAAAAGATGGTGGAGGGTCTTCCTTAAATCTCTACTCCTTTGGAAATTTGTGAAGATTGTGTTGTTAGTAAGCAACATCATGCTCAATTTCCACAAGGAAAATCACATAGAGCAAAGAGCCTGCTGGTGTTGGTCCATTCAATATATGCGGACCAATATCTCCAATTTCCAATGGAGGTAAACGGTATATCATTACTTTCGTTGATGGTTTTAGTCAGAAGATTTGGGTCTATTTCTTGCAGGAGAAATATGAAGTTTTACAGCATTCAAGAACTTTAAAGCACTTATTAAAAAGATGGAGAAAATCAAATAAAGGTCCTTCGCACGAATCGTGGTGGAGAGTACAACTCACTTGAGTTTATAGATTTTTGTGGACATGCGGACCCTTGGAGTGCCATAACTTGGCACAAAGGGACACTTAAGTGCCATAACTTACGAAAGGTACACTTAAGTGCCAAAATCGGAGTAAAATGAATCATTTGAGTGCCAATTCGGCCAAAGTTCGGCCAAAACGTTGACGTGGCATTTTTCCAGCGAAGCAACCCAAAACGATGCCGTTTTGCCGGCGCGTGGCCAAATAATGCAAAAACGACGTCGTTTTGGGCTAACGTGGTAAAAAAAAATATAATTAATTAAATTTAGTTAAAATATTTAAAAATAATAATTTTAAAATTAAATTTACTTAAAATATTAAAAACTAATAATTTTAAAATTAAAAAAAATAAAAAAGGAAGGGGGAGGCGGCTAAGAGATTAGCCCTTAGCCGCCACTGCTGCGGGAGCCCTCGCCCCAGATCGGGGCAATGGTTGCAAGCCCTCACCGAGATCCGGCGAGGGTCGGTGGCCCTCGCCACGGACCACAGATTTGGGGAGGGTTGGTGGCCCTTGGCCCAAGGGCTGCCGACCCTCGCCGGATCTGGGGCAAGGTCTCGAGAGCCCTCATCGCCGGTTGGCCGGGGTTGCCGGCCCCTAGCCACGGCCCGATGACCCCGATCGACCCTCCCCCCGCTGTTGTTGGCCCTTCCCGATAGCGGCGGGGCAGCGGCGGCTGAGGGCTAATCCCTCAGTCGCCTCCCCCATTTCTTTTTTTTTTTTTAAATTTTTTTTAACTAAATTTAATTTTAAAATTATTATTTTAAAATATTTTAACTAAATTTAATTTAAAAAAAATATATATTTTTCCACGTCAGCCCAAAATGACGCCGTTTTTGCATTATTTTGCCACGTTAGCGTGTAAAACGGCGGTGTCGTTTTGGGCTCACTTTGCCGGAAAAATGCCACGTTGGCGTTTTGGCTGGACTTTGACCGGAGTAGCACTTAAGTGATCCGTTTTTCTTTGAATGTGGCACTTAAGTGTACCTTTCGTAAGTTATGGCACTTAAGTGTCTATTTGTGTCAAGTTATGGCACTTGAAGCGTTCTTTTACCGAGTTTTGTGTGAAGCATGGCATCAAGAGACAGCTTACAACAGCCTATACACCACAACAAATGGCGTATGTGAGAGGAAGAATCGTACCATTCTAAATATGGTGTGTAGTCTCTTGAGGAGAAGTAGAATTCCAAAGAGTTTCTAGCCTGAAGTAGTTAATTGAAACGTTCATATTTTGAATAGAAGTCCTACTCTAGCTGTTCAAAATATGATACTAGGAGAAACTTGGAGCGGCCAAAGACCTGTAATAGATCACTTTAGAATTTTTGGGTATATTGCCTAAGCCCATGTTCCAAACCAAAAGAGGAAGAAGCTAGATGACAAGGGAGTCAAATGTGTTTTTCTTGGCATTATTGATCAACCAAAAGCCTATAAACTTTATGATCCTATAACCAAGAAAATCATCATCAGCTGCGATGTGATTTTTGATGAAGAAAAAACTTGGCCGTTAGGTGAACGAGGTGTTGGTAAGCAAATTCCAATGAATTTTGAAGATGAAGACAAGCTAGTGTAGCAACCCACAACAACTTGAATTGCCACAAGCAGTGTCCAAAGTACAACTACAGTTGCAGAACCTAAAAATCAACCTCATCACATTCGATGGAGGCTTGCATGGATGAGTGACTATGAAGTATTAGGGGTTGATCAATCTAACAATCCACCTTCCCATTTTGCTTTGTTTTCAGATTGTAATCCAACAACCTTTGATGAAGCAGTATGAAAAGAAAATTGGAGGATAGCAATGGATGAAGAAATCACAGCTATTGAAAGGAATAACACTTGGGAGTTGATAGATCTTCTGGAAGGACATAAAACAATCAGGGTCAAGTGGGTGTACAAGACAAAATTGAACAAGGATGGCGAAGTTGATAAATACAAGGCATGCTTGGTAGTGAAAGGCTACAAGCAAGAATTTGGAGTAGACTACAAAAAGGCATTTGCACTTGTAGCAAGACTTGATACAATCAAATTGGTGATTGCATTAGCAGTGTAGAATTCATGGCCTATCTTCCAATTGGATGTGAAGTCAGCATTCTTGTATGGTGACCTCCAAGAAAATGTATTTGTTGATCAACATTCTGGTTATGTGAAGCTTGGTAGTGAACATAAAGTTTATAGATTGAAAAATGCAAACAAGCTCCCCAAGCTTTATGTAGTCGCATTGATACTATTTTTTGAAGGAAGGATTCAGAAAATGTCCATTTGAGCATACACTCTTTATTAAAATTGGTGATGGTGGAAAGTTGCTTTTTCTATGCTTATATGGGGATGATCTTATTTTTACTGGGAATGATAGTGCCATGTTTGACAAATTCAAGAAATCTATGATGGATGAATTTGAAATGGCTGATCTTGGACCGATGCATTATTCTATGGGCATAAAAGTGACTCAATCTGTAGCTGGAATCTTTATGTCCCCAAAGAAGTA
The DNA here is from genome assembly GCA_014182545.1 of Eucalyptus globulus. NCBI lineage: Eukaryota > Viridiplantae > Streptophyta > Magnoliopsida > Myrtales > Myrtaceae > Eucalyptus > Eucalyptus globulus. Next base: position 34,135,507 of record CM024723.1, read on the forward strand.
TGTTAAAGAGAGTTTGGACAGGTTTCAAATGTTTAATTGTAACCCTGTGACTACTCTAACTGAATTTGGATTGAAGCTCTTGAAAGATCATAATGGAAATAAGGTGGATAACACTCTCTACAAGCACATTGTTGGAAGCCTAATGTATTTGATAGGGACAAGATTGATATCATGTATGCCGTGAGCCTTATGAGCAGGTATATAAAGCATCCAACATAGTTACATATGCAAGCTGCAAAAAGGGCTGTTCACTATTTGCAAGGAACTAAAAATTTTGGGGTATTTTATAAAAAGGGAGAAAGTCAGATTTGTTTGGATTTATAGATAGTGATTATGTTGGAAATGTTAATGATAGAAGAAGTACTTCGGGGTATATCTTCATGCTTGGTTCAATGTTGATGGTCTTCAAAGAAGCAATCAATTGTCACTTTATCAACAACTGAAACAGAATTTGTAGATGCAACTTCATGTGCTTATCAAACCATATGGTTACGGAAGATTCTTGGAGAGTTTTAGTTCAAACAGCAAGAAACAACTACAATCCATTGTGACAACAACTCAGCTATCAAGCTGTCCAAAAATCCGATTTTACAGGGGAGGAGCAAGCATATAAATGTGAAGTATCACTTCTTAAGAAATCATACAAAGGATGAAATAATTGAGCTAATTTTCTATAGAAGTGAAGATCAAGTGGCTAATATATTCACCAAGCCTTTAAAGTTGCCCACATTTTAGAAGCTGAGAAAGCTCATTGGTGTCTACTTGTTGGATATTCCAAATTGAGAGAAGGTCCTGATTGTTTGCAACATCAAATTTAATGGAGGGAATGTTGAATGAGTTAATTTTCTTTTGGTTTGTTTTTCATGTGTTGAGTTCTCCTATTATATGGGGTTGTTGCTGCACATGTTAGGTTGGTGGGCTGTGGTAGTTACTGTTGGCGTAAAGCTTTTATAACGGTCAGTTTTATAAAAATATTAAGCGGACACTTCTTCCTCTGTGTCTCTCATTCTTATATTTCAACAGCCAAGGGCGGAAAAGGTAGATCGGCGACAGACAGGACATTTTCTCGTTGAAAGGGCAGTAGATCGGCGACAGACAGGACATCTCGCAATCGCATTCAATGCTCGCCGGACTACGGGCAGCGCTGCCAGCAGCCCGGCCGGCGGAAAATCCGCCCCCTCCCACTTGCCGGCGGAAGGCTGTCTGCGCGTATAAAATGAGGGGAGGCCAAAGGAGTTCGAGGGAGGGGAGAGAGATCTGAGCGGTGGATGAGATAATATCGGGGAAGAAAGAGGATCGGGGGGAGAGGGAGAGTAAGACAGCTCTAGCCGAGAGATCTTGGTCGCGTGCGAGCTCCGCCCTACGACCCTCATCCGACGACCTTCCCTTCAACCGAGCGGTGAGCCCCAGACCCCTGTTCTGTGCCATCTTTTCGGGCGTGCTGAGCCGGAGCTCGCTGCCATCCGGCTCACGCGAACTCCGACCACTGGCCGTCCGTCGTGAGGTCGTCCCGCGCGTCCTAGTTCGCCGACGAGAATGCTGTCGCAAAGTCCGCCTCCCGTTCTAGCCGGGAGTTCCCCGTTCCAGTTGCGCTCCCCACCCGTTCGACGTAATGCCCGAGTTCGGGCGGGAGTGATGTCCGCTGGAGTCCGCTCGATCTAGAGCGGCTCCGTGTCCCTCGCGTCGGCCGCCGTCACCGTGGCGTCAACCCCGCCTGGTGGGGGCTCGGATCCCTTACCGACGCGACGTAGATGAAAGTGGATCGGGACGCCAGCTTTGGCGGCCCGCGCACGGCCACAGATACGAGCCCGCCGCGGCCGTCTCCGGCGGGGCTAGCGGTGGAGGGATCAGCGACGGCTGCGAACCGGGTCTGGCGCGGGTCGCTATTGGGGCTAGGGTTTTGTTGTGATGGGCCAAGTTTGGGTTGGTTTATAACTTGGGCCAGGCATTTTCTTTTAATGAAGAGTGAGCCCAGTTTTGTTTAAAATGGGCTTCGAGTGTTTTTTAAAAAAAGAACGGGAGCTCCGGGCTGGGCCCGTGCTTCAGGCCCATCTGGACATGTGGCTGACGATCCGGGTCGGTCTCAACCAGGGAATCCGACGCGTGTCGTTTTATAATAAAATTGATTTAATATTAAAAATATATTTTAATAATAAAAAATCAGAAAAATCCAAAAAGTTTTATAATTTCCAAAAAAATCAGAAAAGTCTTTAAAAAACTAGTTTTGATTAGTTTTCTCCACAAATGCAGGGAAAAACCTTGAAAAAAAAATCAAACGTCAAGATTTAAATAAGATTACGTTGCATTAGTTAATAAAGTCTTTGAACTTAATATCTTTGGTTGCATAGGAGTAAAAAAAATTTTCCAACATTTTATTTGGGTGTCTAATCGGTTCACCCTAAATTAATTAGTGATAACTCTTATTAAAAATTGATTTGCATGTTAAAAACTCAAACCATAAGTCGTGAATTGGTGAACTTAGGAAAATTGGGACTAAGCCTAATACTTAGCGAGTCATTAGCCTCTGCCTGCGCATAGGACTCCAAAAAGAAAGTCGCGACAACAATGACATCATGTGATGGTGATCAAACCAAGATGACCTAATTTATTGTTTTGAATAAATATTAGCTAAGACTTCATTTATTGAATACGCACATTCACGTTAAGAGTTGCATTTACACGAGCAGTCATTTTCTCACTTTTTTCTTTTTCTTTTTCTTTTACATACTAATAATTGAAGATGGGAGTGTCTTCAGATGAGGGCACCTATGTATTGAGAGGCAGATTCAATTTTTAGGTATAGGATTTCTTATGGTACAGTTGATAGAGTAGTTGTGTCATAATTGAAGTCATTAGTCCACCTAATACTCAAGTGAAAAGGAAGAAAAGAGGGATCAACTAATACAAAATTTCAATAATTCCAGAGACTTTCCGAGGAAATTTGATCAATAAATAATCTGTCGTGTCAGATTCTTGGAATAATATAATGACAATAATATTTTATACCATAAAGGTTGTTCATATGTCTCAACCTTAAGTATTGTTGCTACCTATGATCGCGGGTCAAGAATCTAATCTCATTTGAGTCTGTGAGCTAATTATTCACGCTAATTCGTTGTTACAAAAAAAGTAACATGATGGGTCGTAGTCCTAAACCCCAGAATTATTATGACAAATAAGGGTGGAACTAAGATAATTGTTTAATACGGACATGAATTTGCTTAGGAAAAGCTGCGTATAAAATTACAAGTTAGTCATCATATTCTTATTATTCCATCCACGGGATGGCTTGTCATGCAATGACCCTGTATTCTGTTGTTCCCAAGAGTCGTGAATGGTCGAATTTAAGATTGAAAATTCAATGCAGCCCGTCATAAAAAATATGATATATGAGTGTTAAAAAAATTAAAAAAAAAGGAAAAAGAAAACGACTTACAAAAAGCTTTGCCAGGCAAAGTGCATAACGGCAATTTGCATTAGCAACAAAATGTGGGTCGTTACGAACCCCATCGCATCACAATTCTTTGAGAAGCAATCCCCAAGCGACCTTATCATGGAAGTTCTCGAAGAAGAAGAGTTGCCACTCTTTCCGAGCATCACTTTGTATAATTTTTTGTCGAGAATTTATCTTGAGTTTGGGCTTATGAAGGAACTGATCCAAGTAAGTTTCCTAAATTTAGTGGTTTTTTTTTTTTTTTTTTTTGGTTTGAGTATTTTCCTAAACGAGTACCTTAATTTGGATACAAATATTATATGTATAAAAGGTGTAATTCGATTCATTTATTAAACGTTAGAGCAAACACGAGGAAGACAAGATGGAAGAGGCCAAGATTGACATCAAGCCGTACATAGATGCTATAGAGATGTGCCTGGAGAACCTCCCGACCTCCCACCACCGTTGCCGATGTCCAACCTTCATAGGGCAACTGCCTGACAAAAAAGAGCTCGATCGTGTGGAAAGACGGCAAGATCTACCCGGAAATGGTGCTCTGGTTGAGTAATGTTGAGTCTGGCGTGGTGGAGGTCCACAGCTGAAGTGGATCGACCTCGCCGGCGGCTCTCAAAGGGTGTGAGCTCTTCGTGGAATCCCAGGTGAAGACAGCGTGTGTTGTGATTGTCTCCGGAGCAAGATACAGAGGGGTCGGCCTTCCGTTGCTTTAGTAACCCGCCTTGTAATATGATTACATTTACTGGCTTTATTAATGAATTGAGTTATCCTCTCGTCGTGTGATGATTTCAGGGGAATGAATACGCTTTTGCTTGCAGATTTCAGATATGATAAACCGAAACATGGATCCTTCACCACGTAACTGGGGAGGGGGGACAAAATCGATAGAGTATGCAGGAGAAAAGTGTGCATTATGCCAAAAAAACCAAAAGGAAATTCTAAGGTACGAGAGAAAAATTGTCTAGAGCTCATTCAATCGTCTAACTTAACACATTGGCTGATGACATATTCAAATTGCTACTAACATCCAATCCCTATGTAAAATCGAGGTCAAAATAATAGTTTGAGCAAAGCCTTATCTTGGACTTAGCGACATCTGAGGCAAGTTTGCTAACTTTGAGCTCAACTTGGGTCTGAGTTCAGCGTTCATTAAGTACAAGTTTTTATCTTTGTGGTCATTTTCTCAATCCCATCACACGAATCTAGCTCTCACGTCTTTTCAGCCATAAAGATCTGCCTCTGAAGAATGACGAATTGCAACATGCCAACTTTATCTGTCGCCATGACGTTTCTACCTTTCCGTGTGAAAAAATACATTGTCTTCCGCAAGGGTGAATTTCTGAAAAAAATATGGTTATTGTTTCTTTTGCGCTTCATTTGCACTTAGGATAATTTTTTGCTTTAGAGGAAATTTTCCTGTAACTGGTCTTCAATTTGATGATTAGAAACATGCATATTGCTGAAATGCAAAATCAGGGCATTTTTGTTTTTATCAAAATGATTTCCATGAGATGATTTTTCAAACATCACGTGCTTGGTTCGCTGTTCATCGTCATCCTATCTGTAACGCTTATCTATTCTGAAAGTCAGATGACAAAAGTTCTTCAACTAAAAATGAAGTAAATCAGTAACCTTTCACTCTCAAGTCGGACTTGGTTTCAATGTTAGATATTAGCGTTTTCTCAGACCCCTTTGGCTGGATTGAGTTCATATTGCTAGAAACTAAAATGTTTTGTTCATTTATCACCACTCTATGACGAGTGATTTACACATTTAAAGGCGACTCGTGTATTACTTTAACATGCCCAAAACTTGCCAGCTAAAACTTCCCCAATCCCTTCCCTCTTTCTGACCAAGCCACCACAACCTCAGATCCGAGGTTGATTTCGACAAACGGCCTCAGAAACCTTTGATTGGTTTTGACTTAAGATTGTAAACAGAAACACGAGTGGGAAACTCGGATTGCGATGCCGGATTATCGGATTCTAACAATCAACTTTTATTGATATGCAAGAATGGTTGCTGATTGATTACCAAGCTATCGATTAAGGAATTGATGATTCTTCCCTTGCTGATCAGGTTTATAAGTTACCAATTCACCATACTATTTGCCAATTTCAAAGCCAATAAAAAACATACCGATGGAAGGTTATTCTGGCAATTTTTAGTTCTAGTTATGAGTTTGAAGTGTATTGTAGTTTTCAAGAGTTAAACTTCATGTCTCTAGATGTTTTAATGCATTTTCTAGTTTTTAGAACTTTATTGTATTTTTTAGTACCTATGTCATTAATGTTAGGTAGTTCCCATGCCTTTAATATTAATCTATTTCCTATGTATTAGTTCATCTAATAAATAGAGGCGAATTCTCAAATGTAAGGTAGTTGACTTGAATTTTTTTTTTTTGGTCGAAATATAGCTGGCATTTCTTATATAACGTCTGAAAATAGAGTCTCAACATCAGAACATAAGATTAACATGAGAGAGTGCGGGGGGTGGGTAATCCAGTCGGGAGGGAGATCCGCGGCTTTGTGCGCCTTTGCAACCCAGTCAGCTGCTCGGTTGTTTTCTCTGGGTTCGTGGGCCAAATTGACGGAAGGGATGTGTTCAAGAAGTAACCTGCAGTCTTCTACGATGGAGCGGGCCTCCCATGGGCTTTCAATCTGGCCCAGAATGCTTTGCACGGCTTCAAGGCAATCTGAAGTGATCTGGAGCTTCTGTACACTTTTAAAGTCTTCTCCCGTTCGTGCGTGTTGAGTTCTGTTCAGAGTGTTCAAGCAAAGTAACGCCTCCCTGATAGCTAGGGTTTCGGCTGCAAGAGCTGAGGTCGCACAAATCGACTTCGCAAATCCATCGATGAGAAGACCACGGCTGTTCCGGAAGATCCCCGCCACCGATCCCTCCTTCGTGGAGCAACACCAGGCACTATCGACGTGGATTTTACAAGTGAGTGGCTGGTGGGTTTTGCTGTTCGTTGGAGTAAGGTGGTTTATGGGTGGTTTCGGGCTCTTAAACAAGAGCATCATTGAGGTTGCGTCTTCAAGTGCCCGCCTGGGGTTCGGTGGACGGCCATGGAAGATAAAAGCGTTTCTTTCCTTCCAGATCTGCCAAATGGTGTCAGCAACAAGAGATTTGGTCTAAGGTTCAGCCACCGAGGTAAGAATGTCTCGGATCCATTTGTCTATACGGGTGATCTTCGTCGGGGAGGTGTCGATTTTGAGTCTTGGGTTTGACCAGATGTCCTTTGTCCAGCTACATAAGGCGAATAGATGCTCCACTGTTTCTGGGTGTTGCTGACAGATCGTGCATCTTGGGTCAGGTATTATCTTTCGCTTGAATAGGTTTTCTTTGGTGGGTAGGGCGTTATTACATATGCTCCATAGTAAAAACCTGACTTTAGGGCAAGTTGGGAGCTTCCAGATTTCGTGCCATAATGATTTGGGAGTCTGATAGGAAGTAGAAGGCTGAGTTGTGGTTGCAAGCTCTATGTTTTGTCTGAGCCGATTGTAGTTGCTTTTGACTGTGTAGAAGCCTGTTCTGTTTGTTGTCCAAATTAGCTTATCTGGGTTTGAAATGAGACTGAGAGGGGTCGCTAAGATTTCTTTGGCCACCTCTTGACTGAATAGCCGATTCACTTTCTGCTCATCCCATTCTCTGTTTGTTTGGTTTAGCAATTCAGCCACTCTTTGTGGATCGTTTCGATTTGGTGGGCCCCCAATCTTTCCCAAGGTTAGCCAGCGGTCTTCTCTTATCCTGATAGTTTCGCCATCTCCTACCTCCCATTTAATAGCTGGTTCGATCACCTCTCTAGCCATTAGGAGGCTTTGCCATCCCTAAGACGGGCGATAATCTTTTTGCGCACTCCAGAAAGTACCTCTAGGAAAGTATAAAACCTTTAATGTTCTGCTCCATAAGGCATCAGGTGCTTGAGATAGCCTCCATGCTTGTTTCCCTAGCAAAGCTTTGTTGAATGCCATAAGATCTCTGAAGCCTAGGCCGCCACCATCCTTTCTTGTTTTCAAAAACTCCCAATTCTTCCAGTGAACTCCTTTCTTGGCTGAGTTTTGTTTCCACCAGAAATTTGAGGTGCGTTGCTCTATAGCTCGACAAATAGAGATTGGGATTTTAAAGAGAGACATGGCATATTGTGGCAAAGCTTGGACCACTGTCTTGATAAGTATCTCTTTACCCGCCTTTGAGATTAATTTTTCCTTCCAGCCCTCCAATTTCTTTTCAACTCGAGCTAGTATCCAAGAGAACATCTGTTTTTTGGTTTGGCCCCAATCTGAAGGTATTCCAAGATAGGAACCTGTTTTTTCTATGATAGGGACACGTAATTCAGATGCTAGGTTTGATTTCAGGAGTTGAGGACAACCCTTTCCAAAGAAAAGCCCTGACTTGTTGAGGTTGATGGCTTGACCCGAGGCAAAACAGTATTGGTGAAGGATATTGGCTAGGTTTTGTGCTTCAGTAATTGTGCCTTTAAGGAAGAAAATAGCATCATCAGCGAATAGTAGGTGGGATAATGTGGGGCAGGTAGAGTTTAGTTTGATGTCGTTGATGGTATGGTCTTCAATGGCTTTATTCATGAGGGTTGATAAGGAATTGGCCATGAGAATGAAGAGATATGGGGATAGTGGGTCCCCTTGACGGATACCTCGGGATGGCTTAAAGGGAGTGCATAGATCTCCATTTACTTGCACACTATAAGAAACTGATGTGATGCATTGTCTAATGAGACCCACCCATTTTACACTAAAGCCCACTTTTAGTAGATAATCACAAAGGAAATCCCACTCCACCCTATCGAAGGCTTTTTGCATGTCAAGTTTAAGGACTGCCTGAAAATATTTTTCCTTTTCCTTACCCTCAGCTGATGAATGACCTCTTGAACGATGAAAATGTTATCTTGGATTTGGCGACCGCTGACAAATGCACTTTGTTCTTGGGAAATTATGTTCGGGAGAAGGGGTTTTAATCTATTGGCCAGAACTTTGGCAATAATTTTGTAACTGAAATTGCAAAGACTGATGGGCCTATACTGAGTTATACTTTCAGGGTTTGCTACTTTGGGTATGAGAGTGATATGGGTCTTATTTAGCTCAGGATCGAGAGTACCTTGGCTGAAGAAGGAGTCCACCATTTTAAATATGTCGTCGCATACCACTGACCATTGGCTTTGATAAAATAAGCCGTTGAGTCCATCCGGTCCCGGGGCTTTAGTGGCTCCCATTTGGAAAACTGCCTCTTTGACTTCTTCTTCTGAGATAGGCTTGATTAGGCTCTCATTCATTTCCGCTGTGACCAACTGTGTGCATTGATCAAGAATTGGCTGATAATTCCTCTCCCCGACTGTAGTGTATAATGTTTGATAAAAGGCCCTTATATGATGTTTTATGATTGTAGGCTCGCGACTCCATGTAGTGTTATCTAACCGGAGCATGGAGATTTTGTTTCTGTTTCTTCGTTGAACTGTTGTAGCATGGAAAAATTTTGTGTTTTGATCTCCCCATCTCATCCATGTGATTCTTGATCTTAGGCACCGGTACATTTCCTCTTGTCGCCAGAGATCGTCTATTGTTCTGACCACATTTCTGTATTCTTCTCTGACTGAGGGCTCTTCCTCCTGATTTGTCAAGTCTGTTAGTCTTTTTTTGAGTGTTTCAATTTGTCGCGATGCATGCTGGAATGTCCGTTTGCTCCATTTTATTAGGTCGGCTGCAACTTGCTTTACTTTTCCGGCAATATCAACTTGGTGGTTGCTGATTTTCTCCCATGCCTCTCGGATAACCTTTGTGCATTCTGTTTTTTCAAGCCAGTATGCTTCGAATCTGAATGCTTTCTTTCTTTTCATTGTAGGTGGTTCCAAGGTAAGGAGTAAGGGACTATGGTCTGACCCGATCGCTGGTAGGGCATATACCTCTGCGCTCGGGAATTGTATTCTCCATGGCCAGTTACACAATGCTCTATCTAGCCTCTTCTTGACCAGGTCAACTCCTTCTCGATTATTAGTCCATGTGAATTTGCATCATTTATTGTCCAAATCCATTAGAGAACATGAGTCTAGGAAGTCTCGAAAAGCCACCATTCTATGTCTATCTGCTTCACGCTTGCCCGCTTTTTCCCAAAGGTATAGAACTTCATTAAAATCGCCCATACATAGCCAAGGAAGGTTGTTGGATGAATTAATTGAGCTGAGCAGTTTCCATAGATTTAATCTCTCCTGGAAAGAAGTAGGTGCATGTAAAAGGGAGATTCTCATCATATCACCTATGTTGTGAATTTTGCACTTAATATCAATTAGGTTCTCATAGCTGGCCAGAATTTCCACTTGAACTTGATCATCCCACATGAGAATGAGACCCCCTGCAATGCCAATTGGATTGATGATACTGGAGTTGCGATAATTCAGACTCTTTCTTACCTTGTCAACCTTGCTTTCTTTATTTTTGGTTTCCATAAGAAACACCAGGTTAGGCTTTTCATGAGCCACTAAGGCTCTAAGGTGCTGAACTGTCAAGGGAGAGCCCAAACCTTGACAGTTCCAGCATAGGATATTCATGTATAACTGGGTGGCTTATTAGGGCTAGCCACCAAAGCCCGTTCGGGGACCCGTTCCCGCTCTTGAATATGGGTATCTAATAAATTTTCCTCATCAACAAGCTGAATTGAGGAAGACATTTTCTCATAAGGGTTAACTCTCTTTTGTTTTTTTGTCACTAGGATTTTAAGCATTTTCTTGTTTTTTCTCAGATTTTCCAGTCCAGGATCTTCTGCAACCCAAGGTAGAAGGAGCTGGGTTTGCTGAGATCGTTTCCCCTTACTTGAGGATTGCATATGATTTGAGATGCTCAAGTTTGTATCTGCTGGTTCTTCTGGATTTGATTGCATTTCAGAGCTTTCTGCCCCTGCCTTGTTGCATTTTAGGGCTGCTTGGCTGTTTTCTTTGCCGCTGGCCACCAGGTCCATCTCATAGGATATGGGAGGAGCTTCCAGTGTTGGCTCTTCTACGAGTGAGTCCTTCTTCTAATCTGCCATAGAAAGCCTCCCAATAGGGGCTGTGATCACACGCTTCTGCCTTCAACCATGCTTCATACTTGCCAACTTTGTTTGCAGCCCATGGGGATTGCTCATATGGGATTTCTTTACAGTTTGTAGCAAAGTGACCGATTCTTCCACACGAGTAGCAGTATTGTGGTAATCGTTCGTATTTAAATTCCACCCAGAGTTTATTGTTTCCGATGTCCAGAATAGCTCCTGATTTTAGTGGAGCTGATAAGTCCACTTCTATTCTTGCTTTTCCACTTTTCTGTGTTCCATTGCCCTTTGAGTCCACCTGAATCTCCAGAACTTTGCCTATTTTTTGTGCTAGGTCGTCGAATACACTTTCAAGCATCCATCCTAGGGGTATCCCTCCCATACGCACCCAAAAAGCGCAGCGGGAATAATCATAACAGTGCTCTGGTATATCAGGTTCGCATTGTTTAAGTACTAGTAAATTTCTGGAAAAATGACCATGCTCCAGATTTCATAACTCTTTCTTTCTCCACTAACGAGTTGAATAGGAATGAAAACAACCCCGGTTCCTTTTGTGTACATATCACCGCTTCTGTTGTCCATGCTTTTTTCATAGTTTGAAAGAAGGCTGGGACATTGACATTAGGTTTGGTATATAGCATGCCGAAGAGGGTTCGATTACATTCTGCTCTTTTTTTTGGAGGGATTTCTCCAGTCACTTCGACAATGTCGTTTTCTGACCACAGGTGGCCCAGGCTTTTGCATAAAGCTGCCAGACGCAGCTCATTCTCTTCTATTCCATCCATTCTAAAAGGCGACAAGTAGGGGTTTGCTGCTGGGTGGGCTTTTGGAAAGGGATGTGAATTGAAGGGAGCTCTATGGTTGAAATGGCAAGAGCGATGAAAAATATGGCAGATGTAGCCCGAAACAGCCTTGAGTCTCTTCGAGGAAAAATCAGACACTCATAACAAAGAGCAAGGAGCAACACTAGCCTCTTGTGGGAAAAGAAGCGCTGTGAGGGGACCCATTCACCTTGCTGTGAAGCGATACCTCCAAAGAAGACCCATGCCGCATTTCGGCATCCTGTTGCTCCTACGATGAAAATGGCTTCATCCCACCTTGCGCGAGAGGAACTGTTCCATTACTCAGTGTGTCATTCTCAGATCTCCACACAGCTACGGTGGAAGACAGGGATGCTTGAGGTTACGGTGTGAGTTTCAAAGATCCATAGGGAAGGATCAGTAAGATGGAAAGGGGAAATCCCCAGGAGATTTAGGGTTTCTACCACCGGAGGTAGGGGGAGCTCTCAGAGTCGAGAGAGAATGCTAAGGGTTATATCATATTTGTTTAGTTGACTTGAATATTGAGAATATATGAGAGTTGTCTCCGAGCAAGCAAATATCTATCCTTGATTTCTGTATCCTTGGAAGGTAAATTTTTCTTTGGTGGTGAGTCAAGTAGAGTTGTATCCTTAGTTGGTGGTTTTCCTGTAAGCCTTGGTGGTGGCTTCTCCTATGCCAAAGTACCATAATATGGGCGGGTGGATTGCCTTGTAAGTCTTGATGATGAACTTCATCAATCCCAATCTTCTTCCTCGGTTGGTGGTGTGTCCTATATGCTGTGGTTCTGATTGTATTCTATCTCGCATTTGCATTCATCCGTTGCCATCCATTCTTATACACTCTGACATCATCCACTATCACTCAAACCAACAATCGCCTCCCCCTGCAACAGCATTGACTTCTTTATTTGCTTTCTCTATTGGCTTGGTAGGCTTATTACGTGTGATGTTTTTTTTTTTTTTTAGAAAGAAAATTGACAATCAAGATGTTTTGAGAAGGATCTACATCTCAGAGATGGAGAGGAAAACAGCCCCGTGAATTTTGGTGTTGCACAGCCGAATAATTATTTCTGTTTCGCTGAACAGATCATTTTACGACACGCATCATCCCTTGAACAATTAATGGAAGTCCAACGAACACATGGAAACTGCAGAGATATTCAACGATCTGTCTGAAGACCATTTTATTAGTTTTCCTCACGAGGACCACACATAGCACAAGCATATTCCTTTTACTATAGACACATTGTGAAACATGTTCAAACATACATAACATCGAACTCAACAGAGACAGCAAACCAGTGCATATAAATATTAAATCCAGTTGCTTGGTTTCAGCTAGGCCTGCGCCTGAGCCTGAGCCTGAGCCTGAGCCTGTTCCATGAGGTGAAGATCCATGTCCTTGCTGACATGGACGCAGAACTGGAGCAGCGAGAAGGGCTCAGTCACCTCCTCGCTCAGCTTCTCGTACTCGAGCGTCCAGTGGACGACGCTCCCGCCTCCTTCCTTGGGCGTGGCCTGGACGACGAGGACAAAGTTCTTGTACAGCTTCATCAGGTCGCCTTCGATCACTCTGAACGTCGTCGAGTTCTTCTCGTCGTCTACGGCTTCTATCACCTCCTTCGCAACCTTAGTCTCTCCATCTGCGAAGCTCATTGGACGCAATAGGTTTAGTTATCAGACAAAGCCCATTTTATCAGTATTATTTGAATATGTACCATGGGTGTAGCTCCAGGAGACGACGGATCCGGCCTTGCCCCAGTCACCGTCGTGCAGATCGACACCGTGGATCTTATCAGTGGACATGTTCGAGATGTGGTGGGGCCGGCAGCTGAAGACGTCGTGGAACATGTCGGCCGGAGCCCTGATCTCCAGGTCTATCTCCATCTTCCCGTGGACTGTCATTCTCTCTCTCTCTCTCTATCTCTCTCGCTTGTTAGATCCACAGTGATCAGACTGATACAGTGATAGTATGTGCGCTTTTACCTTGTGATGGAGGGAGTGATATGAATACCTTGAGACGTCGCTTTATATACACAAGTACACATTAATATTTTTGTGGCATATTGACATCTATACTTAATAAATTCAATTATAATCTTCTTTTTTTAAGAACATCATGACTCACGTTAAGCTGGAATCATTGGGCCGGCACCAGTACGTCAATAAAAAAAGTACGATTTGGCAGACTAATAGCAAGCAGAAAGATAGTGTCCGGGATCTGATGCTTTTCTAGGAAGTTCCCGTTTATATCTTCACATGCCTTCACTTTACTGTGAGCAAAGTAATGTCTAGGATTAGTATTGCACTTCTATACAAAAGCATGATTTCTAAAATAAAGTCAGGATTAATATTTTCAATCGGCCAGTGAAGTTTTGCGACACGGATTTTTCCACGAGTTTAGTACATTTTATCCAATAGACCATAGCATTTTCAACATGATAGCTCTGAAAAATTATCTATAGAGACAAATTGCTGAATAATATATCTAGCTTCTGATTTTGACTGGCAGGGGAGGTCAAAAGAAAGATATCCTTTTGAATATATCTCAATGGTGGAATGATCCTCAGTCATTAGATCTCCTCCTTACTTTCGCTTACAAGTAAAAAGGATGATAGTGACAATCATTGCTTAAGACTCATTTGGTTATTTTCACTAGAGTTTCACATTCATTTCGAATTATTCAATTTGAGTCGTAATTACTTCGCACTAGTGATGATTTGTAAATTCGAGATTGGCGTGTCTATCACTGCGACCCTACTAAGATGCTAGCAAATAAGAAATCTCTTAAGCTGAGATATCTATATACATCACTTAAAAATTTGCACACTACATGAAATGGATTTGTGACGGTGTGAAAGACAAGATGAATCTTTTTACCGCTAGATGGATCAACTTAGTACCATATCTTGTCATGCATTAATTAAATTGACATGCGCATCTCTTATCTTGATTAAAAAATTTCTTAGACCAAATCCCACTGGCTTGAAAGTCTCGACGAAAGTGAAGGATAGCTGGTGCATACATATGATGGGAAACAATTGAAACCTAATCCACGTCATTGTCTCACTGGCTAGGCCCATGAGGGATGCATACGTACTTATTTTATTTGTCGTATCCAATATAAAATAGTGGAACGAAGAAAAGTGGGAGGAGGACAGGTGGAACTACACTAGCCGGAACATAAAATCACTTCGAGTATTAATATTAAATATAATAGGATTTGTCCACTAAACTTATTAAGAACGACATGTTCCTATTGGCTGCTTGAACGATGATTATGCTAAAACGAGGCAACGGGTATAAAACAAATGGCTTTTCGCTCTTTTCGTGGGCATATCAAGGTAGGATCTTGTCATGAATTTGGCAGCCGGGTGAACCAGGAGGGAATAAGCGAAACTTGGAAAGGATCCCGCAAGAGAACAATGCTCGGGCTACACACCATTTAGCCTGGTTATATACATGGTTAAGAGTCGTGCTGTCGGGTTATAAACTAGACCAAATTTGTGACCTTGATTCAACTCATCCTGAATTCTTATATAATCGATGTTATAAATATAAGTTATGTCTGTCATGTGATCACATAAATGATTTTTTCCCCCTCGAATGATATGATGTTCTATATGTTTCAAACACATGGCTAATTTTCAAGAGATTTTTGAATGTTATTGTGGAACATTTAAAATGAAGCTAAGGCTTTTTTTTTTTTTTTTTTTCCGATTAGGAGGATGGCTATGGGGAGAGTATTGATCTTGAATACCAAGTTAAGCAGGAAAAAAAAAGGTGAAATACGACAGACAGGCCAAAGTTATCATGCGCTTGGAATTACGAACACTCGCGAGCGAGCGAATTATCGTAAGGAACCTGGCCCACTTGGAGGACGCCTTATCTAAGAAGCAATCAATGCCATTGAATATCAAAGAAAATCCCAGGGGAACTTACCCAACAACTATGCCGAAGAGGGCACGACTACATGAGAGTGACAATCAATGCCATGATCTACATCTGTGGAAAGCCTTAAATATTTATTGGACATGTCAAGTTCACGCCTCTGTTCCTCAGCCACCCAACACTGGCCACGGCATTTTTTAAAGCTCCTTATTAGTTAATCACATCTCCATCCTTTATAATGGATCAAATTTTGGAGGAATTAGAGAAAATTGATGTGACATCCTTGAATTAATTCAGGTTGGTATTATTAGCTGAGAACTGTTTCATACTGAGTTTCACGGTTTTATCTTTTAGTGTACATGTGAATACCTATGTAGCACAGACACTCTTCGAAAGCCTTCGTGCGTGTCCGACACTCCGACATGTGTCCGACACGCTCTGATACGTCCGGACATGCTCTGACATGCGGTCAACGAGTGTCAAAAAATCCGACACGTGGTCAACTCTCTCCGACACGCGAGTCCAGAATTCCGACATGCGATTTCGACACGCATGGAATAAATTTTAAAAACTTCTAATACTTGATGGGTCAAAATATAAATATACACAAAATAAGTAATAAAAGAAGTAATAAAATTGCTATAAATATACACGCACGGGATCAATTTTTTTTTTTCAGTTTTTTTTTTTTTTCAGTTTTGTTTTTTTTTAAAGTCTTTTACTATGAAAGAAGTAATAAAAAATGCTATATATGATAAATAAATAAATTTAAAAATATCATTTCAGCATTTTTTTCTTTAAACAATGTTTTTTTCCTCTAAGTTTTTGTGTATTATTGTAACAAATTAAAATAATGAATGATATTATTTAATATTTTTCGTGTAAATTAATTCTAGGCTATTATTATTATTTATTTATGTATTTATATATAAAAATATATTTAATATATAACATGTCAGAACGTGTCGAAATTTTCTATTTTTAAGAAATGACGTGTCGGCGCGTCGTGTCATATTGTGTCGCGTGCCGCGTGTCCGTATTGGTGCTACATAGGTGAATACTTTCCCATGAGATCATTTATTCCGAGAATTCTTCTCACCTGAGCATGCTTTACTTTGGAGTTCCAAAGTAAATAACTTTATTATTGCTACACAGTGATTTGGAGATGTAGGTATATAATAGATCAGGGTCACTCCATTTGGAGCTGGTTTTTGACACCCCTGCGGTGCTCTTTGCCGACAAGGCCTTTCTAGCCATGTAGTTCGAATCCGTGAGGTGAGGATCTTGGGAGAAATGAGGAGGAGAGAGATGATAATTGGAGACCAAATGTGTAGTGGATTTGACTTAGATCTGCACTTTTTAAAGATAAAAAACCCTAAACCCAAACTGACCCAAACAGGCAAAAATCCTTTACCTATTACCTGAATTGAATGAAACTCCAACTGAAAAGACCCGAAATTTTGGGTTCGGTTGAGTTTGGTTTCGGTTCGGATTTTGACATCCCTATCAGCTACATAAGTTTAGAGCCTTACTGAGCCCAAAGACTCCCAATTACCGTTGAGCAATTTTACAGAGTTAAACATTTGAGGGATGATTTTTGGGGAGAGGTACGATTTTCTCCGGAAGATATCAAATACCTTCTCAGCGGGTGATTTCAACTCCACTGGAGACTTGACCTTCACCAATTGAGCCATGTTCTCTCCTTCTCTTGAATAAGAACGGCTAAGAAATTGTGTTGAGAAGTGTACGTTTTGGCTAGACTGTACGATTGAGCAGCCACCACCGAAGCCAATATGTAGAAGTGTTTAGGCCTTTTGCTACACATAGATCTTTGAGACATTAGCGATTTTACTTTTCTCAGATCATGACATGTTATTCGAAAAGGAAAGGGGCTCTTCCATGGTCCCTCGGGAGGTTGTTTCCCGAGTCTCAATATGTCCTCAATGATGCACAATATTCCAATACGAAGTGTTATTACATGGTAAGCACTTCAAACAGGATTCATTTATTATGAATGATATGTTCATCTGTTTTGCCTTACGATCACAAGGAATCCCACTTTAGATTGGGATATATGAGCGTAAAACATCTTCAATGCGCCGTCGCTCAAAGCAAGTTATGGTAATTTGTATTAGCAACAAAATGTGTGTCCTTACAATCGCCGTCATGTTCCTTCTTCCGAGCATTATCTTCTACTTATTTTGAGAATCTACCCACGTTCACAAAAAAAGAGGAAGCTTTTGGTAAGCGTAAGAGATAATCTATAGAGCAAATTGCCCAATTGCAATAATACATGAAATCAAATTTACAATCGTGTGGTCACCAATGAATCAGATTCTATGTAGTCCTTCCTCGTGAGAAATATGTAAGCGATAACGTAATTCTATAATGCAAAAAAAAAAAAAAAAAACATGATCTTCAATCTTCATGGTTTTCACAATAAGAGAGATAAAGACATATCTTTATCCATAGCGAAACTTTCAAAATATTTGTCACAGAAAAACCAAAGAGATGAAGAAATCTGATTTCTCTCCCTTAATCCATTTTTCCTTAACGTACTCTGTCTGATAGAGGATAGAATACAATGATTTTTTCACGTTGTGAGTGGAGAAATGACCAAACTCTTATTATTACATGCTATCAAGAGATGCTTTCAATCAAAGTGCCTTTTACTTTATGTGAGAGTAGCACCTCTTTGGACGAATGGTAACTTTTCAATGAGAATTGTACCATTTCATTAAAGTCATAATTTTTCATAGCCAAATACAATTTAGCATTAAATATTTATTAATGTTGTAAAATATTGCATTGCAAATATATAATAGAGATAATAGAGAGATTGAGTAGAGAAAATCAAACACTAGAGATCGTAAAGAAAGTAGGAGGAGAGAATTATATTTCCAGTGTATGACTATTATGTTTACAACAAAAACTAAGCTCCTATTTATAGGAAAATAAGAATGTACTTATTATTAATATCAATGTATCAAATGATACATGTATTAGATAGGGAGATGAACATTCATTGTATATGGAAATGTACTTAGAATGTATGCTACAAATGTACCATAATAAATATATTAGATAAGATGAATATAATGAATATTCATTCATGTATTTCATAACACTCCTCCTTGAATATTCATTGTATTAATTACGAATGTGCATTGAAGGATACTACCTCATTAAAAACCTTAAGCCGGAAAAACTCAGTGAGACAAAATATTTATTAAACCATCAATTAATAATATCATGTGAGCCACGCAATAATTCTTACGAAATAGAGACAAGAACGTAGGTCTTTGGTCATGGATCAATTAACGAAAGTTGGCATGTCAAGAGAAGCTATAGAATAAGATGATCGCTATTGATAATGAGGTGCGCTTGTGTGTCTATCGCAAATTGGTGAGAGCATCTCTCTGCTTTTTGCCTTAAGTACTTGATTAAGCGAGTCATGGTATCCCGATAATTCTGATCTATGATCATATCCCAAACGGAAAAATTTGCCTGAACATTGATTAACTACAATACCTTATATACATATAATATATGACCTTATATATACCGATAAAATGCATCCATAGATCACCGTACATAAGGGCAAACAAAGACATATGGACCCTAGCTTCGTCTTTTATCATTTTTTTTCTTCCCTTTTCTTTTCATGTTGCAGAATCCATATGATCATCCATGTCTTTGGTGACGGTGGTAAACACACCCAAGTACTTATCAGTGTAGGGAAAATTACTAAAAAAGTCATAAACCTATTGTATTGGTATCAATTCAATCATATATTATTTAATTAGACTGATTTAGTTTTCAACATTTTCATATTGGGACCTATTCAGTCTATTCAACCAATTTTGGTTGATAGGTGCTAATGTGGACGCCAATCAGTGGCTAGACGCTAACATGACAATTTTTAAATAAATTTTTTATTTTTCTTTTCTCCGTTCTTCCTCCTTGGACTTTCAGTGGCCAGCGAGCCTCCGGCGAGGGTTGTGGTCCTTGCTCAACCTCACCGGATTTGGGTGACACCAACCTTGTCCTTGCAGCTGGTGAAAGCGGCCTCCTATTGCTAGCGAGGCCACCTTCACCTGCGGCAAGGCTAGGGTGAGGCTGGTTTTGTCCAAATTTGGGTGAAGCCTTGCCTCGCTCACAACCCTGAGCGAGGGTTGTGAATCTCGCCAGCGGTCGACGAGGGCTTTGCGACCCTCGCCTAGTGGCTGATGAGCCTCCACTGAAAGTCCAAGGAGGAAAAAGGGGAAAAAGAAAAGAAAAAAGAAAATAAAAAATTAATAATTTTTTTTTTAAAAAATAAAAATTATTTAAAAATTACCACATCAGCATTTGGCCACTAGCCAGCATCCATGTTAGCACATGCTGGCCAAAATTGGCCATATATCAATATGAAAATGTTTAAAACTAAATTTGTCAAACTGAAAAGTTTATGATTGAATTGATACCAATGTAATAGGTTTATGATTTTTTTGGTACTTTTTCAGTAGTTTTTCCTATCATCGCAGGAACTCCAGAGTTGGCTTCTCGTACTTGATCATCGTTGTTGCCAACCAGCTGTTCTTTCTTCAGTGAGAGCTTGCAAATTGCCCGACGCACCTTGTACAATTTGAAGACATCGCCTTCCAGCCCGTGAAGGCTCACCTTCACGTTCGCACCTTCTCCTTCAACACCTCCGACTTCCCTTCTGATAATTTCGCAAAAAGTCTATTATTAGGCAAGCATCGATTAAAGTACAAAAGATATTCTTTAATTGCAATTGATTTATTTTGTCGGAAAAATAATATTTTTGGCTTTGCCTTAGATGTTAGAAAAATATTAAAAAGTGTACCCGAGCACTTTCCCCGAAGAGCGCAATAATTGATGAACAGATGGTTCTACCAATAGTTTTCGATGCGAAAAGTATGATGACTCATTTTCCACTTCTTAAAAATTCTCACGTGAAATGTATTTAGGTGCAATAAATAATTAATCAAGTCCACAGTAGGTGAGATTAGGATAGAGTACAAGTTGAGCAGTTATTTTAATTTTAAATTGAACTCTTCTTGTGGTCATTTCGAATTGTACTCTTCTTAGGATCTGTTTGCTTGATGAAAAATTATTTTCGAGAAATTAATTTTTAAAACGAAAAGATTAATTGATCTATGGAGAATATTTTTCATGAACCAACAATAACAAGCTTAATATTGAAGGAAAATGACTTTCCTTTTGGGCAAGAAAGAAACCACTTTTCTTAAATCACAAAGCAAATGAAAATTGACCATTTTTTCCTGAAAATGATTTGGAAAAATTGTCCAGAAAGTTCTAAACTGATTGAACAGTGGCCAATTTGGTCCTTAATATTTTAATTCTACTAATTTAATCATAAACATAATATAATTTGATAATTTAGTTATAAACCTTATAATAATTTATTAATTTAGTCATTCCGCAAATTTTGATCAGAAATTGCTGATGTGATGATCTAGTTAACATTGAACATCTCGATGGCTAATATTGATGTGATTTTTTTTAAAATTTTTTAAAATTATTTTAAATTTATGATTATTTTCATTTTTGCCTTTCCTTTTTTTTTTTTTTTTTTTTTTTTTTTTTTTCCTTTCCTTTGTTAGCCATCACCATGCCTTGTCGATGATCGAGGGAGGTCGTTAGCCTCGGTGAGGGCCACCTCACCGGCCTTGGGTGAGGGATGCTTGTGGGCTAGCGAGGGGCTTGATAGATCAAGCGAGGGCGAGGGTTGCCCTAGGTGGCCTTCACTTGAGGCAAACTATCATTGTTAAGGCCTGGCAATGGCCAATTAAGGGAAAAAGGGAAAAAAGAAAATGACAAGAAAAGAAAAGGAAGGAAAGGAAAAAAATTAAAATTGTTACAAAAATTATCCACGTTAGTGTCAGTCGTATCTAATAAGTCATATCTAATAAGACTATCAGTGCTGATTAGATCGTCATAATAGTGACTTCTAGTCAAGATTGACCAAAATAACTATATTGACAATCATTAAAAGCTTCAAGAGAATAAACTGGTAAATTATTAAAAAGTTTAAGACTAAATTAATATAATTGAAAAGTTTTGAATTTATTTAGCACAATTGAAATATTTAAGACTGGATTGATTACTGTATAATAGGTTTTGGACTTTTTGGATAATTTTTCCAATATGATTTCTATGGAAAATATTTTTCTTCATCATGAAATTTTCAATAAAACAAGCACACCCTTAATTATGATACGATTACTCTATACACCCTCTTGTCCAACTGAAGTGTTTTAAGTAAACGCACTTGTAAGTCACACCACACGTTAAGCTCTTAAGTTGATTGGGAATCTCGAACATGTATCTTCTATGGAGGGATCAAATCAAAGCATGTACTAGCTTTTCCATAACCATGTCATTTTGCCAAAACCACAAGTGTCTTATTACAAGCACAACCGCACATGGACACAATATACGATTTCTCATATTTCCACATACCTGGCTGAGATTCACATCACCTGATCAACCAGCTTACTTTATTGAATCATTGCAATACAAGAAAGTACCAGAAATGTCAAGCAGCATATAGCACAACTTCATATACCATCACAGTCATGCCGTGATCTTTTCCTTCGTGTGCTTAAAACGTGAGCATCGATGTCTTTGGTCATCTCAATGAACACAGCCATGTACTTGTCGGGGTTAGGGTCGCTCGCTGGGTAGGCCCATGAGGGATACATATTTATTTTATTTGTCGTGTCAAATATAAAATAGTGGAACGACGAAATGTGCGAGGACAGATGGAACTCCACTAACCGGGACATAAAATCACTTCGAGTATTAATATTAAATATAACAGGATTCGTCCATTAAACTTATTAAGAGCGACATGTTCCAATTGGCTGCTTGGACGATGATTATGCTAAAACAAGGCAACGGGTATAAAACAAACGGCTTTTCGCTCTTACCGTGGGCATGTCAAGATAGGATCTGAGCATGAATTTGGCAGCCGGGTGAACTAGGAGGAAATTAGCTACCCACCATTCAGCCTGGTTATATACAAGGTTAGAGTCTTGGCTGTCGGGTAATAAATTAGACCAAATTTGTGACCTCGGTTCAACTAATCCTGAATTCTTATATAATCGATGTTATAAATATAAGTTGTGTCTGTCATGTGATCACAGAAATGACTTTTTTTTCCCCTCGAATGATATAATGTTCCATATGTTTCAAAACAAGCAGCTAATTTTCATGAGACGTTGGACTAGTTATCCTGGAACATTTAAAATGAAGCAAAGACTATTGTTTTTTTTTTCCCCCGATTAGGAGGATGACTATGGAGAGAATATTGATCTCGAATACCTAAGTTATGCAGGAAAGAGAGAGAGAGAGAGAGAGAGAGGCCAAGGTTATCATGCGCTTGGAATTAAAAACAATCTCGAGCGAGCGAATTATTGTAAGGAACCTGGCCCGCTTGGAAGACGCCTCATCTAAGAGGCAATCAATGCCATTGAATATCAAAGAAAATCCCAGTGGAGCTAACCCAACAACTATACCGAAGAGGGCACGATTACGTCAGAGCGACGATCGATGCCATGATCTACACCTGTGGAAAGCCTTAACTCAAATCTTTGTTTTGGACATGTCAAGTTCGAGGAGTTGTTCCTCAGCCACCCAACATTGGCCACAGCATTTCACAGCTTCTGATTAGTTAGTCACACTTCCATCCTTTATAATGTGTCAAATTCTAGAAGAATTAGAGAGGACTGGTGTGATGCCTCTGGATTAACTCAATGAAGTATCGTTCGATCTCTCTCATATCGAGTCTTAGGATTTTGTCTTTTGACGTACATATAAGCATCTTCCTAGTAGGTCACTCATTCTGAGAGTTCTCTCACCTGAGCATACTTAAATTCGGAGTTCCAAAGCAGGAACTTTGTAGTTGCTACACAGCAATTTGGAGATGTGGGTATATAATGGATCAGGGTCACTCCATTTGGAGCTGGTTTTTGACACCCCTGCGGTGCTCTTCGCCGGCAAGGTCTTGCTAGTCATGCTGTTTGAATCCATGAGGTGATGATCGTGGGAGAAATGAGGAGGAGAGAGAGATAATCGGAGACTAAAGTTTTAGGGGGTTCGAACGTATTGCGGAGGGTTTGATTTAGATTTGCATTTTTTAAAGATAAAAAACCCAATCCCAAACAACCGAAACTGAACCGAACCAGCAAATTATCCAAAATCCTTTAACTATTACCCTAATTGAATGAGACTCGAGCCAAAAAGACTCAGAATTTTTGTTCGGTTCGGTTCGGTTCAGTTTGGGTTTCAACACTCAGCATAAGTCTAGAGCCTCACTGAGCCCACAGACTCCCAATCAGCCCCGAGCAATATTACATCCTTAACCATCTGAGGGATGATTTTTGGGAAGTGCTAGGATTTTCTCCGGAAGGTATCGAATACCTTCTCAGCGGGTGATTTCAACTCCCTCTGAGAGTTGACCTTCATCCATTGAGCCATGTTCTCTCCTTCTGCTCTTGAAAGAGAAAGTTTAAGAAACTGTCTCGAGAAGTGTATGTTGGAGCTAGACTGTGCGATTGAGCAGCCGCCACCGAAGCTAATATGTAGAAGTGCTTAGGCCTTTGGATACATATGGATCTTTGAGACATTAGTCGATTTTACTTTTCTCGGATCATGACATGTTATTAAAAAGAGTAGGGCTCTTCCACGTCCCTCGGGAGATTGTTTCCGGAGTCTTAATACGTCCTCAATGATGCACAATATTGCAATACAAAGTGTTATTACATGTTAAGCACTTCAAACAAGATTAATTTATTATGAATGATACGTTCATCTGTTTTCCCTTATGATCACAAGGAATCCCATCTTACATTGGGATATATGAGTGTAAATATCTCGAATTGCAAAATGCGTCGTTGCTCAAAGCAAGTTAAAGCAATTTGTATTAGCAACAAAATGTGCGTCGTTACAAATGCCGTCATATTCCTTCTTCCGAGCATTATCTTCTGCTTATTTTGAGGATCTACCCAGGTTCACAGAAAAGGAAGCTTTTGGTAAGGGTAACAGAAATAACCTATGGAGCAAATTGCCAAATTGCAATAATACAAGGAATCAAATTCACGGCCGTGTGGTCACCTATGAATCAGATTCTTCATAGTCCTTTCTCGTGAAAAATAAAGACAATAACTGAGGCGCTTTGGTCATGGATCAATTAACTAAAGTTGTATATGTCAAGAGAAGCTATAGAATAAGATGATCTCTGTTGCTAATGAGGTGCGTTTATGTTTTGCATGTCGCAAATTGGTGAGAGCATCTCTCCGCTTTTTTCCTTAATTACTCGATTAAGCGAGTCACGGTATCTTAATAATTCTGATCTATGATCATATCCTAAACATGAAAATTTGCTTGAACATTAATTAACTACAAGACCTTATATATTGTCTAGACCGATAAAATGCATCCATAGATCACCATATATAGGGCCGAACAAAGATATATAGACCCTAGCTTCGTCCTTTTTATTTTTCCTCCCCTTTTCTTTTCATGCTGCAGAATCCATATGAGCATCCATGTCTTTGGTGACGGTAAAGACATCCATGTATTCATCAGCGCCGGAACTCCGGGGTTGGCCTCTCGTACTCGATCATTGCTGTTGCCAAACAGCCGTTCTTTCTTCTGAGTGGCCAAAAATAAAAATAAAAAAAATAGCAGATTGCCCGACGCACCTTGTACAAAGTTTGAAGACATCACCTTCCAGGACGTGAAGGCTCACCTTCATGTTCGCATACCTTCTCCTTCGACACCTCCGACTTCCCTTCTGATAATTTTGGAAAAAGTGATTAATTCACGCTGCATTAACACTCTCTTATTAGGCAAGCAGCGATGGAAGTACAAAGAATAATATTTAATTGCAATTGATTTATCTTTTCAGATAAATAATATTTTTGACTTTGCCTAGACAAATGTTAAAAATTATTTATTTGCAATCGATTTATCTTGTCGGAAAAATAATATTTTTGGCTTTGCCTTAGAAAGTGTACCAGCACAAGTTCCCCGAAGCGCCCAATAATTGATGAACAGTTTGGTCTACCAATAATTTTCGATGCAACAATTATGATGACTCACTTTCACTACTTAAAAATTCTCATGAGAATTGTATTTAGGTGCGATAAATAATTAATCAAGTCCACAATAGATGAGACTAGGATCGAGTACAACTTGAGCAGTTATTTTAATTTCAATTTGAACTCTTCTTTGGGTCATTTCGAATTGTACTCTTCGTAGGGTTTGTTTGCTTGATGAAAAATTATTTTTCAAGAAATTATTTTTCAATTTTTTTGGTTTGGATAACGAAAAACTAATTGATCTAAGGAGAATATTGTTTCATGAACTGACAATAACAAGCTTAATAGATTAGAATAAGACTTTTTCACCCCCTTGGTTTATTGTTCACCCTGGTGCTCTCAAGGCTGTTCGCGTCTCTACTGTTCACCGGGAGTGGCTGTTGCTGGTTCCGGCCACTTCAGCCGTTTGTTGGGGCTCTTCTTCGGAGCCGACCTCCACCCCTACCCAATCTACACTTCCTCTGAGCGATTTCTCCTGGTATGTCTCCTGCTGTCCGGAATCGCCTGCTGTGTTTTTAGGGATTTGGCTTGCGGGTCGCCTCTGTTCGTATGGCGTCTTCCTCCTCCACGCCGGTTGGCATTTTGGGCAAAGGCCCTCAAGAGGTCCCCAAGGATGGTCCTCTTCCTCCCCCCGCCCGTCCCCCGCTTGTTACTCCTCGGTCGCTCGTGGCACCGCGGACGCTCTCGGAGCGAGAGGTCGCAGCGAGCCCGAAAGGCTCGCGCTCTCCGGGTACCCTTCCTCCCCCTCCTTCGGCTATTAATGGCTCTAACTCCACCTTGATTCGTTCTACTAAGGACAAAGGAATCGCTGTTGGAAGTTCTCCTGCTGCCCCCTCTCGTCCGACTCTTCCTCAGCGCGAGACAGGGCATAATGTGCCTTCATCCGAGGCGGGTAAGTTGGCTCTAACCCACAAGGTCCCTTCCTCTATTGATGCTCAGCCCCCAACTCGGTCATGGGCTGCTGTTACTCGCTCAGCTACTAAGGGTTATAGCCTCTCTTATATTCCGCCTGCTGTAGTAGATAACAAAGTTGTTATTCAAATCTTAGAAGAGATCTTGCAAGCTGCCCACCCTAAATGGGATGATTGCTTAGTTGGCTATTACATTGGGAAGAGACTCCCTTTTCAATTGACAGAGGATGCGCTCAAACATGCCTGGGGTGACCACCTAATTCAAGTTATTGCTGCTGACCTGGGCTTTTACTATTTCCATATTCCTGATAAAGATTTTAGAAGGAAAGTGCTGGAAGGTGCGCCAATCACTGTTGCCAAAATACCCCTTATTCTCCAACAATGGCACCCAATGATGGAGCTCAAGAAAGATTGCCACAAAACAGTTCCTATTTGGGTTCGCCTAAGGAATGTTCCTGTCAACTTGTGGTCTACTTCGGGCATTAGTGCCCTTGCGAGTGCAATCGGTAAGTCTCTCTTTGTAGATAACCGCACTGAACAGATGGCCATGGTTGCTTTTGCCTGTATCTGCATTGAGATTGATGCTTCCAGCTCATTCCCTGAAGTTATTGATTTTATGTTGATTGGTAACCCTCGTTCGGTGGATGTCCATTATGAATGGGTGCCAACTCTCTGTCCGAGTTGTTGTTCGTTTGGCCATAGATGTGCTGACCCTAAAGCACCTGGCCCCCCTAAAGCTGGTTCTTTAGCTGCCAAGACCCCTTTGGCACGTCCCTCCAGTGAATGGCGTCAAGTTAGTGGAAAGCGAAACAGACCCCGTGATTTGGATGTTGCTCAGCCTACCTCTCATACTACTGCGCCCCCTCCCTATAGAATTGAAGTTCATTTATCTGCACCACATATAATGGAGCCTACTGTGATTCCTCCGGTAAAAGTCAGTGAGGAAGGCCCCCCCTCCTCCTGAACTCATTCCCGGTACCTCCCTAGCTCCTTCACATCCTGGTCTACTTCAGGCGCCTGTAAGATCAATGCCGAAGTCATCATCGTCCTCAGATAATGAAGTTGTGGATGACATTAGTTCTGGAGGAAGTGATTCTGACTCCCCCCTTGTAGTTGCGTCTTCCATCCTTGAGGAGCCGTCCCCTCCCCAGCTCCCTCCTAAACCTATTGTGGTTGTCCTTAGCTGCCAAAAAGGTAATCCTCGCTCTGCTTCTACTGATGTGGCTATTCCTCTGAGCCTAAAGCCAAAGACTTCCTCGGTGAAGAAACGAGGTGGCAAGAAACGGTAACACCCTTCTTCCTTCCCACTATGTTTTTTGGAGTTTGGAATATTAGGGGCCTCGATTCCCCCCTTAAGCAGGCTGAGATTAGAAATTTTGTTAGAACCAATCATCTTAGTTGTGTTGGTATTTTGGAGACTAAAATTTCCCCTGCGGCGTTTCCTTTGGTCTCGGATGCTCTCATTCCGGGATGGTGTTGGACCGCTAATAATGATCACTCACCTAGAGGAAGAATCTGGGTGGGTTGGAACCCGGAGACTGCCTCTTTTTCTCTATCTGCCTGCTTGTCTCAAGCTATCCACGGCCACCTGGTTTGTTTGAACAACCGTATTTCTTTTATCCTCACTGTAGTGTATGCGGAGCACTCCTTTACCTTGAGAAGACCCCTTTGGGCTGACTTAATTTAGTCTAGTCTCCAAGTTGTGGACTCGCCCTAGATTATTGCAGGGGATTTCAATGCCATTCGGTCTTTTTCTGATAGAGCTGATAGATCCAACTATTGGATCCCGGCGTTTAATGACATTGGCGATTGTTTTAATCAAGCTGGGTTGGATGATCTTAGATATGTGGGGAACAGATTTACATGGTCAGCTTCCTCGGGTCCTACTCGCAAACAAAGGAAAATTGACAGGGTGTTGACTAACTCGACCTGAAACTCTATTTTCTCCTTTTTTGAGGCATCGTTTCTTCCTCCTGGAGTCTCAAATCATTCTCCTATGATGGTTAGGATTTTGCCTATTCCCAATACCCGTAAACCCTTTAAATTCTTCAATTTTTGGATGTCCCATCCCTCATTCTTTGATCTTGTGACTCAAGTGTGGGACTCCCCCTTCTCTAGAATGCCGATGTACATTCTCTATTGCAAGCCGAGGGCTCTTAAATGTAGGCTTAAACTCCTTAATAAAGAGGCTTATGCAGACATTTCAGCTAAAACATATGAGGCTAGGAGATCGCTCTCGCTAGCCCAAGAGGCCATTCAACTGGACCCTCACAACCAGGAGCTGGCGAATGTGGAAAAGGAACACCTACGGGTTTTATTCGAGTTGCGCCTTCAAGAGGAATCCTTTTTTAGGCAGAAATCCAGGGTTCGTTGGCTTAAAGAAAGAGATTTAAACACTAAATATTTTCATCACTTAGTCAAGAGAAGCCACCTCCGAAACAGAATCCTTTCAATCTACAATGGGGACACTCTAGTTTCTGATCCTGCTGAGGTTCAACAGCTTTTTGTCTCTCATTTCCAAGCTCTCTTAGCGGCATGCCCCCCTTCCTATGTGCCTACAATTGAGGAGATCAGGGAAAATCTAAATTATACCCTTGATGATGAACAGATTCGGACTCTCTCTCAGCCTGTCTCTGATAAAGAAATCCAAGATACCCTCTTCTCTCTTGCAAGTGGTAAAGGTCTTGGCTCGGATGGGTTTAATGTGGACTTCTTCAAGCGGTCTTGGGAAATTGTTGGCCCTTCCATCTTATTGGCGGTTCGGGACTTCTTTGCTTCTGGTCATCTTCTTAAGGAGATTAATACAACCATCCTGACCTTAGTCCCGAAGGTCCCCAATGCTTCGTCTGTCAATGACTTCCGACCCATCGCTTGCTGCAACACAATCTACAAGTGCATTACCAAGATTATGGCTAACAGGTTAGTCGTTGTGCTGCCTTCGATCATCAGTTTACCTCAGAATGCTTTTGTTAAAGGTAGACGCATTAATGATAACATTATGCTAGCCCAAGAATTGTTTGTTGATTTTCATCATGAACCTTTCCGGCCAAAATGCATCATTAATGTCGACTTCTGCAAAGCTTTTGATTCGGTAGACTGGAATTTTATTAAGTTAACCTTATTGGCCTTTGGGTTTCCTCCTGTCTTTATCCATCGAATGATGGCTTGCATTCGGTCCCCCAAATATTCTATCTCCCTTAATGGTGAGCTCCACGGCTTCTTTCAAGCGGACGAGGATTCGACAGGTGACCCTATGTCCCCCTATTTATTCACTCTTGTTATGGAAGTTTTTACTGGGATTCTCAACACCCAATCTGGCAAGCTGGGTTTTGATTTCTTCTGGAGATGTAAAGCAACTAGGCTCTCTCACCTCTTCTTTGCAGATGATGTTCTATTATTCTCGGAAGCTAATATGACATCTTTGCGGCTTCTTTTGGATGGAATTCATTCCTTTGCTAGCTGGTCTGGGCTCAAACCTAACCTCAACAAAAGTGAAATCTTTCTTTCGAGTGGCCCTGAATCTCTAAGGAATGCTCTGGTGCGTACCTCTGGATTTCAGATGGGCTCTCTCCCTTTTAGATACCTCGGTGTACTTATTATCTCTTCCAGATTGGGCAAGGAGGCTTGTGTTTCCCTAGTAAATACTATTACTTCTCGTCTTCAATCTTGGACAAACCGGTTTCTTTCTTTAGCTGGTAGATTGCAGCTAATCAAATATGTCCTTCACTTTATCCAGGTGTATTGGTCTAGTGTATTTATCCTTCCCGCCTCAGTCACTAACCGTATTGAAAAGATTTTCCGGCAATTTCTTTGGAGAGGCCCGAGCCTAGGGTCTAGGGGCGCAAAGGTGGCATGGGTGGATGTCTGTTTACCTAAGGAAGAAGGCGGTTTGGGTATTAGATCCCTTCGGATGAGAAATATTGCTATCATGCTCAAGCACCTATGGCTCATTTTCACCGATAAGGAGTCGCTTTGGTCTAAATGGATTCATTCCATCTTCTTAAAACATAAAAATTTCTAGATTGTCCTAAGACCTACCTATTGCTCTTGGGCTTGGAAGAAGTTGCTTGGCCTTCGTGACTTGATCCAACATCATTTTAAATGGCGCGTTGGTAATGGACTATATGTTTCTTTCTGGTTTGATCACTGGCATCCTCGTGGTCCGCTCTACAAGTTGTTCTCTGACCGTGAAATCTACTGCTCTGGTATATCAAGGCTTGCTACGGTAGCTACTGCTTTAACTGCCTTTCCCCTATCTTCTGCTGTTGCCACCTCTATAAGTAATTAGGATGATCCCCTTCCAACCCTCAATGAAGCCAATGATCGTCTTCTATGGCTTGGTCATTCCTCAGGAGTGTTTTCTACTGCCTCAACTTGGTGCCTTCTAAGGCCGAGGGATGTTGTGGTCCCCTGGTCGAGATTTATATGGAACCCCTCTTTACCTCCTCGATATTAAACTCATCTATGGTTAATCTCCCGCAATCGTCTGCCAACCCAGGTACTGTTATTAGCTCGCGAGAGAATCCCTAATGTTACTTGTGCCTTCTGCTCTTCTACTCCAGACTCGGTTGATCACCTTTTCTTCGGATGTTCTATCACTAATCACCTTGCATCTTTTTGGGCGGCTAAGTGTAACTTACCTTGGAGGAATCAAGCTTGGAATGACAATCTTTTATGGGTTATTGAACACCTTTCCGATGCATCCTTCCACCAATCCTTGGCTCGCTTTGCCTTTGGTGCCTTATGCTATCACATTTGGAAAGTAAGAAATAGCATTATCTTCCGCAATGAAAGATTATACCTCCCGGCTTTAAAGGACCTCCTTCGTAAAGCTGTCAATGATAGGGCTTTATCATTCCCCAAGGTCCCGGACAACCCCCGTAATAGAAGACTTCAACTTAGCTGGGGCATCCCCCCTTCCATCTTTGATTGGTTTTGCTTATTGGCGCCTTGTTGTGGCCTGGGTTCCCATCTTGGTGTCTCTCATTTTCTTCTCCTCTATCTATCTTTTCCTTGTGCAGGCCACAGTGTTGTGTGCTCTTTGCCCTTGGCCACTGTTTGGCCTTCTTTACTGCTGCTTTTATCTGCATTGTATCTCTCTTGCAGCTCTTCCCTCCCCCTTTCTTTTCCCTTGGCCCCGGCCCCCTTCCACTCGTTCGGATTTGTTGTCCTTCTGAGTGTGAGCTGGTGTCGGGTCCCCTCCCTTTGCTGTACATTTGTATAGTTTTTTGTGCAAAAGTCTATATACCTATTACCTTTTACCAAAAAAAATAAAATAACAAGCTTAATATTGGAGGAAAATAACCTTCCTTTTGGGCAAGAAAGAAACCATTTTTCTTAAACCACAAAGCAAAAGAAAATTAACCATTTTTTCCAGAAAATGATTTTGGAAAATTGTCTAGAAAATTCTAAATGGATTGCATGGTGACCAATTCAATCATTAATATTTTAATTGTACCAATTTAATCATAAACCTTCTAACAACTTGATAATTTAGTCATAAACCTTCGAATAATTTATTAATTTAGTCATTTCGCAAATTTTGATGAGAAATTGCTGATGTGATAATCTAGTCAACGCAAAACGTCCTACGTGGCATGGCCCATGCTAATGTGGATTTTTTTTTTCAATTTTTAAATTTTATGATTATTTTTTTCCTTTCCTTTTTTTCCCCCTTTCCTTTGTTAGCCATTGCCATGTCTTGTTGATGATCAAGGGAGGTTGTTAGCCTCAAGTGAGGACCACCTCATTGCCCTCGGATGAGGGACGCTTGTGCTTGGGTTGGTGAGGGCCACCCTTGATAGATCGAGCGAGGGCGAGGGTTGCCCTAGGTGGCCTTCACCTGAGGCAAACGATCATTGTTGAGGCCTGACAATGGCTAACAAAGGGAAAAAGGGGAAAAAGAAAAAGAAGGAAAGGAAAAATAAAATAAAATGATTACAAAAATTATCCACATCAACGTCAATTGTGCTACATAAGATTGTCGGTACTAATTAGATCGTTATAATAGTGATTTCCAATCAAAATTGACCGAAATAGTCATTAAAAGGTTTAAGGGGATATTAAAAATTTTTAAGACTGAATTAACATAATTAAAATGTTTCAGACTTATTTAGTACAATTGAAAGATTTAAGACTGTATTGATGGTTATACAATAGGTTTTGGACTTTTTGGACAAATTTTCCGAAATGATTTCCATGGAAAATATTATGAAATTTTCAATGAAACAAGCACATCCTTAATTATGATATGACTACTCCATGTACCCTCTTGTCCAACTGAAGTGTTTAAGCAAACGCGCTTGAAGTCACACCGCATGTTAAGCTCTTAAGTTGATTGGAAATCTCGATCGTGCATCTTCTATGGAGGGATCAAATCAAAGCATGTACTAGCTTTTCCATGACCATGTTATTTTGCCAAAACCACAAGTGTCTTACTACAAGCAACTGCACATGTACACAATACGCGATTTCTCATATTCCCAAATACCCGGCTGAGCTTCACATCACCTGATCAACCAGCTTGATTTATTGAATCATCACAATACATGAAAGTACTAGGAATCTCGAGCATCATATAGCACAACTTCATATACGATCATAGTCATGCCATGATCTTCTCTTCATGGGCTTGAAACGTGAGCGTCGATGTCTTTGGCCATCTCGATGAACACAGCCATGTACTTGTCGGGGTTAGGGTCGCTCTCCTTGTACTTCTCGTACTCAATGCTCAGCTTAGCCACACTGCCGTGCTCCTTTGGGACGTCCTTGCACACCGGCTTGTAGACCTTGTACTCGTCGTAGAGATGGCCCTCGATGCCGTGGAGGGTGACCGACATGTTGTCGTCATCGAACTCCACCTTCTCTTTGAACACCCCAGACTTTCCATCTGTAAAATTGCACCAGTGAAAAAAAAAGGTTTAAGCTTGGCTATAGGTATAGGAACATCAGTTTAATTTCAATGACAACATTGAATAAATTGATAGTTAGGGAGATCAAATTGAATCAATTACCAACGGTGTAGTTCCAAGTCTTGATAGCTCCATGCTGATCCCAGTCACCTTCATGAAGATTGATTCCTTGAATGTTTTTGGAGGTGACGGTAGGCATTTTGTGGGTTTCGCTCCTCTAAAACTTGAAGAATTTGTCGGCTGGTGACTTCAGTTCGACTTCAGCTTCTAGTTTTCCATGCAAATTCGCCATGATGGTTGCATTGAGACACCAAAGTTATCTAAATTTGTCACAACACCGACCTGTGATGAGAAAAAAAGGGGCATGGCTTGTTTCTTATATAAGAGTTTGGCGTTCATCTTTTTCTCTACTTTAGGTCCCTCATCATGATTTACGTGGTACTTTTATTAGAAAAAAAAATTGTATTATTGTCCACAATACAGTTTTTTTCTTCCTGAAAAAAATTTGTATTGCCGATACTAAAATGTCTTTTAGATGATTAAAAATATATGTCTGAACAATTATAGCCTGGTAAGTAATAGAAGCAATATGGGAATTCTACTTTCTCGGCCATCAGCAATAAAATGCCCATTCATACTTTTCTTAAATTCTCATGATAAGCTCTTAAATTCTATCAAAGTTGCAAGTGCAAATCATCTTCTAAGCTGATTGAACTGCCAACGTCAACTTCAGACCGTACCCAATGCGGAAAATAATGAAATAAATATATTTGCAGGCGTATTGGTGGACTGTGTTATTTAGATATCTTCTAAAATATATAAGATATTTCCTTTTATTTTCTATATTTATTTTCATTATGCATATCGGATTTTCTTTCCTTAAATAGCCATCTATTAAAGTCTATAAATAAACTTTTCAAGTACTCTTTTCTATACATCAAAATATACATAATTTCTTCAAATCCGTCTTTCACATTATTATTTTTAACTTAATAGTAGAGCCTCCTTTCCTAGTGCACCCCGAGCATCCTAGGACACATCCAAATAAATACATGCTCATCGATCAACAAGTTTCACTTTATGTGCACAAGTTTCTAAGGAAGCACTTAATCAAATCCAATCCATGATGGTCATGTTTCGACGGCAACTGCACCAATTGCGTTGCCCAGTCTAGCCTTTATCACGGAGGTGATTTTTTTTATTGTCAGTCACATAGGTCGCATTGCTCAATAACTATTTTTCCAAGGCAGGCTACGTCACTCAGTTAATATATCACAAGCCAGTCGTATCGACCGCTTGCTGTTTCCCTTGATTCTCAACCTTATGCACATCGCTTTGAGAAGTTAATAACATCATCAATCTCACCGCCCTCATCGACCACTTACCGTTTCCCCTTGGATTTTTGACCTTTTGCATATCGTTTCGAGAAATCAATACCGACATCAATCTCGCCTTCCTCAAAGATAAATTGCTAAATAATTTATTAGACTTCTAATTTTGATGGCCGGGGTACGTAAAAGGTTGGTCCTTAGCTATCACATCTCGTGCATTTTCTTTTACAAGTAAAAAGGATGAAAGTGACAATGCTTATGAATATTTTGGACGATGACTTAGGAATTTCACGCTCTATTCAAATTTTTTTATTGGAGTTGTAACTTTTCTGCATTAGTGATGATCTACGTCTGTCGCTGCAGTCTCATTAAGATACTAGCAGCTAAAAATTTCTTGACATAAGGTATGAAGATCTAGGCAGTGCAGCATGGCCTATTTGGAAATTTGCTCGCGACGTAAATTGAATTTGTGATATTGTGAAAAATAAATGAATCTTGTTACTGCTAGATCATTCAACTTTGTAGCATATCTTCTTATGCATTAATTAAATTAACATGCATATCTATATCTCAGTAAAAAAAAATCAATGAATTAAACGAGTCAACTACGTACCAACAGAATTATAGGTTATTTAGTAAAGTAAATTTAATGGTCGAGTTTTTTTTTTTAATTAGTATCCTTACTTTTTAGCACCACCCGATCACTTAAAGAGTTGACAATTTCTTCTCCACGATGATCACATTTGGTTTTGATACTATTCGTTGGTTAACTTTGAGAAAGCGAACATGAATCACGTTGACTGCTCTGGCTTAAGCCACGTGTATTTCACAAACATGAGGTTATACAGGACGGAATAGGGAGAACTAGGGCGAGAAATGGTCCCCTCATAGAAAATTTTTTTAGAAAATGTCTAATAGAAAATGTAGTTAAGAAAACTGATGTTCAGTCTTTTCAATAACTAACATATATCATGGTAGGAAATTTTGTTCTTTATCATTTTTTAAATATTATGCATTTCACGAGCTATATAGCAAAGAATATCTTAGCTTTTCTTAATTTATTTTTGGTCGAAATTCACATTTTTTTAATATATGTTAGGCAAATGGAGGAAGACCTAATAATAAAGTTCAATCATTCCATCTGTGCCAAAGCATTTATTACTCAAGTTTGGAAATAATTACTCATCCGTCTTCGTTTTTCACAATTAGAAGTATCGTTTTTGTAAAATATAGCTCTTAGATTTGGAAGGACCTTTTTGGGTAAAAGAAATCCTAATAATACTTCCTTATATTTTGTAAATGATTTTGGAAAATTGGAGCTCGAGCACAATTTCAGAAAGTTGGGAGGGCCAGGGCCCATCCAACTCCCCTCCAAATCCGCCCAAGTTCATCGATAGATGGAGTTGGCCTGTCAATCCACAGGCTTGGGATTACAGGAATTGAAATTTTATGATGACGGATCACCTTCAGAAGATTAAGGCTTATCTAAACATCGATGCAAAATTATCTGGAGCTTCGTTGATCGTATCTTGGTTGGCTGGATTGTCGTGGTCACTTTTATCTGATGTTTGAAAGAACTTGTGTACTTCAATGTGATCAAATATTGTACGTTTTGGAAAACCTTATATGTCTAGTTTCCAAATAAGTTGAGTTTCAAGCAATTTGGAGCCTTTCAAAATTAATGCTCCTATACTGATTGCTGCTCAGGAAATCCGAGAAAAGAGCTTTTTTAGTATTATTTGTGTTAATCGAGTCTTATGCATTGTACTTAGGTCCAAAGTACATTGACTTCTGTTTTGTTTTTGGTAATATGAGGGCTTGAATATGTGTTGGGCGTCTAATTTTCACATAAAAGTTCCGTTCCTTAACTATTATAAGCCAACCCGATGTGAATAGACTAATCTAAGATTATGGCAAACTTGCATCACTCCTCAAGTTTTGAACTTTTCAGTTTGCGGTCTTTCTTTCACACACTAGAAAGCAAATTTCGGGCCACAAAAATATACGAAATTATTATACCCTATGCAGAGTGTTCTGTAAACACAACTGGATGCATTTATTCACACAAAGTACTAATTACATTTCATATACCATGGAGTACAATACCATGCATTGAGGAAAGCTCCCAAATCTTGACACGCTCGATAAGCAACTGGACATCATTTCCTTCGATGCTTCTATAGGGTCATTATTTTCACACCAACTAATACTTTAGCACACGCAGCACATCCCCATTCAAATTATATCGAATCGCCATTTTCGGTTCATCTTTCACGCCTTGAGAAGGTAGGTGTCAACACTGATGAGCAGACTGCGCGTGAACTCCTAATACTTATTGGCATCGGGAACGTCGGCGTTTTGTTTCTCGTAAGTCAAAACCACTTTCGCCATGCAGTGTTCGCCCTCCGGAGAGAACTGTAAGCTTGACTTCAGGCTCTTGTAAAGATTCATCGCCACTCTCGTCGTCGAAAGCTTCAAAAGTTTCCTTCCCGATTTCGCAATCACCTGAGGTATGTACCCCAGTTCAGTTGACGCATGACTTCTTACTTATTCCCGTATGACTCCAGTTCAGTCGGGCGTCACTTTATGCTCGGGTTTGAACAATTTACTACAAGTTTAATACAGGCGTATCCTCTCGCCACCAAGTTAGACCTTCAGATCGGAAATCAGTTGAGACCATTCATCGAAAAAACGCATCCAACGTTAGCGGAAATTACTCGAAAGCTTTGTTCAGACGTCGCCAAACCAAAGCTCACGAAACAATAATGAAGTGTTGAGATCTTCCACAAGCTAAAATATTCAAGCTTGACACTGACCTCACATGTTAGCTTCAATTGTTCGACTCACGACAATGACTTAGCGATGAATTTGATGGAAAAGAGAAGAAATTGGAGCAGCGGTGGACTCTCAATCACAAGACAGAAGAATCGGGAGATAAATATAAAATGGGATATGGGAGTTAAATTGGCATATGCAATTAACAAAAATTCAGGACCCACCAACAACATTGAGTCCAGAGCCATACGGAGCCCACAGAGTCCCAATCACCACTGACCAATTTTACGTCCTTGACCACATGAGGGGCGATTTATGGGAAGAGGTAGGACTTTCTCCGGAAAATATCGAACACCTTCTCAGCTGGAGATTCCAACTCCACCTGAGCCTCGACCTTCACCAATTGAGCCATGTTCTCTCCTTCTGCTCTTTGAAAAAGAAAGGTTAAGAAACTGTGTCGAGAAGTGTACGTTGTTGCTAGACCATACGAATGAGCAGCCTCCTTTGAAGCCAATATATAGAATGCTTAGGATCTTTTGGAGACTTCAGTCCATTTAAATTTTCTCAGATCTTGATATGTTATTCGAAAAGAAAAGGGGCTCCTCCATGGTCCTCTGGGAGATTGTTTCCCGAGTCTTAATACAAAGTGTTGTGACATGTTAAGCATTCGAAACATAATTCATTTATATAAGCGATGCATTCATTTGGTTTCCCCTAAGATCACAAGGAATCCCATCTTAGGATAGGGTACATGAGTGTAAAATATCGCAAATTACAAAATGCACTGTCGTTCAAACCGAGTTATGGCAATTTGTAGTAGCAACAAAATGTGCATCGTTATCATCCCCATATCCCTTTTTCCGAGCATTATCTTCAAATTATTTTGAGGATATACCCAGGTTCACAAAAAGGAAATTTTTGGTAAGTATAAGAGGAATAACTATGGAGAAAATTGCCCAATTGCAACTACATGGTCCTCCTCATGAAAAATAAGACAAGAACTGAGGTGCTTTGGTGATGGATCAATTAACTAGAGTTGTCTATGTCAAGGGAAGCTATAGAATAAGATGATCTCTATTGGTAATTGATAAGCTAGTACGAACACTTAGAGGGAGTGAATGGGTGTTTAAAGGAAATCTTGACAAATAAATACGAAATAAAATAAGTTGCGAACAAAGTTTGAATAAGGATCAAAATCTATAAATGAGCTACTAGATTCAAAATCTGTTATGCGATGCAATAGACTTTTGAAATAATCTGTAAAAGTGCAAAACTTAAATAAAGTTAAGAAAAATAAGATTGCACACGATTATATAGTGGTTCGGCTTAGATTAAGCTTACGTCCACTTTCCCACGCTGATAGCTTACTAGCTGGATTTCATTGTAGCATCAATGGAGAATTACAACTTATAAGTGCAAATACTTAGTAATATAATCTTCTAACTCACTAAGCCACTATTTTTGTATTTTTCTCTTTTGAACACAATTTGTAAGGCACAATGAAGAAAACAAGTAGTTGAGAAAAGCTTCTGACTTTGGAATTCTAATTTTTGCATCCCATACTTCAACTTGACCGAATGACCTTCTTTAAATTCTCCTCCATGCCACACTAGCCGTTGACATTCTCTAGAGGAATTTCTTCCAATCAATCCATTGGACAAAATCTATTAAAGAGATCTTGTAGCTATTTGAAGATAGAGATAAAAATTTCACTAATTTTGATCACCCATACAATCAAAATCTAAGTTTCTATAAGTAGAACTTCCTCAGAAGGAACTTATTTTCAAGATTGAGCTTGTCAAATTTGCAATTGACTTAATCAATATGTATATATAAGGTGAAATCCTTGGCCAAAAGATAGTTGTTGAAAAAAAAATAAAATCTTTTGTCTCCATATAAAGTTCATTCGTGTCGAACATTGCTAAGTTTGACTTTGGACTGTTCCTCATTCTAGACATGATCTCAGTCCGGCCTTCGTCATAATGAGAAATGTTTTTGGGATGAAATAGACTTAAGCAAGAGTATTAGATAGAACCTTGATAAATACTTAGAAACAACTCACAAGTAATTTAAGAATTTGAAACAGAAAATTTTGTCAACTTCAAAATCTTGATAGGAGTTTTCTCAACACTAATGAGGTGCTTTGGTCATGGACAAATGTTGATTAAGATTATCTGTTTTGTCTGCCGAACATTGGTGACAGCATCTCTTCGTCTTTTTCCTTAAGTACTCGTTCGATGATTAAGCGAGTCAAGGTATCCCAGTAAGTTTGATCTATGATCATGTCCTAACATAAAAATTTTCCTGAACATTGATTAACTAGCAATACCTTATATATTTTTGTCGGGAGAATTACCAAAAAAGTCCTAAACCTATTGTAATTGTGCCAATTCAGTCCTAAGTTTTTTTTTTTTTGTCCAATTTAGTCCTAAACCTTTTATAATTGTGCCAATTCAGTCCATCCGGCCAAAATTGGCGGCCGGCGCCGACGTGGACGCCGGTGGGGGACAGCCGGCCGGCGAGGTAATTTTTTTAATATTTTTTATTTTATTTTTTATTTTTTTCAAATTTTTAAATATTTTTAAATATTTTTTAATTATTTTTTTTTTTTTTTTTTAGGCCTTCTTCTCCTTCCTCTCGCCGGCATCCGGCCAGAGGTGAGGGCGGCGAGGCCGACCTCGCCGGCCATGGCGGCGAGGCGAGCCTCGCCCGCCGACGGCGCGAGGCGGCCGTCGCTAGATCTGGCGAGGCTTGACCTCGCCATGGCTGGGCGAGACCGAGCCTCACCAGATCGGGCGACGGCGGCCTCGCCGCTCGGGCGAGGCCGAGCCTCGCCAGATCCGGCGAAGCTCGGCCTCGCCGGCTACCGGCGAGGGCGAGGCCCCCGCGGCTGCGTGGTGTAGTCGAGGAACCCGCGGAGGAGCTCGATCTCGTCCTCGTCGGTCCCAGGCGCCGGAACAAGGTTTTGGCGACGGTCACGGCCGGGGAGGGCCCCTTGAGCTCGGAGGGGGAGATCGTGCCGACGATCGGGGACGGGGGAGGCGGCGGAGGTGGCGATGGCGACGGCAGCCTTACCGGCCACCGGGCGAGGTCGGCTGCCTCGCCGCCACCGGGCGAGGCGCCGTCGCCGGGCGAGGCTCGTCTCCGCGGTGGCCGGCGGGGCGAGCCTCGCCAATGGCCGGCGAGGTCAGCCTCGCCGGCCCTCACCTCTGGCCGGCGTCTGGCCAGAGGAAGGAGAAGAAGGAAAAAAAAAAAATTTTAAAAAAAAATTTTAAAAAAAAAAAATTCGAAAAAAAAATTATTTAAAAAAAATAAAAATTACCTCGCCGGCCGGTATCCCCCGCCGGCGTCCACGTTGCGCCGGGCCGGCCAATTTTGGCCGGATGGACTGAATTGGCACAATTATAAAAGGTTTAGGACTAAATTGGACAAAAAAAAAAGTTTAGGACTGAATTGGCACAATTGCAATAGGTTTAGGACTTTTTTGGTAATTCTCCCTATTTTTGTCTATACCTATAAAATGCATCCGTGATCACCATATATAAGCCCAAACGAAGATATACAGACCCTAGCTTCATCCTTTTTATTTTCCTTTTTATTTTCCTTTTCTTTTCATCCTGCAGAATCCATATGAGGATCCATGTCTTTGGTGACAGTGGTAAACACATCCATGTACTTATCAGCACCGGGACTCGGAAGTTGGCTCCTCGTACTTGATCATCGTTGTTGAAACGACTGTTCTTTCTTCGGAGTGAGCTTGCAGATCGCCCGACACATTGTACAGTTTGAAGATATCGCCTTCCAGGCCGTGAAGTGTCGCCTTCATGTTGGCATCGTCCAACTCCACCTTCTCCTCAACAACTCCGACTTCCCTTCTGATAATTTCGCAAAAAGTGATTAGTTCACGCTGCATTTACACTATGATTGGGCAAACATCGATGAAAGGACAAATAATAGTATTTAGTTGCAACCGATATATCTTGTCGGCAAAATAATATTTTCGGCTTTGACTCAGACATTAGGAAAATATGAAAAGGTTGTGCTAGAGCACTTTACCCCGAAGCCCACTAAAAAGAATTGATGAACAGTCTGTTCTACCAATACTTTTCGATGAGACAATTACGTTAACTAATTGCAATTTCCACTACTTAAAAGTTTCTCATGAGAAATGTGCTTAGGTGCGAAATAAAAAATTAATACAAGTGTCGCGACCTAAATTTTTCGGGGTGTGAACCACCTAAAATTTGGTTAATGGATTATTAAGCCTAGACTTAATTCGGGCTCTCCCAAACCCATACCAATTCGCGACTTAGATTTGAATTCTTAATATGCAATTGATTTTTTAATCAGGAGTCGCCACTAATCTATTTTTTGGTGGGTCGATTAGAAACCCAAGTAAAGTAACGGGAGCTTTACTTTACTCCTACGAACCAGATACTATGGGTACGGGGACTTGGTTACACTAGATTTCTCTAATACCCTTTCGGTACCATTTTTTAATTTTCAAAAAATGTTTTTGCAGGCAGCTTAAATTGATTTTAAATCTATTTTCCTAACATGTGAGGTGATCATGCGGGTGCGCAATTCACCAATTTAACACCCAGATAAACAATAAATAAATTGCAAAAACTTACCTCAAAGCAACGAAAGCATCTGCAACGTTAAGTTAAAAACTACATCAACAACCCTAGAT
This sequence comes from Eucalyptus globulus, assembly GCA_014182545.1. Lineage (NCBI taxonomy): Eukaryota > Viridiplantae > Streptophyta > Magnoliopsida > Myrtales > Myrtaceae > Eucalyptus > Eucalyptus globulus. The sequence goes on from CM024723.1 coordinate 34,177,455, forward strand.
ATGGTTTCTAATTACCACGCAATTTCTTTTTTGTTTTCGCTTAATTAATGAAATTCATGCAATATGCAATGCAATATTAACTAAATGACCTAATTCTAATGACATGCAATTTCTAATTAAATAGGCCTAGCAAAAATACTAAATGACATGCATCCCAGTGAATCTAGCCCTAATGACGTGCATATGACATTTTTCTTTTTCCTAAAAGAATGCATTTTATCATAAATAATAAAACTAATTTAACCTATGACATTTTTTTTGTATTTTTTTAGGTGAAATGTGAAAATTACCTAATTAGATTAAGATCCTATTTAATTTGTATTAGGAATTAGGTTGAGCCAAATCCTAATTTAAATTAAAACGTTATCTTAACCTAAATAATCCTAAAATGCAATATATCTAAAAATACCTAAACTTATAACAATTAAGAAAAAAATATTATTTAGAATTAAACTAAGTGCAATTTAGTCCTAATATGCAATGACGTGCAAAATATGCTTTAACACTACATGATATGTATATGATGATTTTTTGTTTTTGTATTTTTTTCTAATGAAAATTCATAATTAAAATCAATAAAAATCTAACTGAAGTGAAATGTTATCTATTCTAAATGCCTTCTCAACATGCAAAAATAACTAACCTATCATGCAATCAATCCTAATCTACAAGGGATACAAAATGTAATTTTTTTTTGTATTTTCGGGATAAATAGAGCAATTAAGAGATAAACCCCCAAATCATCACAAATGTTATCCACCATTCGAATTGAAATTCATATTTGTTTATTTCACTAATAAAATCGATAAATTGATCTTAAGCCTTAAAGATCAAGATATCAATTTTACTCCCGCGTGAATAATTATTCCATCTAAAGCCTTATAGATAGAATAAAAACTCGTGCGATTGCAAATTGGATGCTATATCATGGAATTTCAATCATGCATTGGAAAATATTTCAAACAATGAGATAAAATATCAAAAACTAAAATAAGATAAAACAAATCTACTAAATATACCTACCTAATAAAATAAAATAAATCTCTACCTAAATTCGAATGTTTTTCCAAATCCAAACGGTGAGGTGGATCACGATAGAAGCTCAGCACGGCTAAGGATAGGGCTCGGCAAGGCCGCGAGGTTACGCCAAGGGAACCTGCAAAAACAAAGAATCCACGGCTAGTGTGGATCGATGATCAATGAATTCACGGCCTACGATGGCTCGGCCGTGATGAGTGTTGCTCGGTGGGACTCCTTGATTGAGCCACAAAGTCGCGATCTCCTCTCGCTTCAATTCCACGTGGTCTCTTTTGAGAACTCCAGCCGGTTCTCCAAATTGTAACCTCAAGGAGAAACAGATTCCACCGTTTCCCCTTTAGCTTGTCTCTTCCTCTTTTTTTTAATCCTATTTGAGACATCATAACCCAGAATTCTTCATGTGGGCGTGCCAGATGCCTTGGTGCCCTAATTTTCTCTTACATTAGGCATGGGATGAGAACGCCATCTACTCGTTGGAGGTAGCCACCGAAAATTAAATAGATGAAGATGCTGGATGAGGAACACGAGAAACGGTGATTCAGATAGACGGCGACTGAAGCTCGGTGGACGTGGTAGATGGACGCCAGGGACTGCTAAGCTGCGATGAGGGCTGCTGTTAAGTCAAGAAGCAGCATTGGACGAGGCCTTGCTGGTGCCGCTAGAATCTCCGCAACCGTTCTTCCTGGAACGTGTCAGCAAAGAGCAACAACTCGTCAAAAGCCTGCAAAAGAAGAACAGCGGCAGTGGAAGGGCAAGGATGAGTTGCTGCTCAAGGTGGTAACGTGACGACAGGCAAGCCGACACGAAAGCGAGGGGTGGTGCTGGCGTTGCAGAGGTTCGGCGCAGCGACCGGCGGGCGTCGGGGCGTCGCGGACTGCTGGACAGCGACGACGTCGAGCTTTCGACACGGGCTGAGGTGCGGCGGCAGGGAGAATGACGCGACGTCGGGCGCTCGGTCACGGTCGGAGCTCGGACGCGGGCGACGATGGCGCTGCAAGAGTCCAAGGAAGAAGACAATCTTCTTCTTTTTAAAAAAAAACTTCTCTCTCTTACTTCTTCGTGTATCGCTCAAATGAATTGCCGGACCCCATGATTTCTCTCTTTTATTCTCTCTAGCGAGTGTTCTCTCCTATGGCTGTCTATCTCCATTGTGTGGCCCTTTCTCTCAATTTTTCGAAAATTGCTCCCTCTTGCACGAATTTTTTTAGCGGATTCTCTCTCAATTTTTTTTCGCACCTCTGAAAATTTTTCTGAATTCGCCGCCCTCGAATACTGTGCAGGTCAACCCCTTTTATAGTGATTCCGATCGGTCGCTTTCTATGGAAAAATTTAAACTTCCATCTTCTGTTCCATTAAATCATGGATGCAAATCGGAGCATGATTTCGCAATCAGCTCGATTTTGTATCGATTCCTTCCATTTTATCAAAATCATTGCCATTTGTTCACCTGATTTTAAAATTGTTGCTGCATTTAATAAAACCCGGACATCCGTCGGAATTCCATATTTCCTTGCATACTTCAATCAAATCAATTTTCCCCTTTTTTTTATTTTTTCTTTTCATTTGTCTAAAATATGCAATTTTTATTTTCCTTATTTTCCTAGATTTGCTAAAAATAGGTGTCAACAACAAGATTATAGCACATGAGATTAGGATCGAGTACAAGTTGAGCAGGTATTGTCATTTCAAAATTTTCTTATTTTCAGTTGAAAAAATCTGCCTGATTTTAAGAGTGGTAAATTTTACATAATCAATAAAGACACATGTACAAAAGTTTTCAAAAGTTTCAATGCTTGAGAACATTTTGAACAACTTTAGCAATCGCTCACAATTACACTCTCATCATCATCGGCGAAATTGTGACACTAGTCAAGACTCTAAGGTTAGGGCAATCGGTCCAATTAATCTTAGACCAGTTGTTGAATTAAATTATGATTCATTCTACATAGATTCTTAATTCTTTCTTTTTTGGCTAGTTAGGCTAAAGCTCAATATGTGAAAATTCACAAGAGGGACCATCTACGGTTCCTCGAAAGTCACCTAAAATATGTCTACAATCGCATGCATTGGATCAACTACACTGCAAAAATATAATCTTTATTCCTAGCTTATTTAATTTGTATTTCAAAATCATTATTGCGATTAAATTTCGGTGTTGTTAGGATATGATCACTATGAATACCTTCTTGTCCAATTGAAGTTTTTAAGTGAACAAGCTCAAAGTCACTCTGCGTGTTAAACCCCAATTTGATTAGGAATCTTGAACATGTACTAGCTTCCCCATAACCATATAATTTTGCAAAAACTGCAAGTCTTATTACAAGCACAATTACACATGGACAAGATACACAATATCTCATATCCCCAAATACCCAGCTCAAGCTTCAAATCACCTGATCAACCAGCTTGATTTATTGGATCATCACGGTACGGGAAAGAACTAGAAATCTCAAGCATTATATAGCGTAACTTCATATACGATCATAGTCATGTCATAAACTTTTCGTTCATGCGCTTGAAACGTGAGCATCGATATCCTTGGTCATCTCGATGAACACGGCCATGTAGCTGTCGGGGTTAGGGTCGCTTGCCTTGTACTTCTCGTATTCGATGCTCAGCTTAGCCACACTGCCTTCCTCCTTCGGGATGACCTTGCACACCGGCTTGTAGACTTTGTACACATCGTAGATGTGGCCCTCGATGCCGTGGAGGGTGACTGACATGTTGTTGTCATCGAACTCGACCTTCTCTTTGAACTGCTCAGATTTTCCATCTATACAATTGCACCAGTGAAACAAAAAAAGGTTTAAGTTAGGCAATATGTATAGGAACATCAGTTCAATTTCAATGACAACATTGAAAAATTGATAGTCAGAGAGACCAAATCGAATCAATTACCAACGGTGTAGTTCCAAATCTTGATAGCTCCATGCTGATCCCAGTCGCCTTCATGAAGATTGAGTCCTTGAACGTTTTTGGAGGAGACGGTAGGCATTTTGTGGGTTTCGCTCCTCCAAAGTTTGAAGAATTTGTCGGCTGGTGATTTCAGTTCGACTTCAGCTTCTAGTTTTCCATGCAAATTTGCCATTCCCCCCCTTTTTTTTTCTGAGTGATAATTGTGTTGAGACACCAAAATTCTCTAAATTTGTTACAACACTGACCCGTGATGAAAAAAAAAGGGGCATGGCTTGTTTCTTATAGAAGAGTTCGGTGTTCATTTTCTCTCTAGTTTAGGTCCCACATCATGATTCACGTTGTATATTTATTAAACATATCTACCTTTCAACTTGTATTGCCGACAATAAAATGTATTTTAGACGAACAAGAAGATATGACCCAGCAATCATAGCCCATTAAATAATAGAAACAATAGAAGACTTCTACTTTCTTGGCCATTTGTAATTAAGAGTGTTAATGATAATCATTATGTTTCTGAAAATAATTTCTGATCGGAAATAGATTATTATTTTTATTCCTTGGATGAGTTTCTAAATAGAGATACGCATTTGATAACAACATAAAATTTATATTCTTAGAACATAAATCCGTTTGATAAACCTTCTTAAATATCTCTCTTCAATAGTAGCGATCGGCAAGTAGTGGGTGGCAATTGGTGGGGGCTAGGGGGCGGTGGCGGGCGAAAGGCAATGAGTCACAAGAGTGACTAATGAGAAGAGTTTTTATTTATGTTCTATTCCAGAAAGAGAAAAGCAAAAAATTTCTACTTCGCATTTCTATTCCTAACTTTTTTTGGGCTAAAAATTTGTTCCGAAAATAAATAAATAAAATGAAATTGCGTTAGTAAACAAATTTTTATTCCACACTTGTTCTAGGGAGTAGGAAAATAGAAAATTAAAGAAAGAGAATGGTTACAATGTGTATCCTAAATGCCTATTCCTACATTTCTTACATTCTCATGATAAACTCTTAAATTCTGTCAGAGTTGCGAGTGGAAATCATCCTCTAAGCTGATTGATCTGCCAAGGTCAACTTAAGATTGTACCCAATGCAGAAAATAATGAAATAAATAGATTAGCTGGCTTATAGGTGGACTCAAGGTAATAGATTAGGTGGCTCATCGGTTGTCAGGCAAAAAAAGATTGCATATCGAAAATGCGATATAAGATAGAGCAATAAATTTGGTATCATAATTCATTATTTTAAACTTTTAAGTAGAGGTGGTCTAATTATAAGACTTGAGCCCTCTCATGATAATCTCCATCAATAATAATATCAGACTTTTGTCACGCGTCTTAATAAGTGATATTGTTGCCGATGGTTTATGAGATTGATATACTGTGAATATCTCAAATAGAGACTTTCCCATGCGACTCTTTGATTGAAATGGCAATCGGTGTCCCCTGCTTCTCACCATGTTTGGTTGGGCAAAGTCAACTGAGTTGGAGTCAAGAGGGCGGATGCTATTCCTGCAAAAATCAGCCAAATTTGGCAAGGACAAGATGAAGATTCATGCCAAGAATATTAGGGTAGAAGGATACTTGAATTAGCTAATCTAATGCAAGAGCTCACGCATGGAAGGGGTTTGCCTAAGCGTGCGAATTAAGGTATTTGGCAAAAGAAGTTCTGTCTAAAGAATGTAGTGCTAGGTGGAGCAATTAATTTGGCCAATTATCCATTTGTTTGACTTTCCGGAATGGAGGTCGGTCTATGATATGTTGACAGTTGGAAGTAGAAAAAGTAATGTGCAAAAAAAGAAATCATCATGGATATGCTTCACTTGTATAGAAGATTAAGGCCCTTGATTTGCATATATATATATATTTCCATGGGGTCCCACAACATGTGATTCATGTGATCCTTGGAAATCCTTTTCCTGTTTTTAGTTCCCTCAATCCTCATCTACTAACTGATTGGGGTATTGGATGAACATGCGCAATGCCAAAAACAAACAAAAAAAAACAAAAAAACAAAGGAATTCCTATTTAAGTAACAGTTCATTATTTTTCACAAATCGTACTAATAAAACGGATCAAACAATATACATCACACATACGTACATACAGATTATATCTATTATATATTGCATGTGTAAAAAAATTCCCCGGCCAAAAGAAAAAATAATGATGCAGCATCATTAAAAGCTGCGGTGATACCCATCGAACCTGGGGAATCAGGAAACTAGGCATTGCCATTAATCTTCCGCTTGATTTTTGGACGCCCCATCCTTCTTAGGCTGTAAGTTACAGTACTCCCCTACAGGAAACAGCTCCTTCCGCAAGAAAATCACGGCATCATCATCAACTTCAAATGCTTTTTGCCTCCGGTGTAGGTCCGTGGCTTATTTATATTTAGGGTTTACCTTTGCCTCTCTCTGATTAATTTCCTCTCGTGTGGAATGAAACCGTCTGGCCAAATTCTGCGCAGCAACACTTTTGTCAGTAAACTTACGAAGCGAAACCAAGTCAAGAACCTGTTGTGGAGCGGTTTGTAAACAACAGAGAACCCCAGTAGCCAAATGAGTTGCGTTGTTACACGCGAACTCTGCCTAGGCCGAAACAAAGCACCATCGTTTAGGTTTATCCCTACAGATACTTCGAATCAGATTACCCGAAGTGCGGTTCACGACCTCAGTGTGCCTGTCAGTTGGCGGATGCGTTGTGCTAATATAGTGCAATGCAAACCAAATAAGTGCCGCAAACCTTGCCAAGAATGACTAGGGAACCCAGTGTCACAATCTGAGGTGATCGATTTAGCAACTCAGTACAACCCCAGAATTTGTGAGAAAAAGAGATTCCCTACATTTGTCGCATCTGATGTCGTCTCAAGGGTGGAAATGAGCCATCTAGGTGATCCAGTCAACCGCTACAAGAACTGAGTACAAACCAGTCGTACACGGGTAAAACCCAGAGCACAGTCCGGAGAGAGGTCCTCCCAAATCTTTTCTGGGACAATAAGAGACATCCCTGCACCAATTCACCAACTTCCGGTTTCAGATGTTGCCAGTAGAATCTCTTTGGAACAAGGAATGCAAAGGTGATTTCCCTTCATTGGGAAGCCATCATGCACGCAATAATCTCACCAGGTTGCTTTTGTTGTAATCACTCGCAGAACAATTCCCGCCAACATTCGCAACCCCCACAACCTCGCTGATAAAAGGGTGGCCCGTCTACTAGGAGATTTTGCAACTCGGCTCAGTGCCCCAGACTTGAGCATGCACCTATACAGGAATATCTGCAGAACAAAGTATACCGACACGCACGCCTGTCACTGCTAGTCCGCTTTTGATTGCTCAGATAACTTAGCGCCTCTTGACCGAAATACAAAATAAACTCTCTCCCGATCAATAGTAATGCTCCCAATGCTTTGACGCTGGCGAGATAACATCGAACTCCCTGTCATACGTTCCATAAATCATGAAAAGAAAATCATCTACTAAATCATAGAGATATTAACTTAAAAGAAAATCCTGACCTTAGTCCCGAAGATCCCCAATGCTTCGTCTGTCAATGACTTCCGACCCATTGCTTGCTGCAACACAATCTACAAATGCATTACCAAGATTATGGCTAACAGGTTAGCCGCTGTGCTGCCTTCGATCATCAGTTTACCTCAGAATGCTTTTGTTAAAGGTAGACGCATTAGTGATAACATTATGCTAGCCCAAGAATTGTTCGTAGATTTTCATCACGAACCTTACCGGCCAAAATGCATCATCAAGGTTGACTTCTGCAAAGCCTTTGATTCGATAGACTGGAATTTTATTGAGTTAACCTTATTGGCCTTTGGGTTTCCTCCACTCTTTGTCCACCGAATGATGACTTGCATTCGGTCCCCCAAATATTCTATCTCCCTTAATGGTGAGCTCCATGGCTTCTTTCCAAGCGGGCGAGGATTCGACAAGGTGACCCCATGTCCCCCTATTTATTCACCCTTGTTATGGAAGTTTTACTGGAATTCTCAACACCCAAACTGCCAAGCTGGATTTTGATTTCTTCGGAGATGTAAAGCAACCAGACTCTCTCACCTCTTCTTTGCAGATGATGTTCTATTATTCTCGGAAGCTAATATGACATCTTTGCAGCTTCTTTTGAATGGAATTCATTCCTTTGCTAGCTGGTCTGGGCTTAATCCTAACCTCAACAAAAGTGAAATCTTTCTTTCGGGTGGCCCTGACTCCCTAAGGAATGCTCTAGTGCGTACCTTTGGATTTCAGCTGGGCTCTCTCCCTTTTAGGTACCTCGGTGTACCTATTATTTCTTCAAGATTGGGCAAAGAGGCTTGTGTTTCCCTAGTGAATACTATTACTTCTCGTCTTCAATCTTGGACAAATCGGTTTCTTTCTTTAGCTGGCAGTGCAGCTAATCAAATCTGTCCTTCATTCTATTCAGGTTTATTGGTCTAGTGTATTTATCCTTCCCGCCTCAGTCACCAACCGAATTGAACAAATTTTCCGGCAATTTCTTTGGAAAGGCTCGAGCTTAGGTGCAGGGGCGCCAAGGTGGCATGGGTGGATGTCTGTTTACCTAAGGAGGAAGCGGTTTGGGTATTAGATCCCTTCGGGTGAGCAATATTGCTGTCATGCTCAAGCACCTATGGCTCCTTTTCACCGATAATGAGTCGCTTTTGGTCTAAATGGATTCATTCCATCTTCTTAAATCGCAAAAATTTCTGGATTGTCCCAAGACCTACCTATTGCTCTTGGGCTTGGAAGAAGTTGCTTGGCCTTCGTGACTTGATCCAACATCATTTTAAATGGCGTGTTGGTAATGGGCTTTCTGTCTCTTTTTGGTTTGATCACCGGCACCCTCGTGGTCCGCTCTACAAGCTATTCTCTGACCGTGAAATCTACTCCTCTGGTATATCAAGACTTGCTACGGTAGCTACTGCTTTAACCTGCCTTTCCCTTTGTCTTCGCTGTTGCCACCTCTATAAGTAATTGGGACGATCCCCTTCCAAACCTCAATGAGGCGGTGACCGTCTTCTATGGCTTGGTCATTCCTCGGGAATATTTTCTCTTTTGCCTCAGCTTGGTGCCTTCTAAGGGTGAGGGGTGTTGCGATCCCACAGTCGAGGTTTATATGGAGCCCCTCCTTACCTCCTCGATATCAAACCCATCTTTGGTTAATCTCCCGCAATCGACTGCCAACCAGGTATTGTTATTAGCTCACGAGAGAATCCCTAATGTTACTTGTGCCTTCTGCTCTTCTATACCAGACTCGATAGATCACCTTTTCTTTGGATGTTCTATCACTAATCTCCTTGCATCCTTTTGGGCGGCTAATTGTAACTTACCTTGGAGGAATCTTGCTTGGAATGACAATCTTTTATGGGTTATTGAACACCTTTGATGCATCCTTCCACCAATCCTTGGCTCGCTTTGCCTTTGGTGCCTTATGTTATCTCATTTGGAAAGTTAGAAATAACATTATCTTCCGCAATGAAAGATTATACATCCCGGCTCTCAAGGACCTCCTTCGTAAAGCTGTCAATGACAGGGCTCTTTCTTTTCCCAAGGTCCCGGACAACCCCCATAATAGAAGACTACAACTTAGTTAGGGCATCCCTCCCTCCATCTTTGATTGATTTGGCTCTCGCTCTTGCTAGTCGATACTTCTGATGGATCTCTCCCGATCTGTTGTGGGTTGGGTTCCCATCTTGCTGTCTCTCCTATTCTTCTTCTCCTCTTTGCTTCTTTTCCTTGTGCGGGCCACAATGTTGTGTGCTCTTTGCTCTTGGCCGCTGTTTTGGGCTTCTTTTGCTGCTGCTTTTATCTGCAATGTATCTCTCTTGCAGCTCTTTCCCCCTTCCCCCTTGGCCCCGGCCCCCCTTCCACTCGTTTGGATTTTCTGTCCTTTGAGTGTGAGCTGGTGCCGGGCCCTCCCATTGCTGTACTTCTGTATAGCTTTTTGTGCTATTGTCTATATACCTATTACCTTTTACCAAAAAAAAAAAAATATATTAAATCTAATTTAAAAATCTTTCAGAAAGATATAGCCTCTTATGTTCTATAGATAGGGAAAATAAGTAAAATTTCAAATTTAGATGATGCTCTTGTCTTCGTCCTTCTCCTCCTCTGCAAAAACTCGACTCCGAAGAGTTGTTTAGACTGCACCAATCTATACCGGTCAGAGAACACTCGGCCTTGAATCCTCAAGTGTCGGAGAACGATTCTACTTTTCCATGTTAACTCGTCATGATGATCCACAGACTTTCCCCCGAAGAAAGTTTCTAAATTTTACTTTGCAGTTAATTCTTCGAAGTTCTGTGGTAAAAGAAAATCTTCATGCAAATTAAACTCTAGCAAATTTTCATGTGAGCTCGAAGCTCTGTCATCAGAATTTGGGTCTTTAACGTCAGCTTTATTGATAACAAAATTAAGTATTTCGCTCTCAACAGTAATCACCTTATCTAAATTGACAGATTTTAACATCAAAACCTTTGGAATCTTCACTCCATTATCTTTAATCCATTAATCAAGCTCTCACATACACAGTCAACTTTCTTACTATGGCTACAGTCCTACTCACATGCCATATCCCAACCCTAATGTGAGGGGACGTCTTTACTCCTTTACTCCTTTACTCAAGCTGTCACATGAATTCATAATACTTCTATGACATCGTCCTCAACAAAATGGAGATACTCCAATCTATAATCAACATTCATGCTAAGGTCGTACTCACATGTCATGTTTCAACTCTAATGCCAGGAGAAGTCTTTACTCCATCACCCCAAATTCATGAGAAATGCGGTTAGGTGCGAAAAAGTCAAAAGAAGTGCATTGTAGTTTAGACTGGTACACAGCAGGAAGTTTCAATTTCATACTGTACTCTTTGTATGTGAAAAAAGTCTACCTGATCACAACTTTGGTAATTTATACCAAATCAATGTAGACACGCGTTCAAAAATCTTCAATTTTCAATGCTTGAGAACATTTTGAACAACTTTAGCAATCGCTTAGGCCCTGTTTGGTAACCATCCAAACAGGGCCAAATTATGATTCTTTGTTCTCGGAATTAGTTCGGCCTAAAATCGCGTTTGGTAAAATAAAATTTCCCGGGAACAGATTGGGAATAGAATCAAGAACCAAAAAAAAGTTGATTCTTATTCCGGGAACGAATTTGAGAATCAAAATCAAGAATTTTTCTTATTCCCTTTGGCCATCTCGCGACCACCGTCCACCACCGCCCGCCACCGTTCGCCGCCCGCTGCCGCCGTCCACCGCCGCCGCCGGCCGCCGGTCCGGTGAGCTCGCCGGAGGTAAGCCCAGCCACCGGCGAGGCTCGGCCTCCCCAGATCCGGCGAGGCCAAGCCTCGCCGGTGGTCGGGCAGGGCCGGGCCTCGCGACGCCTAGCCCGGGGGTGGCCGGGCGAGGCTCGACGCCTAGCCCCACCGGTGGCCAAGCGAGGCTCGCCTAGCCCGCCGGTGGCCCGGGGGCGTCGCCTAGCCCCGGCGAGGCCAGCCTGGCCACCGCGCGGCTCGGCGAGGCTAGGCGAGCCTCGCCCGAGTGCCCGGCGAGGCTTGGCCGACGAGGGTTGGCCTCGCCGAGGGCCGGCGACGCTCCAATGAGGTCGCCGGCCAAAAGAGGAAAAAGAAGATGAGAAAAAGGAAAAAAATAAAATAAAAAAGAAAATAAAGGAAAAAGAAAAGGAAAAATGAAAATAAAAAAATGAAAAAAATGAAAAAAGAAAATAAAAAAAGGAAAAAGTAAAAAAATTATTTAAAAATTAAAAAAAATTGATTTGGAACATAATTAATGAGCACGGTATCAAACACAATTATATTCCAGAATCAGAAATTTTGGACAGTTACCAAATGGCTTAAAATGCTTAGAATCAGTTCCCGGGAACATAATAAAAAAGAATCAGTTCTGATCAGAATCTACTCCCGTGAAAAGAATCGTTACCAAACGCGCCCTTAGAAGCTGCATCTCATCATCCACAGCGAAGTTGTGACGACAGCCACGATACTAAGGTGGGACCAACGGCTCAAATGAATTTAGACCAATTGTCGTACAAACTTATGATTCATACTACATAGATTCTTAATTCTAGGATGCTTCATTTTTGGGCAGTTAGGCTAAAGCTCAATATGTGACAAGTCACACGAGGAATCGCCTAAATTCCAAGAAAGTCACCTAAAATGTGTCTAAAAATCGCCTGCATTGGATCCACTATGATACCGGAATGTAATCCTTATTCAGGCTAATCTAATTTGTATCCTAATATCGTCTACTGCAACTAAATTTCAGCATCTCTATATATCGAAGTGAATAGGCAAACGCACTCAAAGTCCAACCACATATTGAGCGAATATTAATTGATGGAGGGATCAAATTAAAGCATGTATCAACTTCCCCATAACCATATCATATTGCAAAAACCATGAGCGTCTTATCACAAGCACAATTAAACGTGAACACAATACAAGATTCTGATATTCCCAAAACCCAAGTCAACTTCACATCACCTGATCATTTAGCTTGATTTATTGGGTCTAGATACATGAAAGTACTAGAAATCTCAAGCATAATATAGCACAACTTCACACATGACCACGGTCATGCCATGATCTTTTACTTCATGCACTTAAAACGTGAGCTTCGATGTCCTTGACCATGTCGATGAAGAAGGGCATGTACTTGTCAGGGTCAGGGTCGCTCTCCTTGTACTTCTCATACTCGATGCTGAGCTTGGCTAGACTGCCTTGCTCCTTTGGAATGACTTCGCATGCCGGCTTGAAGACCTTCCATGTGTCAAAGACGTCGCCCTCGATGCCGTGCAGGGTGAACGACATGTCGTCATCATCAAACTCGACCTTCTCTTTGAACACTTCGGATTTTCCTTCTACACAATTGCACCGACAAAAATAGAAGGTTAAGTTAGGCAGGGTCATCAATTTAATTTCAACGACAACATGGAATAACATTGATAATTAGAGAGATTAGATTGAACCAATTACTGACAGTGTAATTTTAAATCATGATAGCTCCATGCTGATCCCAGCCACCTTCATGAACTTTGACTCCTTGAATGTTTTTGGAGGTGGCGGTGGGCAATTTGTGGGTTTCGCTCCTCCAAATCTTGAAGAACTTGTCAGCTGGTGCTTTCAGTTCGACTTCAGTCTCCAGTTTTCCCTTCAAATTAGCCATGTTGGCACAAATATTGAGACTCCAAAATTCGCCAAGTTCGTTGGAACACTGGCCTGTGCTGAGAAAAAAGAGGTGTGGCTTGCTTCTTAAATTGACTTTGGCGTTTCGTCTCTTCTTCAGGTCCCACACATCATGTTTCATATGGTCCTTGACATGTTTACTAATTATATCTATGTGTCAAATCGCTATTGGAGTGCTTTATAAAATGTATTTTGGACCAATAAAAAGATATGCCTGAGCAATTATTGCCATGGCCTGTTAATAATGGATGCAATTCGAGCCGTACATTTTTTTCGGTCATTAGCAATTAAATGTCTAATTCATTCATTTCTAATATTCTCATAATGAGCTCTAATACTCTATGAAAGTTGCCCGTTGAATTCATCTTCTAATCTGATTGATCCGCCAAGGTCAACTTAAGATTATACCCAATGCATAATATAATGTAAGAGGTAAATTACCTGGCCTATAGGTGGACTCACGGTATATTCGGTGAGTTAGAAGATGCCTTCATCATTTCTTTAAAATATTATTATGATGTGCATGTGAGGGTGTTAAGCGAAAAACGTTCCATATTTGGCATATAATTCATTATTTTAATTTTTTTAAGTCAAGTTGAGCCTAACTAGATAATAAATATATTGGTAGGCATAGATGCAGGGTCTCTCTTGAGGATCTCCATAGGTGAAGATATCGAAGTTATATTGTGCATCTCAACAAGTGTTTTCTCAAAATGAGAATTTACAATGTGACTCTCTGATCGTGGTGGTAGATGGTATCCCTCAATTCTTCCCAAGATTAATTGGGCAAAGGCGATTGAGGTAGAGTCAGAAGGGCAAACATTATTCATGCAACCATTAGCCAAAACTAGCGAGGCAAGGTAGAGCTTCAAGTTGAGAATTTTGGTATGGAAGGACATTTAAATTAAGGAGGAGCTAGCCTAACACAAAGACTCACACGTGGAGAGAGATTTGTTTAAGTGGATGTGTGAAGGTTTTAGATGTAAAAAGTTTCACTTCAGTGATGTGGTGTAAGATAAGGCAATTGATTTATCTCAATATATAATATGGATATTCGATGCTTATGGTTATCTTATTGTCAGCTGGCGATGTTAACATTGTTGCCACGACGGATTGCTTGAATTTGTGTTTTCACAAAGTAATCTTAAGTGGACTCAACTTAGGAAAATAAGATTCTATTAAAAGAACCCTAACCCACCATAACCTCATCTCTCTATGCTTTCTTCCTCTGATACCAAATCTCTCTCGATGTTAACATTGTTGCCATGACAGATTGCTTGAATTTGTGTTTTCACAAAAGTAATCTTAAGTGGACTCAACTTAGGAAAATAAGATCCTATTAAAAGAACCCTAACCCACCATAATCTCATCTCTCTACGCTTTCTTCCTCTGATACCAAATCTCTCTCTCTCTCTCTCTCTCTCTCTCTCTCTCTCTCTCTCTCTCTTGTTTCTAGAAGATCTTACAAGGCATGATTCATGTGATACTTGGTATTCTTTTTCATGTTTTAGTCAATCTACTAGCTAATCGGTTTATTAAATGACCATGTGCATTACAAAATATATATATATATATATATATATCTTATTTAATTAATAGCTCATAAATATTCACAAATCGTACGGCTTTAATCATATAACATTTAGCTAATTGTATAGATTAGCAAATTTTATTGATCTAGCACATTGTCCAAATCTTTCGCCAAGAAAAAACAAGGATTCTTACCTTAAACCCACCTGCCAAAGAGATAAGCTTTTCTTAGAGTGGAAAAATCATCCCTATCGTGTACTTGTGTTCCATAGTTGAAACGGAAGGATTTACATTGTTTTATGAATGTATGTCAAACTTTGATTAGCCAATTTGGTCGAAACTCCAAAGGTGCGATCATTGTTTTATGCGTATATGTACATCCATCACGCACATATATGCATGTGGGAAATTGTTGTCATGGCCAAAGGAAAAAAAAAAAGTTGGAACGTGGAAGCTGTGTGATCATTGTCCATCATCTCAAAGTATCGATAACGTAAATGGATAAACAAAAATATAGAAACTAAGTTCGTAAATACGAGAAAAATCTTGCAAACGCACAACTTTGCATGAAAACAAAAGTTCTCTCTCTAAATGTATTCTAATTAAGGATGAAAAAGCTTTTATTCTCCAAACAAGAAATTTATTCATGATATAGAAAAGTGCAACCTTAAAAGGAGAAAATATCTAATTCATATTGCAATATAGCAGCAAGTTAAAATTTCTGTATTAATCATTGTGGTTTGCTTCAATAGCCACCCTTCCCACATGGGAAGAGGAATGTGGAGGGTTCGAATCCCTTTTTTTTTTTTTAATAGGTTGAGCTGGGGACAATTAACTTCATATATAGATTTCGACTCTCACACCCTATTAAGAGATATGCAAAAGTCTGAAAGTGAGTTGAGAGTTAGAGTAAGACTGATCAAAAAAAAAAAAAAAAAATCTCTATTTTGAAAAAATGGATGTCCTAAACTAACTAGCTAGTACTAATTCTAAAATCTTATCTTCTTAAACACTCACATGTAAGTCTTCATCGAACCTCAATATGTATTTTTACAAATTTGTGCATTATACATTGCATGAACTTTCATGCTTGTCCCAACCCTAATGTGAGGTTATAAATTTACTTCTTAATGAACATATCATACCAACTGACAATATTTCTACAAAATCATCCTTGGAAAAATGGAGGTTACTCCAATTAATAGTCAACTTTCATGTTGTAGCCATACTCACATGTTATATCTCGTCCCTATTGCGAGGAGTTGTCTTCACTCCACTACTCTCATGGAAAACAAAGAAACAATCGACTATTTCGTCATCATCTATCCAGGCAAAATATCGAGCGATGGCAAAGACCAACCATGAAATTGTCTAGATAACGGGATTACTTTGAGATCTCAGTAGATAGGTGAAGGAACCAACAACTTTATTTTGTGACAATGGTGTTGCACTTAAACCGACAACGAATCCAATTTTTCATGAAAGAACAAAGCATATAAAAGTTTATTGTCATTTCATCAAAGACAAAATTCAGGATGGAATAATCAAATACAATGGGAATAAGAACATCAGAACAATCTGCGGACATCTTCACTAAACCTTTGTGCCAAAGGCAATATACATATCTATTAAGCAAGTTAGGCATCCTCAATGTGTTCAAGCCACCAATTTGAGAGGGAGTGTTGGAGATACCGTTGCTCCTTAATTGATATGGTGAAGATATCATTGAAATCATATATTTGATATGATTGTCATTAATTCATTTATTGGATATTGTACATCAAGAATTGATTTGTTATGTATATTTCTTACCAAGATTAGTTAGACTCCATGTATTATAAATAGGTGTGTAGTAATACAGTTTCAATATGAGAAAGTAATACAATTTCCCAACTCAACTGCTTTCCATCATTTTTTATATTCTGTTACTGTTGTCCCTGGCTTGCCTATTAGATTTCGGCTTATCTAAACGCTTTAGAAGCAATACTTCTACAACATCGTCCTTGAGGAAGTGGAGGTACTCCAATCTATAAGCAACTTTCATGCTTATCCCAACCCCAATGTGAGTTTATATCTTTACTCCATTAACGAACATATCGTGTCAATTGACAATATTTCTACAAAATCATCCTTGAAAAAATGGAGGTACTCCAATTAATAGTCAACTTTCATGTTGTAGTCATACTCACATGTTATAACTCAACCCTAATGCGAGGAGACGTCTGCACTCCATCACTCAGGCTATCACAAGAATTGACAATACTTCTACAAATTCGTCCTCTGGGAAAAGGGAGGGACTTCCTTGCCACTGCGAGGATTTTAAGAAAAGGAGCTAGCTTGGCAAATGAACTCTCTTTCCGTGGAACATGAAAAGAACACGATATAACCGTCAAAACAATAATAATCATCCATAATTCAGTTTGCATCCTCGACTTTTGAAATATACATCTCGTACCCTGAGATAAAGACGTACGCAATCATTGGGTCTAAACAGCTGTGTAAAATAGACAAGGCAAAGTTTGGTTTTTTTATGAGAAAAAAACATGGTACAAAGCACATTAATTTTGACATTATTGAAACTACTGGATGAAAAAAAAAATTAATGGAAAAATTAAGGATCACTTTCGTAACGCTAAGATACTATATGGCACGTATGAATGATAGATTGAACAATGAACGGAAAGAATTTTACGCTAGGCACAAACAGCAAGAAATTCAAGGTGAGTGCAAGAAAGAAAATGAACTAGGTAATGGTTGAAAATAAGCATGACTCGGATATCATACATACTAAATGATCCAACATAGAAATCGGAAGGTTTATTCAAATGGTAATCATGTTCGTCCTTCTTATTCAGGACTTGAATTTGAATTGCTATACTTGCACATTCTTCTAGGACCACTCCAAAGAACATAGACCAATGTGTCCGAATAAATACACACCCAAAATATGTTGTGTAAGAGGACCGTTGCGCATGATAAGAATAAGTTAGATGTTCAAAACATTCCAGACATCCCATTGAATTCTGAAAATAATGGAACCCTAACACTTAAATGGTCAACAAGGCGATGTAAATTTTATCTATCGTAAAATGAAGATTAAATAGCTAAGTAAATTACCAACCTAACAAAAAAGGATGAATGCATAAAAAATTTCCCTCCTTCGGCAAGATCCTAAATGTTCTTCGGTTGGGTGATCCAAAAGAACGGGGTAGAGTCGATGTGGCCTTCCTTCCGGCTCAAGATTCGGCTTAGTCCTAGAAAAAATAAATTCAAGAAATTTAACTTTACTTAAGAAAAAAAATTAAATCGATTTAGTATGGGTTCGTTTCATGGAAAATATGACGTTTTTGGAAAATATTTTTCAAGAAGTCATTTTTTAAGAAAATGATAATATTCTCCGATGTTCAACTAAAATTTGAAATGAACTAAAAAATATTTTCCACCGTTTGATAGGATAATTAGATTTTCTAGGGAAAAATTACCAAAAAATCAATTTTTTTAATTTTTTCTTTTCTTTCTTTTTATTTTTCCTTCTTCCTCGGCCAGTGGCCAACCATGACAATGGCCGACGACTGGCCACAAGCGAGGGACAAGCTCACTAGCCTCGAGTGAGCTCAAGCTCGCTAGAGGCTAGCGAGCTCATCCCTCACCTATGGCTAGGCGTCAGCCATCATTGCGGCCAACCACTACTCGAGGAAGAAGGAAAAAAGAAAAGAAAAAATGAGAAAAAGACAAAAGATAAATAATTAAAAACTTGATTTGTTTAAATATTTTTATAAGAATGAATAATTCATTAGTTAAGGACCTGAGCTCAAGTATCAAGAATTTGCACATGACCTTTGTGGACTAGAGCTCAAGTATCAAGGACCCGAGTATGTCCTTTATGGGCTCCAGCCTAGGTGCCGAAGAATCGGACATGGGCACCCGGGGTTTGGGCACAGCCTCAATGACCCCAATGTGAACCCAAGCTCTACCACTAGAGACCTTACGTTAGAACTTTTGTGCTCAAGCATAGAATTTTCAGTTTAAATGCAGATATTTAATCATATTTTGGAAAATATTTTTCAGTTTTTCAAAGGGGATAATCATTTTTCTAGATGTAAGCGTAGTTTTCCATTGACTAGGAAAATATTTTCCCGAAAAATGTTCCCTGCAAAACAAACAGAGCCTTGGAAGTAGTTCATCTTTTACGAGTGGAAATTATAGCATTTATTGCAAATTGAGTAATAACTGTCCTTGAACCAAATATAATCTAAGCATGGCAAAATTCTAGAGGACAGGGACATGTCTACTTTCAGTATTCATAAGATCATGACAATTAGATTTCGCTTTGAGGAAATAGGGTTACGGAAATCTATCTCTAGAAAGATATGCGCCACCACTAAAACTATCTTTTGGATCACTTATTTAACCGTGGTAAAGTCATAGCATATCATCATAGTCGCATGTAAGATTTTCAATTTTTAATGCTTGACAACATTTTGAACAACTCTAACAATCGCCAATAAGCTGCGCCTCATATTCGACAGCGGAATTTTTAACCATAGTCACAATATTAAGGTGCAGGCGAAAAGTTATTGAAGAAAATTAGGATTCATGCTACATAGATTCTTGATTATAGGATATCTTCTTTTCTGGCCAGTTAAGCTAGTGCTCAATACGTGAAAAATCACGCGGGGAACAATCTAAAATTCCTAAGAAGTCACCTGAAATACGTCTAAAAATCGTGTGCATCCAATCAACTACTCTATAGAAATATAATCTTTATTCAATCTTAATTAATTTGTGTTTCAATGTTGTTTATTGTGATTAGGTATTGTCACGATGCGATTATATATTCTTATGCGCAATCGAAATGGTCAAGTAAACGCGCCCAAAGTCCAAATCTTGGACGGTAATCTGTGGAGGGATCAAATCAAAGAATACACGAAATCATTTTGCAAAAACCACGAGCGCGTTTTATTACAAACACAATACTACATGAACACAATACACGAAATCTCATATTCCCAAACCCAACTAAACTTCAGATAACCTGATCAACCAGCTTGATTTATTGGATCATCGCTATACGTGGAAGTATCAGAAATCTCAAGCATTATATGGCACAACTTCATATCCGATAATAGTCATGCCATGATCTTTTCCTTCATGCGCTTGCAATGTGAGCATCGATATCCTTGGTCATATCGATGAGCACAGCCATGTACTTGTCGGGGCTAGGGTCACTCTCCTTGTACTTCTCGTACTCCATGCTCAGCTTGGCCACACTGCCTTGCCCCTTTGGGACGACTTTGCAACCCGCTTTGAAGACCTTCCACGTGTCAAAGATGTGGCCCTCGATGCCGTGCAGGGTGAATGACATGTTGTCGTCATCGAACTCGACCTTCTCTTTGAACACTTCGGATTTTCCTTCTATACAATTACACCGGCAAAAATAGAAGGTTTAAGTTAGAGGCTGTTGTCAATTTAATTAAGTGACAACATGGAATAAAATTGATAATTAGAGAGATCAGATTGAACCAATTACCAACGGTGTAATTCCAGATTTTGATAGCTCCATGCTGATCCCAGTCACCTTCATGAACTTTAATTCCTTGAATGTTTTTGGAGGTGGCGGTGGGCATTTTGTGGGTTTCACTCCTCCAAAGCTTGTAGAACTTGTCAGCTGGTGCTTTCAGTTCGACTTCAGCCTCCAGTTTTCCCTGCAAATTAGCCATGTTGGCACAAATATTGAGACTCTAAAATTCACCAAATTCGTTAGAAAACTGGCCTGCGTTGAGAAAGAAGAAGTGTGACTCGTTTCCTTTATAGACTTTGCGGTTCATCTTCGTCTCTACTTCAGGTCCCACGCATCATGATTCACGTGGTCCTCGATATGTTTACTAATTATATCTACCTGTCAAATCGTTATCGGCAATTACTTTATAAAATGTATTTTGGACAAATAAAAAGATATGGCCGAGCGATTACAGCTGTGGCCTGTTAAATAATTGAAGCAATTCAAGACTTCTATTTATTTCGGTCATTAGCAATTTTATGCCTAATTCATTCATTTCTTATTGTCTCGTAATGAGCTCTAATATTCTATGAAAGTTGCGTGTGGAAATCATCTTCTAATCTAATTGATTTGCCAAGGTCAAGTCAAGATTATACTCAATGCATAAATAATGTTATAGATAAATTATTTGGCCTATAGGTGGACTGAAGGTATCTTTGATGCATTATAACATGTGCTTATCATTGCTCTATATTGTTTTTTTTTTTTTTTGTGACCAAGGGAACCCCGCACGACCGGCAACCGGAGATAAACCACTGGGGGCGACACGTACTAGCCACCACACACGTGACACTGGGTAAGTCACCAAAGAACTCAAAGCCAGCCTTCCTGCAACTTGCGTTGCAAAAGCTTCAAACACTAGACCTCCTCGATAGAAGTCTAGCGCCTACCCAACTGAGCCACCGCGGCAGGTGGTTACTCTATATATTGTTGTGATGCACATATTAGAGTGTTAAACAAAAAAAGTTCCATATTTGGCACATGGTTGATTGGTTTAAATTTTAAAGTGGAGCTGAGTCTACCCAAATGATAGACATATTGATGACCGTATATTTGAGGTCTCTCTTGATGATCTCCATAAGTAAAGATATTAGAGTTTTTTGGCATATCTCAACAGGTGTTACCTTAGTCAATGGTTGATAGGATCGATTTTAGTGAATATCTCAAAATAAGAATTTCAGTGTGACTCTTCGATCTAGGCAATGGATGGTGTTCCTTACTTCTTGCCAAGTTTGTCTTGGCAAAGCCAATTGAGGTAGAGTTAAAAGGGCAAATGTTATTCAAGCAAACATTAGTCAAACTTGGCATGGACAAGGTAGAGATTCAAGCTGAGAATGTCAATGTAGAAGGACACTTGAATTAAGAGGGAGCTAGCCTAATGGAATAGGCTCACATGTTGGGGGCGATCTGTTTAAGTGCATGTGTGAAGGTATTAGGTAAAAAAAAATTCCACCTCAATGATGTGGTGGAAGGTGGAGAAATTAATTTGGTCTAGTAAATCATTTATTTAAGCTTTTGGAGTGGAGGTGGGTTTTACTATAGGCTCAGAGTTGGGCTCTTGCAAGACCTAGGGTAAGGTGGAGCAATTAGTTTAGCCAAATAACTCAATAATTCAAGTTTTTGAAGCAGAGACGAGTCTAACTAAATATATTGATGAACTCAAAGTTAAGCTCCCTCTTCACCATCTTCTCAAGTGAAGGTATTGAATTTCTTTTGTGCTCCTTACAATTGTTATACACTAGTCTCAACATTAGATATACTAAGACCGGTCTACAAAGTTTTGTATCTAAGTGAAGTGACAGAGTATAAGTGACCATTTAATCAAGTGGGTCATCGTCAAGACCTAATAAAAAGCCTATCATGTCACTTAGTATACGATTTTCAGATGTGATCTCGATATACTTAGCCTTTTTTTATAGACATTGCCAGTCCCATATTTGGGGTGATTTCATTGAAATATTCTACATACACTATGAGTTTATTTGTTTGAAAGAATATCGTTTATGGAAAATGATTTTCTGAAATTCTGGCATTTGGACAATGGAAAAACTAGCTGATTTACGAAAAAAAAAAAATCATGAATAGCAAATAACTTCTTTTTCTAATGAAAAAGAAATCATTATTTCATAAATCATCAAATGAATGAAAAGTAATTATTTTTCTTGAAAAAAATTTTATGAAAAAAATTTCCTTACAATAAAGTTTTCGGTGAAAGAAACTCACTCACTCTTAATATATTTTTTTCTATATGGCATATACGCTCAAGCTTTTGAAAAATATGGATATTCAACGCGTATGGTTATATTATTGTCGGGCAGGGGGGGTTAACAATATAGCCATGACAGATTGCTTGCATTTTCAACTTATTTTCAACTTACAAAGATTACATTTTATGAAACAATCCTAACTTACCCTAATCACATCAGTCCACTCCAAATCCCAACCACCCCCATCTATCTCTCTCTCTCTCTCTCTCTCTCTCTCTCTTTAATCGCCGTCTATCTCGAGGCCTTTATCCAGCTGATGATTGAGGCAACAGTATGTACAGAGCCACCTGCTCCAAATCTAGCCTCTTCGTCAAGATCTGGCGATGGTCAGATCTCAACGAGGTCTCGAAGCCAGCTCCTAAAGAGGGAGAGGCAGAGGAGAAGGGTTAATAGCAGTGTTCCGTTGGAGTTTGATTGTGTCCAGAGCCAATTAATACAGTGGACATACCTGATGAATTATAACAATGGGACGAAAGATGTGCACATATTCCTTTAGGCTTTGCCTGGGAATTGAGCGAAAATGGAGATAATGAAAATCAGGGTGAAAGATTAAAAAGTTCAAACTGAAAATGAGACATATGGTCATCAGAATGTTGATTCAACATATAATGTCGTTCGTAAACTTTTAACTTGTTTAATATGTTCAATATGGTTTCCAAACTATTAGTAAATATTTTAATCTAATCCTTAAATTATATGAAAAATGTTTAATGTCGATTTTGCATTAATTTAATTTAATAGAATATGGATATACGATTCCAACTTGTTAACTTTGAACGGTGGACAACAAACAATAATTACATGTGAATTATCCAAATGAGATATCTATTTCAAATAAGGATATAGTAATCTACAACATTAAATAAGAATGGACATGTTAAAAAAATTTCATTTTCTAACATAGATGGATAAAAAGCTGGACATGTTGATTCATAATTTTTTAAAATCTAATTCAGCATGTAATAATTAACGTCATCGAGCAATGTCTAATTTGCCTTTTGAACAAACTAAAAGACTATGTAAATATTTTTCAATAGTCCAAGGACCATATTAAATAAATTAAAAGCATATGAATAACATTGCACATTGAATTAAAGTTAATGAACCACTTTTGTCATTTTTCCTTTTAAAAATTCGTGATGAGGGAGACAAGGGAAAATTGAAAAAAAAAAATTATTTAAAGATCGTTACTTTCTTAAAATATTTTCTATTTCAAATTTTAACAATACTTCAATATTGATTGAAAATCTATAAAATTAGGAAGTTCACACTACAGAACAAAAATTAAAAATTAAAAGGCTAATCAATGGCCTCTAAACTTTACCAGCATCGTGATTCCGAATCTTGTAAAATTTCTAAGCTGGCGATTTCACCTCCACATCGCTCTCGAATCTACCCTAGGAGGCCATTTTGGTTTTTTGAAACGATGAGTTAATTAAAATTCGAAACATGAAGGCTTATGTGCAAACAAATCAGCATGGATATGCTTTATTTGTATAGATGATACAGGCCGCCCTTGATTTTTGTGGAAAAGTTACTAGTTCAGTACAAACCTATTATACGGATATTAATGTAGGACTAAACTTTTCAATTTTGTTAATATAGTTCTAAATATTTGTGCGAAATTTCGATTTAAGCATTCGACCGATTGCCGCCAAAAATCACTAACTTGGTGATTCACAAAATATCCATGTTAACATGTCACGTAAGATGACTAGCAATAATTGAACACCACATTAGCAATTCCTGGCAATAATTGACGAGAAACGTTACATGGGAATTTCACGTGGAGGTTTAGGACTACATGACAAAAACTGAATTGATATCCGCACTATAATTTAAGATTGATTGGGTAATTATTCTAATATTTTTTAAAATATATTTATAGAAGATCTTGAAGGACATGATTCATGTGATCTTTGGTATTTATTTTATGCACAATAACTTTAAGATTGATTGGGTAATTATCTCGATTTTTTTAAAAATATGTTTCTAGAGGGTCCCCGAGACATGATTCACGTGATCCTTGATAATTATTGTATTATCCCGGTTTTTTCTTTAAAAAAATATGTTTCTAGAGGATCCCGCAAGACATGGTTCATTTGTTTCAGTCGACCAATCTTCACCCACTAACTAATCCTTGCAGCGCGCGCATTGCAAAAATCAAATCTCTATTTAATTAATAGCTCATTGATTTTGATAAATCGTTCAACTTTAGTCATATAATATTTAGCTATTTATATAGATTAGCAGATTTTATGGATCTAGCCCATTGTCCAAATCTTTGGCCAACAAAAGACAAGGATTTTTACGTTAATTTCACCTCTAAAAGAGAGAATCTTAGAGCGGTAAGATCATCCCCATCTTATACTGGTGTTCCATGGCTAAGATGGAAGGATTATTTACATTGCTTTATGTATGTAGGTGAAACTGGGATTGGCCAATTTTGTTGAGGATTCAAAGGCGCAATCGACGATCTAAGTATGTAATCCATCGCCCAATATACGCATGTGTGAAATTATCGTTGTGGCCAAAATAGAAAAAAAATGTGGAAGCTGTATGATTGTTGTCATATCGACTCAAAAGTATCATTACCACGTGAATGGATAACCAGAAATCTCGAGTGCTAAATTCACAAAATGAGAACAATCTTCCAAACACACAAGTTTGTGTGAAAACAAAGGACTTTTTCTCTCTCTAAATGTATTCTGATTAAGAATGAAGAAGCTTTTGTTCTCCAATCGAGACACTTATTGGTGATAGAGGAAAGTGTAACCTAAAATGGATAAAACATCTAATCTATATCACAAAATAGCAACAAATTCATAATTTCTATCTTCAAATAATAGTTTTGTGAACTAACTTAATCCTTATAATAATTTCTATCTTAATCCTGTAAATCAAATACTCATATAAATAATATTTATTTAAATTAATGCTATATCCGGAAGTCAACAAACATTGGATGAGATATTTAAAATCATATCATAACCTTGTCTTATCTAATATTATTTTATCTAACAAAAATATCTGAATGGCCAAATGTTGTGTAAGCAACTTTCATATTTATTCCATTCCCAGTGTAAGCAACGTTCACGCTATCGTCACACTCACGAGATATCCCAACCCTAATCTCTTAGGATGTCTTCTTGTAGTGTAAGCAACTTTCATACTTATCCCATCCCTAATGTAAGCAACATCCATGCTATCGTCACACTCGCATTGGATATCCGAACCCTAATCTCCTGGGATGTCTTCTACTCAAGCTATCATATGACTTGAGAACACTACTAATCGTCCTTCGGAAAACAGAGGTGCTCCGATTTATAATAAATTTTCGCGCATTTGTCATGCTCAAATATCATGTCTGAACCCTATTGCAAAGGGGGTGTCATCATCCATTAGAATTGACAACATTTCTGAAAAATCGTTCTTGGGAAAATGGAGGAAGTCCTTGCGAGGATTTGAAGGAGACAGCTAGCTTCGCAACTGAACTCTCTCTCAGTGAAACTAAAATAGAAAACGACAACAGTGAAGATAATAATAACCATTTATAACCTTCTTTCCTTATACAATTTGTATTCTCGACTTTTGAAATATACAGTTTGTACCGTGGATTAAGGCATATGCTTCAAACCATGGGGTCTAGAAAAGTTATGTAAAATAGACAACGCCAGGTTTGGTTTTTTCTAAGGAAAAAACAAGGTGCAAAGAATATACAGAGAGCATTAATCTTGATATTATAAAACTATTGGATGGAAAATGTAACTAATGGGAAAACTGAGGATCACTTTTCTAATTCTAAGATACTATATAATACGTATGAATAATAGATTGAATAATGGACGAAAAGAATATTACGCTTGGCGCAAATAACAAGAAATCTAAGGTAAGTGCTAGAAAGAGAATGGAACCCCGAAGGCTACGTTTGGTCGTCCGGATTTATAATCGGGATAGGATTGGATAGGATAGGATATAAAATCCTGGGATTTTTTTATATCGTCAGTGTTTGGTGAATCGCAAAGATAAAGTCGGATATGTTCACATCATGTAATTTTTTTTTTTTTATATATATAAATGACATATCATTATAAATGAACCTAAATCTTCATAAATGAAGACGGTGAAAATATCTCGTAACATTATTCCTTAATTTATTTATTATTTATTATTTATTATATTTTTCCTCTTTTTTATATTATTTTCATTATTATTTCTTTTTTTTTTCCCTTTCATCATTTTTTAATAAAAATTATCAAATAGTAAACTGTACTAACATATTTAAAATACAAAAATACCTAAAATATATAATAAATATAAATATTTAATTTATAGATTGAATTTTTATTATAAAATAGAATTAAAATTGAATATATAAATTAAAATAAGATTAATTAAAAATATTTTTTATTTTTTTATTTTTATTTTCTTAAATTATAATTCAAATATTATTTATATTGAAATATAATTTCAATTTTGTTAATTTAATAAGTTTGTTATTCAAGAAAAATAACTTTCCTATTATGGATATTAGAAATCCTGTCCACCTTTATCCCACCTCCCCCATGGGATAATTTTATCCTGTCTATATCCCCCTTATATCCGACTTTATCCTATCCCGAGTGAGCACCAAACATAGGATAGGATAAATTATATCCTATCCCGAATTTTATCCCGACTACCAAACGCAGCCGAAATGGTTGAAAGTAAGTATGACTCAGATATCATACTAAATGATTTAACTTAGAAATTCAAAGGCCTGTTTTTTTTTCCCCGAAATTCAAAGGCTTGTTCAAGGGATAAGTATTTTCATCCTTCTCGTTCAAGACTTGAGTTTGAATCATCTTTCTTCTTTTGAGACCACTCCAAATAATATAAAGATGCGTGTCTCGAACCACCATAGGCTTACCCAACTATCACCATTCCCAAATGAGAATGAAGAGGTGGAGAGGTCGGAACTCCAAGTGGGTCAGTGGACCTACTGAGGAGCTCTAAAGTTTAGGAATACACCTGACAGAAAATATATATATATATATATATATATATATATGTGTGTGTGTGTGTGTGTGTGTGTGTGTGTGTGTGTGTGTGTGTGTGTGTGTGTGTGTGTGTGTGTGTGTGTGTGTGTGTGTGTGTGTGTGTGTGTGTGTGTGTGTGTGTGTGTGTGTGTCTGTGTCTGTGTCTCTGTGTGCGCGCGCGCGCACAAGATCCTAAATCTTCTTTGTCCTTCTCAAGCAAGATCCTAAATCTTCTCCGTTGGCGATGGATCCAAAAGAATGGGTAGAGTCGATGTGGCCTTCCTGCTGCCGCAAGATTCAGCCTAGTCCCAGAAAATATAAATTCAAGAAACTTTTCTTAGAAAAAAAAAAAATCAAATCGACATTAAAATAGTTAATCTTTTACGAGTGGAAATTATGGCATTCATTGCATTTTGAGTAATGACTGTCCTTTTCTTGGGGATGCTAGAACAAATATAAACCAATCAAAGCAGAAATTTAAGGACAGGGACATGTGTACCTCCTATAGTAATAAAATCATGACATTTTTTATTATAGGATTACGGAAAGCTATCTCTAAAGAGGTAGGCACCGCCATTTAATTTAAATTTTGGTCACTTATTGATAGGTTTTATGGTTGTTAGGCCGCCCATATTAGGCTAACCTAGCCCATTATTAAAATGGACCCACAATTAAAAGAAAAGAAATAGCCACCATAAGGCAATTATTGTGGGTTACTTCTTAAAGCAAAAAAGAACATTTTCTTAATGTTTTTAAGTGACCGTCTAATTATACTGATGGGTTTTGACATTGGCTCTCTCTTATGATATTCATAAACGAAGATATTAGCTTTTAACAAGTGGTAATCTAGTCTATGGTTACAAAGAATTGATATCTAATAAATATTTCAAAAATAAAAGAAAAGAAATTTCCAATGTAACTCATTGATCGGGTGGCAGATGGTGTCCGCCGCTTCTTGCCTTGTTTGGCTGGGCAAAGGCAATTGACGTGGAATTAGAAGGGCAGGTTATTCTTGCAAACATTAGGCAAACTTGGTAAGGCCGAGAAGGAGATTCGAGCTGGGGATGTTTGTGAAGAAGGATACTTAAATAAAGAGGGAGCTACTCTAAGGAAGGAGGCTCACATGTGGGGAGAGGCGATTGGTTTAAGTGCTACATGCGGAGGTATTAAATGAAGAGGTTCCACATCAAAGATGTAGTGTAAGGTGCAACAACTGATTTAGCCCCAATTATTCAGTGGTCCAAATTTTAAAAGTGACGACAGATTGAGAGTGCTAGTATGAACAAAATAAAGGAGTTAAGGAAGAGAATAAGAACACGAGATTTATAGTGGTTCGGCTTAATCCAAGCCTACGTCCACTCTCCCACGATAACAGCCTTCTTGGCTGGATTCCACTATGCAATCAACAAGAGATTACAACTCCGAGTGCAAATACTTAGTAGTAGATCACACTATCTCACTAAGTCACTCTCTTGGTATTTCTCTCACGATTACAAACGTTTAAGCTCTCAAGAGACAAGTATATGATCTAAAGTCGCTTAGACTTTGGAATTATAAATTCTACGCTTACTTGCTCATCGGTCCTTCATCTTCTTAAATACTCCTCCACTTCCAAACTACCGTTGGACAGTATCCCGGAGAATCGTCTTCCAATATACCCATTGGACAGCTACGTATCTAGAAGATTTGGTAGCCGTTGAGTGACAAAGGTAAAATTCCAAATTGATTCCGATCGCCCATACAAACGAAATCTTGGTTTCCATAAGTAAAGCTTCTTCGTTTAGAAAGTTCTTGTCTTCAAGATCCAATCATCAATCAATTAGATTGAATCAATCAAATCAATCTTGATGTGGAATCCAAACCAGATCACTAGCCGTTGTATGATTGGGCTTGAGTTACGATTCATCGACGGATGTAAAGTCTGATAGCCATAGACTTTACAATCTGAGTCTTTAGACTTTACAATCTGGGTCTGTAGACTTTACAATCTGGGTCTGTAGACTTTACAAGCATAGATTCAGTCTTCTGGTTCATCATTCACGTTCAGTCTGGAATTTGTCAGAGTGAACAGACTTCTGATGTAGAACAGACTTTGACACTAAAGTCTGGCAGTCTTCAGACTTTGAGTCTTGAGTCTAGCAGTCTTCAGACTTTGAGTCTTGAGTCTAGCAGTCTTCAGACTTTGAGTCTTGAGTCTAGCATTCTTCAGACTTTGAGTCTCGAGTCTGACAGTCTTTAGACTTTGATAATATCCTTTACATGTTCTATTATCTGCATGGTCTGTTACTCAACCATCAAACATGTTAGTAGCCTTTGATTTATTTTGTCATCTTCAAAAAATCATAAGGGATTTCCCTAACACAGATCTCAATGGATATATCGATAAATTGAGAGTTGGGTTTTTTTTTCCACAATCCCTACAAGTGAAGGTGTGGAGTTTCTTCTATGCTTCTAACAATTGTTATGCACTAGTCTCACCTTTAGGTATACTAATATTGGTTTACCAAATTTTGTATAGTTATCGACATGACATAGTGCAAGTGGACATTTAATCAAGTGGGCAATATCAAGACCCAATAATAAGCTGACCACGTTACTTATTATAAAATTTTGTGAATTAGTCTCACTACAATAAGCAATCCTCTGTAGATATTACAATTCACGTGCTAGGTTAATCTCATTGAAATATCCTACTTCATATAATATATTGGAGCAACGCCATCAAAGACCTTACATTATGCCCGCTATGACACATTTATTCCAAAACTCTTCTTTTTTTTGTGATACTGATGGGTTTTGACATTGGCTCACTCTTATGATCTTACATTATGCCTGCTATGACACATTTATCCCAAAACTTTTTTTTTTATGTGATACTGATGGGTTTTGACATTGGGTTTTTTTTTTTTTTTTTTGTGATACCGTCTAATTATACTGATGGTTTTTGACATTGGCTCTCTCTTATAATCTTCACAAACGAAGATATTATCTTCGTTTGTGAAGATCATAAGGAAAGAGGCTCACATGTGGGGAGAGGCGATTGGTTTAAGTGCTACATGCAGAGGTATTTGATGGTTTTATTAGTGATGGGCCTAAGTTGGCCCGTCCGCCCATGTTGGGCCTAAGTTGGCCCGTCCGCCCATGTTGGGCCTAAAAGCCCGGCCCACAGGAATAGGGCCCGTGGATGGAGGGACGTATAAAAGGGATGAGAGAGAGGGAGAACGCACCATTTTGGCATTAACGTACGTACGTCTCCCTCTCTTTCCAACGCTCACTCTCTCTCCAAAAGAAAAGAAAAAACAGTAGCACAAGGCAACGTTTTTTTCTTCCCTTCAAGGCGTCATCGGATCGAACAGGGACAAATTATCTTCCTCTTATCGGCGTCGATGTCTAATCAGTGGCTAACAAAGTACGCTCGAATCCATGGTGTGCTTTACAATCGGTGATACGTGATTTTCCCGGGCTTGTCTTCCGCATTCGTTTTAGGGGTTCGATTTAATGTCGAATCCGCTTTTTGGGGATCCGTTAATCCCAACATTCGCATCAGAGCCCTAGTTCATGTTTTCACGACCCTTTTCATGTTTTTTGATTGAATTTTCGAGAAAATTTTCGGCCGACACGGATCGGGGCGCAAAATCCCAACACCTGAGCACTGTTCGTCCATTTTTTCGAGTTTCTGTAAGTCGAAATCGATTTCTGAAAGCATAGGGTGAAAGGGCTCGTCGAGACGAGTTCGGTGACATGTCGTGCGCCGCTGACACCTGACACGCCCACACGCGCGGCCGGAAGCCGCTGCGCGTGGGCGCCATGCGCTGGTCGGCGAACCGACACGTGTGCAACGCGGCGTGTGAACCGGGCACGCCGTCAGGACCGATGCATGCCGACATCAACATGACGTCACCAACGGGGCCGGTAATCGCTGGGATGACGCCGGGCGCGATGACGGTTGGTCGGGCGCTCACCGGCCGGCGACCCAACCGGTGACTCGACTCGACCCGACCCGACCCGTGGACGCTTGGCACGCGCGCGGCACGTGCCGGCTGATGTCTGCGTGACGTCAACCCACGCACGCGCGCGGCACGTGCGGTCGGTTTGTTTGACCTGGTCCGACGACCGACAACCTGACCGTGGACCCAAAAAAAAAAAAAAAAAAAGAGGAAAAGAATGTGTTTCTTTTTCAATTAAATCTATGTGGATTATTTGTGATCCCTTATTTGTTCTGCATTTGTTGCAAGGATGGT
The DNA here is from genome assembly GCA_014182545.1 of Eucalyptus globulus. Lineage (NCBI taxonomy): Eukaryota > Viridiplantae > Streptophyta > Magnoliopsida > Myrtales > Myrtaceae > Eucalyptus > Eucalyptus globulus. Next base: position 34,209,241 of record CM024723.1, read on the forward strand.
TCTGCATTTGTTGCAGGAAAAATGCCTCCCCTAAGGTTGCGCACACCTATTCGCGCAATTACCGATGGACAAAAGGAAATGCTTTCTAAGTTGATAGCTGAGCTGACGGATCATCGATGGAAGAGTGGTGACTTAATTGATCACGTCCTTGAAGTCAACGGGAAAGTTCAAAAAGTCATGGAATGGCCGCCCTATGCCATGCGCGAAATTGTGCGATTTTTCATGAACACTCTTCCACGGAATGGGCAAGGAGTGTTGAATCGCATATGGGATGTCAACGAGCTACTTCATATAAGAAAATTGTGATGGATTTTGTAAAATGAATATTACTGGATTATTACAATGGAAAATATCAAGAAATTGAACAAAAGAGGATTTTTCCCGATTCGTGTGCTGACTTGGTGTTAGATGTATTGGATCGATCTTAGTTAAGTGTGCTTTGTGGACATCTTATGTAATGTTTACTACCTGATTGTTGTTGATATAGCAACCGATATCTTGATTGTATTAGATGAAAGCATTATTATTTTATTGGATGTCAATTATCTGTTGCTTTCTGTTATTGCTGGTTGCTATGGGTAGTTCATAGAATTTTTTGTAACTTCATAGAATTTATTTTGCATAAGACAATTATATTAATGATAGTTTTAAGTTAGGATTTTGGAGGATGATTGGAAACTTAGTGACCTTTGATTCTGAAACCTTACTGAAATTGTTCATTAATATGATGGGTCTGTGCAAAAGGGATGCATAAATAATAGGCATTAATAATTCGTGCATATATGTCTGATGTGTTCAGATCAATGGCTTCAGCCACAAAGAGCATAGTTGCCGAGCTAAACAAAAGTGAAAAGCTCAATGGTGACAACTATGAGATATGTCACATGAAAATCCAATATGTGCTGGAAGAGCAAGAGGCACTTGAAGCTCTTAACTTGACCATGGTAGAACCTGAAGAAGGAAACACTACACAGCACAAGAGAGATAAAGAAGCTTTTGCTGCATGGAAAAGAAAGAACTCTCTTGCTCGCATCACGTTGCTGAGCAGCATGGAAAATGACGTCATGCGAGAGTTTAGGCGTTTTGACAATGCCAAGGAAATGTGGGAGGCATTGGCAGCTAGATTTGGTCATACTCGGTGACTAGACCGAGACAGCCTACTATTAGGTTTAACTTACAAGAAGCCTCATGGTAAGACCATGAAGCAACATCTTAGAAAGATGTCAAACATGATAAATGAGTTGAAAGATGCTGGCCATGTCCTCACTGATGAGTAGCAAGTGCAAGCGGTGATTCGTTCCTTGCCTCAGAGTTGGGAGCATATGAAGGTGCACCCGACTCCATAATGAAAATATCAAAAACTTTTGAGGATGCAGTGGCCATCTTGAGCTGGAAGAGGACCGCCCTTGGCGGCTAAGCCGGATGCTGAACTCTATCATGCTAGTTCTAGCTCACATGGAGCTTCGAGCCCAAGCACAAACGCCCTAACCGGTTTGATAAAGGGAAAGGCAAGGAAGGTGTCCTTCAGGAAGAAACCCAAGTTTAACCAACATGAGAGAAAAGCGCCCCGCATGAAGAAGCTTGCAAGGGTGAAATGCTGCCAACCGTGACAAGAATGGTCACTATGCTCACGACTGTCGTGAGCCAAAGAAGGTATGCACCCCTTGTACTTTTCAGAACATTGCTTTTGTGTCGAGTTCTGTATTCTTGACTGAGTCTAATCCTTTGTGGACTATGGATTCAGGAGCGACAGACCATGTAGCGAAGGATAGAGGATCCTTCGTGGAATTCCGACGAGTACCAACTGAACTAAGTGATCTATGTGGGAAACAACTCCAGAGCTGAAGTGAAAGGAATTGACACATGCCAACTGAATATGCGTGGTGGACGCACTTTGTTCCTACATGATGTGTTGTATGCTCCGAGATTCATCGGAATTTAGTGTCTGCTTTTAGTGTTGGTTAAATTAGGTTTTAATATGAACTTCTATAATAGAGGTGTGGATTTGTTTTTGAATACAAATTACTATGGTTGTGGTTATTTTCTGGATGGTTTCATTGTATTAGATATTGATTATGTTAATGCAAATGTTTGTTATTCCCCTTCTCACGCCTCTTAATACATATGATAATGATGTGAATGTGTGGCATGCTAGACTTGGTCACATTGGCCAACTTTAAGATAAATAGACTAGCCAAAGAGGGCTTGTTGGGCAATATTGAAAAAGTCGATTTGCCCATATGTAAGCATTACCTAGAAGGAAACGACAAGGAAACCATTTGGAAAGGTAAAAGAGCTGAATTCTCTCGCATTTAATCCATTCTCCGATGTCTGTGGTCCAATGAATGTGAGAGGAAGGCATGGAGCTGTTTATTTCATCACTTTTATAGATGATTATACTCGATTCGCATATGTCTATTTGATTTCTCATAAATCTGAAGCAATAAGTTGTTTCAAAAGGTTTATGAACCTGGTAGATAATCAATTAGACAAGAAAATAAAAGCATTGAGATCCGATCGAGGTCGAGAATATTAATCTGATGAGTTCAGAAAATTATGTGATGAAAAATGAATAGAAAGACAGTTGTCTATTCCATATAGTTCTCAACAAAATGGTGTTGCGGAGAGAAGAAACAAAACCCTATTGGAAATGGTTAGGTCCATAATGGCGCATGCTAACTTACCTATTACCTTTTGGAGTGATGCGTTGTTAATTACTGCCTATATACTTAACTGTGTGCCTTCTAAATCAGTTACTTCCACTTCATATGAGTTATAAACAAGTAGAAAACCGGACTTAAGTTTTCTTAAGCCATGGGGTTGTGCTGCCTATACACTTGAGTCCTCTCACAAGTTTGGGAAATTGGGTCCCAGAGGAAATAAGAGTATTTTCATAAGATACTCTGAACACTCGAAAGGATATGTGTTCATAGGTGAGCAGGAAAGTGGGAGTATAACTGAATTTGAATCACAGGATGTCACATTCTTAAATGATGAATTTCCTAAGAATGGCGAAATAGGGAGTTCGTCCAAGCGGGAGTAATATGAGAAGTGATGAATTGAATTCCACTCATTCTCAATTGCAACCACATGATGAGATGATGTCATCATTATCTAATCCAAGTGTGAGCATGATGGGGAATGATGTGCAAAGTGTCCAATCTTCCATACGGCGAACAAGTCACAAAAGTATTCGCCGTTGACGTTTTGACATCGAAAGGGAAACTTTTATGGTTGCTCCACAAGATGAGGATAAGCCAAGAAATATTAATGAGGCTCTAAATTGCCCTAGTAAGGAAAAATGGATTCATGCAATGGAAGAGGAAATTGAGTCAATGAAATCAAACCAAGTCTGGGAATTAGTTGATCTTCCAAAAGGATGCAGAGCTATTGGGAACAAGTGGATTCTCAAAATAAAGCGAAAGGCTGATGGCTCGATAGAAAGGCATAAGGTTCGCCTTGTGGCAAAGGAGTATAATCAACATGAATAAATTGATTATGAAGATACGTTTTCTCCTGTAGTGAGATTTACCTCAATTCGCATTATTCTGGCAATAGTGGCTGGTATGGATCTTAAGTTACATCAGATGGATGTAAAGACTGTTTTCCTCAATGGAGAATTAGAGGAAGAAATATATATGGAACAACCTGCCGGTTTCATAGTAAAATGTCAAGAAGAAAAGGTATGTCGACTTATGAGATCGATATATGGCCTCAAGCAGTCATCGAGACAATGGTATATACGTTTTCATAATGCCATAAGGGCATATGATTTTACAATGATTGATGAGGATCATTGTGTATATATCAAAAGATCAAAGGATCAATTTGTGATCATATCATTATATGTTGATGATATACTAATTGCCGGAAGTAATATGGAGTTTGTTCATACTGTCAAGAGTTGGTTGTCTTCCAACTTTGAGATGAAAGATATGGGTGAGGCTGCATACATTCTTGAAGTTAAGATTTCAAGAGATCGTTTGAAGAGATCGTTATCTCTTTCGCAAGAAACATATATAAACAAGGTTCTTGAACGATTTCGTATGCAAGATTGTAAACCCATAGACACTCCTATTGCAAAAGATGAATGATTGAGCCATAGACTATATACAAGGACTCCACAAGAGAAGGAACAAATGAAACATGTTCCTTATGCTAGTGTTGTTGAGAGCTTGATGTACGCTATGATGTGTACAAAACCCAACACATGTTTTGCGTTGGAATGGTAAGTAGATACCAATCCAATCCAGGTCCAGCACATTGGAAAGTCATTAAGAGAATACTGAGGTATCTGAAGGGAACTGTTGATTACAAGTTGAATTACCAAGGAAAGGATTTGCGACTTGAAGGCTATTCAGATGCTGATTGGGGAGGAGATTTAGATGAAATGAAATCTAACAATGGCGCCATATCATGGAGCAGTAAGAAGCAAACGTGTATAGCCTTGTCCACGATAGAAGCTGAGTTCATGGTATTATCAGCAGCGGTACAAGAATGAGTTTGGCTTAAGAGATTTTTGGATCATTTAGGTGTTATTGAGAAAGCTGCAAATCCATTATTGGTTAACTGTGATAGCCAAGTAGCTATAGCGTACACCAAAGATCCAAAATATCATGGTAAGACCAAACATATAGATACCAAGTATAACTTTGTCAAAGATATGGTTGCAGATCCTATGACAAAGCCAATACCTAGAGATGTGTTTTGTGGTCATGTAAAATCTCTAGGATTGCGTAGAGTCTGATATACTGGATTGTAATTTCCCTGAGTTGTTCACATTTATGAACTTTAGTTTTTTCATTGTTAATGCCTATGAATCTTTGTTTGATCTTTATGCATCTTAATGCTCAGTGCATTACTTTAAGAGAAAGTATGTCGACAGATAAAATATTAGCCCACTCACACGGTAATCGCCTATTTACTGTGTGATAAAATAGAGATGAGACTGTTTTTAAGCTTATTATCTAGGTGATAATCGAGAGCTCAAGCTTAAAATACGTATGTCGCATTAACTGAGTGTTAAGATGAGGACATAATACTTACTATGTCCGAAAGTAAAATACCCCACATATTTTACTTTATCTGTCTAAAATGCCAGATGTGAGTTTTGATGAATTTTGTAAATGAGTAGATACGTGAACTCAAGTTAGACATTGGGTATGTCTGAACTATCATCTGTACGGTATTGAAATGTGTAAACATACGCTCCATGAGAAAAGAGTTAATACCGTAATACGTATTTCATACTACGTATGCATGAGCCGACCAATAAGAGTGGCAAAAAGTTTGATCTCAACTTTTATGACGTGTGAGACTCTTGAGGAAAAGAGTTCCTCAATTTTAGTGCCCTCATGATTTTTAATTATTCTCAAGGTTTCTATTTAGTGTTTGCTATCTTAGGATGTTGCCAATGGTCATGAGTTGATTCGATCTAATGGGACATTTCTAGAAAAGCAAGTTAAACTGAAATTGAGAGTTTGAAGGAAAGAGGAAGATCGATTTTGAGGAATCACATTATAGTTTTGTATTCACGGGTCCACCAATTATGATTGTCTTTGTGATAATTATAATTGTGAATACAATATATGTATCATTTTTTAAAAGAGATCAAGATAGGTATAAATATGATCGATCGATCTAGGGTACTGCATACTAAATCTACTCAGAGTGAGACGCCTGTTATGAGCTGCTATATATTCCTAACAGATGCATAGCAACGAGCTCTCAAAGTATGATAGTCGCACGGATTATTCACCGGTATGAATGTTGAAGAGAGGTAAAGAGAATCATGTTCAGCCCACCATGTACGAGTGGGAGATGATGGTTTTATTAGTGATGGGCCTAAGTTGGCCTGTCCGCCCATGTTGAGCCTAAAAGCCCGGCCCACAAGAATAGGGCCCGTGGATGGAGGGATGTATAAAAGGGATGAGAGAGAGGGAGAACGCACCCTTTTGGCATTAACGTACGTACGTCTCCCTCTCTTTCCAACGCTCACTCTCTCCAAAGAAAAGAAAAACAGTAGCACAAGGCAACATTTTTTTTCTTCCCTTCAAGGCGTCATCGGATCGAACAGGCCAAATTCTTCTTCCTCTTATCGGCGTCGGTGTCTAATCAGTGGCTAACAAGGTACGCTCGAATCCGTGGTGTGCTTTACAATCGGTGATATGTGATTTTCCCGGGCTTGTCTTCCGCATTCGTTTTAGGGGTTCAATTTAGTGTCAAATCCGCTTTTTGGGGATCCGTTAATCCCTACAGTAATAAATGAAGAGGTTCCACATCAAAGATGTAGTGTAAGGTGCAACAACTTATTTGGCCCCAATTATTCAGTGGTCCAAATTTTTAAATTGACAATAGATCTCAATAGATATATCGATAGATTGAGAGTTGGGTTTTTTTTCCACAATCCCTACAAGTGAAGGTGTGGAGTTTCTTCTATGCTTCTAACAATTGTTATGCACTAGTCTCACCTTTAGGTATACTAATATTGGTTTACCAAATTTTGTATACTTATCGACATGACATAGTGCAAGTGGACATTTAAACAAGTGGGCAATATCAAGTTTACCAAATTTTGTATACTTATCGACATGACATAGTGCAAGTGGACATTTAATCAAGTGGGCAATATCAAGACCCAATAATAAGCCAACCACGTCACTTAGTATAAAATTTTGTGAATTAGTCTCACTACAATAAGCAATCCTCTGTAGATATTACTATTCGCATGCTAGGTTAATTTCATTGAAATATCCTACTTCATATAATATATTGGTGCAAGGCCATCAAAGATCTTACAATATGCCTGCTATGACACATTTATTCCAAAACATTTTTTTTGTGATACTAAAATTCACAAATTTGTACCCAAGTGTACATTTATCATTCGTTAAGGTTATGTGAAACCTGAAAGTGGAAAGTCTTCAGCTGCAATGGGGACTAAAGAAGCTCTATTGCGTCAAGAACATGGCATTGTTGATGCTGCTACTTGGACTAGATCTGGGCAGTAGCAAGCTCTGGGCAAGCCACCCAAGCTTCTAGCTCAACCGGCCATGGAGGCCGCTAACATTGAAGCCAGATCTGACCTCGAAGCTCACAATCGCTATAGCCAAATCTGGCAGGTGGTTAAACAAGGGCCGACAAACACCACCGGAGGTCCAAGCGGTGATGGGGCAGCGAGATACAAGCGCCAAAGGAGCTTGGGCGAAGCAATTGTGAACAGGAAGACGATGAATAGTAACTTTTAATGCGATGAACAGTAACTTTGAAGACGATGACCAATAAATTGTGATAAACAGTACTTTGAATTTTCTTTTTTTTATCTTTTTTTATATTTTTCTGATGTGGTACTTACGTGACACTGCGTGGTTCCACATTAGTGGCATTTTTCCTTGAAAAAATATTAATAATGGCACATCGAATCCACGTGTGGTTCTAAATAGAACCCTAACAAAGGGGTAAATGTATTGTTTAAATACAAATCTAGAGTTTTTAGTGTCACCAAAAAAAAAGGAATAAATGTGTTGCAATTGGTATAATTTATAATTTTTTTATGACTATTTCTTTTTTATAGGACATATATACTCAAGTTTTTGAGAAAATATGAATATTCAATGCATATAGTTATCTTATTGGCGGACAGCCCTATTAACATTTGCTGTCATGGCAGTGACCTGAATTTGCGAGTTCACAAAATAAATTGTAAGTGCGCTCAACTTAGGAAAAGTTAGATTCTATCCGAAGAATCCAAACGCACCCTAACCATCTCTCTACGCTCCCCTAACACCAAATGCGCATCTCTCCCTCCAATCGTCCCCATCAATGGCGACCTTTGCTGCTTCACCACCTACCACCGGTGTCGACCTCTGCCGACACCTTTCTCTCTCTCTCTCTTTCTGAGTAGAAACTGAGCTACTGTCAAACTTGTCATGAGGCGTCGATCTCTGTCTTGTCACCTGTAACCAGATATTCGTTATGGCAACACCATCTACAAGAGGCACCTCCTCCGGATATTCCCTTGCCATCGACAACTAACCACGATCGCGATGGTGATGGTCAGATCTCGACGAGGCCCCGATGTCAGCTTCTAGAAAGGGAGAGCAAGAGACAGGGGTGGTTGGGATTTGATTGTTTATGTCGAGAATAAACTAATACAGTGGACATATGTCTCGATACTGTGGATAAGATAGAAGATGAAACTATTAGGAAGGGACAAAACATCCTCATTTACTCCTTTAGGTTTTGCTTGGGAATCGAGGGAGAATGGAAGTGATGAAGATTAGGGTTGAAAATATTGAAAAGCTTAAAATTCTGATGAAGGAAGAGAAGCGAAGGTTTGCGGGTTTGCTTCCCTCTTTCCCTCCCCTTCTTTCTTCCAAACAGAGATTTAGGGCGAGTCCACCAAATTGTCATTGAAGAAAGTCACCCTAGAAATTCAGCTGATCATAGGCTCATCCTTGGTCTCCCTGGATAGAGGGTGACCATTCTCTCCCGGCAACTTCCGACTCATTTCGTATGCTTCCTATAATACTCTGCCTTTTAAATTTGCCCAAATTTGCAACAAAAGAGATGCTAAAGTGATGCTTTCTTGGAGGTGGAAACTTCATGAAATAGCTCGAATGAAAACATAGCAGGTATTAATAAAATAAAAAGTGACTAGAATATTACCTCGGGCGATGCGCGAGATGGAGTAGGTTTAAAAAACAGTTCTAATTTGCAAATAAAATGGCATATCCATCTAATATCTTTTAATTTTTATTTTGATCAAAAGAAAATGTACATAAGTCGATCAACAATTGCTAGTCTAAGTTAATACTGCACTAAACCATCTTTCATTATTTTAAATGTGTTCAAATTATCATATATAAATCACCCCGTGCTAGGAAAAAAGCTCGTGATGAATCATGTGATTTCAATTTTTATGCAATATAAAAAGGTAAATTATAATTGGCAAATGAGTCGTATTTAGCATAAAATAACCTAGACAATAATGAAAATTAACAAATCTATCGTAAAATTCATTATCAAACATCATGAGTGGTTAAATTAGGTAAGCTATCAAAATATTATAAGATAAATATAGCATGACCATTTTCATTGACGAAACGTAGAGTGAGTAATATGTATAATTAAAAAGTAGAGAATATAAATACAATAGAAGCTAAAAGTTCTCATTAACTATGGATTTTTGTTAGGTCCACTATTAGTGTAAAAAATAAGTCACACTATCACCTAGATTGTTGAGGAGTGAATAAATTTGTTACATTACTATCTTCATGCGGAGGTGTCATCCATCTAATAGTGTTTGTGTAGAAAGTTATTTATGCTGATGGTGAACTTAATAATAATCGTTTAAGTACTAAAAAAAGACTTAAAAACTCAAATGATGAATATATGACATGCTTTCTATTATAGGGAAAATTATTCAAAAAATTCTAAACCTATTACACTTTGGTCAATTCAATCATAAACCTTTCAATTGTACCAATAAAGTCCTAAACTTTTACACGTCTTGCCATTTGAGTTCATTCGGCTAATTTAACCAAAAATATTTAACATGAATGTCAATAGTGCCACATAAAATAGCAAGTACTAACATGGATAATTTTTTATTATTTTTTATTCTATTCTTTTCTTTTATTTTCTTTTCTTTTCTTTTTTTTTTTTTGTTTTCTTCTTTTCCTTTTTTTTTCTACCAAGCCTGGCAAGGTATCAGCGACCCTCACCGGTTGGAAGGAAAAAAAAAAAGATTTGTTAGCGCATCAAGGAAAGGAGACAGATGAAACAAGAAGTCGAGACCATTGGCTTCAATACCATATTCAATTTGGGAGGACATCTTCTCAAAAATTGAAAATTATTTTTAAACGGTGTTAATCACATTATTAAAAGCATCAACATGATTGTATCTCCAGAAGAAGTGGAGATCTTATACTTGATTTATACTTGGCACAATCTTTTGAGATCAAATCTTGATTGAAATCTATTCAACAATTGATGTGGATGACATATCTTTGACTGAACTTGAGACGAAGGTTTAGCCTAATGCAAGAAAAACTAGCCGATAAGATCATCCTGCCAGACTATAAGGAAGCAACTTTCTATGACTCTCCATTTAAACAAAGGAAAGCCCTAATTTTGAATGGATCAGAGAAGTAGCCTATGTCTCATACAGGCGGCTGCACGCAAACAATTGCCTTTCTTTCGATAATGCTAAAGAAACGCAATAAAGACATCATAACAAGTTTATAAGATTAATCTACAAAGTGCAAGTGGATGTTTAAATAATTATTACGTCCTACTTGAGTGTTCAAATTGAAGATACAGCATCGATTTAAAAACCGTGTACTTTTAATTTTTTAATATTATCACACATCAATCTTTGATTTTCAGCTAACATTATTTTTATTTTTTTGGTAAAAGGTAAGTAACATTATTTTAATTTTTTAATATCCACCTATATCGATAATTTTTTTTTACATATCTCATCTCTTTCTGTTTATTTGCTTCTTCTTTTTTTAATAAGATGAGGTCCTGAAGAAGCTTTGGCCGAGTGTCGGCCAATGCATCTGAGGGCATGATAGATGAAGTTACTGTATTGAAAGCTAAAATAGAATAATCCGTGTAATTTTCCTAACTTATCGCCTCAAATCTGCACACTTGATTGCGAGTTGTGGTTCTATGGGTGTACCATGGAAGGAGGTCCGCCATTGACTGAAAAGAATTGCTAAATACCGTGATATTACATTTTGCACAGCCGTCGAGACCATATTGAATTTCACACCAAAGTCTAGGAGTAAATTGCTTAAATTAAAAAGTTTAAGATTGAATTGACATTTATGCAATAGGTTGTAGACTGACCGAACGATTTATACATTATGAATGTATATGTTTCTAGAGGGTCCCGCAAGACATGATTCATTTGTTTCAGTCGACCAATCTTCACCCACTAACTAATCCTTGCAGCACGCGCATTGCAAAAATCAAATCTCTATTTAATTAATAGCTCATTAATTTTGATAAATCGTTCAACTTTAGTCATATAATATTTAGCTATTTATATAGATTAGCAGATTTTATCGATCTAGCCCATTGTCCAAATCTTTGGCCAACAAAAGACAAGGATTTTTACGTTAATTTCACCTCTAAAAGAGAGAATCTTAGAGCGGTAAGATCATCCCCATCTTATACTCGTGTTCCATGGCTAAGATGGAAGGATTATTTACATTGCTTTATGTATGTAGGTGAAACTGGGATTGGCCAATTTCGTTGAGGATTTCAAAGGCGCAATCAACGATCTAAGTATGTATATGTGCATCCATCGCCCAATATATGCATGTATGAAATTGTGGTCGTGGCCAAAATAGAAAAAAAAATGTGGAAGCTGTATGATTGTTGTCATATCGACTCAAAAGTATCAATACCACGTGAATGGATAACCAGAAATCTAGAGTGCTAAATTCACAAAATGAGAACAATCTTGCAAACACACAAGTTTGTGTGAAAACACAGGACTTTCTCTCTCTAAATGTATTCTGATTAAGAATGAAGAAGCTTTTTGTTCTCCAATCGAGACACTTATTGGTGATAGAGGAAAGTGTAACCTAAAGTGGATAAAACATCTAATCTATATCACAGAATAGCAACAAATTCATAATTTCTATCTTGGAATAATAGTTTTGTAAACTAACTTAATCCTCATAATAATTTCTATCTTAATCCTGTAAATCAAATACTCATTTGAATGATATTTATTTAAATTAGTGCTATATCCGGAAGTCAACATACAGTGGATGAGATAATTAAAATCATATCATATCCTTGTCTTATCTAATATTATTTTATCTAACAAAAATATCCGAATGGCCAAATGTAGTGTAAGCAACTTTCATAGTTGTTAGGCCACCCATATTAGGCTAACCTAGCCCGTAATTAAAATGGACCCACAATTAAAAGAAAAGAAATAACCACCATAAGGCAATTATTGTGGGTTACTTCTTAAAGGAAAAGAACATTTTCTTATTAAGAGAAGTGCTTATTCTTAAAAAGTGAGAATGAACATTAAAAAAAAAAAAAAACAAACAAACAAACAAACAAACCTGATAACTCTATAATAATAGAGTTTTTTTTACCTATTTTAGGAAACAAATATAGTATTTCATAATACAATATTCGTTAAAAAAATTGGATTTCCTTCCATTTAAGTAAATATTCCTTGTTTATGCGGAATAATGAGATATGGATAAAATAAGGAAAATAAAAAGGGCAAAAAAAAAAGAAGGAAAGGAAAATTCTGTCATTTAGGATTTCAAATAAATAAAAACATTAGAAGATGGATACCAAATCAATTCTGAGATTTATTCACTAATTTTACACACACAAAATAAGCAATTGCGTTGGGTTAGGATTCTTGATTATATTTTATAAATAGGATAATATATATATATATATATATATATATATATATATATATATTGGTTTTTTAGATCGTTTTTCATTATTCTAAGATTTTTTCAAGTATTTTGAAGAAAATATAAAAATGGTGATAGAATTCTTGTTCTTTGACTTAAGATGTTGTGTTTGATTTATATTTTTATTTCTTCTTCTACTATCTTCTAATTTTCTTTTGTTACGGCTACAATGTAGCCTAACCATGATGATTTCATGATTTTTATGCGTGCAAGTAATTTCATTCATGTAAGTTATATTATTATGGTGCTTAATGCTTTTAAGTGACCGTCTCATGTGTATATTTGAGATTGAAAAATGATAATTTGTAATTGCTCCTTATAATATATAACAGTAAATTAAACATTGATAAAAATATATCACATTATTTGTATAGCTTTTGGTGATAAGGTGATATAGAAGATTTATTGTAAGCCATGAATATTCATAGATTTTAATGCACTTATGTTTATTTAAATTTACATAGAGATATAATAAATTAATAAACTAAGTATATTTGTTATACCTAGAGATAGGATAGTAAACAGATTAGGAAATTTCATTATCACATGTTTGATACCATTATTGTATGCATAACAATCTGAAATTCATATCTATAATTATGTTAAAATCGGATGCTCTGACATATTTATCTTATTGATTTACTATATTTAGTTTCTAAATTTTTCTTTTAAGATTTTTAGTTTTAATTTATTCTTAATTCTATTTTTGATATGTCAAATAAATTTTAAAATTAATCTATTTTTAATATTTAATTAGTTTATTAATCATCAATCTCCATGGAACGATACTATTTCTCATAATTATATTACTTGTTCAATATGTTCACTTGCATTTACAATTTTACGAACAAAACCTCCCTCTCACTCATGAAGGAAATCACTCTCACTCAACAAACAAAAAGGGAGTATTTACTTTCATGACGCTACAATAAGGGTGTATTTAATTCATGAAAAGTAAGGTACATCCCTTTGGTCATGTGCTTTTCAATCGGCGATTCAAGTTTTCTTGGACATGTTTCTTGTATGTGGTTCTTGCATTACACAATGATATGTAATTAGAAATTCTTTCCTTCACTTATATTACTGAGGTAAATAATACCACATCAATTTTGATGCATGTACGAGAATTTTCAATTTTCAATGCTTGGGAACATTTTGCACAACTCTAGCGATCGCTTATAAGCTGCACCTCACCATCAACGGCGAAATGGCAACAATAGTCACGATGCTGGAGTGTGGGCAATGGCTCAAATGAATTTAGACCAATTACTGAAGAAAAATATTAGTCATACTGCATAGATTCCTAATTCTAGGATACTTTCTTTTCTGGCAAGATAGGCTAAAGCTCAACTTGAAAAATCACACGGGGAACGATAAAAAAATTCCGAAAAAGTCACATGAAATATGCCCAGAAATCGCTTGCGTTGGATCCACTACACTTACAAACTATAATCTTTGTCCAAGCTCATTTAACTTGTATTTCGATATCGTTATTGCCATTAAATTCGGCATTGTTACGATGTGATTACTCTTATCCTCGTGCACAACTGGAGTGGTTACGCGAACGCGCTCGAAGCCAAAGCACGTATCGGAAATCTTGGATATTCATCTATGCAGGGATCAAATCAAAGAATGTACTAACTTCCCCATAACCAAATCATTTTGTAAAAACCACGAGGTTTCTTATTGCAAGCACAACTAAACACGAACATGATACACGATTCTGATATTTCCAAAACCCAATTCAACTTCACATCACCTGGTGAACCGGCTTTACTTATTTAATCAACATACATTAAAGTACTAGATTTCTCAACCATAATAAGGCACAAACTTCACATATGATCAGTCATGCCATGATCTTCACCCTCATGCGCTTAAAACGTGAGCATCGATGTCCTTGGTCATGTCGATGAAGAACGCCATGTACTTGTCGGGGTTAGGGTCGCTCTCCTTGTACTTCTCGTACTCGATGCTCAACTTAGCCAGACTGCCTTTCTCCCTCGGGATGAGCTTGCATACAGGCTTGTAGACCTTCAACTCGTCGAAGACGTCACCCTCGATGCCATGGAGGGTGAATGACATGTTGTCATCGTCGAACTCAACCTTCTCTTTGAACACCCCTGATTTTCCTTCTATATAATTGCACCAGCCAAAAAAAAAAAAAAAAAAAAAAAAGTTTAGGAGTTAGGAAATACGTATAGGGTCATCAGTTGAATTTCAATGACAACATCGAGTAAATTAGTAACTAGAGAGACGAAAATTGAATCAATTACCAACGGTGTAATTCCAAATCTTGATAGCTCCATGCTGATCCCAGTCACCTTCATGAACTTTGACTCCTTGAATGTTTTTGGAGGTGGCGGTGGGCATTTTGTGGGATTCGCTCCTCCAGATCTTGAAGAACTTGTCAGCCGGTGATTGCAGTTCGACTTCAGCTTCTAATTTTCCTTGCAATTGAGCCATTTTGTCGCAAAGATTGAGATACCAGAAATTCTACAAGTTTTTCGCCACACTGCCTTTGTCGAGAAAAAAGTGGTTCGCACTTGTTTCTTATATAGACTTTGGCATTCATTTCGTCTCTACTTTTCTTTTCTTTTTCATTTCGTCTCTACTTTAGGCCCCACAACGTGATTGACGTGGTCCAGGGATTTTTATCAATCATATCTTCCTGTCAGAATTGCCGATTGCTTTTTAAATGTATTTTAGACCAATAAAATGATATGCCTGAGCAATTTATAGCTGTGGCCTTATATATCCATCTGTCAACAATTAAATGGCTTATCCATACATTTCTTGTTTTCTCATAATAAGCTACATGATTCTATTAAAGTTGCGAGTGGAAATCAGCTTTTAAGTCGATTGATCTGCCAAGCCCAACTTGAAGATTATAGAAAATGCATAAAATAATGAAAATAGCTAAAGCTTGCCTATAGGTGGATTGGAGGCATCCTTGATGCGTTACAATATGCACTCATCATTGCTCGAAATCGTTGTTGCAGTGCACATGTGAGAGTGTTAAGCAAAAAAAGTTCCATACTAAAGATGCGATGTAAGAAGTAATAAATTTGGCCCATAATTTATTAATTTAGACTTTTAAGTGAAAATAGTCTAATTATACTGATGGGTTTTGACATTGGCTCTCTCTGATGATCTTCACAAAATGAAGATATTAGCTTTTAACAAGTAGTAATCTAGTCGATGGTTACAAAGAATTGATATCTAATAAATATTTAAAAAGAAAAAAGAAATTTCCAATGTGACTCATTGATCGGGTGGCAGATGGTGTCCCCCACTTCTTGCCATGTTTGACTGGGCAAAGGCAATTGAGGTGGAATTAGAAGGGCAGGTTATTCTTGCAAACGTTAGGCAAACTTGGCAAGGCCAAGAAGGAGATTCGAGCTGGGGAAGTTGGTGAAGAAGGATACTTGAATAAAGAGTGAGCTACCCTAAGGAAAGAGGCTCACATGTGGAGAGAGGGGATTGGTTTAAGTGTTACGTATTAAATGAAGAGGTTCCACATCAAAGATGTAGTGTAAGGTGCAATAATTGAATTGACCCAATTATTCATTGGTCTAAATTTTTGGAGTGACGATAGGTCTCAATAGATAAATCGATAGATTGATAGTTGGGTTTTTTTTATATCTTTTCACAATCCCTACAAGTGAAGGTGTGGAGTTTCTTCTATCCTCCTAACAATTGTTATGCACTAGTCTCACCTTTAGGTATACTAATATTGGTTTACCAAATTGTGTATACTTATTGACATGACATAGTGCAAGTGGACATTTAATCAAGTGGACCAATATCAAGACCCAATAATAAGCCAACCACGTCACTTAGTATAAAATTTTGTGAATTAGTCCCACTACAATAAGTAATCCTCTGTAGATATTACCATTCGCATGCTAGGTTAATTTCATTGAAATATCCTACTTCATATAATACATTGGAGCAAGGCCATCAAATACCTTATATTATGCCTGTTATGACACATTTAGTCCAAAACATTTTTTTCGTGATACTAAAATTCACAAATTTGTACCCAAGTGTTACATTTATCATTCTAAAGATTATGTGAAACCTGAAAAGGTAAAGTCTTCCGCTGCAATGGGGACTAAAGAAGCTCTATTGCGTCAAGAACATGGCATTGTTGATGCTGCTACTTGGACTAGATCTGGGCAAGCCACCCAAGCTTCTAGCTCAACCGGCCATGGACGCCGCTAACTCTAAAGCCAGATCTGACCTCGAAGCTCACAATCGCTACGGCCAAATCTGGCAGGTGGTTAAACAAGGGCCGACAAACACCACCGGAGGTCCAAGCGGTGATTGGGCAGCGAGAGACAAGCGCCAAAGGAGCTTGGGCCAAGCAATTTTCAACTGGAAGACGATGAATAGTAACTTTTAATGCGATGAACAGTAACTTTGAAGACGATGACCGATAACTTGTGATAAATAGTACTTTGAATTTTCTTTTTTTTAATCTTTTTCTGATGTGGTGTACCACATTAGCGGCACTTTTCCTTGAAAAAATATTAATAATTCTACGTCGAATCCACGTGTTCTACACGGAACCCTAACAAAGGGTAAATGTATTACTTAAATATATATCTAGAGTTTTTGGTGTCACAAAAAAAAATGTGATATACAATTGGAACAATTTATAATTTTTTATGACTTTCTTTTTTATATGACATATACACTCAAGTTTTTGAGAAATATGGCTATTCAATGCATATAGTTATCTTATTGGCGGATAGCCCTATTAACATTTGCTGCCGTGCCAGTGGCCTGAATTTGCATGTTCACAAAAGAAATTGTAAGTGCGCTCAACTTAGGAAAAGTTAGATTCTATCCGAAGAATCCAAACGCACCCTAACCATCTCTCTATGCTCCCCTAACACCAAATGCGCATCTCTCCCTCCAATCGTCCCCATCAATGGCGACCTTTGCTGCTTCACCACCTACCACCGGTGTCGATGAGGGGTCCCCTCTGGCGTATATAGTGAATTAAGGCCTCCGCCGACACCTTTCTCTCTCTCTTTCTGAGTGGAAACTGAGCTACTGTCAAACTTGTCATGAGGCCTCGATCTCGGTCTTGTCACCTGTACCAGATATTCGTTATGGCAACACCATCTACAAGAGGCACCTCCTCCAGATATTCCCTTGCCATCGACAACTAGCCACGATCTTGACAGTGATGGTCAGATCTCGACGAGGCCTCGATGTCAGCTTCTAGAAAGGGAGAGAAAGAGACAGGGGTGGTTGGGATTTGATTGTTTATGTCGAGAATAAACTAATACAGTGGACATCTGTCTCGATACAGTGGATAAGATAGCAGATGGAACTATTAAAAAGGGACAAAACATCCTCATTTACTCCTTTAGGTTTTGCTTGGGAATCGAGGGAGAATGGAGGTGATGAAGATTAGGGTTGAAAATATTGAAAAGTTTAAAATTCTGATGAGAAGGAAGAGAAGCGAAGGTTTGGTGGGTTTGCTTCCGTCTTTCCTCCCCTTCTTCTCTTCCAAACAGAGCTTTAGGGCGAGTCCACCAAATTGTCATTGAAGAAAGTGTTGGAGAAATCTTTTCAGAAGATTTTGAAGCTGACAAAACATTTCTATCAGTCTAGTCTTGATATCATTGATTTAAAGTCTCAAGACTTTGTAATCTCAAGACTCAAGACTCAAGACTCAAGACTCAAGATTATTCTCACCGACAGTCTTTCTAATCCAGTTGCGTAGGATATCCAAGCCGAAGTATATGGTTGGGGATTTGATCCAATCCTCTGGAATAGATCCCTTGGTTGGATAATCATTTCGATTCTTTTGATTCTTATCTAAGATCAATTGAAGATCTGATGGTCGACGAAACATTCTTGGAATGTTCTATTCTTGGAAACCAAAACGATTGTATGGGCGAACAGATTGATGGGCTATCATCGATTCCTTAAATAGCTCGGATGATCTTCTTAATTGATTCCGTCCAACGGGTAGATTGGAGGAATTCCTTTGGTAAGTGCCAACGGCTATGATGGCATAAAGGAGTATAAAAGGAAGACGTTCTAGTTGTTTTAAGTGTGTGATCGATAGATAAATTCCGTAGTCTGGAAGAACCTTGATTGTTAGTCGAGACCCATTCGAGCGAAATTGTATACACGAGAGTGGTTGTACTTGGTGATACCTTGAGCGAGTGTAGTAGATCATCTACATCGAGAGATCAAGGAAGATCAACACCGTAACATCTCTTTGTTCATAGTGGAATCCAGCCAATCGGCTGTCGGTGCGAAAGAGTGGACGTAGGCTTGAATCAAGCCGAACCACTATAAACCTCGTGTTGAATTCTCTCTTTCTTTACTCGTCTTACGATTGTTTTTAATCCTTCATCCGTTTAAGTATTGCGCAAAACTGCAAGAAAATTTTCATAAACCTATTCACCCCCTCTAGGTATTCGTACTAGCATTGTCAATTGGTATCGAGCCCGTGTTCTTACTTTATTTGAAGTGTTTTACTTGAGTAAAAGATCCATGGCTAGTATGCTAGCACCGTGGCTGGTGGAAGGGCAAAGCAATACAAGACCACCCTACTTTGATGGAAAGGATTACAACATCTGAAAAAACAAAAATGAAAGCTTTTCTACGATCAAAGGATCCTCCGGAATGGGATGTGGTGGAAAGAGGAATTACTCCTACTGCTGCTGCAGTATCCGAAAGAGGGAAAGATATTGTTGAACCCAGCGGAATGTCTCAAGAAGAGATAAACAGAGACAAGCACTCGATGCAAAAGCAATTTACTCTTTATATTGTGCTTTATCACCAACTGAATATACAGAATATCTTCTTGTGATACAGCAAAAGAAGTCTGGGATAGATTACATATCACTTATGAAGGGAGGCATCGAAAGTGAAGGAGACCCGAGAATCAACATTCTCCTTGGTCAATATGAAGCCTTCAAAATGAAACAAGGAGAATCTATAACTCGACATGTTTAGCCGTTTTACAGATATTGTCAATGGCCTTGAGAATCAAGGACAGAAAATTTCTGATCCTATGAAGGTGAACAAGCTACTGCGTGACTCTCCAAGGATTGGAATCATATAAAGACTTCAATAAGAGAGACGCAAAGAATTATGCCATTATTCGTAGACGAGCTGATTGGAACTCTTCGATCTTATGAAGTGGAACGAATTAATGAAGAAGAAGATCCAAGAGGTAAGAAATCCATTGCATTAAAATCTAATGATGATTCTCGATGATACGGATCAAGAAGATCTGGATGATGAGGAGCTTGCTCTTATGATTAGAAGGTTCAGAAAGTTGAATAGAAAAGGAAGAAGGTTCAACCAAAGGAAACAAAGTTTTCAGAAACAGCAAACCAAGTTTGTTGAAAATGAGGAACCAAACAAAGATGTAGTTTGCTTCGAATGTAAGAAAAAGGGACACATCGTGACCAAATTGTCCTCTCCTGAAGAAGAAAAGAGGAAAAGCTGAAAAGTCTTGAAAAGCTCTCAAAGCCGAAACTTGGAGCGATACAGAGTGTGAAGAAAGTGATGAGGAATATGCTAACCTATGTCTGATGGCACAATCAGACTCAGACTCTGGATCAGACTCAGACAGTGAATTCGAGGTAAGTGATTACAAAATTCCTGTCAAAGTCTCTAAATATTTTGATGAATTATGTTTTAGTCTTAAGACTTCTAAAAAGGATTTCGAACTGAAAAAGGAAAACTTAGTTTTAAAACAAAAGGAAAATATTTTAGAAGAAAAAGTGAAAAAGTTTAGACTTAAATTTTTCTACTCTTAAGGAGAATGAAGATAAACTTTCAAAAGAAAATGCTTTCTTAAAAACTGATTTATCAAATATTTCAAAGAAATTTTCAATAGGGTCTGAAAAACTTGAAAAAGTTCTTTCAGCCCAAAGACCTTACTTTAACAAGTCTGGTTTGGGTATGACAGCAGAAACAATTTCTTTAATTGATTTTCCAAAAGTAAAAGAAAGAATTAAGAATAGACCATCAAAGGAGACTTACAAAAATCATTTCAAGAAAGTCTTTGTAAAGTCTCGTAGGTCGAAGTGCTCTAAGGTGTTCAAAGTGTAACAAAATCGGGATCATTTTGAAAAAGAATGTCCTATGGTTTGGAAGCCTGTTAAGAGAGTATGGCCTAGTAATGCTTTTCTACTAACGTCAAAGGACCCAAGAAAATTTGGGTACCAAAGAAAGCGTGAGACTCTTCTTTGATTGCAGGTCTCTGTCAAAAAGAAAGTTAAGTGGTATCTTGACAGTGGATGTTCAAGACACATGAGGAGACTCAAATTGCTTCATAAAGATTGTTCAAGTAAATGGTGGAAAAGTTTCATTTGGTGGAAACAGCAAAGGAAGCATTGTGGGTTTTGGAACTGTGAAAATTGGAAATTTCACAATAAGCAATGTCTCTCTAGTGAAAGGACTCAACTACAATCTTTTAAGCATTAGCCAATTGTGTGATACTGGTTTCAAGATCTCCTTTCAAGAAGGCACGTGTTCTGGAATTAGCAAAGACTCAACTCAGTCTTTCATGGGTAGAAGACATGGAAATATCTACCTTCTTGATGTAAAATCAAATGAAGCACAATGCCTAATCTCAATTCAAGATGAAGCAGTCTTATGGCACAGAAAGCTTGGCCATGTCAATATGAAACAATTAGCCAAAATCTCATCAAAGAAGCTTGTTCGAGGTCTACCTAAATTGCCATACCAAAAGTCGATTCATGCACTCCATGCATTCCGGGAAAGCAGGTAAGAAATTCATTTAAGCAAATAAATCATGTTTCTACTAATCATGTACTTCAATTGCTTCATATGGATCTCTTCGGACCAACCAGAACCGCAGCATTGGAGGTAAGAAATATTGCCTAGTAATTGTGGATGATTACCCCGTTTTACTTGGGTATATTTTCTTTCAAGTAAGTCGAAACCTTTTCGTATTTTGAAAATTTGCCAAAAAGATTCAAAATGAAAAAGGATGTGCAATTTCAAGCATAAGAATGACCATGGAAGTGAATTTGAAAATAAAGATTTTACGAAATTTTGTGATAAATCTGGTTTTAATCATATGTTTTCCTCTCCATATACTCCAGAGCAAAATGGAGTTGTGGAAAGAAAGAATAGATCTCTTCAAGAAATGGCTAGAACTCTTTTAATTGAAAGTAAAATTTCTTCACGATTTTGGGCTGAAGCTGTTTCAACAGCTTGCTATATTATAAACAGAATCTTTTTAAGACCTATTTTGGAGAAAACTCCCTATGAATTGTTCAAAGGTAAAAAGAGCCTATTGTTTCATACTTTCATGTGTTTGGTTGCAAATGTTTTATTTTGAAAATGCAAATGATAGAGTTGGTAAGTTTGAAGAAAGATCAGATGAAGGCATCTTTCTTGGATATTCTACATCAAGCAAAGCCTACGAGTCTACAACAAGAAAAGCGCAGGTTAGTGGAGGAATCAACGAATGTTAAATTCCAAGACTCAATGCAAGATGAACCCAGCAAGACTCAGTAATGAAGAGTCTGAACCGACTCAAGACCTTCCAATACTTACAACTCAAGAAGCATCTCAGTCTCGGAAGTCCAACATCAAGAAGCACATGAAGATTCAAACAAAGAAAGAGATCATCAACTAGAAAGAACAACCAAGAATGGAAGCATAAATCCCAGTCATCCTAAAGATCTCATTATTGGCGAAATGAATGAAGGAATACGCACCAGAGATCAAAAGGCATGAAGAATCTAGTGCTGTGGCTCTCATTTCTGAAATCAACCAAAAAGCATAGAAGAAGCTTTTATCTCGATGAAAGTTGGATCGAAGCTATGCAAGAAGAACTCAGACAATTCAACATCAATGATGTCTCGGGAATTGACATCTAAACCAAAAAGGTAAAACTGTTATTGGAACTAAATGGGTATTCAGGAACAAGATGAATGAAGAAGGAAAAGTCGTACGGAACAAAGCAAGACTCGTGGGCCAAAGGATATACGCAAGAAGAAGGAATAGACTATGATGAGACTTACGCTCCAAAGAGGTTAGAAGCTATTCGTCTATTACTTGCGTTTGCTTGTTATAAAATTTCAGGTTATTCCAAATGGACGTCAAAAGTGCATTCCTAAATGGATTCATCAATGAGGAAGTCTATGTGGAACAACCACCGGGTTCAAGACCCAAAGAAACTACATTCAGTCTTTAGACTGAAAAAGGCCTTGTATGGTTTAAAGCAAGCACCTCGAGCATGGTACGACCAGACTAAGTAAATTCTTATTAAAGAATGGTTTTGTCAAAGGTAAAGTAGATACTACCTTGTTTATCAAAAAGGAAAGCAAAAGCTTTTTACTTGTTCAAATATATGTGGATGATATTATTTTTGGATCGTCTAATGAAAGACTATGCGAGAAATTTTCTAAGTCTATGCAGGATGAGTTTGAAATGAGTATGATGGGAGAATTAACATTCTTTCTTGGACTTCAAATTAAACAAATGAAGGAAGGAACTTTTATTCATCAAGAAAAATATGCTAATGACCTTGTCAAAAGGTTTGGATTGAATAACTGCAAAAAGACTAACATACCAATGTCATGTTCTCGAGAGAAGATAGACAAGGATGAAGAAGGGAAGAAAGTAGATCAAAAGCTGTACAGAGCATGATCGGCTCACTTCTTTATCTTACGCTTCTAGACCTGATATTTTGTTGAGTGTTTGCATTTGTGCTAGGTTTCAATCAGATCCCAAAGAATCCCATCTCGGTGCGGTAAAACGTGTTATCAAATACGTTGCCTCATCTTCAAGCATCGGTCTCTCGGTATCCCAAGAAGGAGACTTTAATCTTCTAGGATACTCGAGATGCAGATCTGGCCGCTGCTGCAGTCGATAGAAAAGCACCTCTGGAATTTGTCAAATACTTGGAAACAGAGTGTCTTGGTTCTCAAGAAAGCAAAGCACTGTATCTCTCTCAACGACGAGAAGAAGTATGTAGCTCTTGGAAGCTGCTGTTCGCAAATTCTCTCGGATAAAACAACAGCTACAAGACTTTGGGATTGAAGACTCATGCACGTAAATCAGATGTGACAACACCGGTGCGATCAATCTCACCAAAATCCAATCCTTCATTCAAGAGCAAAGCATATTGAGATTCGACATCACTTCATCGAGATCATATTCAAAATGGAGAAATCTCGATTCAATTTGTTGATTCAAAAAGTCAACTAGCGGATATATTCACAAAGCCTTTGGAGAAAAATCAATTCAATCTTATCCGTTCAAGACTCAACATTTTGAAGCCTGAAGAAGTTAAAGTCTAGAGACTCACCAACTCTAAGACTCTAATCTTTCAGACTTTAAACCCTCGCACTGACACTCGTGGCTATAGATCGTAAGTTGTACGAATTTTCGTTTAAACTCAAAAAGGTACGATCTTTCGTTCAGTTATTCGATAATCCGCATGAAATTTAAAGTCTTATCTGCTTAAAGGAATAATTTTGGCAGTTATTGATTTTGAAAATAATAAATTGTTCACTTTCCTTACACCGTTTGAACTTCCCTTTTCAAAACTGAGTTATATATATATATATAGTTTTTCTATTCTCCAATCTTCAAAACCCTAAAAGGCACTCTCCTCCCGATACTGTTTCTACCGCTTGTTCGTCTTCGAGAAAGTGGTCATTATTCTTGGGAAAGCAAGAGAAGGAATCTTCCAGCGACAAAGAAAGATGTCTTCTTCGAGGAAATCATCAAGAATCGCAAAGGGGGACCACAAAGAATGGAGAAGGGACCGACTCACTTGATCTCACCGAGGAAGAAGACTTAATAAGTCAGCGACAAAGTCCGATTCGCTCTCATCCACGTCATTCAACGCCTCCTGCCCCACAAGGTGCAAGACATTCTTTGGAAGAAGAGATAATCGAGGATGCTGACCCAAGAAGAGTCCAAAAGCCCTCCTTATATATAAACTTTATCGTGCGTTGAAAAGCGCAGGTTCTTCGTTGAAGTTTATAGATGACTTCCTTAAGGACAAAGATTATGGGAATGAGTATCGATTTCTGAAGAAAATGGAGGAATTGGGAATTGCCCCAAAAGGAACAGCAGAGGAAGCACTTGCGAACATTCCAAGTGATCCTCTTATGAAAGGACAAAATTTAATTGAAGGGAACGATGATGACAGAATGTTCCTTGAATTTCAACCGAAAATGGGAGTGGCAGCAAAGGTGAAAGGAAATCAGATGGATTTGTTCAAATCCAAGGATCAAGAAAAGTGTATTCAAAGCGATGAAAAGAGGGGTGATAAACCCTAGAAGTGTAGATTTTGACTTCCCGGACGCCATCAACATAAACTTAAGAGAAAAGTTGAATTTGTTTCAACTTGAGAATTTTTGCTCGACTCACAGACGGGTATGCTCATCGACCGCTTATTTCTATTCAAATCTTAGCTTTCGGATGCGAATAGAATATCTTTCAGTGTGCTAGACAAAATCTACGTGGTAGATGTGAATATGTTGGCTGATATAGTTGGAGTTGAACGAGGACGTTATCTTCCAATCAAAGTCTCACCGCTCGTATTACTCGGAACTTGTCAAAGATAGGGACGCAGAGAAGAAAATTACCTATTCCAGGATGAATGCTATCAACATTCTGCTACATAAGGTTGTAATCAATTGTCTTAGACCAAAGTCTACGTCAAAGACTACTTTGTGTCTCATTCTGAAGCAAAGTTGATGTATGCGATCAACTCGGGACGAAAGTTCTCTCTCCCGCACACTATTCTCTTCCATATGTACAGAGCAATGTCAAAAGACAAAGGACAATTGCCTTATCCTGGTCTGGTGACCAAGATCTTCAGACACATGAATATTGAACCGCCTCAAACACTTTGTATTCAACCATGTGATAAGATGGTGATAGGTTTGAAGATGTTATCGAAGATGCGTCTCGAAAGAACTTTCCAAGGCAATGGAGAAATTCAGAGTGAAATCTCGTTGATCCGGCTTCAAAGAGAAAAGGAAAGGAGGTCATTGGAGCCCCATCGAAAAAAGAAGAAAAGATCTCTCATCTTGGAAGATGAAGATGAAGAGGATGAAGATCCTACTATTCGCTCGATAAGAACAAGACGTTCGTGTCTCACCATCAAGTACGAGAGAAGAAGAAGAGCAAATCGAAGCGTAGAAGAAGAAGAACAGAGAGAGAAAAGAAAGAAGAAGAAGAAGAGAAAGAAAAGTCTGCTGCTGAATCTGGAGAGAAGGAAAATCTAGAGCAAGATCATCACTCTTCCCCTTTGGATGTACTTGAGACAGGGGGAGTTGGCGAGCATGAAAGGTCTACACCTCATGCTGCAGATAGTGAAGGTCCAAGACAATCTCCAGAAGACTCAGAAGAATTTCAGGTTTCTAAATTGCCTGAAGAAGGTGATACATCAAATCTGCAAGACTATACAGAAGCGCCATCGTACACATTTACTCCATCTGAAAAAGCTGATGCATATACTCGACAGAGAATTCTGCAGATTTTCGTCAGTATCATGGATATTCTTCGGAAATGCGTGGACAAATATATGCCTGAATGTGAAATTCAAGTCATGAAAATGCTGACAAGCATCTTCAAGAAACCCGGAGGAAAAGATGAAAGACCTTGCTCGCAAATTCAAGCCAATGCCAAAGGAGAGGAGGTAGCTCATCTAAGGGAGGACTTGAAGAGGCTAGAAGGCGTAGTCCGGTCAATGGGAGAATTCCAGATCGTGCGCATTCCCAAGCGAGACATGATTCCTTTCTCACCTCTTTTTAAATGATGACAAAAAGGGGGAGAACCAATTTGAACAAACATTTTTAAACTTTGATTTTTACTGGTTTATGTATGACTTGAGAACTTGAACTTGAGTGTGAGACTCGAATGACTGTGGAATTTGATGCTTGACTGGTTGCATTTATATTAAGTATTGATATATGGTATTACTCATGAAAGACTAACCAATTTTGCTGTGGATGCAGAGTCTGGTTGTTTATTAAACTTTATGAGTTAGCCATATTGCTTGAGAAATATTTTTGCAGGTCAAAGTTGTTCAAATCTACAAGAAAGTTTTGTCACCATCAAAAAGGGGGAGATTGTTGGAGAAATCTTTCAGAAGATTTTGTTCGACAAAACATTTCTATCAGTCTAGTCTTGATATCATTGATTTAAAGTCTCAAGACTTTGTAATCTCAAGACTCAAGACTCAAGACTCAAGACTCAAGATTATTCTCACCGACGAGTCTTTCTAATCCAGTTGCGTAGGATATCCGGTCGAAGTATATGGTTGGGGATTTGATCCAATCCTCTGGAATAGATCCCTTGGTTGGATAATCATTTCGGATTCTTTTGATTCTTATCTAAGATCAATTGAAGATCTCGATGGTCGACGAAACATTCTTGGAATGTTCTATTCTTGAAACCAAAATCCTGATTGTATGGGCGAAGTTGATTGATGGGCTATCATCGATTCCTTAAATAGCTCGGATGATCTTCTTAATTGATTCCGTCCAACGGGTAGATTGGAGGAATTCTTTTGGTAAGTGCCAACGGCTATGATGGCATAAAGGAGTATAAAAGGAAGACGTTCTAGTTGTTTTAAGTGTGTGATCGATAGATAAATTCCAGAGTCCGAAGAACCTTGATTGTTAGTCGAGACTGTTCGAGCGAAATTGTATACACGAGAGAGTGGTTGTACTTGGTGATACCTTGAGCGAGTGTAGTAGATCATCTACATCGAGAGATCAAGGAAGATCAACACCGTAACATCTCTTTGTTCATAGTGGAATCCAGCCAATCTACTGTCGGTCGTGAAGAGTGGACGTAGGCTTGAATCAAGCCGAACCACTATAAACCTCGTGTTGAATTCTCTTTCTTTTACTCGTCTTACGATTGTTTTTTAATCCTTCATCTGTTTAAGTATTGCGCAAACTGCAAGAAAATTTTCATAAACCTATTCACCCCCCTCTAGGTATTCGTACTAGCATTGTCAGAAAGTCACCCTAGAAATTCAGCTGATCATAGGCTCATCCTTGGTCTCCCTGGATACAGGATGACCATTCTCTCCCGGCAACTTCCGACTCATTTCGTATGCTTCCTATAAGATACTCTGCCTTTTAAATTTGCCCAAATTTGCAACAAAAGAGATGCTAAAGTGATGCTTTCTTGGAGGTGGAAACTTCATGAAATAGCTCGAATGAAAACATAGCAGGTATTCTTAATAAAATAAAAAGTGACTAGAATATTACCTCGGGCAATGCGCGAGATGGAGTAGGTTTAAAAAAACAGTTCTAATTTGTAAATAAAATGGCAAATCCATCTAATATCTTTTAATTTTTATTTTGATCAAAAGAAAATGTACATAAGTCGATCAACAATTGCTAGTCTAAGTTAATAATGCACTAAACCATCTTTCATTATTTTAAATGTATTCAAATTATCCTATATAAATCGCCCCGTGCTTGGGCACAAAAAAGCTCGTGATCAATAATGTGATTTCAATTTTTATGCAATATAGAAAGGTAAATTATAATTGGCAAAGGAGTCGTATTTAGCATAAAATAACCTAGACAATAATCCAAAATTAACAAATCTATCGTAAAATTCATTATCAAACATCATGAGTGGTTAAATTAGGTAAGCTATCAAAATATTATAAGATAAATATAGCATGACCATTTCATTGGACGAAACGTGAAGAGAGAGTAATATGTATAATTAAAAAGTAGGAAAATATAATTACAATAGAAGCTAAAGTTCTCATTAACTATGATTTTTGTTAGGTCCACTATTAGTGTAAAAAATAAGTCACACTATCACCTAGATTGTTGAGGAGTGAATAAATTTGTTACGTTACTATCTTCATGCGGACATGTCATCCATCTAATAGTGTTTGTGTGGAAAGTTCTTTATACTAATAGTGAACTTAATAATAATCTTTTAACTACTAAAAAAGACTTAAAAACTCAAATGATGAATATATGACATGCTTTCTATTATAGGGAAAAATATTCAAAAAATTCTAAACCTAATGCACTTTGATCAATTCAATCATAACCTTTCAATTGTGTCAATTAAGTCCTAAACTTTTACACGTCTTACCATTTAAGTTCATTCGACTAATTTAACCAAAATCTTTAACATGAATGTCAATAGTGCCACATAAAATAGCAAGTACTAACATGGATAATTTTTTATAGTTTTTTTTTTTTTTTTTTATTTTCTTTTCTTTTCTTTTCTTTTTCTTGTTTTCTTTCTTTTCCTTTTTTTTTTTCTACCAAGCTGGCAAGGTATCGCGACCCTCACCGGGCTTGGAAGGAAAAAAAGATTTGTTAGCGCATCAAGGGAAGGAGATAGATGAAACAAGAAGTCGAGACCATTGGCTTCAATAACATATTCAATTTGGGAGGACATCTTCTCTAAAAGTGAAAATTATTTAAAAACGGTGTTAATCACATTATTAAGCATCAACATGATTGTATCTCCAGAAGAAGCGGGAGATCTTATACTTGATTTATACTTGGCACAATCTTTTGAGATCAAATCTTGATTGAAATCTATTCAACAATTGATGTGGATGACATATCTTTGACTGAACTTGAGACGAAGGTTTAGCCTAATGCAAGAAAACTAGCCGATAAGATCATCCTGCCAGACTATCTGGAAGCAACTTTCTATGACTCTCCATTTTAAACAAAGGAAAACCCTAATTTTGAACGGATCAGAGAAGTAGACTATGTCTCATACAGGCGGCTGCACGCAAACAATTGCCTTTCTTTCGATAATGCTAAAGAAACGCAATAAAGACATCATAACAAGTTTATAAGATTAATCTACAAAGTATAAGTGGATGTTTAAATAATTATTACGTCCTACTTGAGTGTTCAAATTGAAGATACAGCATCGATTTATAAACCGTGTACTTTTAATTTTTTAATATTATTACACATCAATCTTTGATTTTCAGCTAACATTATTTTAATTTTTTAATATCCACTTATATCGATCATTTTTTTTTTGACATATCTCATCTCTCTGTCTATGTGCTTCTTCTTTTTTTAATAAGATGAGGTCCTGAAGAAGCTTTGGCCGAGTGTCCGCCAAAGCATCTGAGGGCATGATAGATGAAGTTACTGTATTGAAAGCTAAATATAGAATAATCCGTGTAATTTTCCTAACTTATCGCCTCAAATCTGCACACTTTATTGCGAGTTGTGGTTCTATGGGTGTAAAATGGAAGGAGGTCCGCCATTGACTGAAAAGAATTGCTAAAGACCGTGAAATTACATTTTGCATGGCCGTAGAGACCATATTGAAATTTCACACCAAAGTCTAGGAGTAAATTGATTAAATTAAAAAGTTTAAGATTGAATTGGCATATATATAATATAATAAACCGACCAAACAATTTATACATTATGGATGCATTTGATTACTAATCAGTGGTCGCTTGAAATTGAAGGAGAGAATATCGCACTGGGAATTTGCTAAAGAATGGTGGGTGACTTATCTTATAATCAGTACTAAGTCGTAGGCTTAGCTTTATCAAACAAGTTTATAGATGAACTATATTTAATAAATAAAAAGGAAGGTGCTTGTTTCAGTAATTGCATTCACTACGTTGATGTAATGGATTATATATTATATTTGGCGGCGACTTGTCAATCCCAACCATTGGATTTTTTAAAAATATCGAATTGGAATCGTCGATATGCCAAACAAATTTAATTGTCGACAGTGCAATCGCGTGATTCATGGTATTTTCACTGTTTTCAATCAAAGAAAATAAGGTACATTTTAAATTAATTTTGTCAAATTCTTCAAACCGACGCTGTAACGATTAGTTGGGAGACAGTAAATAGTGCTCTGAAAGTGAAGGTGTCGATAGATTTTCAAAGTGTTAATTGGGTTAGGTTCGTGATTGAATCCGCACATGTTTGGTAAATAGAGGAGTGGAAGGCTCAAAAAAGAATCTTATGGTGTCTAATCCTAGACCAGGAGGGTTTTTTTTATCAGAAATTATGGTCTTTGAAAAAGTGTTTGCAAGGTGATTGCTGCGTTGGGTTCTTTCCTCCTTCTATCCCACATTGTGCCATTGAAGCTTGGACCTGGTAAGTCTCCTTCATCCAATGGCTTTTCGTTGGTAGGATTTGTATTGCACACCAGGTGTTTGGGGAAATGGCTGTTGTTTCTTCTGGTGTGATTGGCCCTGGCCGAGAATCCCAGCAACCTGCTGGTACTTCAAGGGGACGAAGCCCCACCTCTCGTGTTCATGGAAGCTCATCCCAGGGGCTTCCAGATCAGGAAATTCCTACCACAGTAACCCACGCTGGTTCAGATGTCAAGCAGAAAGGGTAGCTGATCTCCTCAACCCGCTCGGGCCAATCGAGAGGTCGTAGCCGTGGCCGGTCCTCTTCCAAGAGACCACAGCCGCCTGTTCAGCAATCAAGTAATCCAAAAACAACTCCGGCTCGCTCATGGGTGAGTGTGGCTCGCCTTGCTGCAAAAGGATACGATCTATCCTATATCCCACCTACTTTTGTGGACAACAAGCCCATCGTCCGTCTCTCGGAAGAGGCTATGGAGGCTTTGGACCCTGTGTGGAACGAGTACCTCGTTGGCTACTATGTAGGGAGAATGCTACCCTATAAGCTCACGGAAAATTCATTGAAGTTTACTTGGGGCCCCAAACTTGTTGAAGTTTTGGCGGATGACCAAGAATTTTACTACTTCCATATCCCGGACCCGACCTTCCGAAGGAAAATCCTAGAAAATGGCCCCCTTACGGTTGCAAGGGTGCCCCTTATCTTGAAGCAATGGAAGCCCCTTATGGAGCTAAAAAAGGAAAAACAATAATCCATCCCCGTCTGGATTAGATTGAAGAACCTCCCCTTCGAACTTTGGTCGGCACATTCTATTAGTGCTATAGCAAGTGTCGTGGGGAAACCACTTTATGTGGATGAGCGAACGGAGCAGAGGAAGATGATCTCCTTCGCAAGGGTTTGTGTGGAGCTCCATGCGGGTCAGCCAAGGAGTAATTCTGTAGACGTGGTATTGGAAGGAGTGGTTCGCTCGATAGCCATTGTGTATGAGTCGAAGCCGATGGAGTGCGGAAGATGTGGCTGCTTTGGTCACAATTGCGATGCCCCACCACCAAATACCAGAGCAGGTAGACCTGTGCAAAGGAGCCAGAATGCTCCTCCATCGACGGGGGCTGGACCGTCTCATGCCCTTGACCCGACACCCCCTGTCCAGTCTCATGTACCTGTCCCGGTGGTGGATCCCGAAGAGCAGCAGCATGAGATAGAGCAAGTCCTTCAATCACCGGTTGAAGCCGAAGTGGAGGTTGTGCCTCACCAAGACTGGAATCAGGTAAAAGGGAAGAAGAAGAAGAAGAAGAAGAAGAAGAAGGCTGCTCCCCCCAAGGAAGGTTCCACGTCCCTCCATAATAGCTCCGGTGATGAGGGCATCCAATGTGCTACGAAGACCTCAGCTTCGGGTAAACCTGAGCCTCCCGTATCCTCACGCAAGCCGTCAAAGGGAATGACCACTCCTTTGAAGGTGGTCCTACCCCTGTCTAGCCCCGAACCAACTAACTCCAAGCCCTTCGAACAACAAGTTAGAGGTGCCGAATCGGATGTCTTGTCTAGCTATGAAGATGAGGATTTGCTAGAGGTGGATACGTCCTCGAAGGCTGCCTCCAAAAGAGTGGTGACGATGCAGGACAAGCTGCTAACTCTACTTCCTCGATCCTCCTCCGCCACGACTCCTATGGTTTCGGCTTCCGCCGCCGAAAACCTCCGGGCCCGAGGTAACCGTTTCGGCCCTCATCTTATATATATTGCTATGTACATAGGTATCGGAATATTATGGGTCTAATGGACCCTTCTAGACAAGCTGAGGTTCGTAGTTTGGTTTCCTCAAATAGACTTTGCTTTGTTGGCCTTACGGAGACGAAAGTACCGGAAGCCATGTTCTCTTCTATCTCTTCGAGTCTGATAAGGGATTGGAGTTGGATTTCAAATTATAGTTGTGCTCCCAGAGGGAGGATTTGGATTGGATGGAATCCGTCGATTATAAGCTTTGAAGTGTCTTCGGTAGATGCCCAAGTGATCCATGGGAATCTTAAGATGCTCTCTTCGGATATAGCATGTTATATATCGATCGTATATGGGCTGCACACTTTCACTTCAGGAGACCACTGGGAAAACCTTATCATGAAAAGTGCAGCTCTACAGATTCACCTTGGCTAGTCGCAGGTGATTTCAACGCTATCAAAGACCCGTCTGATAGACTTAGGGGATCAAATAGATGGATACCATGCTTTGATGATTTTAGACAGTGCTTATCTATGGCTAAGTTAGATTATTTGAGGTATGTTGGATGTCGGTTTACATGGACTACCTCTTCTGGTATTTTGCGGAAGGCAAGGAAGATTGATGGAGTCCTAGTCAATTCCAAATGGTGCCAGGTCTTTTCCTTCTCGGAAGCTTCCTTCCTTACACTGTATATCCGACCACTCCCTATGGTGGTCAAAGTTTTAAATCCAGTCCATCAAGAAAACCTTTCAAATTCTTCGACTTTTGGATGGATCATCTTGATTTCATTCCAATTGTCAACCAAGTTTGGAGGATGCCGGATGAGGAGTGCCCATGTTGACCGGTGTGCAAGCTCAAGGCCCTCAAAGGTCGCCTCAAGAATCTCAATAATGAATCCCACTCCAACATATCCATTAGGACTTCGGAGCGAGGGCTGCGCTCCGGACTACTCAACTTGACCTTCAGCAAGACCCGTACTGCATTGCCCTTGCAGAATTGGAAAAGTCTCGGCGGTGCACTTTCTTGACTTGCGCTCTAAAGAAGAATCATTTTTCAGGCAGAAGTCCAGTTAAGTGGCTAGAGGAGGGAGACCGCAACACCAAATTCTTTTCATCATTATGTCAAAAAAAGGCAGATAAGAAATAGAATTCTTTCGGTTATGGATGCGTCGGGTTTCCAAATCACTGAACCGGAGCTTGTTCATCAGCATTTTGTTAGACACTACCAGGATCTTTTGTCGCCACGGCTTAGTCATGGGAGACCCTCGGTTGGGGATATCAGGGAGGCTATCCAATTTCCCCTCACCTCTAACCAGGTTAGCTTCCTTGATCGGCCCGTTTCTGACTCAGAGATCCGTGATACGGTTTTCTCGCTAGCTAGAGGAAAAGCACCTAGACCTGATGGTTTCATAGTTGAATTCTTTAAGCATAACTGGGAGACGGTGGGTCAGTTGGTTATATCGGCAGTGAAGGAGTTCTTCATTTCGGGTAGGCTCTTAAAGGAGATTAACAACACCATATTGGTCCTTGTACCAAAACCCCGAATGCGACTATTGTGGATGATTACCAATCGCACATTGTAATACCATCTACAAGTGCTTCACTAAAGTCATGGCCAATCGGGTTCTTTGCAATCCTACAAAATGTCATCGGCCTTCCTAGAGCGCATTTGTTAAAGGCCGGTGAATCGAGATAATATCCTACGCTCGGAGAACTCTTTTCTAGCTTTCACATCCAACCTTACTTACCTAAATGTGCAATCAAGGTAGACTTGAGGAAAAGCCTATGACACAAGCCGACAGGACTTCATTGAGACTGTCCTTCAGCCTTCGGATTCCCGATCACTTGACCCGCTCATCATGACGTGTGTGAGGACCCCTAAATTTTCCATTGCTTTGAATGGGGAGTTACATGGGTTTTTGCCGGTGGCCGTGGGCTTCGTCGTGGGAGACCCTCTATCTCCCTACCTATTTACATTGGTCATGGAGGTACTGCATCAGGGTATTCTCACCACTCGCTCTTGAGGGCCGGAGTTCAAATATTACCGGAGATGCAAATCGACTAACCTTACACACTTATTCTTTGCGGATGACATCTTCTTGTTTTGTGAAGCCGACTTGCCTTCGGGGTGAAGCTATTCAATGAAGGTCTCCAAATATTTTTGATTAGTCCGGATTGGTTCCAAACACAAATAAGAGCGAAGTCTACCTTGCAGGAGGTTCGCTTCTCTTAAGAAACCAAATCCTTCTTACCCTTGGTTTCCTAGAAGGAAGACTACCGGCTCGCTATCTCGGGGTTCCCATCATCACTTCCCGGATCAGCAAGGCGGATTCTTTGCGTGCTAGTCAACCGCATCACTGCGAGAATACAATCTTGGACCCATCGCTTCCTCTCCTTCGCCCAGGGCTACAATTGATCAGGTCAGTCCTTCATGCCATCCAAGCATACTGGGCTAGTGTTTTTATCTTACCTGCAGCTGTCTTGGATCAAATTGAACGAATACTTAGACAATTCCTATGGAAAGGCCCGGAGTTAGGAAGAGGGGGTGCAAAGGTCTCCTGGGAGGACGTTTGTTGCCCAAAAGACGAGGGGGCCAGGATCCGAAGGCTTCGAGAGTATAACAAGGCCGCCATGTTAAAACATATCTCGGATTCTTTTGCCGATAAGGAATCTTTATGGTGCAAATGGATTCACTCGACCTTCTTAAGAAAGGCGAATTTACGGGTGGCCAAAAAGCCAACCCGTCGTTCGTGGGCCGGAAGAAGATCCTCCAACTCAGGACTGAGTGTCGAAGCTCTTTCTATTGGAGAATTGGGAATGGTTGCTCAGTATCCCTCTGGTTTGATAACTGGCACCCCAGGGGCCTTTTGAACTTGTACTTTTCGGACTCGGCCATATATGCATCCGGCCTTCCTAGGCGAGCGCTTGAGTGATGGACCTATTCACTAATTGTGGAGCTATGATTAAGGGGGTCTTGGACTCTTGGGCGGATCCCCTTCCCACCCTCTCCCACTCTTCCGATCGTTTCGGCTGGAAGGGAAATACTACCCATCTCTTTACGGTGGCTTCGGCGTGGGATTTGATTAGGAGGAAGACTCGAGTCTCCTGGCACACATTCATTTGGAACAACTCCATCACTTCAAGGTACCAATTTAACCTTTGGCTTATTGCCAAACGCAGGCTTCCTACCCAAGCTCTATTATTATCTTATGGTAGGATAGATAGTGCCTTGTGTCCATTCTGCAATGAGGTACTGGATTATATATGTTGGAGAAATCTTCTTGAAGTGTTTTGAAGTTGACAAAACGTTTCTATCAGTCTAGTCTGAAGGCTTGCAGACTCTGCTATTTAAAGTCTGAAGACCTCCTGAGGACAGCCCAGACTCAAGACTCAAAGTCTATCCTCATTGACAGTCTCTAATCCTCTGAAGAAAGGTTATCCAGAACTGGATGTTTCGTTAAGGATTTAATCTTATCAAATGGAGAAGATCTTGTGGCTGGAGAAGACATAACAGAGTCCTTTGATTGATCGAAGATTGACTCGATAATTGAAGATCCGGTGATTGCCTAAATATTATTGGAAGGTTCTCGCTTTTATGGAAACCGAGATCCCGATTGTATGGGCGAACATGATTGATGGGCTATCAACACGTTCCTTTAATAGCTTGAACAATCTTCCTAATTGATTCCGTCCAACGAGTAGATTGGAGGAATTCCTTTGGTAAGTGCCAACGGGTATGATGGCATAAAGGAGTATATAAGGAAGACTGTCTTAGTTGTTCAAGGTGTGCGCGATAGAAGAATTCCAAAGTCTCGAAGCTCCTTTTTGTTTAGACAATTCCTTTGAGCGAATACTTGTATACAAAAAGAGAGTCTATATTTGTGAGAAATCTTGAGGAGGTGTGGTAGAACATCTACACTTTGTGAAATCAAGGCAAAGCTGTGCTGTAACTTCTCTTTTGTTCATAGTGGAATCCAGCCAATAGGCTGTCAGTGAAGAAGAGTGGACGTAGGCTTGATATAAGCCGAATCACTATAAACCGCGTGTTCAATTTTCTCTTCTCTCGTCTTACTTTGATTATCGTTTCCTTCAACTGTCTAGTATTGTGCAATTGTTGAAGAAAAATCTTTATATACCTATTCACCCCCTCTAGGTACTCATACTAGCAATATCAATTGGTATCGAGCCTGTGTACTTACTTTATTTGAAGTGTTTTTACTTAGTAGTAAAAGATCCATGGCTAGTATGCTAGCACCGGGGCTGATGGAAAGGCAAAGCAATACCAGACCACCCTACTTTGATGGAAAGGATTACAACATCGGAAGAACAAGATGAAAGCTTTCCTACGATCAAAGGATCCTCTAGAATGGGACGTTGTAGAAAAAGGAATTACTCCTACCACCGCATCGTCTCGAAAGAGGAAAAAAAAGCGATGAAACCAGCGGAATGTCTCGGGAAGAAATATTCAAGAGACAAGCACTCGATGCAAAAGCAATTTACTCCTTATATTGTGCTTTATCACCAACTGAATATAATAGAATATCTACTTGTGGTACAGCAAAAGAAGTTTGGGACAAATTGCATATCACCTATGAAGGAACAGATCGAGTGAAGGAAACAAGAATCAACATTCTTCTCGGTCAATATGAAGCCTTCAGAATGAAACCAGGAGAATCTACATCGACATGTTTAGTCGTTTTACAGATATTGTGAATGGTCTTGAAAATCAAGGTCAACCAACTTCCGATCCCATGAAGGTAAACAAGCTACCGCGTGGACTCTCCGGGGATTGGAATCACATAAAGACTTCGATAAGAGAGACGCATAGAATTATGCCACTATCTGTCGACGAGCTAATTAGAACTCTTCAGTCTTATGAAGTGGAACGGATCAATGAAGATGAAGATCCAAAAGGTAAGAAATCCATTGCATTAAAATCAAATGATGATTCCGATGATACAGATTCTCGAAGATGATATGGACGATGAGGAGCTTGCTCTCATGATAAGAAGATTCAGAAAACTGAATAGAAAAGGAAGAAGGTTCAACTCAAAGAAACAAAGCTTTCAAATATAGCAGACCAAGTCTGTTGATGATGAGGAACCAAACAAAGACGTAGTCTTCTTTGAATAAAAGAAAAAAGGACACATCGACTTCCAACCGCCCTCTCTTCTAAAGAAGAAGAGAGGAAAAGCTGAAAAATTTCGAAAGGCTCTCAAAGCCGAAACCTGGAGTGATACAGAGTGTGAAGAAAGTGATAATGAATATGACAATCTATGTCTGATGGCACAATCAGACTCAGACAGTGAATTTGAGGCAAGTAATTTTAAAATTCCTGTCAAAGTTTCTAAATACATTGATGAACTATGTTTTAGTCTTAAGACTTCTCTCAAAAGAATTTCCGAACTGAAAAAGGAAAACTCAGCTCTAAAACAAAAGGAAAATGTTTTAGTAGAAAGAGTTAAAAGTCTAGACTTGACTGTTTCCAATCTTAAAGAAAATGAAGATAATCTTTTAAAAGAAAATGTTTTTTAAAAACAGACTTATCAAATATATCAAAGAAATTTTCAATAGGGTCTAAAAACTTGAGAAAATTCTTTCAGCTCAAAGACCTTACTTCAATAAGTCCGGTCTAGGTATGTCAGAAGAAACAATTCCCTTGATTGATTTTCCTAAAGTAAAAGAAAGAATTAAGAAAAGACTCTCGAGAGAGGTTTACAAAAATCACTTCGAGAAAGTTTTTGTAAAATCTGTAGGTAGAAATGCTCTAAGATGTTCAAAATGCAACAGTCCGGATCACTTTGAAAAAGAATGTCCTATGGTTTGGAAACCTGTTAAGAAAATATGGGCTAATACTGCTTATGTTACTAACACCAAAGGACCCAAGAAAGTTTGGGTACCAAAGAAAGCTTGAGACTCTTTTTTAAATGCAGGTCACCGTCAAAAAAAGGTAAAGTGGTATCTTGACAGGTGGATGCTCAAGACACATGACAGGAGACTCAAATTGTTTTATAAAACTTGCTCAAGTAAATGGTGGAAAAGTTTCATTTGGAGGAAATAGCAAAGGAAGTATTGTGGGATTTGGAACTGTGAAAATTGGAAATCTCACAATAAGTAATGTTTCCTTAGTGGAAGGACTCAATTACAATCTTCTAAGCATTAGTCAATTGTGTGATACTGATTTCAATATCTTCTTTCAAGAAGGAATATGTTCTGGAATCAGTAAAGACTCTACTCAGTCTTTCATGGGTCATAGACATGGAAACATCTATCTTCTGGATGTGAAACCAAATGAATCGCAATGTTTTATCTCAATTCAAGACGAAGCAAGCTTATGGCACAGAAAGCTTAGTCATGTCAACATGAAGCAATTAGCCAAAATCTCATCAAAACAGCTTGTCCGAGGACTACCCAAATTACCTTATCAAAAGACGATCCATGCACTCCATGTATTCTCGGGGAAAGCAGGTAAGAAATTCATTTAAGCCAATAAATCATGTCTCTACTAATCATGTACTACTAGTTGCTGCATATGGATCTCTTTGGACCAACCGGAACTTCTGAGTATTGGAGGTAAGAAATATTGCCTAGTAATTGTGGACGATTACTCCCGTTTTACTTGGGTATATTTCCTTGCAAGTAAGTCCGAAACCTTCTCGTATTTTGAAAAGTTTGCTAAAAAGGTTCAAAATGAAAAAGATGTGTTATCTCAAGTATAAGAACAGATCATGGAGGTGAATTTGAAAATCAAGATTTTACAAAATTTTGTGATGAATCGGCTTAATCATGTGTTCTCCTCTCCATATACTCCTCAGCAAAATGGAGTTGTGGAAAGAAAGAACAAATCTCTTCAAGAAATGGCTAGAACTCTTTTAATTGAAAGCAAGATTTCTTCACGATTTTGGGCTGAAGCTGTTTCAACAGCATGTTATATCATCAATAGAGTCTTCTTAAGACCTATTCTAGATAAAACCCCTTATGAGTTGTTCAAAGATAAGAAGCCTATTGTTTCATACTTTCATGTATTCGGTTGCAAATGTTTTATATTGAAAAATGCAAAAGATCGAGTTGGTAAGTTTGAAGAAAGATAAGATGAAGGTATCTTCCTTGGATATTCTACATCAAGCAAAGCCTTCAGAGTCTATAACAAGAAGAGCCAATCTGTGGAGGAGTCAATGAATGTCAAATTTCAAGACTCAACGCAAGATGAATCAAGTCGACTCATCAAGAAGAGTCCGAACCTCGCCTCCCGAACCTTCCAAAGCTTACAACTCAAGAAGCATCTTAGACGGAAAACCAGCATCGGGATGTTCGTGAAGATCCAAACAAAGAGAGAGATCATCAACCAGACAAATCAACAAGTAACTGGAAGCATAAGTCCAGCCATCCCAAAGATCTTATAATTGGCGAAATTAATGAAGGAATTCGCACCAGATCCAAAAGGCGAGAAGAGTCTAGTGTCTTGTGGCTCTCGTTTCTGAAATTGAACCAAAAAGCATAGAAGAAGCTTTATCTCGATGAAAGCTGGATTGAAGCTATGCAAGAAGAGCTCGAATAGTTCAGCATTAATGATGTATGGGAATTGACATCAAAACCAAAAGGTAAAACTGTTATTGGAGCTAAATGGGTGTTCGGAAACAAGATGAATGAAAAAGGAAAAGTCGTACGAAACAAAGCAAAACTCGTGGCCAAGGGATATACGCAAGAAGAATGAATAGACTATGATGAGACTTACGCTCCAGTAGCAAGGTTAGAAGCTATTCGACTATTACTTATGTTTGCTTGTTATAAGAATTTCAGGTTATTCCAAATGGACGTCAAAAGCGCCTTCCTAAATGGATTTATCCATGAGGAAGTGGAACAACCACCAGGGTTTGAAGACCCAAAGAAGCCGCACTCGTCTTGGACTGAAAAAGGCTTTGTATGGTTTAAAGCAAGCACCTCGAGCTTGGTACGACAGATTAAGTAAGTTTTTAATACAAAATGGTTTTGTCAAAGGTAAAGTAGATACGACTTTATTTATCAAAAAGGAAAACAAAAGTTTCTTACTTGTTCAAATATATGTGGATGACATTATTTTCGGATCCTCTAATGAAAATCTGGCAAGAAATTTTCTAAGTCTATGCGGGATGAATTTGAAATGAGTATGATGGGAGAGTTAACATTCTTTCTTGGTCTTCAAGTAAAACAATTGAAGGAATGAACTTTTATTTATCAAGAAAAATATGTTAATGATCTTGTCAAAAGGTTTGGACTGGAAAAGTGCAAAAAGACCGACATACCAATGTCAAGTTCTTTGAAGATAGACAAAGATGAAGAAGGGAAGAAAGTTGATCAAAAGCTGTACAGGAGCATCATTGGTTCACTTCTTTATCTTACCGCTTCTAGACCTAACATTTTGTTGAGTGTTTGCATCTGTGCTAGGTTTCAATTAGATCCTAGAGAATACCATCTCAGTGCTGCGAAACGCATCATTAAATACGTTACTTCATCATCAAGCATCGGTCTTTGGTATCCTAAGAAGGGAGACTTTAATCTTCTGGGATATTCAGACGCAGATCTGGCCGGTTGCAGAGTTGATAGAAAAAGCACTTGAGGAACCTGCCGGTTGCTTGGAAGCAGGATAAATGTCTTGGTTATCAAGGAAACAAAGCACCGTGTCCCTTTCAACAACAAGCAGAGTATGTAGCCCTTGGAAGTTGCTGTTCGCAAATTCTATGGATAAAACAGCAGCTAAGAGACTTTGAAATTGAAGACTCATGCACGGAGATTAATTGCGACAACACCAACGCTATCAACCTCACCAAAAATCCAATTCTCCACTCAAGACCAAAGCATATAGAGATTCGACATCACTTATTAGAGACCATGTTCAAAATGGAGATGTTTCAATTCAATTTGTTGACTCAAAGAATCAACTGGTGGATATATTCACAAAGCCTTTGGAGAAAAATCAATTTGAGTCTATACGTTCAGACTCAACATTTTGAGGTATGAGGATATCAAAGTCTAAAGACTTTAGACTCAGACTTACAAGACTTTATCTGAAAGACAGTCTTGGTACGTCCGTCAGACCGTAAGTCTTTCTCTCTTGAATCTCATCTTAAAAAGGTATCATCGTCAGACCGTGTTTAAATTGTTGCTACATTTAATTGACGTAAATATTGCATCGTTTCATTTTCAAAAAGGAAGTTATTTTTGAAATGGCTATATTTGCGGAAAAAGACAGTTATTTTGAACATGCATATTTTTTATTTCCTTTGTGACGATTCGTTTATCCCTCTTTTTAACCGATCGTGCACTATCGATTCCTCTTCACTTTTCTCTCAAAAACCCTAGAAAGCATCGATCATCCATTCCCGTTTGTCTTCTTCGTTTAATCCTCAAAAAGTTGTCATCTTTCCTGGGAAAGTCAAGCAATGAATCTTCCAAAACTGAGAAAGAGGTCATCTTCAAGAAAGTCTTCAAGAATCGCAAAGGGGACCACGGCGGATGAGTGAGGGGCCTACGTACTTTGATCTTACCGAAGAAGAAGTGACCTGAACAGCAAGTGAGCCCACAACATTCTCAGCAGCGTCATTCTCCTCCATCTAGTCCTAAAGGCGTTGATCAACAACAATAGGAAGAAATCATCGAGAAGATGCACACGTAAGAGTTCAAAAGCCCGCTTATATTTACCAGCTTATATCGTGCCTTAAAAGGAATTCGTACTCCTTTGAACTACATTGATGAGTTTCTTAAAGACAAAGGACATGGGAACGAATATATCTTTTCTGCGAAAAATGGAAAGTTTGGGAATTGCTCGAAAAGGGGGGTGGCCGAGGAAACCCTTGCAAATATCCCAAGTGATCCTCGTGATCGGGGCCGAATCCGCAGATGGGAATGATGATGACAAATTATACAAATCAATTTCAACCAAAAATGGGTGTTGCGGTTGAAAATCAAGAAAAAATGGGAGATTTGTTCAGATCGAAGGAGCAAAAGGATATGTACTCGAAATTGCTGAAGCGTGGGGTAATAAACCCTAGGAGTGTTGATTTTGATTTTCTGGATGCTGTGAATATGAACTTGAGGGAAAAGTTCAGTTATCTTCAACTTGAAAAGTTCGCTCTAACTCTACTGAGGCATATGCTTTGAATTAATCGCATAGTTCTATTCAAATCTAAGCTTTTTAGATGCGAATAGATTCTCTTTCAGCGTTAAAGACCAAGACTATGTTGTGGATATGAATATGCTAGATGTGTTAGAAGTCGAAAGAGGAAGATATCAACCAATCAAAGTTTCCATTGCTCGGGCCACACTTGAACCGGTGAAGGACAGGAGAACAGATGAAAAGATCACCTACTTAAGGATGGGTGCATTCAACATCTTGCTTCACAAGATTGTGATTAATTGCCTCCGACCGAAATCAACTTCCAATACTGATGTTTCAAGTTCAGAGGCCAAGCTGATGTATGCCATTCTCTTTGGAAAAAGGTTTTCTCTCCCTCACACCGTGATGTTTCACATGTATAGAGCAATGATGAAGGACAGAGGTCAACTCCTTACCCAAGCCTTGTTACGAAGTTATTCGACATCTGAATATTCAGCCTCCACAAATCTTTTGTGTTCGACCATGCGATAATATG
Organism: Eucalyptus globulus; assembly: GCA_014182545.1. Taxonomy (NCBI): domain Eukaryota; kingdom Viridiplantae; phylum Streptophyta; class Magnoliopsida; order Myrtales; family Myrtaceae; genus Eucalyptus; species Eucalyptus globulus. The sequence continues at coordinate 34,252,170 of CM024723.1, forward strand.
GTGGTAGGACTGAAAATGGTGACCAAAATGCGTCTGAAGGAACTGAGCAAGGAGTTGGAGAAATTCAAGGAGAAGACTACTGCAAAATCTCATCAAATCTCTTTTGCAGCTAAAAGAAAAGGGAATGAGCCCATGGTTGCTCCATCCAAGAGAAGAAGAGCTCTCCTCGTTGAGGATGAAGATGATGAGGAAGACATCACCATCTCTGCATTGGCTTTGAAGAATTTAAGTCGTCCTGTTCCACAGAAAGAATCGGAACAAATGACGAAAGAAGCAGAGGAGAAGGAAGAAGAAGAAGAAATAGAAGTTGAAAAAGAAACAGAGGAGGAAAGACCGAAGAAGAAAGAAGAGAAGAAGGAGAACCGAGGAACACTCTTCTCCACCGTAGGCATGGAAACGGGGAGATCGGGAGAAAGGAGTGAAGTCTTCATGTCCCGATGCAAGTGAAGGAGTCGGCCGCTCACCAGCAGACTGCAGGATGTTTATGCATCTTAGTTTCTAGAAGAAGGTCATGAAGTTTCATCGCCAAACCTGCGAGATTATGCTGATCTACCATTGTCCGCATTTACTCCATCAGATCGAGCCGAAGCAAGTACTCAGACTGATAATGGAGCAGATTTTCGCAGAATCATGGATATTCTCTTGGAGATGCGATGTCAAATTTATGCCTTGGGATGCGAAGTTCAAAGCTTGAAGAATGAAGGTCAAGCTTCTTCCTGTTCATTGAATGATAAAATGCAAGCCCTCTCTGTTCAAAATCAGGCCAATGCCAAGAGTGAGGAGATTGCACAACTAAAGGAAGACTTTAAAAGGCTGGAAGGCATCGTTCAGTCTATGGAAGATTTCCAGCTTGTCCGCGTTCCCAAGAAATCTTGACTTCATCTCATCCTTTTTAATGATGACAAAAAGGGGGAGAGATGCAAGATTTGAACAAAAACTTTTCATTCATTAAACTTTTAATTGTTTGTTGGATTGCTTTGTGGTTTGAACTCTGTTTGACTTTGTTTTGTGTCTGGATGAGAACTGAACTAGACTTGGACTTGACTGCTTCTATTAACTAATATTGATATCTTATGAATGGCTTCATCATATACTGAACTAACCTATTTTCTGTGGTTGCAGATTTTAGTGTTATCCTGTTAGCCATTTATCTCTATAAGATATGCATATGTGTTTGAGAAATGTTTTGCAGGTCAAATATATCCAAATCTGCAGGAAAGTTTTGTCACCATCAAAAAGGGGAAGATTGTTGGAGAAATCTTCTTGAAGTGTTTTGAAGTTGACAAAACGTTTCTATCAGTCTAGTCTGAAGGCTTGCAGACTCTGCTATTTAAAGTCTAAAGACCTCCGGACAGCCAGACTCAAGACTCAAAGTCTATCCTCATTGACAGTCTCTAATCCTCTGAAGAAAGGTTATCCAGAACTGGATGTTTCGTTAAGGATTTAACCTTATCAACTGGAGAAGATCTTGTGGCTGGAGAAGACACAACGGAGTCCTTTGATTGATCGAAGATTGACTCGATAATTGAAGATCCGGTGATTGCCTAAATATTATTTGAAGGTTCTGCTTATGGAAACCGAGATCCCGATTGTATGGGCAAACAGATTGATGGGCTATCAACACGTTCCTTTAATAGCTTGAACAATCTTCCTAATTGATTCCGTCCAACGGGTAGATTGGAGGAATTCCTTTGGTAAGTGCCAACGGGTATGATGGCATAAAGGAGTATATAAGGAAGATTGTCTTAGTTGTTCAAGGTGTGCGCGATAGAAGAATTCCAAAGTCTGAAGCTCATTTTTGTTTAGACAATTCCTTTGAGCGAATACTTGTATACAAAAGAGAGTCTATATTTGTGAGAAATCTTGAGGAGGTGTGGTAGAACATCTACACTGTGGAATCAAGGCAAAGCTGTGCTGTAACTTCTCTTTTGTTCATAGTGGAATCCAGCCAATAGGGTGTCGGTGAAGAAGAGTGGACGTAGGCTTGATATAAGCCGAACCACTATAAACCGCATGTTCAATTTTCTCTTCTCTCAGTCTTACTTTGATTATCGTTTCCTTCAACTGTCTAGTATTGTGCAATTGTTGAAGAAAAATCTTTTATATACCTATTCACCCCCCTCTAGGTACTCATACTAGCAATATCACTATAGACCACCTATTTTTTGGCTGCCGCATCTCCGCTAGCATCGCCTTCTTTTGGGCCTCCAAGTGCAATCTTCCGTGGCAAAACAATTCGTGGGTCGAGAACCTCAATTGGGCCGCCACTTTCCTTATGGGTAAAGACTTTTATAAGTGCATTGCTCGCTTCTCTTTTGGTGCTTTTTGTACTACATATGGAAGCACAGAAATAGCATCCTATTTCGAGAGCAAAGCTTATCCGTCCCAGAGGTGAAGAATCAACTCATCAAGGTCGTCAGAGACAAGGCCACCACCTACAGGAATGTGGATGATACATATAGAAACCGGAGGCTACAGCGTAGCGGGGTATTGATCCAATCATTTTTCAGCGAGGGACTATTCTACTTCGTAGGGCCCTAGCCTGGTGTTTGCTGTTTGGATACTCTTCATCTACACGGCTGCTTCCTTGACGGTTCTTCACTTTTTGTCGCTACCGGATGTATGTGTAGTTTGTGGTTCTCTTGGCCTTTCGTGGCCTTCTGTTGCCTTTTGCCTTATGTGGCTGTCTTGCTTACTTAGGCCCGCTCTTGCGGTCCTCTTTTGCATTCGGCTCCCTTCCACTCACCCTGACTTGTTGTCTTGTTGAGTGCAAGTTGTGGTGTCGGATCTTTTGTATTTTTTGGTTAAAGCTCAATATATTCTTACCTTTCACCCAAAAAAAAAAAAAACTAGAAAAGTGTTAACTATTTAGTTTTCGATCTTGTACATTCACGTTTTCTTAATCAATGTCCAATCAAGTCATTTTACTTTTATAAATTTTTTAAACAAATCCATCCGACAACAATCTAGCGAATTCCAACCAACATGACTGGAATGTGATGAGGATTAAAAAATTTCTGCTGATTGTCTATGTGAGCATCTATATTGGTTAAAATTTATAGGCATCATATTCTGACGCTATTCAATATGGATATATTTTCACACAATAGTGCCCATATAGGTGTCCATACTAACTAAATTTCATCCATGTTATGCTGACAAGCAAGAGATTTGGTGGCCATGGCTGCAACTAGTGGGTTAAGCAGCCATGGCGCAAGGTTAAGCAGCCATGGCGCAAGCATAGAGAGAGAGAGAGAGACGATGGCGACTTGAGCTGGCATGGATGGCGACTTGAGTTGGCATGGCAACTGTTGTGGCCTCAATATACGAGATCAGTGACTACATCCAAAGGAGCAACGACGGCACGCACGGTGGAGAGGGGGAACTGTGGTGGCAGGTGTGTTAGTTGGAGCAAGCCTATCAGCTGGGGAAAGATTGGGTGGATTTTGGGTTTTCTGGGAGTAAGAGTAGTTTGGGAAATGGATGCGTGCGTTGGATGTGTTTTGAGTGATAATGTGATTTATGGTAGATGAAGATCACCGTCAAAGCATGAAGAACACGCCATCAGCAAAATATGTAGATTGAGATAGATGAAGTTCATAGCCAAGAGACATAAAGAAACACCACTTGCCAAGGCTAAATGACATCGAATAAAGTTCACCACCAAGATATCAAGGACAAGCTACCAATCAAGGATAAAAGCCTTTAAGATTGGAGAGATTTACCACCGAAACCTAAAGGAAACATACCAACTAATGATAAAGAACTTCTTAGTCCACCATTAAGGAACTTACGTTAAAAAAAAGGGGGGTAGAAATTAGCTCATTTGAGGAAAATTTCATACACTCACCAAATTCAAATCTTCTATCTTACAAATGAGATTACACCTCTATTTCTGCAGAGATTTTGCTAAACAATATAAAAGACTCTTGGAGTCCTAGAAATTGAAATGACTATGGGAGTATTTATATAATTAAGACTCTTGAAAGTAACAGCATATTAAAGGCTAGTAAAAACTAGGACTTGAGATCTGTAAACTAAGTATAAAGATGACTAATAATTAGGACTAAATGCATTTAATGCATTTATCTAAGGTTAAATGCTTTATAACTTGACTTTATCCTCCAAATTTGTCAATTGATTTAGCAGTCAAATAAACACCTTGAAAGATCGACAAATAGCAGAGGAAATCGACCAAAAATAGCCTCTAGTCTCTAGGTAGTCAATTAGTAGTTTCTACGACCAAAAAAAAAAAAATTAGTAGCTTCAAAGTTGACCATAAACCTTGTAAATCAATATCGTAGTAGTCAATGGGCAACCATGAAATCAACAACTAGTATATAGAATCGCATCTGCAAACTTAAGCCCGTCAAACTAGATTGTAGCCAAAATTGGCCTTCGCTTGCAAAAGTAAAGATTGGGCTGGTTTAACAATGATAACTGAGTTAAACTTGACATAGAACTGGATGCTTCTGCATAAGAAATAAATGGTAATTTGATAAGTCATGTGTGAGTGAGAAAAAACTTGAAATCAATTGTAAATATTGATCATAATTGAAAGTTTGAAATGTGAGGAATATATTTGATTTAGGAAGTAAAGTTAGAAGATGATTTTTGTAATTCACCGAGATTTTAAATGCAACAACGAGCTTTTCCACAACTTAGCCTTTTACATTCTAAAAGAGACATCACAATTTATGCAACACTTGCCGAAGCCCAATCCGTCAGGAAGGCCTGGTGGATGCAAGCCTATTTACTCACAACCTTCGATTTTTTGGCCCATTCTGATAAAGACTGCAAAGGGAAATCCCCTTTTTGGTGTTGAGTTGATTTTGTGGGAAGGGAAACGATATTTGCATTGACATAATATATGGTACGTTTAGCATCCTGTATATAAGGGTCCGGTGTCCACTTTGACCTGGATAATTCCAATACATATATTAAATATCTCCCAAATAAAGTGATCCGACCTAGAAGTTGGGATAAGTCTGGATAGTTTTCATTTATTCGGGAAAAGATGAATTTGTTCTAAAATCGAATCGTTGGAGAACTGGTAATCAGTTTGAAACCAACAAATGCTATATATCAAGACATTTTAAATCCCAAAATTTATACATTTCTTATCCAATCCTATCCAACTACATATCACGACCAAACATAGTCTCCATGAATGATGGTCCTTAAATCAAGTCAACCTCACATGTAGATTGGCATGTCTTGTAGTTTTTCCAATCATGGATGCATTTGAATCACATGGATGCGAACACAACCTATGAACTCAATGCCAACTTACCTGGAAAACATGCCATGGATCAAATCAGCGCAAGTGGGAACGTTATACAAGCAATCTTTTGACATGGCCTTTTAGAAACTTAAAAACCAACACACCATGAAGTTTTTTTTTTTTTTTTTTTTTCATTTGAACCTTTTGATGAAGTACACACGCTGACTCTATTAAGCATGGTAAAATGATAAGAACTAGAAACACTTGCCCTTCAACTATAGATAATAGATGATAATAGATGTTGCACTGATAAGTGATAAACCAGTTTATATTTGGTGTGACGTGAAAAAAACAACCAGAATCCAAAATCCATCCATCAAGTGATGAATTATTAGTAACAGACAAGACATAATCGGCACTATTTGCTATAGCTGCAACATTATCTGCAGAATCAATTATAATTTACTTACCCTTCTCATTTTTCAACTTAAGGCAATCCCTTCTAAGATGCCCCCTCTTGCCACAGCTCCAACAAACAACATTAGCAGTCCTAGATTGACTACATCTGTTCATATTAGTACTACTCTTACCCACACGTGTTATAGATCTTCCTCTATTTTCACTTACTAAAGCAGTAGATACAGATTCGCCAGATTCTCTTCTACAAATATCCTCACTCAAAATTAAATCTCGAACCCCATCAAACGTCAAACTTGTTGAACCAAAGGAATTACTAACAGCGGTAACAGTAGTATTCCAACTATCAGGAAATGAGGATAACAGAATCAAAGCACGTACGTCATCTTCAAAATCAATCTCAACTAAACTCAATTGACTTAACAATCATATTGAATTCATTGATACGATCTGCAACTGACGCACCTTCTCTCATCTTCAAATTAAACAAACGTCGCATCAAATAGACCTTGTTGATCAATCTCAACTGAACTCAATTGACTAACAATCATATTGAATTCATTGATACGATATGCAACTGACGCACCTTCTCTCATCTTCAAATTAAACAGATGTCGCATCAAATAGACCTTGTTGATCGCAGAGGGCTTCTCGTACATATCCGATAGGGCTTGCATCAAATTAGCAGTGGTCTTCTCCTTCAAGATGTTAAATGTAACGTTACGAGCCAATGTCAACCGAATAACACCCATAGCTTGTCTATCCAGCAAATCCCAATCAGCTTGCTTCATCGTCTCTGGTTTCTCCCTAGACAAAGGCAAGTGCAGTTTCATATGATAAAGATAATTTCAATCTGCATTTTCTAGAAACTAAAATCATTCACATCAAATCTGTCGATTCTCACTTTTACTTCTTATGTCGCCATCGATTCGCTTCAACTTAGCCAAGCCTGGCTTTGACACCAATTGTTGCAATAAAGCGAGTGATCGAACAATAATATAGACAGATGAAGAAAATAAATCGGACACCAGATTTACGTGGTTCAGTCGTAAAGACCTATGTCCACGGGGAGAGTAGCAGCGAATTTCACTATAAATCAAGCGATACAAGGAGATTACACACCCAAGTCACTCAAACATTCTCTCGGTATTTCCCAAACTCCAATTAAACCCCAAATCTAAGTGTTTATAAATAAATAACTCACTTGGAAATAAACTCATGGTACAAAATTACCGCGCGTTCAAGCTCAAAGTGCGCGCGAATTCAAGGACTTGCGGCGCCCTTCTACGTACAGCTTTTCTTTTTCTGATCACACAGGGATTCAGTGGCATCGTCCTTCTCTCGGCATGTACGTATAGCGGCCAAGCAAGCGAAAACCCTCACTGTCGGCGTCCCTTTCATACGTGTGCCCCAAAAGTCAAATTCTTGACCTAGGGCCCACCTTCTTTTCCTTTTTGGCTTCACATGAAAGACGCTGCATTGGTCTTTCGTGTCTTTGTGTGTGCATGTGTGCCCAAGGTCAAACTTTTGACCTTGGGTCCCACCATTAACCAATCTTCAATTGCCGAAGGGAATCACATGCAGGGGCTTCACTTTTCTTTTCTTCAATTCGGATTCCGCAAGCTTCCGTGCGGCAAAGAGGAAACTTTGTTTTCATTTACTTTTATATTTCTTCTTTTGTAATCCTTCGTGTAGTCACACGAAAACACGAGACATAATTTAACAGGTAGGATCGATTTATAGTGAATATCTCAAAATAAGAATTTGCAGTGTGACTCTTCAATCTAGGCAATGGATGGCATTCCTTACTTCTTGCCAAGTTTGTCTTGGCAAAGCCGATTGAGGTAGAGTTAAAAGGGCAAATGTTATTCAAGCAAACATTAGTCAAACTTGGCATGGCCAAGATAGAGATTCAAGCTAGAATGTCAATGTAGAAGGACACTTGAATTAAGAGGGAGCTAGCCTAATGGAATAGGCTCACATGTTGGGGGCGATATGTTTAAGTGCATGTGTGAAGGTATTAGGTAGAAAAAATTCCACTTCAATGATGTGGTGGAAGGTGGAGCAATTATTTTGGTCCAGTAAATCATTTATTTAAGCTTTTGGAGTGGAGGTGGGTTTTACTATAGGCTCAGAGTTGGGCTCTTGCAAGACCTAGTGTAAGGTGGAGCAATTAGCTTAGCCAAATAACTCAATAATTCAAGTTTCGAAGCAGAGATGAGTTTAACTAAATATATTGATGGACTCAAAGTTAAGCTCCCTCTTCACCATCTTCTCAAGTGAAGGTATTGAATTTCTTTTGTGCTCCTTACAATTGTTATACACTAGTCTCGACACTAGATATACTAAGACTGGTCTACAAAGTTTTGTATCTAAGTGACATGACAAAGTATAAGGCCCCGTTTGGTAACCATCCAAACAAGGTCAAATTCTGATTCTTTGTTCCCAGAATCAGTTTGGGCCTAAAATCGCGTTTGGTAAAATTTTTGTTCGGAAACAAATTGGGAATAGAATCAAGAACCAAAAAAAGTTGATTCTTGTTCCGGGAACGAATTTGAGAATCAAAATCAAGAATTTTTTTTCTTCCCTTCGGCCATCTCGCGACCGCCGTCCACCACCACCCGCCACCGTCCGCCGCCCGCCGCCGCCACCGGCCGCCATCCGCCGCCAATCCGGCGAGCTCGCCGAAGGCAAGCCTAGCCACCGGTGAGGCTCAGCCTCACTAGATCCGGCGAGGCCGAGCCTCGTCGGTGGCCGGCGAGCCTCGCCGGCTAGGCAGGGCCGGGCAAGCCTCGCGACGCCCGCCCCCCACCGGGTGGCCAGCGAGCCTCGCCTGGCCACCGACGAGGCTCGCCCAGCCCCGCCTGGTGGCTCCCGACAGGCCCGCCCAGCCCGGTGAGGCCGAGCCTCGGCTAGGCTAGGCGAGCCTCGCCCGGGGGCGAGGCTCGGCCGACGAAGGCCGCCTCGCCGAGGGCCGCAACGCTCCGGTGAGGTCGCCGGCCCCTCGTTGGCTGGTCGCGGTCCGGCGACCGGCCAAACGAGGAAGAAGAAGATGAGAAGAAGGAAAAAAAAAAAGGAAAAAAAAAAAAAGAAATGAAAAAATGAAAAAGAAAAGGAAAAAAGTAAAAAGTAAAAAAAATATTTAAAAATTAAAAGAAATTGATTTGGAACAGAATTAATGAGCACGGTACCAAACGCAATTCTATTCCAGAATTAGAAATTTTTACAAGTTTACCAAACGCTTAAAATGCTTAAAATCATTTTCCGGGAACAATTAAAAAGAATCGATCTCGATCGTAATCTACTCCCGGAATGTAATCGTTACCAAACGCGCCCTAAGTGACCATTTAATCGAGTGGGTCATCGTCAAGACCTAATAAAAAGCCTATCATGTAACTTAGTATACTATTTTCAGATGTGATCTCGATATACTTAGCCTCTTTTATAGACATTGCCATTCCTATATATGGGTTGATTTCATCGAAATATTCTACATACACTTTGGTTTATTTGTTTGAAAGAATATCGTTTATGGAAAATGATTTTCTGAAATTCCAGCATTTGGACAACGGAAAACTAGCTGATTTACAAAAAAAAAAAAAAAAAGAAAGAAATTCATGAATAGCAAATAACTTCCTTTTTCTAATGAAAAGAAATCATTATTCCATATATCATCAAATGAACGAAAAGTAATTATTTTTCTTGAAAAAAATTTTATGAAATTTTTTTCCTTACAATAAAGTTTTCGGTGAAAGAAACTCACTCACTCTTAAAATATATTTTTTTATATGGTATATACGCTCAAGCTTTTGAAAAATATGGATATTCAACACGTATGGTTATATTATTGTCGGGCAGGGGGGTTAACAATATAGCCATGACAGATTACTTGCATTTTCAACTTATTTTCAACTTAGAAAGATTACATTTTATGAAAGAATCCTAACTTACCCTAATCACATCAATCTACTCCAAATCCCAACCACCCCCATCTATCTTCTCCCCCCCCCCCGGGGGTTCTCTAGGCCCGTTTGGTTCGGCTTTTGAGAATGCGTTTGCATAAATGCAAATACCATTTGGTGAATGGGGTTTTCCGAAAACGCAAATGTCGTTTGGTAAAATTTCCATCGGAAACAACTTTGGTCAAAATACCGTTTGGTAAAATTTGCATTTGTAATTAACTTTTATTAAATTAAAAAGCAAAAATATGTTTATATTTTTTTTCTTTTAAGTCTCGGCCACCTGGACAGCCAATCCGGCGGCCAAACCGCCTTAAATAAAAATATGTTTATATTTGTTATATAAACATATTTTTATATAAAAATATAAAAATATAAACATAAAATAGATATAATAGATATGTTTATATAAATATATATTTATATAAAAAATCGGAGAAAAAAATAGATATGTTTATATTTATAAATGTATTTATTTATTTATTAAACATAAAATATATTTATATAAAAAATAGATATTTTTATATCTATATATAATATATAATATATATATATAATAGCCTGAATAAAAATATAAACATAAAATATATATATAATAGATATGTTTATATATTTATAGGGTTAATACCGAAAAACCCCAAATTGATAAGCTTGTGACAAATTTAACCCAAACTATTTTTTTGACCACCAAAAACCCCAAACTGGTATACTTTTGAGAAATTTACCCCAAACCGATACACTTGTGACAAATTTACTCGTTAGTTTTCGTTAAATTTTATTATCAAATTATTAAGTTAAATGACACTTGACAAGTTGACCGGTATACCAATTTAGGATTTTTACGCTTCGTTTGTCACAGTTTATAATTTTTGTGATTTTTTTGTGGTATTAATCCAATTTAACATAAGGTATATTTATCACAAATTTACTAATTTTGGGTTTTTTTGCAGTCGAATAAATTAGTTTGGGGTAAATGTCATAAATGTACCGTTATGGTTTTTTATAATCGATCGGGGTAAATTTGTCAGAATGTATATACCAATTTAGGGTTTTTCATGGTCAATAAAATAGTTTTGGGTAAATTTGTCACAAGTTCACCAGTTTTGGGTTTTTAGGGTATTAACCCATATTTATATAAAAACAATCGGAGAAAAAAGAAGATATGTTTATATTTATAAATATATATTTATTAAACATAAAATATATAAAAAATATGTTTATATTTTTATATAAAAAAAAGATAAACATATTTATTTTTATATTTATTTTTATTAAGGCGGCCGATCGGCTTTTCCACCATAGAGATGAACAATACCGGAAGTTGCATTCCGAAGATGCAACTTTCCAAAGGACCACAAGAGCTGCATTGAGCTAAAGGCCCTTAGAGCCACCTGGAGATGCAATTACATCTCGCCAAAGTTGCACAAAAAAATGAACCAAACACATTTGCATTTGGCCAAGGGACTTTAGAGCCCAAATGAGCATTCCAAATGCTGAACCAAACACTCTCTTTAATCGTCGTCTATATCGTGACCTTTATCCAACTGATGATTGAGGCAACAGTATGTATAGAGCCACCTGCTCCAAATCTAGCCTCTTCGTCAACATCTAGCGATGGTCAGATCTCAACGAGGTCTCGAAGCCAGCTCCTAAAGAGGGAGAGGCAGAGGAGAAGGGTTAATAGCAGTGTTCCGTCGGAGTTTGATTGTGTCTAGAGCCAATTAATACAGTGGACATACCTGATGAATTATAACAATGGGACGAAAGACGTGCATATATTCCTTTAGGCTTTGCATGGGAATTGAGGGGAAATGGAGATAATGAAAATCAGGGTGAAATATTAAAAAGTTTAAACTGAAAATGAGACATATGGTCATCAGAATGTTGATTCAACATATAATGCCATTCATAAACTTTTAACTTGTTCAATATGTTCAATATGGTTTCCAAACTATTAATAAATATTTTAATCTAATCCTTAAATTATATGAAAAATGCTTAATGTCGATTTTGCATTAATTTAATTTAATAGAATATGTTGATACGATTCCAACTTGTTAACTTTGAACAGTGCACAACAAACAATAATTACATGTGAATTATCCAAATGAGATATCTATTTCGAATAAGGATATAGTAATCTACAACATTAAATAACAATGGACATGTTAAAAAAATTTCATTTTCTAACATAGATGGATAAAAAGCTGGACATGTTGATTCATATTTTTTTAAAATCTAATTCAGCATGTAAGAATCAACGTCATTGAGCAATGTCTAATTTTCCGTTTGAACAAACTAAAAGACTATGTTGAATATTTGTCAATAGTCCGAGGACCATATTAAACAAATTAAAAGCATATGAATAACATTGCACATTGAATTAAAGTTAATGAACCACTTGTGTCATTTTTCCTTTTAAAAATTCGTGACGAGGGAGACAAGGGAAAATTGAAAAAAAAATTATTTAAAGATCGTTACTTTCTTAAAATATTTTCTATTTCAAATTTTAACAATACTTCAATATTGATTGAAAATCTATAAAATTAGGAAGTTCACACTACAGAACAAAAATAAAAAATTAAAAGGCTAATCAATTGCCTCTAAACTTTACCAGCATCGTGATTCCGAATCTTGTAAAATTTCTAAGCTGGCGATTTCACCTCCACATCGCTCTCCAATCTACCCTAGGAGGCCATTTTGGTTTTTTGAAACGATGAGTTAATTAAAATTCGAAACATGAAGGCTTATGTGCAAACAAATCAGCATGGATATGCTTTATTTGTATAGATGATACAGGCCGCCCTTGATTTTTGTGGAAAAGTTACTAGTTCAGTACAAACCTATTATACGGATATTAATGTAGGACTAAACTTTCCAATTTTGTTAATATAGTTCTAAATATTTGTGCGAAATTTCAATTTAAGCATTCGACCGATTGCCGCCAAAAATCACTAACTTGGTGATCCACAAAACATCCATGTTAACATGTCACATAAGATGACTGGAGATGATTGAACAGCACATTAGCAATTCCTGGCAATAATTGACGAGAAACATTACATGGGAATTTCACGTGGAGGTTTAGGACTACATGACAAAAACTGAATTGATATCCGCACTATAATTTTAAGATTGATTAGGTAATTATTCTAATATTTTTTAAAATATATTTATAGAAGATCTTGAAGGACATGATTCATGTGATCTTTGGTATTTATTTTATGCACAATAACTTTAAGATTGATTGGGTAATTATCTCGATTTTTTTAAAAATATGTTTCTAGAGGGTCCCCGAGACATGATTCACGTGATCCTTGATAATTATTGTATTATCCCGGTTTTTCTTTAAAAAATATGTTTCTAGAGGATCCCGCAAGACATGGTTCATTTGTTTCAGTCGACCAATCTTCACCCACTAACTAATCCTTGCAGCGCGCGCATTGCAAAAATCAAATCTCTATTTAATTAATAGCTCATTGATTTTGATAAATCGTTCAACTTTAGTCATATAATATTTAGCTATTTATATAGATTAGCAGATTTTATGGATCTAGCCCATTGTCCAAATCTTTGGCCAACAAAAGACAAGGATTTTTACGTTAATTTCACCTCTAAAAGAGAGAATCTTAGAGCGGTAAGATCATCCCCATCTTATACTGGTGTTCCATGGCTAAGATGGAAGGATTATTTACATTGCTTTATGTATGTAGGTGAAACTGGGATTGGCCAATTTTGTTGAGGATTCAAAGGCGCAATCGACGATCTAAGTATGTAATCCATCGCCCAATATACGCATGTGTGAAATTATCGTTGTGGCCAAAATAGAGAAAAAAAAAATGTGGAAGCTGTATGATTGTTGTCATATCGACTCAAAAGTATCATTACCACGTGAATGGATAACCAGAAATCTCGAGTGCTAAATTCACAAAATGAGAACAATCTTCCAAACACACAAGTTTGTGTGAAAACAAAGGACTTTCTCTCTCTAAATGTATTCTGATTAAGAATGAAGAAGCTTTTTGTTCTCCAATCGAGACACTTATTGGTGATAGAGGAAAGTGTAACCTAAAATGGATAAAACATCTAATCTATATCACAAAATAATTTCTGTCTTCAAATAATATTTTGTAAACTAACTTAATCCTTATAATAATTTCTATCTTAATCCTGTAAATCAAATACTCATTTGAATAATATTTATTTAAATGAGTGCTATATCCGGAAGTCAATATACATTAGATGAGATATTTAAAATCATATCATATCCTTGTCTTATCTAATATTATTTTATCTAACAAAAATATCCAAATGGCCAAATGTTGTGTAAGCAACTTTCATATTTATTCCATTCCCAGTGTAAGCAACGCTATCGTCACACTCACAATATATCTCAACCCTAATCTCCTGGGATGTCTTCTTGTAGTGTAAGCAACTTTCATACTTATCCCATCCCTAATGTAAGCAACATTCATGCTATCGTCACACTCACATTGGATATCCCAACCCTACTCTCCTGGGATGTCTTCTACTAAAGCTATCATATGATTTGACAACACTACTAATCGTCCTTCGGAAAACAGAGGTGCTCCGATTTATAATAAACTTTCGCGCATTTGTCATGCTCAAATATCATGTCTGAACCCTATTGCAAAGGGGGTGTCATCATCCATTAGAATTGACAACACTTCTGAAAAATCGTTCTTGGGAAAATGGAGGAAGTCCTTGCGAGGATTTGAAGGAGACAGTTAGCTTCGCAACTGAACTCTCTCTCAGTGAAACTAAAATAGAAAACGACAACAGTGAAGATAATAATAACCATTTATAACCTTCTTTCCTTATACAATTTGTATTCTCGACTTTTGAAATATACAGTTTGTACCGTGGATTAAGGCATATGCTTCAAACCATGGGGTCTAGAAAAGTTATGTAAAATTAGACAACGCCAGTTTGGTTTTTTCTAAGGAAAAAACAAGGTGCAAAGAATATACGGAGAGCATTAATTTTGATATCATTAAACTATTGGATGGAAAATGTAAATAACGGGAAAACTGAGGATCACTTTTCTGATTCTAAGATACTATATAATACGTATGAATAGTAGATTGAATAATGGACGGAAAGAATATTACGCTTGGCGCAAACAAGAAGAAAACTAAGGTAAGTGCTAGAAAGAGAATGGAACCCCGAAATGGTTGAAAGTAAGTATGACTCAGATATCATACTAAATGATTTAACTTAGAAATTCAAAGGCCTGTTTTTTTTTTCCCCGAAATTCAAAGGCTTGTTCAAGGGATAAGTATTTTCATCCTTCTCGTTCAAGACTTGAGTTTGAATCATCATTCTTCTTTTGAGACCACTCCATAGAATATAAAGATGCGTGTCTCGAACCACCATAGGCTTACCCAACTATCACCATTCCCAAATGGGAATGAAGAGGTGGAGAGTTCGGAACTCCAAGTGGGTCAGTGGACCTACTGAGGAGCTCTAAAGTTTAGGAATACACCTGACAGAATATATATATATATATATATATATGAGTGTGTGTGTGCGCGCGCGCGCGTGCGTGCGTTCATTAATAATTCGGCTGTTATATATGGTCTAGGTGGACTAGCACATATTGTAAGAATTAGTCAGATGTTCAAAATATTCTGGACAACCTATTGAAAATTTGAATAATAATCTAACCCTGAAACTTAGATGGTCAAGAAGGTGATGCTAATTTTATCTATCATAAAATGAAGATTAAACAGCTAAGTGAATTACCACCCTAACAAAATAAAATAATGAATGCACACCTTTTTTTGTCCTTCTCAAGCAAGATCCTAAATCTTCTCCGTTGGCGATGGATCCAAAAGAATGGGTAGAGTCGATGTGGCCTTCCTGCTGCCGCAAGATTCTGCCTAGTCCCAGAAAATATAAATTCAAGAAACTTTTCTTAGAAAAAGAAATCAAATCGACATTAAAATAGTTAATCTTTTACGAGTGGAAATTATGGCATTCATTGCGTATTGAGTAATGACTGTCCTTTTCTTGGGGATGCTAGAACAAATATAAACCAATCAAAGCAGAAATTTAAGGACAGGGACATGTGTACCTCCTATAGTAATAAAATCATGACATTTTTTATTATAGGATTACGGAAAGCTATCTCTAAAGAGGTAGGCACCGCCATTTAATTTAAGTTTTGGTCACTTATTGATGGGTTTTATGGTTGTTAGGCCGCCCATATTAGGCTAACCTAGCCCATTATTAAAATGTACACACAATTAAAAGAAAATAAATAACCACCATAAGGCAATTATTGTGGGTTACTTCTTAAATCGAAAAAAAAAAAAAAAAAAGGTCTTTTTAAGAGAAGTGCTTATTCTTAAAAAGTGAGAATGAACATTAAAAAAAAAAAAAAAAAAAAAACTGATAACTCTATAATAACAGTTTTTTACCTATTTTAGGCAACAAATATGGTATTTCATAATGCAACATTCGTTAAAAAAAAAAATTGGATTTCCTTCTATTTAAGCAAATCTTCCTTGTTTATGTAGAATAATGAGATATAGATAAAATAAATAAAAAAAGAAAATTATATTATTCAAGAATTCAAATAAATAATAAATAAAAATGTTAGAAGATGGATACCAAATCAAGGATTCTGAGAATTATTCTCTAATTTTACACACACACACACACACACACACAAAAGCAATTACATTGTGTTAGGATTCTTGAATATAAGATGATATAGATAGTTAGTTTTTTTTTTCATATCTTTTTTCATTGTTCTGAAAGTTTTTCAAGTATTTTGAAGAGAAGACAAAAGTGGTAATAGAATTCTTGTTCTTTAACTTAAAATGCTGGGTTTGATTTATATATTTATTTTTTTCTTTTACTATGTTCAAATTTTCTTTTGTTAGGGCTACAATATAGCATAATCATGATTATATGGATTTCATTATTTTTATGCGTGCAAGTAATTTCATTTATGTAAGTTATATATTATTGTGATTAATGCTTTTAAGTAACTGTCTCATGTGTATATTTGAAATTGAAAAGTGATAATATGTAATTGTTCCTTATAATATATAATAGTGAATTAAACGTTGATAAAGATATATCGCGTTATTTGTATAGTTTTTGGTGATAAGGTAATACAAAAGGCTTATTGTAAGCCAGGAATATTTATAGATTTTAATATACTTATGTTTATTTAAATTTACATAAAGATATAGTAGATTAATAAACTGAGTATGTTTGTTATACCTAAAGATATGATAGTAAATAGATTAGAAAATTCCATTATCACATGTTTGATATCATTATTGTATGCATAACAATTTGAAATTCATATATAGTGGTTATGCTAAAATCATATGCTCTAACATATTTATCTAATTGATTTACTACTTTTAGTCTCTAAATTTTGCTTTTAAGATTTTTAGTTTTAATTTATTCTTAATTCTAATTTTGATATGTCAAATCAATTTTAGAATTAATCTATTTTTAGTAGTTAATTAGTTTACTAATTATCAATTTCCATAGGACGATACTCTTTCTCATAATTATATTACTTGTTCAATACGTTCACTTGCATTTAGAATTTTACGAACAAAACCTCTCTCTCACTCATGAAGGAAATCACTCTCACTCAACAAACAAAAAGGGAGTATTTTCTTTCATGATGCAACAATAAGGGTGTATTTAATTCATGAAAAATCAGGTACATCCCTTTGGTGATGTACTTTTCGATCGGTGATTCGAGTTTTCTTGGAAACGTTTCTTGTATGTGGTTTTTGCATTACTCGATGATATGTAATTAGAATTTCTTTCCTTCACTTATTTTACTGAGGTAAATAATACCACATCAATATCGATGCATGTACAAACAAATTCAATTTTCAATGCTTGGGAACATTTTGCACAACTCTAGCGATCGCTTATAAGCTGCACTCACCTCAACGGCGACATGGCAACAATAGTCACGATGCTAGAGTGTGGGCAATGGCTTAAATGAATTTAGACCAATTACTGAAGAAAAATATTATTCATACTGCATAGATTCTTAATTCTAGGATACTTTCTTTTCTGGCAAGATAGGCTAAAGCTCAACGTGAAAAATCACAAGGGGAGCGATTAAAAATTCTGAAAAAGTCACCTGAAATATGCCCAAAAATCGCTTGCGTTGGATCCACTACACTTCCAAACTATAATCTTTGTCCAAGCTAATCTAATTTGTATTTCGATATCGTTATTGCCATTAAATTTCAGCATTGTTACGATGTGATTACTCTTATCCTCGTACACAACTGGAGTGGTTAGGCGAACGCGCTCGAAGTCAAAGCACGTATCGGAAATCTTGGATATTCATCTATGCAGGGATCAAATCAAAGAATGTACTAACTTTCCCATAACCAAATCATTTTGCAAAAACCGCTAGGTTTCTTATTGCAAGCACAACTAAACATGAACATGATACACGATTCTCATATTTCCAAAACCCAATTCAACTTCACATCACCTGGTGAACCAGCTTGTCTTATTTAATCAAGACACATTAAAGTACTAGATTTCTCAACCATAATATGGCACAAACTTCGCATATGATCAGTCATGCCATGATCTTCACCCTCATGCGCTTAAAACGTGAGCATCTATGTCCTTGGTCATGTCAATGAAGAATGCCATGTACTTGTCGGGGTTAGAGTCGCTCTCCTTGTACTTCTCATACTCGATGCTCAACTTAGCCAGACTGCCTTTCTCCTTCGGGATGAGCTTGCATACAGGCTTGTAGACCTTAAACTCATCGAAGATGTCGCCCTCAATGCCATGGAGGGTGAATGACATGTTGTCATCGTCGAACTCAACCTTCTCTTTCAACACCCCTGATTTTCCTTCTATATAATTGCACCAGCCAAAAAATAAAAATAAAGAAGTTTAGGTGTTAGGCAATATGTATAGGGTCATCAATTGAATTTCAATGACAACATCGCGTAAATTAGTAACTAGAGAGACGAAAATTGAATCAATTACCAACAGTGTAATTCCAAATCTTGATAGCTCCATGCTGATCCCAGTCACCTTCATGAACTTTGACTCCTTGAATGTTTTTGGAGGTGGCGGTGGGCATTTTGTGGGATTCGCTCCTCCAAATCTTGAAGAACTTGTCAGCCGGTGATTGCAGTTCGACTTCAGCTTCTACTTTTCCATGCAATTGAGCCATTTTGTCGCAAAGATTGAGATACCAGAAATTCTACAAGTTTTTCGCCACACTGCCTTTGTCGAGAAAAAAGTGGTTCGCACTTGTTTCTTATATAGACTTTGGCATTCATTTTGTCTCTACTTTTCTTTTCTTTTTCATTTCGTCTCTACTTTAGGCCCCACAACGTGATTGACGTGGTCCAGGGATTTTTATCAATCATATCTTCCTGTCAGAATTGCCAATTGCTTTTTAAAATGTATTTTAGACCAATAAAATGATATGCCTGAGCAATTTATAGCTGTGGCCTTATATATCCATCTGTCAACAATTAAATGGCTTATCCATACATTTCTTATTTTCTCATAATAAGCTACATGATTCTATTAAAGTTGCGAGTGGAAATCATCTTTTAAGTCGATTGATCTGCCAAGCCCAACTTGAAGATTATAGAAAATGCATAAAATAATGAAAATAGCTAAAGCTTGCCTATAGGTGGATTGTAGGCATCCTTGATGCGTTATAAGATGCACTCATCATTGCTCGAAATCGTTGTTGCAATGCACATGTGAGAGTGTTAAGCGAAAAAAGTTTCATACTGAAGATGCGAGGTAAGAAGTAATAAATTTGGCCCATAATTTATTAATTTAAACTTTTAAGTGAAAATAGTCTAATTATACTGATGGGTTTTGACATTGGCTCTCTCTAATGATCTTCACAAATGAAGATATTAGCTTTTAACAAGTGGTAATCTAGTCGATGGTTACAAAGAATTGATATCTAATAAATATTTAAAAAGAAAAAAGAAATTTCCAATGTGACTCATTGATCGGGTGGCAGATGGTGTCCCCCGCTTCTTGCCATGTTTGGCTGGGCAAAGGCAATTGAGGTGGAATTAGAAGGGCAGGTTATTCTTGCAAATGTTAGGCAAACTTGGCAAGGCCAAGAAGGAGATTCGAGCTGGGGATGTTGATGGAGAAGGATACTTGAATAAAGAGTGAGCTACCCTAAGGAAAGAGGCTCACATGTGGGGAGAGGGGATTGGTTTAAGTGTTACATGCGAAGGTATTAAATGAAGAGGTTCCACATCAAAGATGTAGTGTAAGGTGCAATAATTGAATTGGCCCAATTATTCATTGGTCCAAATTTTTGGAGTGACAATAGGTCTCAAATAGATAAATCGATAGATTGAGAGTTGGGTTTTTTTTTTATATCTTTTCGCAATCACTATAAGTGAAGGTGTGGAGTTTCTTCTATGCTCCTAACAATTGTTATGCACTAGTCTCACCATTAGGTATACTAATATTGGTTTACCAAATTGTGTATACTTATTGACATGACATAGTGCAAGTGGACATTTAATCAAGTGGGCCAATATCAAGACCTGATAATAAGCCAACCACGTCACTTAGTATAAAATTTTGTGAATTAGTCCCACTACAATAAGCAATCCTCCGTAGATATTACCATTTGCATGCTAGGTTAATTTCATTGAAATATCCTACTTCATATAATATATTGGAGCAAGGCCATCAAAGACCTTATATTATGCCTGTTATGACACATTTAGTCCAAAACATTTTTTTTGTGATACTAAAATTCACAAATTTGTACCCTAGTGTTACATTTATCATTCGTTAAGATCATGTGAAACCTGAAAATGGAGTCTTCAGCTGCAATGGGGACTAAAGAAGCTCTATTGCGTCAAGAACGTGGCATTGTTGATGCTGCTATTTGGACTAGATCTGGGCAGTAGCAAGATCTGGGCAAGCCACCCAAGCTTCTAGCTCAACCGGCCATGGAGGCCGCTAACTTTGAAGCCAGATCTGACCTCGAAGCTCACAATCGCTATAGCCAAATCTGGCAGGTGGTTAAACAAAGGCCGACAAACACCACCGGAGGTCCAAGCGGTGATGGGGCAGCGAGAGACAAGCGCCAAAGGAGCATTGTGAACTGGAAGACGATGAATAGTAACTTTTAATGCGATGAACAGTAACTTTGAAGACGATGACCAATAACTTGTGATAAATAGTACTTTGAATTTTCTTTTATTTTTATCTTTTTAATCTTTTTCTGATGTGGTGCTTACATGACACTGCGTGGTGCCACCTTCGCGGCACTTTTCCTTGAAAAAATATTAATAATGGCACATCGAATCCACACGTGGTTCTAAATAGAACTCTAACAAAGGGTAAATGTATTACTTAAATACAAATTTAGAGTTTTTGGTGTCACAAAAAAAAAAAGAATAAATGTGTTACAATTGGTATAATTTATAATTTTTTATGATTATTTCTTTTATATATGACATAAACACTCAAGTTTTTGAGAAATATGGATATTCAATGCATATAGTTATCTTTTTGGCGGACAGCCCTATTAACATTTGCTGTCATGACAGTGGCCTGAATTTGCATGTTCACAAAAGAAATTGTAAGTGCGCTCAACTTAGGAAAAATTAGATTCTATCCGAAGAATCCAAACGCACCCTAACCATCTCTCTACGCGCCCCTAACACCAAATGCGCATCTCTCCCTCCAATCGTCCCCATCAATGGCGACCTTTGCTGCTTCACCACCTACCACCGGTGTCGATGAGGGCTCCCCTCCGACGTATATAGTGAATTAAGGCCTCCGCCGACACCTTTCTCTCTCTTTCTGAGTGGAAACTGAGCTACTGTCAAACTTGTCATGAGGCGTCGATCTCTGTCTTGTCACCTGTAACCAGATATTTTATGGCAACACCATCTACAAGAGGCACCTCCTCCGGATATTCGCTTGCCATCGACAACTAGTCACGATCTTGACGGTGATGGTCATATCTCGACGAGGCCCCGATGTCAGCTTCTAGAAAGGGAGAGCAAGAGACAGGGGTAGTTTGGATTTGATTATTTATGTCAAGAACCAACTAATACAGTATGTCTCGATACTAGCAGATGGAAACTATTAGGAAGGGACAAAACATCCTCATTTACTCCTTTAGGTTTTGCTTGGGAATCGAGGGAGAATGGAAGTGATGAAAATTAGGGTTGAAAATATTGAAAAGTTCAAAATTCTGATGAGAAGGAAGAGAAGCGATGGTTTGGTGGGTTTGCTTCTCTCTTTCCTCCCCTTCTTCTCTTCCAAACAGAGCTTTAGGGCGAGTCCACCAAATTGTCATTGAAGAAAGTCACCCTAGAAATTCAGTTGATCATAGGCTCATCGTGGTTTCCCTGGATAGAGGGATGACCATTCTCTCCCGGCAACTTCCGACTCATTTCGTATGCTTCCTATAATATACTCAGCCTTTTAAATTTGCCCAAATTTGCAACAAAAGAGATGCTAAAGTGATGCTTTCTTAGAGGTGGATGTAAGAGTTTTATTGATGTGAGCTACATTAATTAATATTGTAATTTATCATTTTACGGTTACCCCGTAAAACGGGGTTTGGTCTAAGGTGAGATAAAAGATTTCTTAATTAGTTTAATATGGGATTGGCTAATGTGGGCCGAGTTGAGCCTAACCTGTAATGAGGGGCCTGGCTAGAAACTCTATAAATAGTGCTCAACTCTCTCCTCTAACCCTAATTCTTACATGTATCCTCACATAATTAGTGTTTACCTAACACTAAGGTGAGGGGGCGCTTCATTGAGCCAGTGATACGAAGAGCAATAAAGGAGAATGACTTGATGTGTGCAACATTAGTTTTCCACTTCTGCTTCAAAATCAGTGGATACCAAAACAGGTGCATTAATTTTTCTTCTCAATAATGCATGTTCTTGTTCTGGTTATGGAGATCTTAGGGTTACACAATTTGAATCCAATATATGGTATTAGAGCAACCATAACCCTAGAGCTTGAACGCATAAATTTTTTTCCATAATTTGTGATTTTCGTGATTTTTTGTTCAATAAAAATAAAAATAAATCACAAATTTGGATTGTGCTCGACAAGACGAGCAGATCCGTAGGCGGCACGTCGCCGAGGGATGCCGCACGCGCCCCCACATGAGGCCACGCGCCCCCACGCACAGGGCGCGGCTCGCACGTGCGATGCACACGCCATGCTAACGTCACGATGACATCAGCAACCAGGCTCGAACTGACCCGTTGACCGACCCAACCCGACCCGACCGAGGATCCGACCCGATCCATTGACTGACCCAAACTGGTCAACTTTTGACCAAATCGGTCAACCGGGCGGCTGGACCGGGCGATAGAGCCGGAACCGGTCGGACCGGTTTTTGACCGGATCCTTCGCCTGCGCGTGAGCCCCAAGCGCAGCGCACTCAAGTGGCGTGTGCGGGGCATGTGGGACCTCTGATGGGCGCGTGGTTGATGGCGTTGGATTCATAAGATCCTCCTCTATCTTATGGTATATTTATTTTATATGTTTAATGGTTTTATAGATGTGAAAATACATACAAAACCCTAAATACACGTATTTTTAGTGTATTTTTTGCGTATTTTTCTTATATTTTTCTATGATTTGGGAAATACAAGTGTTGAGTTACTGGTATGTTATCATATAAACATTATAAATGTGCAATTCATTAAATAAAAATTAAACGTTATTGTGAATTGAAGCTGACTTAATGAGATATAACCATTATGGGATAGTAATTGAGCTATATATTGAGGTGATAAGAAACAGTTAGGTTATGAAACTTTTATTGCTCAAGTATACTTCTTTACACGATGGTAACCTTTGAATGATTGATGTCTTTAGAACTCATGACCAAATCGATTGTACTAATTAACACATCTATTGAATTTAGGAAATGCATGTGAGTTAAGTTATTGCATATTGTACCTAAACTCATCTGGTCACTGGTTGATATCTATCAAGTTAAACATTTTTTGTTAATGGTTAAGGAGTATGGCAACATTTACGCAAAGCAATAGTATCTACTGTTGTAGTTTGGATACTTAATTATGTGGTTTGACTCAATTAATAGGTCACTGGTTGATGCAATGATAATTTGTTACTTAAGATTGTCTAATAAATCAGCTGTTGACTTTAGAGATGTTGTTTATCTTATGAAACTCATAAGTAATAGTTGATCAGCTGTCAAGATTGTCAATCTGGAATACCCTATATTACTATTGATGTTAACTTGTGAGAGATCCTTTGGATCGGCATTCTTTTTATATTGTTCTGGTAATCAGTAATCATGGTGCACAAGAGATGCTTTCTTCTATATTATGAGAAGTTTCTTGTGTTACTGTGATCAGTGATCTCATTAAAGTCTGTCTTTTAAATTCTTTATATGTGTGTGTGTGTGTGTGTATATATATATATATATATATATATATATATATATATTAATAAATAAAGCAATGTAATTAGCATGATATGTGATTTTAGTGATTTATTATCCATATCACTAAAGTTAAAATCACATGTATATGGTGTATGTGAGAAGTAAAGTTTATATCCCTAGTATGAAAAGGCTTCAAGAATTCAATTTAGTAGTAACTGTCAAAATGGCACGCTTGATTGGATTTGAGAAATATCGGTCTCGTATAATGATTGTGATGTCTCATGATCAAATACGTGGTCACACTCCCAAATGAGGTGATTGTGTATTAGTTTATAGAGGGATACATGATGGTGTGGTGGAGAAGTGACTGATCCTAGTGGTTCATATGCTCAAAAGTGATGAATTCACGAAGATTTGAATATATTCTCATAACCGCTATCATGTGGGAAGTGTAAAACTGCATGTCATGTATTCTGCCCAAAGATAATTATATGATTATGCATGTAACTCTCTGGATATATACTTGTACGTCAAGTTACACAATACTCACATGATGCTAATTATATACATTGCTTGTTTTTTCAGTCATATTTTCTGTAATTAATAAATTTATTATTATTGAGGTTTTTACTGCTTTAAATTTTAAGTAGTGGGCTTGGGAAAAGAGTAATAAAATTTGCTTACTGTCTATGAAGCGTTCCATTCAAGAACATTAGAAAAATGGTTTGCCTGCGGGTTCCACTGCTAGGCAGATGATGGAAGTCTTAGTGACTTGAAATTATGTCTTATCTAATATCAAAATTAGGATAAATCTACAAAGATTGTGTTTAAGACATAATGATATATATATATATATATATATATATATATGTCTCATATACGGTTGAAAATTTTGTTTCAAAAGTTTTCTATTTAAGGAAAATGACCGAAATAAAGGATAAAACAGTTATAATTAGTCTTAAAGGTTGTCAGGCTTAATAGTGGCCGTGAATATTTTGACAAGTATGACAATGCTGAGTAGCTTAAAGGGTCATTTGTCAAATACTTGGTCAATTCTTGGGTGATAACTTAATTTACTATGCTGAAAAATCCTAACAAAAAGATTTGGCCGAAAGGCATAATTACACCATAATTAACATGGTGATGAGTAAGACTAATTTATCCGATCTACTATGGTTGA
Organism: Eucalyptus globulus; assembly: GCA_014182545.1. Lineage (NCBI taxonomy): Eukaryota > Viridiplantae > Streptophyta > Magnoliopsida > Myrtales > Myrtaceae > Eucalyptus > Eucalyptus globulus. The sequence continues at coordinate 34,277,381 of CM024723.1, forward strand.
TATTTTGAAAGCAACATTTTCACATACAAAAGGTGTTTCTTACCAAAGTTGTTTCATAAACTTCTTTTGAGTTATAGATTGGACATAAATCACTTGAATCATATTAAATTTAGAGGTTTCATGTAAAAGTGAGGTTATCTAATCCAATATTAAGTGTGTTGGAATTTAGATTAACTTAAAATTATTTTATATCTTACCCAAATTGTTCAAAGAGATATTGATTTTATGACCCTAATAAAGGTACAGGAATTATGAAATCACATACTGTAAAGTTTCTAGAATTCGATATAGTTGTAGATGATTGTTGTTCTCAAACTATTAAGGATAATAATATGATAGAGGTTACTGTGTCTTTGTCTTTGCTTATAAAATAATTATTGGAATCTCCTGTACCATAGACTAAACTTGTTGAAGTTTAAGGTACTATTCTTGATATAGTTTATGATGAAAATTCTCAAATCTCCCAAGTGCAGAATGAAGTGGTTCTAGTTTTACTCAAGAGATTTATTAGGGAAAAACGATCAATTATACCATCATACTATATAGTCTATTTATGAGAGCATGACTGCAATATCCTCTATATGCTTGGTTTATCGACTTATATAAATGTTGTTTCATATCCTCAATCAAGTATGTGATTAAATGTCATAAAATGCGATATGCAATCTATAAAACATCATAGTGTTTGGAAACTTACTAACTTGCCTAAAGATCACAAGTTCATTAGTTGCAAATTGACGTACAAAACTAAAAGGATTTTAAAGAAAAATAAAAATTATGGAATTTAAAGCCAAACTGATAACTAAAGTTTTCACTCTGAAAAATGGGTGGATAGTTAATAGTGAAGAAATAATTATTTCTTTCCAGTATTTTTAAAGATTCTTTCAAAGTGAATGTGTCATTAATAGTTTATTTTTTATATGAAGTTACGCCAAATAGATACAAAATCTATATAGTGCAACTTGAAGATTTTGCAACAGATGTTTTAAGTAAAATTGTGTGTAGACTGAAAGTTTTATTCATAGTCTTAAGCAAGTTTCCAAATAATATTATTAGAGTTTCATAGTATTGTTATTTTGTTCAATTGGGAACAAAATAATTCAATATATTGCAAGGTCAGTGGGAGGAAATTTATTTTTCTCATACTCTAAGTGATATTTTGTTTACAAGTAGTGACCTTGAGACATCTTTTATCCTTTGTACTGAGGTCCGTAAAGATTATTTTTGTCATATTATATTAGATTTTCTCGGAGGACATTTGCTGATCGTATATTGGAATTATCCAATATACATCATTGCTAGCTAGGAATTGCTCATGTTGTTAAGAGTGATGGACTGAATCTATCACATTGTCCTTATTTTGATATTGAGAAAATCTAATTAAATGGTGTACCTTGTGTCAGTGCACTTAAAAGTATAATGTATGCTCAAATTTGCACTAGACTAAATATCATTTTTGCGACGAAACTTCTAGGCAAAAATCAATCAAATCTAGGATGCAATCACTAGGTTGCTATCAAAAAGGTTTTAAGGTACTTAAAGAGGACAAGATAAATATGCTAATTTACAGACATATTCAATTCTTACAGCTAGTAGAGTATTCAGATGTAAACTTTGATGGCTGTTAGGATGACATGTGATGAATAACATAATACATTTTTATGTTAATAGGAAATGCAGTAAATAAAGTTCTATGTCATCTCTTACTATATAAGTATTGTTAGTAACATTTTTTTTAGGCTGTTACTTGAGCTATTAAACTCTGGAACCTCATGAAAGAGTTAACCGTTTTTAACTTTATGGATAGACCCATACGTTTGTATTGAGACAATAATTTTGTAGTATTATTAATAATAGAGGTCTCAATGGATTTAAAGATATGGCGGTTAAAATTTTTTACCAGAATGAAACAGTATAGAAAGGTGACGTAATAATATAATATATTTTTACATATGATATGGTTGCAAATCCACTAATTAAAGGCCTATGCCCATGTGTATTTGAGTGACATGTCATTAATATAGGCCTAGGAACATTATGAGATGTTGTTTAGTGGGAGCTATTTTGGCTTTACTTTGATAAAGGTTTCATCTGTGTTCGTTACACTTTGTAACGGTTTGATATGTATCAACTTTTGCATTCAATAAAATATTTTTGAATGTGTTGTTATTATGTTGAATACATATTGATAAAGTCTCAAGGTACTATATAAACCTTTGTGCATATGTCTTGTTATACATAAAGAAATGTTAACCGTAAGGACAAGACATATGTGGGTTCATTGGAACCATAAAGACATTATCTAGTGACACAAGTTTTTGTGACACTTAAGGTAAGAAAATGGTGACTGACAAATGGGATCTCTCTATAAGAGATGTTATCTATTTGCCACACTACCATATTGAATCCATATCAATAAAATTGAGAGCACTCGTGACCATGGAAGGCTCTGTGTATATACATGCAGTTATCGCCATGATTCAGTGTTTGAGACTTTATGGGATGGGATTGACTATTAAGAATTATCTCTAGACCAATGTGTGCACATATGATACAATTTCAATTAATATAGCACAAATGGGAAAATGTAAGAGTTTTCCTGATGTGTGCTACATTAATTGATATTGTAATTTACCATTTTACGGTTACGGTAAAACGAGATTTGGTTTAAGGTGAGATAGAAGGTTTCTTAATTAGTCTAATATGAGACTGGACTAGTGTGAGCCGAGTTGAGATTGGCCCGTAATGAAAGGACATGGCTGAAAACTTTATAAATAGTACTTAAGTCTCTCCTCTAACCATAATTTTCACATATATCCTCATATAATGAGCGTTTACCTAACGCTAAAGGTGAGGGGGCCGCCTTATTGAGCCAATGATACAGAGGGCAATAAAGGAGAATGACTTTATGCATGGAACATTGGTTTTCCGCTTCCGCTTCAAAATCAATGGATACCAAAACAAGTGCGTTAATCTTTCTTCTCAATAATGCATGTTCTTGTTCTGGTTATGGAGATCTTTGGGTTGCACAATTTTCATCCAACAATGGAAACTTCATGAAATAGCTCAAATAAAAATATAGCAAGTATTCTTAATAAAATAAAAAGTTACTAGAATATTACCTCGGGCGATGCGCAAGATGGAGTAGGTTTAAAAAACAATTCTAATTTGTAAATAAAATGGCAAATCCATCTAATATCTTTTAATTTTTATTTTGATCAAAAGAAAATGTACATAAGTCGATCAAAAATTGCTAGTCTAAGTTAATAATGCACTAAACCATCTTTCATTATTTTAAGTGTGTTCAAATTATCATATATAAATTGCCCCGTGCTTGGGCGCAAAAAAGCTCGTGATGAATCATGTCATTTCAATTTTTATGCAATATACAAAGGTAAATTATAATTGGCAAAGGAGTCGTATTTAGCATAAAATAACCTAGACAATAATCAAAATTAACAAATCTATCGTAAAATTCATTATCAAACATCATCAATGGTTAAATTAAGTAAGCTATCAAAATTTTATAAGATAAATATAGCATGACCATTTCATTGGACGAAACATGGAGTGAGTAATATGTATAATTAAAAAGTAGGAAAATATAAATACAATAGAAGCTAAAGTTCTCATTAACTATGGATTTTTGTTAGGTCCACTATTAGTGTAAAAAATAAGTCACACTATCACCTAGATTGTTGAGGAGTGAATAAATTTGTTACATTACTATCTTCATGCGGACGTGTCATCCATCTAATAGTGTTTGTGTAGAAAGTTCTTTATACTCATAGTGAACTTAATAATAATCTTTTAAGTACTAAAAAAGACTTAAAAACTAGGTCCACTATCACCTAGGTCCACTATTAGTCACACTATCACCTATCACCTAGGTCCACTATTACCTAGGTCCACTATTAGTGTAAAAAATAAGTCACACTATCACCTAGATTGTTGAGGAGTGAATAAATTTGTTACATTACTATCTTCATGCGGACGTGTCATCCATCTAATAGTGTTTGTGTAGAAAGTTCTTTATACTCATAGTGAACTTAATAATAATCTTTTAAGTACTAAAAGAGACTTAAAAACTCAGATGATGAATATATGACATGCTTTCCATTATAGGGAAAATTATTCAAAAAATTCTAAACCTATTACACTATGATCAATTCAATCATAAACATTTCAATTGTGTCAATTAAGTCCTAAACTTTTACACGTTTTGTCATTTAAGTTTATTTGGCTAATTTAACTGAAAATCTTTAACATGAATGCCAATAGTGCCACATAAAATAGCCAGTACTAACATGGATAATTTTTTATAATTTTTTATTGTTTTCTTTTCTTCTTCTTTTTTTTTCTTTTTTCTTGTTTTCTTTCTTTTCCTTTTTTTTCTACCAAGCCTGGCAAGGTATCAGCAACCCTCACCGGGCTTGGAAGGGAAAAAAAAGATTTGTTAGCGCATTAAGGGAAGGAGATAGATGAAACAAGAAGTTGAGACCACTGGCTTCAATATCATATTCAATTTGGGAGGACATCTTCTATAAAAGTGAAAATTATTTAAAAACGGTGTTAATCACATTATTAAGCATCAACATGATTGTATCTCGAGAAGAAGCGGGAGATCTTATACTTGATTTATACTTGGCACAATCTTTTGAGTCAAATCTTGATTGATGTCTATTCAACAATTGATGTGGATGCAATATCTTCGACTGAACTTGAGACGAAGGTTTAGCCTAATGCAAGAAAAACTAGCCGATAAGATCATCCTGCCAGACTATAAGGAAGCAACTTTCCATGACTCTCCATTTTAAACAAAGGAAAACCCTAATTTTGACTGGATTAGAGAAGTAGACTATGTCTCATACAGGCGGCTACACGCAAACAATTGCCTTTCTTTCGATAATGCTAAAGAAACGCAATAAAGACATCATAACAAGTTTATAAGATTAATCTACAAAGCATAATTGGATGTTTAAATAATTATTACGTCCTACTTGAGTGTTCAAATTGAAGATACAGCATCGATTTATGAACCGTGTAATTTTAATTTTTTAATATTATTACACATCAAGCTTTGATTTTCAGCTAACATTATTTTAATTTTTTAATATCCACCTATATCGATAATTTTTTTTTTTTGACATATCTCATCTCTTTCTGTTTTTTTTTTTTTTTTTTTGTTTTTAATAAGATGAGGTCCTGAAGAAGCTTTGGCCGAGTGTCGGCCAAAGCTTCTGAGGGCATGATAGATGAAGTTACTGTATTGAAAGCTAAAAATAGAATAATCCGTGTAATTTTCCTAACTTATCGCCTCAAATCTGCACACTTGATTGCGAGTTGTGGTTCTATGGGTGTACCATAGAAGGAGGTCCGCCAATGACTGAAAAGAATTGCTAAATACCGTGATATTACATTTTGCACAGCCGTTGAGATCATATTGAAATTTCACACCAAAGTCTAGGAGTAAATTGATTAAATTAAGTTTAAGATTAAATTGACATTTATACAATAGGTTGTAGACTGACCGAACGATTTATACATTATGAATGCATTTGATTACTAATCGGTGGTCGCTTGAAAATGAAGGAGGGAATTTCGCACTGGGAATTTGCTAAAGAATGGTGGGTGACTTATCTTATAGTCAGTACTAAGTCGTAGGCTTAGCTTTATCAAACAAGTTTATAGATGAATTATATTTAATAAATAAATAAAAAAGGAAGGTGCTTGTTTCAATAATTGCATTCGCTATGTTGATGTAATGGATTATATATTATATTTGGCGGCGACTTGTCAATCCAACCATCGGATTTTTTAAAAGTATCGAATTGGAATCGTCGGTTTGCCAAACAAATTTAATTGTCGACTGTGCAATCGCATGATTCATGGTATTTTCACTGTTTTCAATCGAAGAATATAAGGTACATTTTAAATTAATTTTGTCAAAATCTTCAAACCGACGCTGTAACGGTTAGTTGGGAGACAATAAATGGTGCTCTGAAAGTGAAGGTGTCGATAGATTTTCAAAGTGTTATTGGGGTTAGGTTTGTGATTGAATCCGCACATGTTTGGTAAATAGAGGAGTGGAAGGCTCAAAAAAGTATCGTATGGTGTCTATAATCCTAGACCAGGAGGGTTTCTTATCAGAAATTATGGTCTTTGAAAAAGTGTTTAAAAGTGTCAACTATTTAGTTTTCGATCTTGTACATTCACGTTTTCTTAATCAATGTCCAATCAAGTCATTTTACTTTTATAAATTTTTTAAACAAATCCATCCGACAATAATCTAGCCAAATCCAACCAACATGGGCTTTGGAATGTGATGAGGATTAAATATTTTTCTGCTGATTGTCTATGTGAGCATCTATATTGGTTAAAATTTATTGGCATCATATTCTGACGTTGTTCAATATTGGTATATTTGCACACAATAGTGCCTATATAAGTGTCCATATTGACTCAATTTCATCCATGTTATGCTGACGAGCAAGAGATTTGGTGGCCATGGCTGCAACTAGTGGGTTAAGCAGCCATGTCAAGCAGAGAGAGAGAGAGAGAGAGAGAGTTGATGGCGACTTGAGTTGGTGTTGGAAGATATGCTCGTGATAGCTTGTGATATTTGACAAGAGATCTGATTGGATCACGATCGTGCATAAATCAATTAAAGATTAGATTGAGATTTAAATTGATTCATAGAATTCTTTATTTCCATTTATTATTTACATCTTGTACTATATTTATAGAATACTGTACATTAGAAATTATTGAAGAAAGAATACAAAAAATCTTCCAAAATTCTTCGTCTTCAATCACGATTCCTTTGCTTTCCCAATTTCTTTTTGGTTTCTTTCAGTTGGCATGGCAACTGTTGTGACCTCGATATACGAGATCAGTGACTACCTCCGAAGGAGCAACGACGGCACGCACGGCGGAGAGGGGGAACTGTGGTGGCAGATGTGTTAGTTGGAGCAAACCTATCAGCTGGCGAAAGAGTGTGGGTGGATTTTGGGTTTTCTGGGAGTAAGATTAATTTGGGAAATGGATGCGTGTGTTGGATGTGTTTTGAGTGATAATGTGATTTATGGTAGATGAAGATCACCATCAAAGCATGAAGAACACACCATCAGCAAAATATATAGATTGAGATAGATGAAGTTCATGGCCAAAGACATAAAGAAACACCACTTGCCAAGGGTAAAGGACATTGAATGGATAAAGTTCACCACCAAGATATTAAGGACAAGCTACCAATCAAGGATAAAAGCCTCCAAGATGGGAGAGATTCACCACCGAAGCCTAAAGGAAACATACCAACTAATGATAAAGAACTTCCTAGTCCACCATTAAGGAACTTAAATTAAAAAAAAAAAGAATTAGAATAGAAATTAGCTCATTTGAGGAAAATCCCATATTCTCACCAAATTCAAGTCTTCTATCTTATAAATGAGATAACCACTGGGGTTTATCCTAGTGGCCACCCTTCCAACTTGGAAGGAGGAGGTGGGAGATTCGAAGGAGGGGTTGGAGTGGGAACGCATTAGTTTTAGGAGTGGGTTTCGACTCCCACGCCCTATAAGGTGATTGGGCAAAAGTCTAAGAATGAGCGTTAGAATAGGAGTAGAGTAGGACCGACAAAAAAAAAAAAAAAAAAAAAAATCTTACAAATGAGATTACACCTCTATTTATGATGAGATTTTGCTAAACGATATAAAAGACTCTTGGAGTCCTAGAAATTGAAATGACTATGGGAGTACTTACATAATTAAGACTCTTGAAAGTACTAGCATATTAAAGGCTAGTAAAAACTAGGACTTGAGATCTGTAAACTAAGTATAAAGATGACTAATAATTAGGACTAAATGCATTTAATGCACTTATCTAAGGTTAAATGCATTATAACTTGACTTTATCCTCCAAATTTGTCCATTGATTTAGGCAGTGGCTTCAAAGTTGACCATAAACCTTGCAAATCAATATCTTAGTAGTTGATAGGCAACCATGAAATCGACAACTAGTATATAGAATCGCATATGCAAACTTAAACCCATCAAACCAGATTGTAGCCGAAATTGGCCTTCACTTGCAAAAGTAAAATATTTGGCTGGTTTAACAATGATAACTAAGTTAAACTTGACATAGAACCAAATGCTTCCGCATAAGAAAGAAATGGTAATTTGATAAGTCATGTGTGAGTGAGAAAAAACTTGAAATCAATTGTAAATATTGAGAATAATTGTAAGTTTCAAATGTGAGGAATATATTTGATTTAGGAAGTAAAGTTAGAAGATGATTTTTGTAATTCACCGAGATTTTAAATGCAACAACGAGCTTTTCCACAACTTAGCCTTTTACATTCTAAAAGAGACATCACAATTTATGCAACACTTGCCGAAGCCCAATCCGTCAGGAAGGCCTGGTGGATGCAAGCCTATTTACTCACAACCTTCGATTTTTTGGCCCATTCTGATAAAGACTGCAAAGGGGAAATCCCCTTTTTGGTGTTGAGTTGATTTTGTGGGAAGGGAAACGATATTTGCATTGACATAATATATGGTACGTTTAGCATCCTGTATATAAGTGTCCGGTGTCCACTTTGACCTGGATATTTCCAATATATAGATTAAATATCTCCCAAATAAAGTGATCCGACCTCGAAGTTGGGAAAAGTCTGGATAGTTTTCATTTATTCGGGAAAAGATGAATTTGTTCTAAAATCGGATCTCTGGAGAACTGGTAATTAGTTTGAAACCAACAAATGCTATATATCAAGACATTTTAAATCCCAAAATCTATACATTTCTTATCCAATCCTATCCAACTACACACCATGACCAAAGATAATCTCCATGAATGATGGTCCTTAAATCAAGTCAACCTAACTGGCATGTCTTGTAGTTTTTCCAATCATGGATGCGAACACAACCCATTAACTCAATGCCAACTTACCTGGAAAACATGCCATGGATCAAATCAGCGCAAGTGGGAACGTTATACAAGCAATCTTTTGACGTGGCCTTTTAGAAACTTAAAAACCAACACACCATGAAGTTTTTTTTTTTTTCATTTGAACCTTTTGATGAAGTACACACAGACTCTATTAAGCATGGTAAAAGGATAAGAACTAGAAACACTTGCCCTTCAACTATAGATAATAGATGCTTACAAATTATTTAACAAGGAAAGCGGGCGATCGATATCTACTAATCACTGTAAACTAACCCACACCCATGCATATGCCATAAACATTTCTGTTTTAAGGTTTTAGGGATGCTGGACAAGGTAATTGTCCACCTCTTTGGTCATGGTGATCAAGAAGTCAAGCTGAGGGTGAGGATCAGGAACTTGTTCATTCATCTTCTCATATTCAACGCTCCACTTCACAAAGTTATTCTGTCCCGTCGAGACCAGCTGAATGGTGGCTTTATAGCGAGCAAAGTACTTGGTGACCTCTCCGCCAATGATGTCGAATGTAATGGACTTGTTCCCCTCGTCTATAGCATCTATCTTGTCTTTTGCAACGACAGAGTCACCTGCTTATACATTCCATGCGAAAAATAAGTTCGAAAAATAAATTACTAGCTAGTTCAGCAGATTTCATATAGCACCATATGGCGATCAAGAAGCTATATAATATTTAGCATGATTATCAATGAATATTTCAGCTTATAACAAGGAGAGAATATACATCATAGTATACAAACTCGAGATGAAAAATTCTAGGTGACCAACATAAATCTCAATGTTGTGGATAGGACGAGACCATGTGATTTAAGATGTGATATCGGGTTTTGCAGATAGTTACTCTTTTTGGAGGAGGATTACTCGCTCAATCTAAGGAAAATAATCATCCTAAGTGAGAACAACTGGATTCAATTCGGCCTTGTAGAATGATTGATTTCTCAGACATGCTTACCGAGGAAGTAAGTCCAAAGCCTCACAGAGCCAACGCTCTTACCATCACCTTCAATGACTTCGATGCTGCGCAACTTGTCGGGGCTGATTTTGGGCATCAAGTCGGTCTTGTTCTTGTAAACGTCGAACAATTTCTCTGGCGAGGACTTGATCTGTGCTTGCTTTTCGAGCTTACGCGTCTGAGCCATGCTCTTGTCACAAACCCTAGAATTATGAGCAACCCACACCAAGAATAGAAACCCAATAAACAAGATCAAGATGTCTTGGGCGAGTGATTGAAATAATTGTCTTGCCTTTAAATAGACATTGTGACATTAAAAGAACGGCTAACTATTTTTTTTAACTAGTTAAAGGAAGAAATGATGGTTAGTTCTGTTGGCATTGGATTCTCTCTCTCTCTCTCTCTCTCTCTCTTAGGTGTCTTCACTATCATAGCGGCCACAATAAATTACCCAAAGAAGGAAAAAGAAGAAGATGACGATGATTAAGTGCCTTTCTTGATAGAGAAAAAGAAGAACAAGAACATGATGATGGGGCGCTTTTCTTGATAAAGGAGAAGAACAAGGAAGAAAGTTGAGGGTCCTGAGGCGAAATTCAGATACAAAACAAAAAGGGAGTGATTCTCCCATGAAGATAACGAGCATCCATACAAGTATTATTCCCTTCCGCGGTAATCTTGTAGGTGTTATCTGTGAGCTAGGTGAGGCCGCGCTTGGACAGGTCTAGAACAAGTCTGGAATCTTATATACAAGGATCGCCGTTATAGACTAGCCTAGCTGTTCATGAAATACTCGAACTTCACTCTTTATCTACTCTATATGAATTCGTGGACTATGGATATGACATCTTATACTTGATTTTACCGGTGGACACTTGACTATAGTAGTTCAAAATATAATCTGAGTAGCCAAACCTAATTTTACTTAACGGGCATAGGTGGTATATGACAAGTTATTCATGGTTTGAGATATTCTAGTTTTGGACTTGTAGTCATGCTAGAGAAATCGCTGATGGAGCTACACCGGATATATAGCATCTTGAGCATTTTAAGTAGAATTGCAATGAGTCTACGACCCCATATAAATCAAAATGGTATCACAGGCGAAAGGCTGTCTAAAAAGTCTTCTTTGTGGTTTAGTCTATTTAGAAGAACAGTCTGCTAGACACTCGCACCCTTGAGGTTGATGATTTTCCCCGTGTTATTCAATTTTGTATATCCATTAGGCTCTTTAACACGGCATACGTAAGTCTTCCATGAAATTGCGGCAAATTTGTTTGTCACATCATCTTTACGGATTTGGAATTAAGCAACCATGGGGATGATTTGGCTATCCGAAAGATTGGCATTTGGTTTTTGAAGCATTATTTTCTTTATGTCTAGATACCTCGCATGGCATTCTTCATCATTAGTATAGGGGAGTCGCTTCTCCGGAAAAATGCAGTTTGCAGTCAATCATACACTCTTTATTCCATTATTAAAGTCATAAAACTGTTGTTTTGCAGGAAGCTTTTACCTTGTGGAATTGTGACCCCTCCATCTCTGGCCGAATTATGACTTTCTTTACTTCCACTAATCAAATCCACAATGCGTGCTTCACCACGCAAGTAGTGACGTTCACTCGAACTGACATCAATGCCCAAACTTTGGAAACGGCACGTACAATAGCAGAGAGGAAATAATCACATTTCTACTCAGTCGATTTCAGGTCGACATTTTCGACGCAATTACTAAGATTCCAAAGTACTTTCAAGTTAAGTTACTCAATCCATCCTGAATTCGCCGTGCTCGTATTCAGCCTGTCTTTGATACCGAACTTTCCCTGGGAAAGTTGAGAACTATATCAAATCTATCTGTCAAAATATCTGCATCATGTGGACTTCTAAATGTAATCAAGGCGAGTGGAGGAATATGAGACAAGTCAAAACCAACATCATCCCAAACTTCTCGAATTGGTCGTCCTTTTGTTCTCAAATAATCAGGCACGAGTGGGTCTTTACAGAGTTCTCCACTTTAATCGACGATAAATTTAGCAATAGATGCGAATTCGATTCTACCCGTCACTTCAAACCGCTTTTGTTTGCGGCCTCCATATTCTCCATTATCAAAAAGGTTTACGTTCGCTCCACTAACATCAAAAAATAATGATCTTTACCCCCAAAATTGTTAATTAATCCGAGTAATTAAAAATACTTGCATTTCTATCAGGTAAGCCAGACAACCAGGAGATTGTTCTACCTGAAGGGAAGGAAGCTCAGTTCCAATGCCTATGCATCCCTAATTTCAGAAAATCACTGAGTATAACTTATACACCTTAACATCAGTTCACTTCTGCTCTTGGTCATTAATGAGAGACTAGGCAATTAGATTATGCAGATGAATATGAATGCACAGATAATGTAAAAATGCAACTCACTTTGTTGTGCATCAAAGATCTTCCGTTAGGTTAGCGCGTGCGTTGAGCAACACGATGAAGTGAAATAGTAGCTCCTACACGATGGCAGGTCAGCATTCTTTGTTAGACTAGTGCTGGTCAGACCCAAGAAATTCGAGGGGAGGCAACGGTTGGAAGTCCCCCAAGGTTGCAGGACCACATTAAGTAACATAATCGGCTGAAGAGTTAAGAAGCCTCACAGAGATGAGTATAGACCAAAATCAAAAGACTAGCTATGGACAAGCACATAAAGCATATTTTTTTCTATTGGCAATCACACACGTGCATGGGCACAAATTGTGTTTGAAAAGTACATTTCTCCTTCCGAGGGAGAAGAAATGTAATCAAGAATCTCAACAACCACAAGAAACAAACATCTGATGCAACAGAGGAAACTTGCAAGTGCTGAAGCAATCCTGTTGAATAGGAGATGGTAAGCTCTTTAGTGTGGTCTACACTAAAGGAAGAGACTGAGAGCCAACAATCTAACCAGGCAAAAAATTTATCACATCGTTAAAGAATGCCTTGAGTCCATGTTTTATTTCCCAAATGGGTCAACTTTCTGTGTTTATTTTCCCCCATTGTGAAATATGCAATGTCCAGAGCCAAGAGGCAGATCATTCTCTATCCTCTTTATCATGACTATAGATCTTTACTATCCAATATACATTGTTATATGACCATCCTCAGAATAAAATAAAGGGATGGCAGCACCTACGCATTTATCTATGTTCTTCTTCCCTAATGTCTCCTCATATATACAGATATACACGTACACATAACAACCTATAAATTCATATACAAAGGCAGAACCCAGAAGAACCACTGCCAACCATCCATCAGCAGGACTCATTAAGATTGATATTCTGCAATAAAAGGATGTCACGAAATTCTTCAACCAAGAAACATCAAGATACCTCTTCTTACTTCTTGAACAAGTCCGGAATATCCTTCTTGGAACTGACAACAACTGGGGAAGAGGATAAGTCGCTTTGTTCATGTGAAACCAGCACATTCTTACTCATTTCCTCATCATCATCCAATTCATACGGAGGTGAAGAGCCACATATTTGCACAGTTAAGCTTCCAGCTGCACAAAGCCATCAACGTGGGACCATAAGAAGCACCAGAAGGTTAGGGCGTGTATGGTTGTGTTTTTAAATTTTGTTCATGAACAGATTTTCTGGTTTTTTGTTCCCGGGAACAAAAAAAGAACAGAATCGCGTTTGTTTGCGTTTTTGTTCAAAATCTGTTTTTTTGTTCCGGGAACAAAATTAGAACAGAAATAAGAAAAAAAAAAAATTTGTTTTTTTTCCAGAAACACTTTTGAAGAACAAATTTTCTCTCTCATCTCTTTTCTTTTCTTCTTTTTTTCTTCTTTTTTCTTTGGCCGGTCACCGGCCTCGGCCACGGCCGGCTCTTGGCCTCGCCGGTGGCTGGGTGAGCTCGGCCTCGCCGGATCTGGGTGAGCCCGATCTCGCCCAGCCGAGCCTCGCCAGCACGGGGCGAGGCTCGGCAAGCTCGGCTTCGCTGGATCTAGGTGAGCCCGAGCTTGCCCAGCCAAGGCGAGGCCGCTGGCCCTTGTCAGCCGATCACTGGCCATGGCTGAGGCCGGCGACCGGCCAAAAGAAAAAAAAAAAAAAAAAAAAAGGAAAAATAAAATAAAAATATTAAAAAATTAAAAGAAACAAAAAAAGAATACAAATTTACCAAACGTGTTTCTATTCATTTTTTATTCCCATAACAAGTTTACCAAACACATCTTTCTAGTCAAAAATTGTTCCCCAAAACCTAGAACACTTTTTTGAACAGAAACACAAACAAACGCGCCTTATTAGCTGCTACAGGAACACTATATCGCCATTCATCATACATGCAATGACAGCCAGCATTTGAAATGCATTGACATGATAGGATTTTTTATGAAAATGCTATCCATCAAAGGATGTCCAGACCATTCTTCTCCTTCATCTTCCTCACCTTTTTACTCTTTAACAAAATGAAGGAAGAGATACTAACATGCAATTCTTCACAATTCGAACTTCTACGAAGAATATAATAGCAGTATCAACACATGATCTTTTGTTGCAAAGAGACAATATGAACGGCTGTTTCAAAAAAAGGGGTAGGGGGGAGTTTTGGGAGAGTCTACTTCCAACAAAGGGAAGAACCAGACTGACAATTTTCTCTTTACTTGTGAGATAACATGGATTGATTTTGTTGGACATGGGACACATATTTGCCATTATTTCACAAGATTCTCAACAGATTAGGTTATTTTACAAATTTCTGGAACCAATACCTAATATAGTGACTATAGCCTCTTTTTCAAGCCACTGTAGGACATTGTTACTGAATTGTATGATTCATAATTCAAAAACTGAGCCTTCAGATTAACAATTTGGACCTCAGTCCAACCACCTAGCAGTGAGAGATCTCATCCAGCATGAGCACTTGACAAGGAAACAATTAGCCAAACATAGCAGTAATTTAGCATCACTTAACCCTGAGATAGCACATGAGAGACAAAGGGGCAAATCGACCGCATTTTTTTGGTGGTGGTTGTGGGGCTGCAAAGTCTATCTAACATATGCATGATATAGAACTTTTAAACATTGAGGACCGTTCAATCATGTAGATTCACCAATCAATAACTTTGACGCAGATATAACATCAACTTGTGCATGTAATTCCCACAAGCAAGGAGTGAAAGACAAATGTATGTACAAAACATTCTTACCCAGTACTAGTGCAGCACCAATCCAGCCAGTGATGCCCCACCTTTCCCCAAGGAGTAACCATGCAAAACCTGCGCCCCAAACTGGTTCCAACCCATAAATTATAGCAGTTTCAGTGGCAGATACATCACACATAGCAGTCATCTGCAAAAAATAATAAAATGTGATCACGAAAAATGCACTTCTAATATCTGATGCTTGAGGGGCAAAAAAGATGCCACAATGATTGAAGATGAAAGTGTTCTGAGGATGCAGCATCTGAAAAAGCACTTATTACTTTGAAGAAGTGGGGTGCTTCAGGCCTCAATTGCAAAGAGCCAGCCTATAAATCCACTTCTCTAGAGGCAGCCAAAGAATAATGGCTAGAAAAATGAGGGCCTAGGGGAAAATAACGTAAGACAATAGAAGCTTCTCTTTGTAGCAAACTCTTGAAAGCAGAGGCAGCATGACATACTGGTATAGCAGAATCTAAATCAGATGATAATATAATTATAAAATCACATACCATGTCAAACTAACTTGAGTTGCAAGGAAGGAAAAAAAAGCCAAGCCCAGAGAGGGGGGGATACCTCTACCCATAAGCACAAACAAGTTGAGAATATGCCTGTGTAAAGTGCTGGTATCCATGGAAACTGAACCACAGACTCCCAAATCGTTGGCCAAGTCCAAGACGATGCATCAAATTCTTGGATGCCACCAACCCAGCCTCCAATCAAGTACCACAATGATGACGAAATAGCAATCACACATACCTGATGAGAGTTTACAAATGTTTGTTCACATAAACAAGAACCAAGCAGTGATGCTGTTACTTGTAAATGTTGAACAGAATAAGGTGTAAACAAACCTCATGTCCAAGCAAAGGTAGGAAGTTCCTTTTATCCGTCGCTCTGGAAATGCGCTCGGTTCTTAACATATGGATCCCAAAGAATACAGCACTCAAGAAGTTTAATAGATCTCCGACCTATTATTTTCAAGCAAAACTGCTTAGACAATTCAAACAGAAGTTTATGGAAAATCATCTTGATGGCCTCTTAGAAATTATGATCCAATGGACTTGCTTGTGCATGTCCTTCATTAATTGCCCTATCAGTCTAGAAATTTTTGCCAATGTTGAAGCACTAAAGATACTTACACATGGAGGCGATCCACTTGATTCCAGCATTGCAACACCAATAACAGACAAAAAAGCTCCAAACCATGTGCGAGTGGGAATTATTGCTCCTAGCATACCATCGAGCAATGGAACCACAATAATCTGAAAATTTTAGCCACAATACGTCGAAATTTGTGCCTTAACATACTATTTTAGAGCCAGCTGCTCTTCAGCAATTACCAGACAATATAAGGCTCCGGCCAAAAAAGAAAAAGAAACACATTATTAAGGTACTCACAGTTAGCATAGACAGAAATGTCGCACGACCAGCATCGGATGTGAGTAGACCAAGTGCTTGCATAAGATATCCTAGACTAACCCAAATCCCCAACTCTATTCCTGCATTGCGTGTCTGTACATCATCCCATGATCGAATCACCATGGGGACAAATGGAATCGCTGAAACAGCAAATCTGACAACATTAAAAACTGCAGGATCTGTGACTGATTCGACCTCCTTCACAACTGGAATGTTACTCGCTACACCACAAAAGAACCAAAGACATATCAATCAGAGGTACAAAAGAGACAAACTGGAAGAGTCTAACACGATTCAGAGACATAGAAGCATCAACTAGACAAACTCAAATTAAAAATCAAAACAAAACAAAACAAAAACAAAAGCATCTAGCTAAACATCATAAAGAATAAGGACACTTGCATTTCCCACTTATGCAGATGACTCCATGCCTATTAAATATACATGACTACTGGAAAAAATCAATATGCTAGCAGTTGAACTTTTCTTCCATTTTTCAGAACTAACAAAAATTGGCGGTTTCCCCCAAGTCATCGTGCATACAAAGAGACAGATATTTCACATAACATATAAGTTTTCTAGTAAACTAGCATCCTACTAAAAGAAACTAATGATTCAATTAGAGAAAGAAAGTTCTAAAATTAGCTTGGTAAAGAACTTCTCATATATGAAGCCCCACAGAATTCCATCCCTCATTCCACCAATCAACATTAGTTGAACCATCAGACCTCATGAGACTTCGGAAAGTAACAGCTCCTAATCTAAAATGACGTGCTCTCACTTCCATGTCTCTTGCAGCATTATCTGACCAAAATCTCCAAGCATAAAAATTTTACTGATATCAAAGGTTTCATGAAGATAGACACATAAGGTAAGATCCACACATTTAACCATGAGCTTAAGATTTTAAATGGCGTATTGAGCCTCATTAAACTTTTGCATGGCAAGCAAAATCCCATTTTCATCAGATTGGGATAAGGAAGAGATGGTCTGTGAAAAGTCGAAATGGACCATTACCAAGCCTAAAGGAGCTAGTGAGAAGAGCTTGTGAGAGTATGAAAGTGAAACAACAAAAACAATCAAACCTTTATCCCATCGAATGGAGGGGGGGGACCTAATCAACTGTCTATCTTACTCACTATGCTGTATTTTCATCAAAATTTAAGAGTAAGGGCTCAAATCCCTTTCGTTCCAGATCTCTAGAGTCATCATGGTCTACCCTTTTCTAATTTGCGCCCATGTCATAGATTTGCATCTTCACAGTAGACCATCTCAAGACCCCTGTTCCGAACCACCTCAGACAAGCTTCTCTCATTTGACTTCGCCATCTTTCTCAATACACTCATATTTAATCGCATCTTTCCTCGAGCACCTACACAAGCAAAAAAGAATTCCCATCTCCGCCGCAGTATCTTTCTGCACACGTTACCGCCTGGCCATTCAACCTTCCATTCCACCAAACATTGTAGGCCTTCTAATAATCTTGTTAAAATCACAGACAAGCTCAGGTGCCAAAATAAAATCGTGCCCCAACCATTAAATATATTACTCCACACTCCATCCATCCGGAATATTCAAGCGCCGCTTCCGAAAAGATAAGGCGCGAAACGCCGCGCCCAAAGCGAATCGATATGCGTCGATGGTTCCCAAAATGTTCCTCCGACTTCAAAGCAGCGGCCAAAATCGATAAACGACGAGAGGTCGCGAGAGCGCGGCTCACCGTAAATGAAGGCCACGACGTTGAGCAGCACGATGCTCCGGACCTTCTTCGAAGCGAACAGCATCCTCCGCCGCGGAGGCCGCTTCCCCGGCGGCGACTCGGAGATCAGAGATCGCGGCCCCCGAGAGGCGTCCGGAGCGGAGGCATGGCGGCGCCGGCTCTTCTCATCGGGCTGCGTCGGCCGCGAGCGCGACGCGGCTAGTCTCTCGGCCTCGCGCTTTGGAGGACCTGATCGAGCCGCATTCGAAGAGCTGGAAGGAGGAGGACGGGGAGGGTCGCGCAAAGAGCATGCGACGAGATGCCGCCGGGGCGGCTGGGACGAGCAATGGCACGACGACTTCGTCGGCGACGAGCGGATCGGGCTCCACGGCCACCCGCACGGCGGCGACGCCATTGCCGAGAAAATCTCTCTCTCTCTCTCTCTCTCTAGCTCTCTTTGTGTGAGATCGAAAAGGACTACCGATTTTTGGTGGGAGTATCTTGGCGACTGGGGTGGTTGGGATCGCCTGCGGCCCGGCTCCTTCGGAACCGCCAATGACGCGGCACCACGGTAGGCGTGCCAGCTCGGATTCGAGGTCGAGGTCGAGGTGAAGTGACGGAGATGCCCCTGGGCGGACACGTGTCTTTCGTCCGGTCTCCATATAGAGGTCAACCTGGCGGACGGCGTGGTGGCGGGGTTTGAGATCGCCTGCGGCCCGGCTCCATCGCAACATCCAATGACGCAGCACCACGACAGGCGCGCGCCCTCGGAAAACGAGATCGAGGTTGAGGTGAAGTGACGAGATGCCCCCTGGTCGGACACGTGTCCTTCGTATGGTCTCGATATGATAGTCAACCCGGTGGACGGCGTGGGAGCGGATTATTGCCAGGGGGAGTTTTGATTTTTCATTTTTGGCGGCGCCTAGATCCAAAAGATCTATGTAAAAAGGAAAAAACGGCTAACGAAAAAAAGTATGTTATTGGTGAGCTCGTGCTCAGACCATTAAAAAACGATATTTTGGATAGATATAGATTTTTTATTTTTTATTTTTGTCTTGTATGGTTTTGCATCTTGGTCCATTTCTAGAGGAGGAAAGTTGAGAAAATTACATTAGCATACATGAGCAATTTAATAGGAACCTTTGGGGTCTAATTATGTCTAGTGGATTAAATTTGATGGTGTTTCAAAACGTGACCAATCTTATCTACAAGGTGAACAGAAAGTTATGCTTTAAAACTATTCAATCATCTCTACTTGCGCATTTCTTGTGAAATCATTAGTTATTTTCTCTATAATCTATATTTTATTAGCCGATAGTTATCTTTGAAATTTTCCTCAATATATTGTGTACATATGTTATGAGCTGATAGCTATAAGAATGGTGCATGTCAAAGATTATACAACAAAATTTTTAAGGGTTTCATGATTTTTCTTCTTAATAGTGGGTCAAGTTTCTATCGGTCTACTTTCATGCACTTTTACCGGTCCTTCTATTCACACAATTCTAAAGTCTTACTTCCCCACGTATCCATTCAGAATTTTACTTTTATAGTGTTCTCGATGAGATTTGAACCCAAAACTATGAGAAAATCCATAACCTCTCTTGCCATTTAAACCTTGCCTGTTAGGTATGAATGAGATTCTAGATATAATTAGATAATTTGGGTATATCTAATGAAGACTTATCAATATTCAACACCCATTTGATCAAAGTTGGTCGTTTAATAGATAGAGGTAGCCTTATTAAAACTTAATAATAGATGCAAAAATAATAACAAAGCAAAATGAAGTGAAAATATGACGTTGTATGCGAGCAGGATTCTATTATTTCTTGTTCAAAATAAATGGTTTTTCTTGTGTTGGTAAATTCCAATATATTTTGGTAAGTAACAAAGAACTTTAGTAAAAAAAAAAAATGATGTGTAACCTTTTATCCAAGTAATTTGTTAATTTGTGAGAGCTCTAGTCTTTATCTCATGTATCTTTCACTCGCCTTTTAACAAAATATTAATGCTATTGCAATGAGGAAAAAGACAGATCTTCTAAAAACACCAAAGGGATTTACTGTTGCAAAGACGATTTTAATTTTAATGTTAGCTAAAGCCTCGAGTTGTATATAACCAGAGGCATTTTCTAACATTTCTAGTCATGTCTACTCTTCGCAAAACAAATGTACCTTGTAAGGAGAAATTCAGGGAAGGATTCGACCCAAAAGAATTCAAGGAAGGCCCAGGTATGGCCCAAAGAATAGGGAGGCTAAGGATGGCCCAGCTCCCCCGAGGTCCGCATGTCTATCCAATTTATTAGAAAGATAGAGATCTTAAATATGCATAGAATTCTCATGAGAACTTATTAAATGAATGATATTGCAAGTTTTAGGTTAATGCTAAAACAAACGAGACCCGTAAATTGGATGATTCGCCTGTTAAATCGTCTTAAAAGAAAGTGCCACGTCATTTAAAGGAAAAATTCTGATCTAAAAGGTTTTAGTAGATGTAGCATTGTGTATTTCAGCAAATTAAAAAGGTCCAATGTCTATCTCACATTGATTAATTGTTTTTTTTTTTCTATACTCTTGAAGTTAAGGTCGGTCGACATAGTTCCTAATCGGTTGTCCCTTGAAATGTAGCCGGGCAATTGAAATCGGTAATTTCATCCTAGTGCTACAAATAAGATGAAGCGATCATGTGTTTGATACAATGTGAAATTCAAGGATATATCATCCATGCATGTTCTGGATTCATTAATCATTTGAATATTACCACCACACAAGAAAATCTAGAAAATCAATCATCGATTTGATTTGAGGATCTCTACTGGGTCGATTTCACTAGAAAACTGAAAATAATGATAACAAGTGATTGAGTTCAGTAGAAAATTAAGAAAAATGAGAAATAATTCTATGTTTTTCTAAGCATAATAATCTTTTTAATTTTCTATCATTTTGTGAAGGTAGCATTGTTAAATTCCTCATTTGTTTTGGTTTTATTTTTCTCAACTTTTCTTTTTGGCTAATTTGAGTAGGGCACGCATGATAACCATTTCATTTTTCTATTTTTCTATTTCGGGAATAAGTTTAAAACAGAAATTCGTGCAGTAATGCAATTTCATTTTAGTATTTCTGAAATAATTTTGTAATATAATAATAGGTTTGAAACAGAAGTGATAAGTAAAATTTTTGTACTTTTCTATTTCTTAAACAAAAATCATAAATAAAAACTCTTTGCATTACTCGCCTCATTATTAGTTGGCCGCCTAGAAGGGAGAAATTTTATGTTGTTATCAAACGAATTTCTTTCGAGAACATAAATTTCATGTCGTTATTAAATGCGTATTTTTATTCAAAAACTCATTCAGAAAACAGAAATTATGGCTAGAAATTGATTTCTAAAATAGAATTGTCATCGTTTGAGTACAAAATCTCTAGAAAATTGATAATAATTGAATAAAACCTTGAAAAGGGTCTATGTCAATCTATTAGTTGCAAATATGACATAAAAGGAATATCCTTCCCTCAAAGAATGATGCTAATTGGGAAAGAAGTTTCGTGCATCTTTGTAATTCTAAATATTTTACGACTAAATAATGACATCTACCTACAAAATATTTTGCTAGATTGTAATTAGCACTTATTGTATCATTTGTTGCATTCAACTTCCGGTTAAATTTTCCCTATCATTTAAAAAAAAAAATTCAACTTGATTTAGCCCACGACTACATTTATCCGAGTGTGCAATGCCTTTTTAGAAACTCAACATCAAGCATTAATCCGATAAAGATGGTTAATAAATAGAACTTTCGGGTCTTACCAAGGAGAGACTATGCTTAATTTCCATGTTGAATGAAAATACTTCTAATTTTGAAAGGCTCGGTTAATTACGATCGAAATTGAGAGACTCCGTTTATTTCACGAAAAATAAATATTATTAAAAAAATATTTTCTTAAAATGATCGTTCCAAACGTGTGGTCACTGGTCACCCCATGTGACTATTCCCGCAAGAAAGAAAATTCCGAGTTTCGTCTCCTCGTCGGCCGCCAAAAGAAACAGGGGAAAGTTCCGCGGCGTTTGTCGGGACGCGGGCGCGCACGGTGGGAGAGCGCTGACGTGGGAGGCGGCGATTGGGCGAGGGCCGTGCTGACGCCAGTCCGACACGGCGCCTTGAGGACGTGACGCGCCATTGGAGTTGGGGGGGGATTGGAGAATATGCGGAGACTCCAGCGAGGAAGATTCGTCGTCTCCCGGAGAAACGTCAAGAAAAGAAACGAAACGAAAAGAAAAGGCAAAAACGCAGACGTAATATTCGCATCTCGGGTTCTCTCTCCGTGCATTGATGATTCGCTCCCTCCCCCACAAACTGGAGCTCGGCCAGCGGAGTTCCGGTCCCTCTCTATATATATTGAGCCCGAGCTTTCTCTCCTCCGTTGCCCCCCCAACTGCTTCCGAGCTCCATCTCTCCAGGTTCTCTCTCTCTCTCTCTCTTCTTCTTGTTTTGTTTTGTTTTTCTTTTCTTGATGGAGGGAACAGTGCGCGGTGGAGGACCCATCGTGGGTTTCTGTTGGCGATCGTGATTGTGGCCCAAGTTCTCGTTTTTATCTTTTTTGGTGGCTGTGGGTTCGATTGGGAGTTCCGTGCGTTTGTTTTGGTGGGTGGGTTGAGTGGTTTGCTTGGAAAAAAGAAACGGGAGATTTATGGGTCTGTTTCATGTGGCGATGAATTCGGGCAATGTTGGTTTACTGGGGCTGGGCAATGCTGGTCCTTTTTTTTTTTCCTTCGAAAGGTGTGACCCCTGTTTTGTTGTTGTTGTTTTATTTATTTATTGGGATCTGAATGTGGTTGGGGTGGAGTCATGAAATCTTGAATGGAATGAAGTCTGATGCTGAGCTCTTGATGCTCAAGATTTGATTTTTGGATTGGCTGTTTGAATTTGGACTTGGTGTGACTGACTGCATACAGAGATAAGCTCCATCATACTTTATTAGGTTTTTAGTATACAGAAGGTTGAGGATGGATGGCCTTAATTTGCTGGTTCCGGTGAGTGGAGTTTCCCCTTATTAGAACGAATCGAACCTCACAGTACTGACAATTTGATTGGAATGGCAACAGAATTGGGGCATCGGGGAGATTAGCTATACATGGTTGTGCTCTTCCTCAGCTCAAAAGTAGTGTGTCTGGTCCATGTTGTCATCGAGATTAACCTCTTCATCTTATGGTCTGGGTGCACGAGGAAAAGTAACAATCTGCTAGTGGCAAGAGTTGTTTCATTCCTTCTCTCAAATTGGTGATGACTTGGTGTAAATTTGGAATTACTACCATTAGGTATTGTCTAGGTGTAGGCCTATTTAAGGAAAGGAGCTTGCTTGCTAATAATGTGAACTGATACAAGGCTTCTCCAATCCAAGTGAAAGCTCCCATTAGCATTTCTTTTTCCTCGAGAGGCGAGTTGAGGTAAATTGCTCTGTCTTGATTGTGCATTTTGTGCCATTGCAGACATTGAGTGGTTGGAGCGCAGCAGCCCATTGATGCCAGCTGGTTGCTGGCGGATAGTCTGATTTGAACCATCACTTGACGGCTTATGAGTCTCGAGAGTACATCGAACTCCAGGAAAGCCTTAGAAGGTGTGCATGGGGTACATGTCGTGCCTCATGCCCCATTTGCACTCGAAGAGATTAGCAAGCATGGGGACTATCCTCAATCAAGTTCAAGAATTGGACTAAATCAGCAGCTTTTTGTGCAGTAAGTTTAACAACAAAGATGACAATCCAAGAAGATTCTTGAGTGATGTTTGTCAGTAGGCTTAGCCGATGTATATGCTTCTATTCTAATTTGTTTTAAATACTATGCAGGCGAGTATGGCAGCAAAGACCAGCATGTTTGAGGCCCATCCAATGTTGCATTCACGGTATGGCATAAAATATTTCCGTCTCATACCCGGGCTTTCTTTGCCCTTATATTTGTACATGATTGAGAGCATATGACCCTGGTCTGAGAGTGTTTACATGTATTTGTGTCACCTACCAAATCAACAGCCTATCCATCCCCAAAGTTGAAGTTGTTAGCTGGAGGAGCTGAAAAAATGTTTTTGGATTTTCTTTGCTAATACAAAATTCAGCTTGCACTCTAAACTGCTCTTCAAATTTTTCTCTCTTTTGGTAGGCGATCAGCATCTTGCAGAAACAGTTGCAAATGTGCTCACATCCCTTCCTTTCATCGCTCTCGGCATGCAAGCACCAAGGTGATTAGCTTACTAATGTGTTCAATTGATCCATGTTATTATTATTTTTGGATTGTCATTTCTGATGACTTTGGATTATACAACTAGGAAGAATCTCAATACGAAGCTCTATGCTAATTCGTTAGTTGGAGTTGGAGTTGCATCATCTTTGTATCATTCTTCAAGAGGGAGGTGGAGGAGGTTTCTTAGATGGGTTGACTACACAATGATAGCCACTGCTACCGTGGTGAGTAACTGGTGGCTAAATATGATTCTCCATACTCTGGCTCAACTAATGAACGAAGTCCATATTTATCTGTTGGCCTTCTCACTATTTATTGAGTTAAATGATAAATATCGTCAATTCTTATCATGACTTATATGTCTTGTGTATGACAAACAAACCTTAGCTTTGGGTAAGATAACTAAATGGGTTTAAGAGACTGTTGACAAACAAACCTTACCTTCTTGATTTTGGTGTTAAATATATTGTGTGGCTCGTGAATTTCCTGCTCCCCGGTTGTTTCGTACCTACTTCGCCTTGATGAACTTTGTGAGGTCATGGCTAGTTCAATGACTTGGGCTTTGAACGCGGTGGTTGTCTTATTAGTTGGTGCCATGGCTAGTCATGATTTACCTTGATAAACTATTTCTCTTGAGGAGAAAAGGGAAAAAAAACCAGAATTCTTTTTCTGTTGTTTATTGAACTCTGTCCTTCTATTTAATCACTATCTCCTTCCCAGGCATACATTTTTAATTTTATCCATGTTACTACGCATTCTGACTGGGGGAACGATTGGGAGGGACTGGGGGCATGACCATGGTTTGAACTCTGGCAAGAGCACAGATGTATGGTACTTTAAACTGTATCGATCAACAAAAAAAGTAGGAATATAGATGTTCATCCTTGAAAGGCACAAATACAACGAAACTTTAAAGTTATAGAATGCCTCAGTTATTAGAATTACAAAGAAAGGAAAACATGTCAGGAAGCTAGTCAGTTATGTTTATTTTTTTCTCTTCTCTATGCATGCACGATGAACAGTTTCTGATTGAAATTGTCAAAAAAATCGTGTGTGCTGATTAACACTATGTATACCGGGCCTTACACATAAAAACACAATCTATGAGCATGACTAAATAAAACAGACAACAGATGGAAGCACGAGAACGGGTAAACAGCCAAAAGGAATATGGAGTGTCAAGAACATATGTGCTATGCCACCCTGTGAAATGACTGTATCAAGTTGTCCAGAAAGTGGCCTCCAGCATGTGTGTGTGCACGTGTGCCTGAACACATGGTGCAAAGTATCGGTTCCCTCTTACTTTTTATCATTTCTTTTTACAAAATTGGGGTTTGAATGCACAAAAAGATTGATGGGATAATGTAAACCACCATAATAGTGAAGCGAGAATAATTTATTTTACAGAGGGGCTTATGTGTGTATCTGACCACATGGTCATTCTAGATAAAGGATGTCATGTATGCATATCTTGCTCTGGCATGTTAATTTTGGGCAATTTTAAAATTTTGAAATATTCTGAGTTTCTTGCACTACAATTGATGAAATCCTTTCTGCAAACACTTCTCCTTTTTTCCTCTTTTGGCTGATTCTGGCCCCTGTTCTTATTTGGCTTCAGTATATTTTCAGCTATTAGCTTGCTCACTCATAATATTAATGTGTCATTTCTCGTTTTTCCAGTGTCTGTCCGGGGCCCTCAGAAATGAGAATCCAAAATTGTTGATGGCAGCATCTGCCGCCTTTCTTCCTGTCCAACCTCTGATGGTCTCAGCAATTCACGCTGGAATGATGGAGGTATAAAATTTAAAACCTGGTCAATAACAGTGCCATACAATGTAAAAATACAGAAATTCTTGCTGGTTTTGTGCATAATTTCTCCAAGTGATGTTGCAGGTAGCATTCGCAAAAAGAGCATTGGAAGATCCAGAATTAAGGATGGCTCACAATATTCATAAAATGTCATCGTTGCTGGGAGGTGCCCTTTTCATTGCTGATGATGTCTTTCCCACGACGCCATATATTCATGCCGGTTGGCATCTCGCTGCAGCTGTCTGTGTCGGCACATGCAACAAGCTTCTGGAGTAGTGTGTTCCATTGTCACCTATACATTCAACTGCCTACATTTCAAGAGGAAGCAACGACAACCACAGTACCCCTCCTTTTACAAAATTTATGTAGAAAGAGATGGGAAGCCATGTAAAACTGCTGCTGCTGCAGGTTCCGGTCAAACCTGAATCGGGTTTAGCATGTAGAGTATTTTTCATGTCTAAAGTAGGAAGTAAGCCATTCTTCCTGTCCGTCGAGCTAGGCTTGTAACTATAGTGAGTATATTCCTTAAGTTCCAGCTCAACTATCGTTGTTCTGGACTCTAATGGTAAAAAGGACTTTCATTCGTCTAATCAATCGTGCCAAAGTATCAATTGTTGGAGCGTGCACAATCTTAACTCTCTATAGAGTGACAAGTATCCAGTGAAAACACGTAAACTCTCAATTTCCAAATTGTCGTGTCTGAAATCACATTGGAGTGTTTTGGAACAAAGAAATGGAATTTTGAGGAGTGTGTCCGATCATGGGCACTGGCACGAAAGATAGAAAAACCTTTTGAGTACTGAAAGTATCGAAAAGCAAGTGGCAATTTAGAATTAGCTCATTTTTTTTTCTGCTCAGGGTTTAAAATCATACATTTTCACTGGACCTTTGGTGCATGGTTCTCGACTTCTTGTCCTACCGCAGTTTTGGCCCAGCCAATGTTAATAGTTTTATTAGGGCTTTCTTTCACCTTCTCTTGGAATGCTCACCCGGCTCTCCATCCGAAAGTTGCTCCTCTACTCGTCCAAGGAATGGTACCAGCTTCCTCATTCCATGGTCGCATAGATCAAGTTCTGGATGAGTCAAATCTCCAGAGAAACCATCAAGTGCTGAGCATGGGGGTTACTGAACTAAGTATCTCGAACTCATCATCATACCAGTTTCCATAGAAAGGGATAATGTAACAATTCCCAGGGACACTAACCATTATCACGCGAGAGAGAGCTCCCACTAGATCACAAAATGAGGCCCGAGCTTATACAGAGTCAACGGGAAGCGGCAGGTTAAAACTCAACAAATTTCTGTCTCCATTAGAATGAATTGGAGCATACAGCTCAAGAATGAAATATCTGCCCAATGCAGCTTACAAGACTATCACGAAATGCAGTAATATCTAGACACAAAAAAATCTAAATGAGTGTTAGAGAAATAGAAATTAGGACCCTGATTCCTCACAGAAGCTACAAAACCTCTTCAAGTTTCCCACTCTTGCGAGACTAGCAAACTCCTAACAATGTACAAAATGGCAGAACCAGGGCCTGAACCAATTGATGTGTCAACTTAATTTCAGTGTGTTAGATGAAGCAGCTCCGACAGCAACACTAAAAACGCTTGGTGAGTGAGCGGAGCAGCAACTCCAGCAACAGATATATGATGTTGTTTGTGGTCACAATTGGCATGATTTGCAGAAAGATCCAACTCCCCCTCAGCCAAACACAGGAAGATAATGGCCGATGTTGCCTCCACTAAGAACTCTTATCTTCCAAATTCAAGTGTAAACTGACCCTCTCGCTGTACAGAGGGAAAGAATGAAAGAATACAACACCCCAAGGGAAATCAGAAGAGAGGTAAGCTTGTGAATTGTAGGTACAGGGGAACACCACTAAAACTTTGCCCAAGTAAATCACGTGGCTGATGACGATCTAGAATCCTCTGTTTTGTTTCTGTGACACATACAATCTGGGCATGGGAAACTATATATAGAATCATTAGGCCTTTTGAGCTCAAATCCCTTGGAATCACTGTGAGAACGCATATTCAGCATTTGCCGCTTGAAATTTTTCCATCTGGAGAACACATGAAAAGAGTATTGAGTTACATTCCACAATACAACTAGCTTGTTCAGGCCAAATATGGGCCACATCAAAGAAACACACCATTCAAGCTCTTTTATCCAATGGCATTTGTTTATCAAAAGAGTCCATACTTAATTCTCTCCGGCAAACTATTCAAACAGTCAACAGTGCTGTAAAGCAAGTCAGCACAATGACCTGACCGGTTTTATAGGCATGATTACAAAAGAATGATGACAGAATTCAGCCAAGCCCTAAGCTGAACTCTGGTTATTCCAACTCAGTAACAATTAGCTACAGTTCCAGGTCGAAGAAAACGTCAACCTTACACTCTGTCCAGCAGGTTCTAAATGACGTTTGGTTTTGCCAGATCCACATTTAATTTAAGAGATGCACCATCTCAAAGGGGAAAATCATATAAATACAAGTACGGACTACAGAGGCTTTATTTGAATTTGTAAACCCAATTTTGATTGTTGTTGCCCCTGTGCCTATCGCACCCTCACAGGAATCCTCCCAGATGAAGCATTATGGAGGGATTCCCTAGATGCATCTCTTCATTTTATTTCAGGCCTTCACCACAAAGATGTTGTTTAAAAAGGCTTCCCTAGGGGTGGCATGCATTGTTGTTAAATTTCCTTCATTTTAGATTGAGCAGATTATACACATTATGATAGTTCCTGAAGGACACAGGCTTAAGGATCTGTAGCATTGAAGACATACCCGAGATTGGGATTATCGAAGATTAATGCCAACTTCCTTTTATCAGGCCTAATTGTCTTGGAATGTCCACCATACATGTATCGTCTGTGGCCCAACAGAAAGTGAGGAAAATTTCCTCCTTGAGTTGTTACAAAAACTTCACTATGAAGACATACAGTGTAGTCTATTGCAGCCATCCTGGAAGAATAGTTCTAGAAGCATAACTGAAGTCAAAATAGTGATGTCATAAAAGTCATTACCAACAAGACACGTTAAAATAAAAATTTTCTAACCTTGAATGGAGCTAGTTCCTCCTCAGATGCAAGCATCTCTTTAGTCTTCAGCTGGGGAAACATTTCCAACAGGGGTGCCATCGTCTTCTCAGCATTGTATATCTTTCCAGATGCTAAAAAAATAGATGTGCTTTTGTCAAAGCCCATTCCCCTAAGCATCAAGCCCACCTAGGAAATGCAAGCAAAGACACAAAATTAGATACATGTATCCTTCAGAAAGTTGCAACTGGTTACAATCTTAAAAGGACAATGGAGAGGATGCAGAGTCCTCATTGCTATATGACAGGAATCATTGTCCTATAAAGGCAAGGAAGACAAATGAGAAAGACTGTTGCCCGAACAAGTTAAATGTCCACAAGTTTGTTAGTCATACTTTTTCCCCGTATCCACACTATTCCCTAAAGCAAAGAACTCGATGGTTCTAACATAGAACAGTCTCAGGCTTAAAATTCCCACAAGCTCCAAAGAAAAAATCAGAGAAGTTCCGGTCTCTTATAGTTTTATATGTTCCTTTTTGTCATCTCATGCATAAGTGGCGTGGTGAACAATAAGGAAAATAACTCTTCACAAGTCACATAAAGGATAAAATTAGATTTTTATCAGATTAACCACAGTAATATCATCTTTTCTCAAGTTAAATTGGCACAATAATAGGACCCATGTTACTTGTTAACACAATGCAACATTTTGATGAGATTTACAGTTTCTCACCAAGCAAATGCAATGCCTAGAAAGATATCACCGCAAAATGACCCTATAAGTAGATGCATTTGTAGATTTGCTCAAGTAAGGACTTACTAAGATAAAACTTTAAAAAAGTTTCTCCTCTTCAGTAACTGCTAGATCTTTCTTAGAAACTCTTTGATTTCACTGGCCTAAGGTTTCAGACAATTGCCCCATTTTACCATGATAGTTTACTACACAAACACATTTAGGAACATCCAGAACATAGTAGCACTGCATGAGCCAATGGTTCTCCGAGCCAACAATCAGAAAGATAAGTTATTTTAAGTGTATTCTATGTTTTGTGTGTAAGTGAACAAATGTGAACAGGGAACACAATATGGCCAACACAACAAATCAAACCTATTGGAACTTAATTTAAAGCATGAAACTCAAAATTTAGCTTCCCCATAATTTTGCACTGATTCCAGATTGCATAAAGGAAAAATTAAGAACAGATCCAAACCCCACAGTCATATCAGTAATTCAAAATCTGAACTGGTCCTGACAGATTCACTTAGTTTGGTACTGTACCACTCCAGCCCCTTGTCTAGATCAATGCACAAGAAGGCCAGGGAAGCCAAGACTGGCTTTCGTTAGGCCAAAGGGATTCAAAGAGAATGGAAGGAATTTAAAGGAGTCATTTGCTAATCGACTTGTTTGGTTTGTTTTAGAGGAAGGAAGAGTAATGTCTCGGAGGGATTTCACTCTTCACCAGAATCCCTGCTAATTCTCTGTAGTTAAGTAATTTTTATATCATCCATGGTAAGTATAACAAATTTCCTTCCACTTCTGCTTTCTTCTCACAAATGCCAATAAACACAGTGAACCACTTAATTCATTGTTTTCTAGTCTTTTCTTTCCCCTAATGATGAGCTTGCACCTTCCCCTTCTTTTTAAATCACTCCATCTGAATTATACTATGATGATAATCACCCATAGCATGAGAGTTCCCAATCCAGCCCCAGATAGTAGCCAACAGGACACAAGCCAGAAAGAAATGGCAAACACGTCTTGCTGACAAACATCTAAGTCTGAGCATATATACTTTACTCAATGACCTCCTGCACCTTCCAATGTGACACCTCTAAACAAACTAGATTTCATCATAGCAACGTATAGAGCCCTTCAACAATCTGTAATGTAGCAATCACATATTTACTAAAAGAAACTAGACCTTACCTCTAAAGGAGTGAGGGGACATTTTCCGTTTATCCTGATAGATCCAGGACGTATGACCCGACCAGGTTTTGTGAACTTTCCTCTCCAACCTTTCTCCCGTGCAGCAATCATATCTATTTTTTCTTGCTCCCCACCATCAAAAACACAACAAGAAAAAGCAACCATGTCCTGTACATAGACTGCTGTTAACAATCATACTAAGCAAAGAGAGAGAGAAAAAACCACACCAAAGCGCTTTTCATGCAGTGGAGCTGACCTCCTCAAAGCGAAGATGAACCGATATGTATTTTCCACCATTTTTCGCACTGTGCTCTTTCATTCTAGCTACCAAGCTTTCGCCCAAACTCAATATAGGAGTTGCAAACCTTAGAGCTTCATAATTTGCCAAGCATCTAAGCCGCTGTACAGCTGGAGGAGCATCAAAGGATAATCGATTTGCAAATGGAGAAATCCGTATAACCCTGTTTTATAAGCATTGCACAATTAACAACTAATTAAAGTCATAACCACAAAGAAATCCATAATACCCTGCTTTATTTAGTCAATATTACATCCTCATGATGAGAATTTATTAACATATTAGCAACTAGCAAGTTCCATTAAAATAAATGCATACGGATTTATGCCTTCTTGTTAATGCTACATTAACATGTTCTCCATGAATAAAAAGATTGACAAAGCACTGCTTGCCAATATATTTACCATATGGATTTCATCCATCATGCAAACCAATGCATAACATTAATAATGCAAAATTTATTTCAAGTATGTTGAGCTAAATCACTGAGATATACTTTATTGACGGTGCACTGCTCTCTGCTGCAGAAAAGGAAAAGAGTATGGATGAACCCTCTCCTCAGATAATAGAATGTCGACATCAAAAGAAAATTTATACAATGGAAAAGACAGAAGCACTCAGCTTCATTCATTTCTAAGCAAATTATGACAGGCAAAAAAAGTGATGCATTGTAACATGAAGGTTAAAGGAAATAGTGTCACAGAAAGAGAGGTGAATATCAAAGTCAAAAGCGAAACTAACTTTTCCTCCAGTAACTTTGGGAGAATTGCATCTTTGTAATATCGAATGGGTGACCATGCTTTAACTCTGAAGTTGTAAACATTGGTCATGTTGTTGTCAAACCGATCCATTATATACCCAGGAATCTCATCAACAATGCGCACGTCATTTTCCAAGGTTTTAATGAAGGATTCTTCATCATAAATTTCTTTGAATTTGCTGCATAGATATAATCAACTGTCAGATAATTCTAATGAGTGCAAGAATCCCACTACAAAAGCATACTGTCCACCAAATTTATGATGAAATGAACTGCAAGGTCTAGATAAAAGCAAAATATATAATTAAAGCCAATATGAGCATTTCCTCGAATTGATTCTAGCAATCTGATTTATAGTGGGAGAAGCCCGACTTAACCATAAAGAATTTCATTGGGCAAATTACACAACCTGATTGCAAAAAAGGATGGAAAAAGTTGAAGCATTGTCGAGCTCGCATGCATAAAAGAACCGAAAAATTCCTTAATTTCTCTTTAGGATAAGAGTACAATCAAAATCAGTCTGAACACAATGCAATCTGATAAAGCATAACAGAATTAATGATTAATAAGGATTTATTCTTAGAATAATTCAAATATCTATCAAATAACCCTCTAAAAATCCATGAATCATTTCTTAAGTTTTGAAACGTACAATCATAGAATCATATGATACAGAGTGCAATTCACACAACCATGGCCATAATTCCTTAAAATGTTTGTCGTCGCCTGAACAGATCATCTATAGGTCATGTCATGGCATTTAACTATATCTCCAGAATTCTTTTTTTCTGATAAACAATGAGACTAAGATCATGGTACATCAATTTTCATGGAAAACAGACACCTGAGGAAAGGTTGTCAACATGCTATCTAAAATAGCTTCAGAAACAGAAATAATACAAAACACATCTCATTACTAGGTAGGGTCATAATCCATCCCTTGTATACCACTGTCATATTGTGTTCCAACCAATCTGAAACAATATTTAGGTGAGGCATCAACTAACAGCTAGGTAACCTAATATGTGCTTCAGTAATATACTGAAAATGCAAGAACTAATCTTCTTCAGATGAAAACATAATCAGAAATAATGCATGGATGCAGCATACTTTATTAATAAAAATGGAAGTCAAAGAGGCGTTGTCATACCTTGGATCTCTCCAGATGCTATGAAAATGAAAATTGGGGATAACAAGGGTTGCATTAAGAAAACCAGCAACAGCAACTGCATTGCATATCTATAAACAATAATGATAACTGAGTGCCATATTGAGGTTATTACATTCATAACTTCACAAAGGGGCAGCAATTAAACAAAATTACTCGGTGTATATGGTATATGAGGTTTAAGATGAACCTACCGAAGTCCTCTGCTGATTTAAACCACCATTTGCCTCAACATATATGTAACCATTTGATTCAGGTAAACCTATAAGAGGTCAAAACAATAACAAAGAAAAGATCAATTGTTGAATAACATACCAAGTTGAGAGGAAAAAAAAATGTCTGTTGAGGTTCTTCCAGCTTGCTAATTGCAAACATGTGAAAAATATCAGTAAAATAGATCACAAGAACAAGGAAATTACAATCAAGCAATCACTACAATGACAAGGATTGTGATACATGCTTGGAAGGACGAAAAACATGAGTCCATACACACTGGTAGTGGTAAAGTCAGCTTCAAATTTGATGATATCTCCTAAGATTCATTTAAACACTAATGGCTACCGACAATAAGGAAAATATCACAACTGCTTTCCGGTGGTAGGTGAAAGAAATTGTATTGCAAGCATATTCTACGAACTTCTGATATCCATACTACCTGATAGAAGATCTACTTGAAGGCTCATAATCCTATAGATATTCAGCAACGGAACTATATTCCAGCAGCATCTTATCTATGTCATCTCAGAAGTAATCATGATCAATATTGTATGAAAACCTCATGTCTTTAGAAAGCAGGAGACAATCTTCAATGTATTCAAAGTCTCAAGTGCTCTAGAAGGTTTATTGCCATCCATTGATAAAAATAATGTATCTTAGCTAAAGAATATTCATAACTTAGGCTCATTATCATCTATTCACATAAATAGATTTAAAATTATATTTTTAGGGCAGAGCTTATTCATTTCTGTGGAAAACATGAAAACAAATGCGAAATCAACATGGACTGGTTCAACCATTAGCTGTGTCCCAGGGCATATGGATATAACTAGGCAGCAAGCAAATACTTAAAGGAGTTACGAAAGATCTGAACAAGTCCACTAATGATGGAAATTCATCAGAAAGTTAACCAGAATGGTCAAGCATGCATGAAGATCTTTGAGAAAATGCAAAGAACATTCCAAGCCAAACTGAAAAGCGATGTGAAAGGAAGAGATGTGAGATGAACACTTTGAACCTTGAAAAATAATGCTCAGCAAAATGTAAAAAAGGTGGAAGAAACAAGAAAGCATGTGAAAAATGGCAAAATCAGGGGACAAAAGAAACACAGCATGAATGACCACAAAAGAACTTAGACATAAAGTGATTACCTCCAGTAGACTGGTTGATACACGGTTTCCACTCACCACCTTTATAGGAGTGTTTCCATATAGTCAATATCTGAATTAAAATGAAAACATCCATCAATATTTAAAAGCATAAGAACTGGAAATAAAATAATATACAGCACGAGGCAACACTTCAAACAAGCAGATCTGAGAATTTCCAAAAGCTAGGACAGACCACACAGATACATCGACAACACTATCTGTAATACCAAAAAGAATATGGTTGTAACTCATGCTACAGATGCAGTAAATTTAACTCAAAAATTAAATTGAATTAACAACAACATAGTGATCAATCATGCACCGGAGGGTGTGCTATGGAAAAGAAAGCAATTGCAACACTCAGGACAGAGAAGGATAGGCTAAGAGAAATCTCCTCAAAAACATATTTGGCATTAATACACTAACAAGATAAGACACAGCAACCTGTTTTAAGGTGCATTTCCAAAGTGAAAGAAGTCTTTCCAATCTAGACAAATTGTATTTTGATATAGCAAAACTTGCTTGGTGTTGTGACCAAGAAAAATTTCAGTGGTCCGAGGATCTAGACAAATTTCACATCCTCCTAAAAACAGCAAAAGGTTGCAACAGAGTGCAATGGACCAGACAAAGCCAGAGATGATTCTCAAAGAAGTGGATTTGTCTCATCTGATATATGCTTTCATGACCACAAGAAGTTCAAAGCAACCAATGAACACAATATGCAATACGAAAAAAAAATGTCATAACAAGCAACATAGTCCGTCCATTTGTCCGCAATTATGTTGCCAACTGTCACCATTGCCATGAATGATGGCTAAAATTGTCCTAACCCCAAC
This sequence comes from Eucalyptus globulus, assembly GCA_014182545.1. Taxonomy (NCBI): domain Eukaryota; kingdom Viridiplantae; phylum Streptophyta; class Magnoliopsida; order Myrtales; family Myrtaceae; genus Eucalyptus; species Eucalyptus globulus. The sequence continues at coordinate 34,313,027 of CM024723.1, forward strand.
AGACACAGATGCAACTAAGTACACACTGTCAACCACTTACGCTTCCAATTGTTATCAAAGACCAGAGAACTGTAAGCACAGAAGAGAATTTAGAAAATAGAACAACTGGACTAAAGCTTAAAAGCTTCAACTTTGAAAAAGAGTATTCTTTGAAAGTGCAAATCTGTACCTACAGCATGCAATGCAATGGCATGTAATTCTCAAACTATTGCATCCTCCCACTAACATTTTATCACGCCAAATTCAATATCACTGGCAGACAAAACACAGACTAGATCAAATCTCGAACCTAAAAGCTGAAAGATTCACTCGTTCCTCGCCGTCCACTAACTCGCAGATTCACCGAAATTCACCCGATAATTCGGCTAGAAACACAACAATCTCACAGGCGTTCCCAAAGACTGCCTCCAAATCAAATACCACCCCAAATCCAACACCAAACCAATCGATCGCACCGAGAGAGAGAGAGAAAGAGGAAATCGCAGAGCAACTGACCGCATCGGCGGACGAGTTGTCCGCGTCCATGTCGGGGCGGAGCTTGGCGTACAGCTGGGGGCTGCGGTAGACGGAGCCCGGGGCGGGGCGGTGCTTGATGACGGGGACGACGTCGAACTTGACGGTGCCCATGTAGAGGAGCATGCCGGAGATGTAGATGAGCGGGGCGAAGAGGAAGACGCCCTGCCTCCGGAGGAGGCACGAGAGGAGGAGCCAGGCGACCCGCTGGGCGAGGGTCCGGCCGGGCTGCTGGGCGGCGGCCGGGGTGAACCGGCCCTTGGACCGGCTATGGCGGTAGCGCGGGGACCGGAGCGGGGAGCCCGGCGGCGACGGCGTCGAGTGTCCGCTGCTCGGGAGCCGATTGTACGCGTGCATAATAGAGGGATCCGACGAGGGCGCGGGTGGGGCCCGGCCCGGATCTTCCCGCTCGCTCGCCGGAAATCTTCCTTCACATCGCGCGCGGCGGCGCCGCCATCGATTCCGGCGAGCGGATTTCCGATGCTTCGTCGCGGTCTAGAGAGAGAAAGCGACGGGGAGAGAGAGAGAGAGGGAAAGCACGTGGTCGGGGAGGAGAAAGGTGGTGCGGCCAGTTAGGATTTTCAGAGGAGGAAGGAAAGTATTTTTTATTTTTTATTTAATTTTTGCTTCTGCTCTCTGTCTTTTTTTTTTTTGGAATTTTTTTTTTATTTGGAGATGGGAAGAGTTTTATATTGGAGAGAAAATAAATAAAAGGAAAAGCAAGAACATATGAGTGAATTTTTGTACTTTAGAAATCTGATTTAAAAATTGTTCAATGCGTGAGGACGGAGTCAATGATTATCATCATTTGGGGATTGGTAGGAAAAAAAATGAAGCCGCCCTTGAGGTGTCGTCCGGAAGCCACCATAAGGAGATGTCTGTTTTGTTTTGTTTTTTTTATTCTTTACTAATTTTTTTATTACTAAAAACCCCAAATCACGATACCTACCTTTCGTTAGTTTATGTTAAATTTTATGGTCAAATTATTGAATTGAATGATATGTCATAGTTAATGAGTGTATCGATTTGAGATTTTATCCTCCATTCGCATGGTTTATCAATTTTGTGGCTTTTCATAATATTAATTTAATTTAACGAGTCCTTACCAAAAAAAAATTAATTTAATGAAAATTAATATAGGGTAAATTTATCATGACTCTAATGAGAAAGGAGAGAAATAGGTTTAGCGATATTGTCAAATTTAAGCTAACAGCTTTTAGTTGACTCGGATTCCCTCAACTCACATAATATTTAACATTCGATTTAGCAATACTTCTAAACTTATTCTTTCCTTCCGAGGATAGGTCGCAATAGTTATAATTAGTTTTCAATAAATCTATCACAAGTGCATCAATTTAAGGTTTTTCATGATATTAACTCATTATTTATTATATGTGCTGCTACTAAAAGATGATGTTTTAATAAGTATTCCTAGATAAGGCAATACTAGAATGAAATTATATATCACGAATCTCACATGCATTTTACACGTGAATTTAAATTGTTTTAACTTTCCACTTAGTTTTGTTTTTGAATTTAATAAATAGTGAGCAGCTTTATTTTTCCCTTATAATTATACGACTTTAGCCTTTGGAAATATTATTGATGAGTGTTGACGCGAAAAGTTGGCTTATCAAGCTCAAAACTATATGGAGTCCATTGGACCCATTATGAAATAAGGCTGCCAATTATAAGAAATATTGAAGTTTCGAGATCAATAACAGCTCAGGAACAAGAAGATAAGAATGGAGATAGCTCCATAGATCCGGTACCAACAATAAAAATGGAGTGAAATAATTATTGGCACGGTACTGAAATCTCTAGGACTAATTTAAATTCAAAAAGCTAGTAACTACCAAGGAGTGTTTATTCTTAGATTAGCCTATAAATAATCGAAGGAATAGAGTTGTAAGGATCTTTTGATAAATCCACAAACACAAGAACAATGGTCTTTTGGCTATTTTCTTTTCATTTATTGCACATTTATCTCCTTTCTATCCTTTAATTTATTACAAGGAGCATAGAACTTTTCACTTCCTTTTTGAAACTAAATAGAACCCTGTTCCAATAATTAAACAAAACCAAAGACTCACTGCTTTGGTGAAAGATATTCGCAAGGGAACACTTTCCCAATGGACATCTTTTTGGCATGCTTAGTGGGGCACTTTGTATTATGTTTCCAAGAGGTGCCTATAGCAAAAACCAGGAATTAGGAGAAGAGCACTACTGTGGGCAAGGATAATCAACCCTCGTAGCGTGTAGGTGAAAGGCTTTTTCATCCTAAGAGTTCCAGCTAGGAAATAGATTTGGTTGATGATGTCAATGCAAGTAGGAATTCTGGCGATATTCACTAGAATCTTACCGAGGATCAAAGGAGGGATCTAGCCTGAAATTCGACAATGGTGGCAACCATGAGAAGATTGTATGGAGAGCAACATAAAATGATTTAACCAATCACATGGCCAATCATCTATCTAGGATTCTTAGGGTGCGTTTAGAAAGACTTTTGGGAAAAGTCTTTAAGGAAATGCAAAGGCCTTTAGTTTAAAGGGTTTTGATAAAATGCAAAAACTATTTGGTAAACTATAATTGAAAAGTGTCTTGAGAAGCAATTTTGGAGGAATACTGTTTGGTAAACACATGTTTGGGAAGTCCTTTGGCATGACCAATTTAAGCTTTTTAATTTTTAATTTTTTTTTTAAAATTGAAAATAAAAACAATGACTTATATATATATATATATATATATATATATATATATTTGTATTGAGGTGTAATGTAAAAAAGATATATTAATAAATTCATAAGTAAAAAAATACATCAATGTTGATTTTTTTCTCATTATAAAAAAATTAATTTCATTATAATAAACATGATTACATAAGCATCGAAGAAATAAATAGGTTTTCATTGAAAATTACAAATGTCATTAAGTGTTTACTAAACTCATTACTATTTAATCACGTAAATGTGCTATGTCTAAAAATAAATTATCATTTGAAGTATTAGCCCCCTCATTTGTACTATCAAGATCAATTGAATATCTATAATTTAGATCCAAATCTATTCTTGCAAAATGTGTATCATTGACAGCCTTTTGGCATATATAATTATATAAAGTCATCGCTGCTATAATAATTTTTACTTGATTTTCAAACAGAAAACTTGACATATACTTTAGAATCTTCCACTTCTTCTTCAATACACCAAAGGTTCGCTCAATTTCCGATCGCAGCGAGGAATGAGCACAATTGAATACCTCTTGATAACCTGTAGGGGCAGGACCTTGTTGAAATTATGATAAATGATATGCAACTTATTTGTATGATCCTAAATAACTCGTCGGATTTGGATATCTAGCATCTACTAAATAATATTTACCTACATAAAGATAATATAAATTTAATCAACATAAACCATATCACAAAAACCATTAATTAACAAACCTGAAGGAGGATAAGGAAATTGCACATCACGTCTCTCTAGGGCTTCATAGAAAACACGAGTATTATGGGCTTGTCCCTCCCAATCAACCCAAACATAGATAAATTACATGTTAAAATTACACACCGCTAAGACATTTTGAGTCGGTGTACATTTTCGACCAATAAAACGAATATGATCTTTTGTAGGTATCACCGCTAAGATATGTGTGCCATTAATAACTCCAATGCAATCCTAAAACAAAAACGCAAATATTGTTATATAATCAAAATTTGTATTTAGTTCTTTTTTTTTTCCTATTATATAATTGAAACATACTTTAAAATTTGGATAAAATCTTTGATTATTCTTGATTTTCTCTAGAACATCCTTAAATTGCCAATCTGCTAGTTGGATAAAAACTTTTCTCATTTCACATACTTTATTTAATACTAAGCTAAAATACTTGCTTATGGTTTCCTCAAAGCATTGAAAGCGCTATTGTGTTAACCTATTACCTATATCATGTCTTAAAATATGAAGAAATATTCCAAGCATTTCTATAACTTCAATATTCTAGGTTTCTTCAAGACTGTTACTAAATCATGTATTAAATTATCAAATACAATTTTATCCATTCTAAACATTTGATATCACCTTATTGGATTAGTATCTTCACCCATCAACTCTCATAACCATACATTTCCTGTATATAATGATGTCCTATGAGGTTCTTTGTGACTGTGTATTGTCTAATAAGCGATTGCAGTTTAAGTAATATTTACAAGTTGCCAATATTCTCCATCATCTTTTTCAGGAATTTCTCTTTTAGGAGAATCGTCCATATCAATTTGAAGTAACGAAACGGTAAGAAAAATGATGAATAATCATTCATCAATAAAACAATTATCATCCATAATATATATACAAACTCCACCTAATCAAAAGAACACAAACTAAAACTATATGTCTCACATTAGAACAAAATTGAAAAAGTGTTCACATGTAGTGCAAATAACCAATCGAAAATAGGTCTCGTATTACAACATAAATTAATATGAAAAAGCTTAAACAAGTAACTAGCATCCTAGTAACGACTATTATGTTATTCCAACTTATACTTTAGCCACTCGACTTTTTATTCATTATCATCCAAGTTCATGAAAATCTGTTTGTTGTCTTTTTTTTCAACAAAATGTGAAAGTGCAAAGAAAAGTAACATTTTGTCTTGCTTAATCTCAAGTCTGGCTTTCAATGTTTGCATATTTTTTTTGTAAGGATCAAACTCCCTTGCAACCGATGTTGCATTACTCTTACTTTCAACAGCTGAATAAAATCTATCAATTTGTGATGCTAACTAGTCCGGTTAATTTTTTTCCTCTCTTTCCTTGAGCATGCTTCGTTGAATTTTCTATTGCTCTTTTATGACTCTTACTCTAGCTTAGTTAGACATTCGTTTCACCTAAATCACGCTCTAAAGTATCATTAATGGATTTTGCACAACCACAAATATCAGCTTGTGTGGCCTCAACATTCTCATTATTGCATAAATATTGTGCAAGATTCCAAGTAACACTAGCAACTGTACTCTGAAACATTTAATCCAACAAAACTTCAACATCTGGATGTATGCATTTCGTTCGGAAGACTTTAAGTTTATGATGACCTATTATAATAAAATATTTTCAGGAGTTGTATCATAAAAGATGAACTTACAAAAAAAAAAAAAGTAACAAAAGAAAAAATAGACACCTAAATTTATCTCTTCCACCATTCATCGCTCGCATCAATAGTTTTTTCCCTTTGATCCCATCTTAGTCTCGTTTCCTTTTAAACCAATTGTTTCCATTTTTCCATTCTTCCTTTAAATTATTCCACTTACTATTAATTTGATTTTTATTATACTTTTTTTCATCTCAGCTCCTCAAACTTGCCAATTATAATTGTCCACCCATCCACTTACTATTCATTTGTTCAATGCACAATCCACAAAAAGTTTCTACATCTTTAGGGCTCCAATATGCTTTTTCCTTTAATAAACTTGCCATCTTCCAACAAAATGAACACAAATATATTTGAAAAATGAAAACAAATGATGTTAACTATGACCAAATTCCATAAATATTGATGAACAACACATAAGTAGATTTTGACATAACATTAAGATAGATATGATGCAACTTAATTTTTACAAAAGTCTTCACTAGGCATATATTTTTCCTTGAAGACGACCCTCTAAAATTTACAAAGCAAGGGGCACTGCAAATAAATTAAAATCCAATTCACGTGAACCCATGAAAGAGCACACCAAGTCGAACATGTAAGTAGGAAAAAAAAAAACAGAAACAAAGGAATAGAAATGAAAGAACCTGAATTTGAGGTGAAATGATCAATGCCTTATGAGCGAAGAGAGAGTTGAGCGCTTGCATTCTAAGCGAAGAGAGAAGCGGAGAGGCAAATCAAGCAAAGCAATCACATGATTATAAGGCATGAGATTCACAATCATTGTTTAGGTAATTCATAACTGTCATTTGTTAAACATCTCTGAAGCACATCACTAACAACTCGATCGACATCATTTCTTGACAATTATTAAATCATTAAACTAAATCATTTCTCAGCTCATTGAGAAATGCCACACCCATCTTTTTATATATAGATATTATATATTTTTAACAAAATAATAGTAGTGCAAAATATGTTATGAACACAATAGATCAACAATCTAATAACAAACAAAATTTTCAGTCAAGAACTAAATGCAAATACACCTATTGAGTGAAAATTTTCACCTTCACCCACCACCATTAGCGCACAAAATCAGAGTTAGGCTTCTTCTAAATGATGTGGCTATATGGAAAGTAGATTGCTCGATCAAACTAAAAGAATGAACCTACTCAATCTTCAAAAACTCCAGTAAGAGTAGAAAAGGAAAAGAGATAACAAAAAAATATTCCCAAAAAATGATCCAACAATTCAACATAATGACTCTCAGAGGTCAAGAACTACTGAATCTCATCTTATATTACCAAAATCGAGTCAATTCTAATATTGCAAAAAACTCATCAATTCGAACCCCCATTTAGCTATAATTCTAAACTAAAGAAAAGAAACTAAAACAATAGTTATAACACATTGTACAATGTATCTCAAAATATAATTTACTCATTGGTACACTCAAAAGATGACATTTGGGTCAGATGTAGCTGGTTCGAATATTTCAAAGGACTAAAAATGCAAGTAATTACAATCAAAGTTCACAAGGGGAACAAGCAAGTCCAAGTGGATTGACAAATTCTCTTGGAGCCACATAGGACAATTCGAATACTAATAATCTAAAGAGGGTAACCTTAGATGTCCATAATGTAGAAGTTGGTGACTGACAGAGCGGTTTATCACAACCTATTTTGGAGGCGAATCGGTAAGGAGGCAACAATATTTTGCCTAGTACAAGTTCAATCAATATTAGATCAATTCTTGTGCCAATCCCAATATATCGGCCTTACCGACATCATGGGGATTAGAGGCTTTGGAGTTTATCCATCTTCACCACCAAGAGTGCCATTTAATCAAGGCAATCAGGCACAAGATCCTTTGAGAGACCACCGAGTTATTGAGTAGACTACATGCTTGGTAATGCAACGGATGGGATTACATGGAGGCGTGCCAAGCCCGATAACCATATCCCGATTGTGTTGATAATATTCAATACCCAAGAGGCTATAAAATTATTGAATTTATTTTTTTCACTAGTGAGATGATCAATCAATTATGGAACATATAAGTAAGTTCAGAGTTCTATTTGGAGATGTTAACGTCAACGAGAGAATGAAGCTACGTCTTTTTCCTTTATTGTATATCCAAAATGGCTTTCACTTGGTACATTGGCCTTTCCATGAATTTGGTTCAGAATTAGGAGGGGGTTGAGAATAGTTCCATACCCAATTTTATCGTCTAGTTCCAGAAGTTACATTGCCAGATTTGGCTACCATCAAGCAGTACAATAATGAGACAATGGACTAATATGTGGCTCGATTTGAGAAAATGAGGAACCGATGATTATTCTTCCTTCCAGAGAAAGAAGTTGTCAAAATGACCAAAAATAAACTGAAATTTGTCTTGAAAGAGAGGTTGGCTTGGCAGAAGTTCACATATTTATTTTCGTTGACGACCACTGCCACCTAATGCGAGAACCTTTGGAAAGAAAATGATAAGAAACCTTACTAGGATTATAAGTAAAATGTAGTCATCTACGATCCTAAGGAAGACTCGAAAGAGGAAAATGATGAGGACGAGGTTGTCGAGATAGCGGTTGCCGAGATGACTCTCGATAAGTCTTACTTTTGTTAAGCTCTGAAACTAGCCAGAGTGAAAGAGTCTATAATGATAAAGGAGAAGGATACACAAAAGTACTCATTCAATGTCACTAAGTTGGATGGGATATTTGACCTTCTCGTGTAAGACAGTGTGATAAGGTTGATAGAACGTCAAACCATTCCAAAGAATGAAGAAATAGCAAATAGGAGATACTGCAAATGGCATCTTTCATGAAGTCTAACATTAGCTATTGCAATGTCTTCAGAAAAGCAATTCAGGAGGTGATACGCCAAGATAAAATTAAGTTTGTAGAGGAAGAAGATAAGAAAATGGAAATAACTAAGGATCTTTTCTTGCAAATGACTAGGATGGTTTTGACAACAACAAGAGGACGCCCAGCTCCGGTAGTTCTTTGCCAAACATGTCAAAATGAAATGCAACAGTGATATTTATTTGAGAGGGGTATCTTTTGGTACTTAGGTACCATGAGGAGTCGGAACAAATAAAGGAAATACCTCCTGAGTTGATATATGGTCAACGGAATCAGAAAGATACTAGGTACGAAGAGCCTTATGGAAGGAATTTTCAACAAGCACTACAATCAAGAGGGTATTGCGAAAGTCGAAGACATAATGGAAGGTATCTTAGGGAGAGCAATGCCTAAATCCGAGAGCCTATGAGACCTAATGTCCCAAGGAAAATGCGAACAAATAGGGTCTTGCTCAAACAATGATATGAGGAAGGGGATCCTAAAATTGTGATGCTCGGTGAACCTAGTGGGAAATTTGACTATTATATCAGGTACACTGGGACACCCAAGCCAACAAGGAAGGTTTTGGATACAGTCCATTTTGGCTAGGGTTCATAATTCGAATGTAAAGATGAGTTTCCACCATTATTGGCTCGTTCCCAAGTACGTACGCAGACTATGAAAATTCCTCATGATCCCTCAAAAGAACAATGGTTTGTGGGGAGAGAAATTTCATTCATCCAACAACTGACTCAAAATTATGGACACCAAATGGTGTCTACAACCCAAAAGAGGTGAGTGTAGAGAAAGAAGAAATTACAAGAGTAGTGGAGGCACGTCGATGAGTTAAGTAAATCGGGCTACCTACATTGTATAGGACCAAAAAAACTTGGTGTGGTTAAGAAAGGTTTGCCTTATGGTGAATCATGAAGTAGAGGTCTGTCAAGAGATAGAGATGAATTTAGACAATACTCCCGATAGACCCAAAGAGGAGGAAAAAGGGAAAGAGAAAGCAAACAAGCTATTTTCAAATACTTAAGGGGAGAAGAAGTAGTTAGTCTTGACAAAGGTTCAACCTCCTCCAAGAATAGATTCTCATAGGCGATCATGTTAAGAATAACATCGAAGGGGTCAATAAATAAACCATCCCGGTAACCTCCCCACCAAGTGACAAAGCTAGCAAGAACATCAAGCGCTAGAGAATATGACTTAATGGTATGGTCCCTAAAGATTTTGTTGATGATTACTTGGAAGCATGCAAAAGGATTTGACACCTTGGTGACGGTGAATAAATGTTTTTAATCAAAAGGAAAGTCCATGGAGTAAGACCAAATTGACGAGCACAATATTAGGGAGAATATACCTCGATGTCAGACTTCAACTTCATACCTCGATGTCAGACTTTAGCTTCCCTTTGAGAGACATCTTTAATATTAAAACTTGATGTCACGAGTATTGAAAGCCAGAGACCTCGGGAATCTTTGGTCCGAGAAAAGGTGAAAACATGTTGAAAGTCAAGGCTGAAAAGTACGCAAAAATCGTTAATATTTAGGGAAACATGATAAAACCAATGGTGATAATACTAGAAGTCTGGAACTCTAGAGGAGTAGCGTGCAAGCGAAAACTTAATAGCCAAGCCCCTCAGTCTTCCGAGAAGTATGGACTAGCCTTATGTCGTGAAGAGAATGCAACCTTAATATTGGAGAACAAAGTTGGGAAATATAATTTGACCCAAGTTTGAAGAATTCAGAAAGGACCATAGAAGACTCCTGAAGATGATTCACCCATGGAAACAGCAGCAAAACCCAAGCCTAGCATAGAGCAGCAAGAGCAAGACGTCTCATGGAAATGAGCATGCCCTTTGAGAGAAGAAAACATAGTCCCCTCAACTCTTTGGCTATTTGAAGTAACGGATGTTGAAAAATGAACTTGGATAACTAATAGAGAAGGAAAGCGATTTGCTCTTCGTCCTCAATAGCCCTAGTTTGGTAAGCACAAGTCTTTAGAAAATGAGCATATGAAAGATCAAAGCAATCATTCAGAGCAAGGCATACTAAATAATTGGCAGAACTAGAGTCTTCACTAAAAAGGCTAGCATAAACATTTAAAAGGGTTATTGTCATAGGACTTGACCGAAAGAAGAAGCAATTAGTTGAAGGGGACCAAAAACTAGCAAGACTGCCTAGAAGTCTAGGGTTAAGTCTCCAATCAAAATGTAGAAGTCAAGGGCCTGGCCGATTTTGGCTTTTTCCCAAACCTTGTACTTGGTAGATTTTAGCCTATAATATCAATCGAAGAAGACAGGGTCAAAAGAAGGGAAAGACCTAAGTTGCTTGGACAAAGAGGTCCAAATGTATTCAACCAAAAACTCTCTTTGGAAAGGCATAGGATCTTCCACATACCGAGGAAAACAACAGGCAAGGAATGCGGGAGGATCAGGTGTCTAAAGGCAAGGGCCGAGAATAACCTTCCCCTCCTTGTACTTATCACCATTTTGCAGTGACAAGTATACATTACTCGCATACTCAAGTGATTGAAGCTTCGGTAGGCGAGCCATAAAGTTGGAAGGATCATACGTGGAAGACATGGAAGGGCCAAAATAGGGCATATAGGGTCGAAAATGGAAAAGAAGAAGAAAGCAATAATGGCATCAAAGGATGCAATAGATGGACCTTTTTGAAGAGAAAACAAAGCCAAATGCGGAGGGTTTTAGGATTCAAAACCCTAAAAAGTGTCGGATCATGACAAAAAAGTAACAATCCAAAATGACACTTCGCAAGATCCCAATTAATAGGGATCGAGGAGTACAAATGTCGATTAAGTTAAAAGAATTAAAAATATCTTTTAATTCTTTTAAAAGGGACATTTGTTGGTGCCAAAAGTTGGTTTATTGGGCCCAATACTATAAATGAGTCCATTGGGCCCATTATGAAATAAGGCCGCCATTTATTAGAAATACTGAAATTTCATAATCAATAACCACTTAGAAGCAAGAAAATAAGAATGAAGATAATTTCGAAGATCAGTATCAAAGATAAGTATGGAGCAAAACAGTTATCAGTGCAATACCAAAGTCTTTAGAAGTAATTTAAATTCGAAAATCTAATAACTACCAAAGAGCAGTTATTTTTAGGTTAGCCAATTAAATCTTTAAATAGCCGAAAAGAACAATGAGAAAACATATTGAGATATTCCCTAAAATTTTCAAGAGAAGACTAAAAGAGAAAGAGCATAGATTCGCCTCTCCTACTATAATACCACATTTTACTCTTGCACACAAGAAGATAGGTAGAAGTACACCTCAAATGCCATAACTTGGCACAAAGTGACACTTGAGTGCCATAAATTTACGAAAAGTACACTTAAGTGTCACATTAAAAAAAAAATTGATCACTTAAGTGCCATTCCGACCAAAATTTGGCCAAAATGCTGACATGTCAATTTTCCTGCGAAATGAGTGCAAAACGACGCCGTTTTGCAAGCTGACGTGGCCAAATAATACAAAAACGATGTCGTTTTGGACTGACGTGGTAAAAAAAATAATATAAAAATAATTTAATTAAATTCAAAATTGAATTTAGTTAAAATAATTTAAAATAATAATTTTAATATTAAAAAATTAAAAAGAAAAGGGGGGAAGAGGCGGTGAGAGCACCGCTGCCTCCCCGCCGTCATCTCGCCATCATCGAAAAGGGCTAGCGACGGAGGGGGAGGCTCGGTTGAGGTCGCTAGGCCACGACCAAGGGCCGGCGACCCCAGCCTACTAGTGGCGAGGGCTCGCCATAGATCTAGGCAAGGTCGCAGCTCTCGCCCAGATTCAACAAGGGTTGGTGGCCCTCATCGACCGGGCCAAGGGCCGCCAACCCTCGTCGCCGGTTGGCCGGGGTTGTCGGCCCGGCCGGGCCTGGCCTAGCAACCCTAGCCGAGCCTCCCCCTCTGTCGCCGTCATGGGAGGCAGGCCCTCAACCGCCTCCCCCTCCCTTTTCTAATTTTTAATTTTTTAATTTTAAAATTTAAATATTTTAACTAAATTTAATTTAATTATTTTTTATATTATTTTTTTACCACGTCAGCCCAAAACGACACCGTTTTTGCATTATTTGGCCACGTGAGCATGCAAAACGGCATCATTTTGCACTCGCTTTGCCGGAAAAATGCCACGTATGCAATTTGGCCAGATTGGCACTCAAGTGATCCATTTTGTTCTGATTTTAGCACTTAAGTGTACATTTCGTAAATTATATCAATTAAGTGTCCATTTTTGCCAAGTTATAGCACTCCAAGGGTCTGCATTCTCCAAAAAGACATTGCATCAATGTTCAAAATCGACATTCTTGTAATGGCACAAGGGGGGTAAGGGACTAAGATGGTGGCTACCGATGGCTTGGCTAGACACATAATATTGGATCAATTTGAAGGTAATGACAGCGACGACGACTTTGCTAATGGGGATGGAGGAGGGAGGCATGGCATTAGGCATGGAGGTCGGCCAAGGGAAGAAGAAGAGAAGGGTTTAATGTGACAATTTGGTTGGATTATAATAAGTCATGAATAGGGGTGAGCATCGGTCTAAGGTCGACCTTGGACCGACCCTGGATTGGCCCAACCCTGGCGGTCCTGGTCCAATTCCTAGGGGGATTAGGTCAGTCATCGATCCTAGGATCATTGGACTAATACTATCCGAGTTGGTCATCGGTTCTAGGAGTTTAAGGTTGGTCCAATTTGGACCAACCCTAATTGGATATAATATATTATATATCTAATATATTCTTTATAATTTTTTTTATATAGTGAAAATCCTAAGTCAAACGGTGTCAATAATATTAAATGACTCCTTAGTGAGAAGTAATTTTATTCTTTAATAGCTTAGACTTTTAATGTCTTTTACGGCATCAATAACCATATTTACAAATGAAGAAAATGTCTTTGTGAGGAGTCATCACGGCGTAAATAACTCCTCATGGTATCCTCCTCCAATACTTGTTTTCTTATGTCTTATATGTCCTCATAGTCTTCAATTTACCAAAATCGAAAGAAACAACTTCTTTACTTGCCAACACTCGCCTCCCTCGCTTCCGGTTGCTTGCGTCACTCAACACTTGACGCTCACCTCTCTTCGCTAACCTCGCTTGTCGCTGAAGCCATTGGATCGGTCCAGTCCTTGGACGCCTTTTCAATAAATGCAAAAAATAAAACAAAAAAAATTATCTATCAGTCTTAGGTTAATTTTGAAATCAAACCAAACCCATTGGATCGATCCAGTCCTCGATCCTAGGCTCAATATGATCGGTCTTCGATCCCAAAAATTGAGGACTAATACTGTGCGAGTTGATCTTAGGGTTAGGAGATGAACCGGCCCAATGCGGGCCATTCTCACCCCTAGTCGTGGGTACTAGAATTCAGTATGCATATATTGTAACCACATAGTGGAGATGACAATAGGTCTAGAATTGGGGGTTTAACAAATGTATATTCACAAGATCATAGATTTATACCCGGTTTGGTTGGGATGATTAAAAAAGAAATGATAGATTTAGAAAATTACAAAAGAAAAGAAGAGAAAGGATTTGAAGAAATTAGATTAATATTAGGATCAATCATATTTATGCATAATCAAATGAGATATATCCATAATTTTAAGAAGTATAGAAAATCACGTAAATATTCTAATATTGCTAACATTTACAAATGCTACCGAGAGAAAACAAATAAAAACATATATTGCAACATAATCTTTTATGCTTTTTATAAATAAATATAAATTAAGTGTATAAGTGAGAAACAAGTAGAAATTTGTTGAATACTTACAAATCCCGATAAATCCCTCAAAATCAATGTGATCCAAGGGCTCTAACGTGTGCATCAAAATTGACCATTTTTAAATCTCTCCTAATTTCTTCCACTTTTTTTCCTCAGGCCTCGTTTGGTTCGGTTTTGCAAATGGGCTTAGAACTTTAAAGTCCCTTGGCCAAATGCAAAAGCATTTGATTTGATTTTTTGGACAACTTTGGCAAGATGCAATTGTATCTCCAAATGACTATAAGGGCCTTTAGTCGAATGTAGCTCTTGAGGTCCTTTGCGAAATTGCATCTTCAAAATGCAAGTTCGGTACTGTTCATGTTCTTTGCGGCACTATTCATCTTCTTCGGAGAGACAAACGGGAGTCGACGACCGCCGGCCAAGGAGAGGCTCATACCGACGATCGTTGCTTGAGGCGTCACCAACCCCAGCGACCACCGCCTGGGGATTGTGGCCACCCGACAACCGCCGCCTGAGGTCGCGTGACCTAGTTGTCGGACCTCAGGCATCGCGCGACCCAAACTACGGTCGCGCGACCGGAGGCTTGAGGTCATTGAACCTCAGGCGGTGGTCGCATGGGTTCGCACGACCCAGGCGACGAAGGCTTGAGGTTGCTGGACCTCAGGCAACACCTAGATCGCAAACCCCTAGCGTCACTTGAGGTCCGACGGCAATAGGCGATCGTCGCCTGGGTCGCGTGACTCAGGCGACCCCCGCCTGAGGTCGCCGAACCTCAAGTGAGGCTATCCTTTTTTTTTATATATAAAATTTAGCAAAAATCATTTAGAAAATGTAATTTTTACCAAGCGGTGTTTAAGCCAAAGTCCTTTCACAATGCACTTTAAAACTACAATTTACCAAAAGCTATTTGCATTTGCACAAACCCCTTTAACTCAAACATATTTGCATTTTCCCAATAACATTTGCCCAAAGCCGAACCAAATGAGCCCTCAGTCTCATCCTGACACAATTTTATTTTTAGAATCAATTTCTTTTCCCTGTATATAAGGCCAATTTCCCAATTAAGTGTTCACTTATTTCGTACAACCAAAACATTATCACTTCATGTCAACGTAGAAAATAGGGGTGATCGGGTCCAGGGTGGATAGGTTCTAGACCTGGACCCTATACCCAACTCTGTTATAACCGGTTCCCATTTTTTGGACCTGTAGTCGACCCTGTTTACATTGGACCCTATACCCGACCCACTCTATTTTTCCGATCCGGTTCCAAGGTTAACCCTGTTTTGCAACCGCCCATCTATATGATTTCAAATTTTATTTTAATACATGAGAAAACAACATAATTCTTCTAATTTATATTGAAATATTAAGCGTAATTAATAAGTAAATTTATACCTCATTTTCGCATGCATTAGCCAAATTTTAGGCGATTCATTCGAGATTAGGTCGCGATAGCTTGACGAGTCCACTATTTTTTTTTTTTTTTGGGATCACTCAGCATGAGGCCTTCTTCGTTCCTTGGAAAAAAGAAACAACAAAAAAAAAAGGAAGGAAAAGCTTGAGAGTCAAGGTTAAGGTCAGGAGGCAAAGGAGAGGTGGACAATGTAGAGAGGGACGTGAGGGAGACGTGACAAGCCAACAGGGAGAAAAAAGAAGAAGAAGAAACGGAATAGTGCACTATTCATCTTCTTCACGGGCTCCCTTCGCACGCCACAGTCGCTGATTGCTGCACTTGCGTCGCCGTGGCTACACCACCGTGCCATCGCTGGAGCCCCCTCACCCGCGAGCTCACACGCCACTCATCGCCCCTACTATGGCCGCGACAACCCGACACCTCTAATCGCCCGAAGCTCCGTCGCCGTCGCCCTTGCCCCTGTGAAGCTGCCACTGCACCAGCACCGCCGCTCAGCTCCTCATGACACCAGCAACCAGTGAAGTTGCAAGGCCAACAAGAAGGTGTACAACGTGGTTCTCAAACAGGGAACAAATTAAGGTTTGGACTTTTGGGTTGGCTTACAAACCGGTTCCCAAACTGATCCGGTCGATCCGATTCCTAGGTGGGTAATCCCTTGGAACCGGTTCAAACCAGTTTTGAATTTTGGGAACCGATTCCTGGACCGATTTCAACGGGAACCGATTCCCGACCTTGTTTTCTAGGTGGGCCGGTCCGGGAACTAGGTTTACCCGGTCCAGTTGCACACCCCTAGTGAGTATCTAGAGATATTGAATTTTAATTGTTAATGTTGATGGTGATAATTAGGGATTCAAATAAGAATTAAAGGATATTTATATAATTCGGTATATATTGGAGAAGAATATATGAGCCTGATAAAGTATTTATAGACTTTATTAGATAACTATTTAACTAACATATCAATTAAGGTATATACAATTAAATGAAGGTATAAGAGCGATCTTGAGATATATGGAAAATCAATAGAATTATCAAAATATTTCTAATAAAGGAAATTGTCTTGGAAAAATCTATAATTATTACTAACATAATCTGTAATGCTCTTTTTGCGTTTTCTACTAGGGGTGTGCAATCGGACCGGGTTTACCCTATTCCCAATCCAGCCCACCTGGAAAATAGGGTCGGGAACCGGTTCTGGTTGAAACCGGTTCCCAAACCTCAGACTCTATTTGAACCGGTTTGAGAACCAGTTCCGAGGGATTACCCACCCGAGAATCGGATCGACTGAACCAGTTTGGGAACCAGTTGAAGGACCGGTTTGTAAGCCCCCCCCAAAAGACCAAAACGCAAAAGCAAAATCCTAATTTCTACTTTCTATCTTTACCGGCTTCCTCCCATGACACCCGCAGACAGCAGCTTGTGACCTCCGCTCGTCCGATGTCTGCCGATCCTGGTTTTGCTCACCCACCGTCGGCCCCCGAAATCGCGACGCCGCCTCTATCAACCCGATTCCTGGCTGCTCACCAGCCTTGCTCCGAGCTCCCCTCCCAAAATCGAGAAGCCGACGCCGCCTCTGCCGCTCTCGTCGCACCCCCTTGCGCTCGCACCACCGCCGTTGTTCTGCTAGTCATTTGAAGCTCCACTCCACTGATCTGCCCGCGAAGCCACTGACCCTCGCCGAGCTCACACCTGAGCACCAACGCCGCCTCTGTTCGATCTTGCCGTTCCACTTGCTGCTGTTGCCTCACCGACGCCCTTAACCCACAGATCTCACATCCGCAAGCCCACCTTATCGCATCTTCAAGCAACCCACAGTAGCCCTCCACCGATCATGTTCTCAACGCTTGTTGTTTCCCGAGCTCCCCTGCTGCCGATCTACCGCCACCCGAACGACGCCCCCTGCTCTGCTCGCGATCTGGCCTAGCCCCCTCGCTAATGCCCGTGAAGCCTCATCGATCCTTGCCGCCCTCACCAACCGCAATACCAGCAGCCCGTCGAAGCCACTACTGTGCTAATCCCCGTCGACCCGTCGTCACCACGTCCCGTCGAGTCCCCTGCTACAATGCCTCGCCTGCACTGCCCTCCCCTGCGAAGCCGCTGCTGCCCTTGCCGCTGGGTCCTCCTCTGCTCGACGCCAGACAGATATGCTCCGACGCCCAACGGATATACTTCGAGCCTACTCCCGAGCAACGCCCGTGCTGTCGACAGCCCAGCTCCACCGCTGTCCCTGTCCTCACCGCGCGAGACCCTGATGCTACTTCTGGTCCACTCACCGCCGATCCGTTTAGCCGTGTCTTGATCTTGCTTTTTTTTAACATCGTGGTTTCTTCTTTTGGTAGGATTTGAAATGGTGTATTTCTGAGAAATCTAGTTCTTTAGCATTCTTAATTTAAAGTCCTCTCATCACTATGGTTGAGAGGATCTCAAGAATGCTCACATCAATTCGATGGAGTTAGTTAGTCTCTCTAAACGGCTCATTCAGTTCTCAGAGATGACTTAAAAGGATTAGGAATCATCTGCAACCGCTGCAACTTTGATCATTTGCCTAATGACCCTTTTAAATTATCTTCGTGTCACAATTAACCTTGTTGGTTGCTTCTTGCAGATTGCTACGAGCAGAGAACGCAAGGTTCATGTCCTCAAGTTATTGAAGGATATCATTTGATCCAAGGGTTGGTTTTGTAAGATTTCTAGTGAGCGATTTGCTCTTTCAGTTGTTATATTTACTGTCTCAAAATGAGAAAATCATTATGCGGATAATGCTGGCCTTAGTACTTCATTGACATTATGCTTTTCGTTTCGGTACCGTTTTCATTTGTACATGAGACGGGAGATGTGCCGCCTCATGAAAATGCAAAACTTTATTCAGTCGGCTACATGATAACCGCACTTTATTTCACATTGTGGTCATATCGTTTATCAGACATCACTTCCTCTTCCCTTCCCATAAAGAGGGGTTGTTATAGTTGTAAGATAAAGCAAACCTAATCCTAATTAAGATTTTTTTTTTTTTATTTTACGAAAATTAAAACGCTTTATCTTACATATGAGTGTTGTATAGCAATTTTTATGCAAAATAGGGTTAACCCAGATTTTCTTTTTCTTTTTCTGTTTTTCTTCTTTTCCGGACACCACTCGTGGATTTCCAAGGGGAGAGGTTGTCGGTCCGGCAAGAGGAACTCCGGCAAGGGTGAACCGGCGGCGGCAAGTGGTGAAGAGGTGAATCGGCGGTGGGCGAGCGCACGGAGGTGAGTCGGCGGTGGCTTCGCGGCTGTGGTGGTGCGGTGCTCGCCGTCGAAGCAGAGGGCTGTCCGTCGGGGCTTAGCAAAAGGCGGCAAGAGGCCTTGGGTAGCTGCGATGAGAAGCTCCGGCGTCTGATTCGGGCTGTTGGGCGCGGTGTCCGGCGAGAGGATCGAATCGGGGCAATCGTTAACGGAACGACGGTGCGGTGTCCGGCGAGCAGGGGAATCGAGTCGCAGCGCGGGCTCCTGTGGGTCGCTCGGGCGGCGCAAATCGTGGTCAGATCAGGGGCGGCAACAGCGTCGCGGTAGTGGCTGGCGACTGGACGCGGGCGGCGCAAGGGCGGCGGTGCACGGCAACTCAGCAGGCAGCGTCGGGCACCGAGTCGAACAGAGGCCGAAGGCGCAACCCGGAGAAGATTTGCTGGTGGATCGGCGGTGGGGCTGTGCGAGGGCGACGAGCGTAGAGGAGCCGGCGACCGTCGGGAGAGAGCGTCCGGTTGCAGAACTTTGCTTCTGCTTCACTTTTTCACTTTTCAGTTTTGGCCTTTTCGGGTGCGCATGGATTTATTTCTGTGCTTTTTTGTTCCTGGGAACAGAAACAAAAGTGTTTCTGTTCGGAACAAGGTCAATGAAGAAAAGAAAAAGAAAAGAAAGAGAGAGGAGTGATTTTGTTCCTTTCTGAAAAGTGTTTCTTGAAACAACTTTTTTGCTTTTTTCTCGTTCCTTTTTTTGTTAAAAAACAAAAAAAGCAAAAACAAAAACGCAAATCTCAAACGCGTTTGTTCCTTTTTGTTAAGACACTTTCCGTACAGAAGTGTGCCGGAAACACTTTTTTGGAGTGTTTCCATGCACGCCCTTCCTTTTCTCTTTTGTTTTCGTGCAGGGTTCTTAGAAGAACGAAGAGAAGACCAAGGAAAAGCTTTTCTTTTCGGTGGAATTTTTTTACCTAGCCGTCGAGAGAAGAAAAACTAAAACTCTCTAAACCCCGCACGCACGGCCTTTTATGGGGGAAGGGAATTGATTTTCAAATTCTTCATCGTATCAACCTTCGCAAATCTTTTTAACAAAATTCATCTCATATTGATAAGTATTCGAGATCAAGATGAAATTTTTCTAAATCCAAATCTTTTAAAGACAAATCGCAATATTTTTACCCATCCGCCCTATCCAAAAAGATTCATATCTCGTAAAAATTTTAAAATATTATATTCTCACAAGATAATTTTTAATTATTAAAAGCACGGGCTTGGGCCAACTTTGTTACTTCATGGGCCTCGATCCATCTAATTTGAATATATCCGCCACTTAGGTCCAATAAAATACAAAAATGCAAATAACAAAATAAATGCAACTTAAATCTATATGCTATGCAATTAATAAAATTAACCCCTAATTTCCTATGCAATAAATAAATAAATTAAATCATCAAAATTTAGGTGTCAACAGAGGGGTTGTTATAGTTGTAAGATAAAGCGTTTAACAGTTAAAACGCTTTATCTTACATATGAGTGTTGTATAGCAATTTTTATGCAAAATAGGGTTAACCCTGTTCCCGGACCAGAAAAACAGGGTGGGTCGGGAACAGGGTCCAATGCAAACATGGTTGGGAATAGTTATAACAAGATTGGGTACACGGGTCCAGGTCTAGGTAAAATAACACTTATAATAACTTCTAAGTAAAATAACACGTTTGGTAACTATATAATTATCAAAATAAAAAAGAAAAAAATAATAGAGATGCGTTTGATATGACTACAAAATCTTTGTAACGTAAAATTTCTTTTAATTTTTTAATAATTTTTTAAAGATTTTTCTTTTTTCCTCTTTTCTTTTTTTTGCTCCTCCTCTAGCCGATAGCAATGACAGCCGGCGATAGGCAGGCAATGACTGATAGTAGCGTTTGGCGACCGGTAGTAGCGTCCAACAACTAGCAACAAGTGACGAGGGCAACAGATAGCAACAAAGAAGAAGAAAAGAAAAAATAAACAAAAGAAAATGACTTACTTATAAAAATTATTCCCGTGAATGAAAAACTACTTTTTTCTACTGAAATTAGAATGTTATCAAGCACATCCTAACTTGTCTAGTAAAATTTCAAGCAATCTTCGAGGACGCGATTGAATAAATTAAGAAAAATTCAAGGACCTGATTAGAAACTTGAAAGGAACAGTGCCAAATAACATATCTAAGGCGCGTTTGGCAAGAACGATTCTGTTCCTGAACCGATTCTCGACAAGAAATGATTATTTTTATTCTATTCCGGGAACCGATTCCGAGTAAAAGAACGTGTTTAGAATCGTCTAAAATTTTTTATTTAATGGAATAGAATTGCGTTTGATAACGTGTCCATTGATTCTATTCCAAAATTTTTTTTATTTTTAAATAATTTTTTCTACTTTTTTTTTTTTTTTTTTTTTTTTTTTTTTCATTTTTTCCTTTTCTTTTTCATTTTTTCTTTTCATTTTTTCATTTTTCTCATATTTTTCTTTTCTTCTTGTGGTCGGTCGGGACCCGACGATCGGCCGGACGAGGGCCGACGACCTCACCGAGCGTCGCCGGCCCTCGGCGAGGCCTGGCCCTCGTCGGCCGGCGAAGCGTCCGGCAGCCTCGCCCAGCCTGCGGCGACGCCAGCCCCGCCGAGGCTCGGCCTCGCCAAGATCCGGGAGGCCGAGCGTCGCCGGTGGATAGGCGGGCCTCGCCGGGGCTAGGCGAGGCTCGCCAGGGCTAGGCAAGGCCCGCCTGGCCACCGGTCAGGCTAGGCGAGCTCGGCCGGTGGCCAAGCGGGCCTCGCCGGGGCGGGCGAGGCGAGCCACCGCCGATGGCGAGCTCGCCGATGGCGGGCCTCGCCCCCCGGGCGAGGCTCGCCGGTGGCTGGGTGAGCCTCCGGCGGCCGGCGACCGACGGCAACCGGGAGTGGTGAGCGGCGGCGGACGGCGGCAGGCGGCGGCAGGCTACGGTCGCATGATGGCGGAAGGAAAGAAGGAGTTTTATTGTGTTGATTCTTTTTTTTATTCTCGGACGTAGAATCAACTTTTCTTTTATTCTCAAATCTACTCCAAAACTAATTCTGAGAACAAATTTATTTCCGAGAACAAAATTTTTACCAAACGCGATTCTCGTCCCAAACTGATTCAGGAAAAAAAAATCAGAATTAGTCACTGGAGGATTGCCAAACAGGGCCTAACTCCAAGGCCCAAAAGAGCAATAGCATCTTCTCCTCGACTCTCTCTCTCTCTCTTTCTGTTTCAGATCAGGAAACAGAGCGACGCGACCGGTCTCCCATGGCGAAGGGCAAGCTCCGCGACACTCAGAAGTACGGCGTCCCTCTCTACGGAGCCGCCTGGGCTCCCCTCGACCGCATCCGGCGCCGCCTCAGGTCGCGCCGGCCGCCGGCGGAGGCGGAGCGCGAGGCGGATGGCGGAGGCGGCGACGCGGCCGATCGCGGCTGCGTCGTCCTCGCCGGCGGCGGCGGCGAGGGCAAGAGCGGCATCCCCAACGCCGTCCTCGTCGCCGAGTACGACTTCGCCTCCGGTTCTCTCTCCGAGCAGCCCGTAAGATCCCGAAAATCCCTCGGTCGGTCTTTGTGATTCGCTGTGTTGGCGTGTCGGTTTGGGTGTTTTGGTTGATCGGTTGCGGCGTCTGGTCACTCGCTTTGGTTGATTGAACGCGGTGGAGCTGCGAATCTACGCTGTTTAGGAAACTTGAGTTTAATCGGCTGCGTTCGTTTCACGGTTCATTGGAATCTCGCCGTACGTTTCTCTGAATTTTGGAATGGATGGACGTAGCACATTTCGTTTCGAAGTCTTAGATCACAGGAGGGTGAGGCTTTTTCTGAAAAATTAAAGGTGCCTATTTTTAATCATGTTCGACGAGATATTGAAGTGAATCGGAGTTGTTGAGTGTTTTAGCCAGTGATTGGTTCTGAGTCATACATTGTCTTTGATTGTTTCTCTTCGCCATTGGCTTTGATGTTGACTTTGTAATGGATGGAGGCAGTGTACCGGTCAAGTTTAATGCTGGGAATCATCTGCATTTTCATGTCTGTAATTGGATATGGAATATTTATTTTCAGTGCATTCATTTATGGGAAATGTAATTCCGATTACCATCTGCACTTTCTGGGTTATTGGTCTCATAACTGGGGCCCCTACTCTATCCTGTGTACTTCAGGTCACTAAGATCGGCACTGGTTCGGAATTGCCTTATAGAATGGCTGTTCACCCACAAGGAGATGGTGTCCTTTGCGCATCGCCAAAAGGTTGTAGGTATGTTTTCTTGCCACCTTTCCATTCTAATGAGCATCATGGTCACTTGACACTAGCATAATGTTTGTGGTAACTTTGGCAAACTATTTGAGCGTTTAGTTATACGTTTTGGGAAGTTCTATCTCATGATGCACTTTCAGCAATGTCCGGAAATTTATGTCCTCGTTTTCTCTCCACTTCCCTTTATAATCTCTTCTTTATTGAAAAGAAAAGGGTATATTGTACTATGGTTATTGCTGCTTGATAGTTGGAATTAAACATGTTTATTTGGCTTAAACAGATGGTTTGAATGGGAGGATCCTGAAGATGCCGAAGATCATAAATTGGGCCTTAGAAAGTCAGAGAAAGTGCTCGGGCAGTTAGAGAATGCTATACAACAGTTAGCATTAGTATTTAGCCATGATGGTTCTTTGCTTGCTGCTGGTGACGAGGGCGAGGTAGACATTTCTTTTTTCTGTTGTATGCAAAGAGGATATATGGATCTATTGCACAAGTACTTTTAATAGGAGGAGAGATGGAAAGATGCTTTTGCATTGGCCTGCTAATGTAGTGTCATGCATTTTGCGCCCTTTAAAATACGGGTTAGTTAGAAAACTTTAAATTATGGACAGTAATTTAGTCTCTCTCCTCTCTCTCTCTCTCTCTCTCTCTCTTTTTTTGTAGTTGCGTATTTTAGTTAGCATGGCTAGCTAGATTAATTTCTAGGATGCTTTCTTGAACCCTTGACCTAGGTTAATTAATTCGAGGTTGGTCATGAAAAAATTAAAGGTTTTCTTTAGTCTGATTCTTGTTTTAATGGTTATTTAACGATCAAGAACAGTGGGAAAAAGAAGTACGGTGACTTTTTTGAGATTCTAAACACTTCCATTTGCATTGAATACCCAAGCTCATGCATACTTCTGTGCTTCTTCTTTTTTTTCTAATAATTGTTTGGAACATGCTGCTTAATTTACATCCATTTAGGGAATGATCTGATGAAGCATGATATAAATTTTGCTTTACTTTTGGGAAAAAATCATTGGAATAGCATGACTGATGATGTGCACTTCGGTGCAGTACAGGATGGCAAGGTAATGGTCTTTAAGTGGCCCAGCATGGACATTATTCTCAATGAGGCCCAGGGTTCTTCTCTGAGAGACCTTGCTTTCAGGTTTATTTTTTGTTGTAGCATCAAATAATTCTTGATTGGAAAGCTCAATAAAAAGTGGGAATAAGGTTCTTGCGGCCCTTAATTATAGAATCTCAGTACAACACACTCCTCATTGCAGTCTCGATGGAAAGTTCCTTGTCTCCTTGGGGGATTCTGGCCCCTGTCGGGTTTGGGATCTAACTTCCTCGGTTGCCAAAGCTTCTCTGCCAAAAGAGGATGTGAGCTCATGAAACCCTTTTCTTGTTTAAAAGTTTTCATGCGAAGTTCTTGGATTCTCCATATAAGATCTGGTTCATTGCTGTGCTGTGGTATCTCTAATATACGTACATCGTTCCATTTTTGCCAAGCAATTAAGCGGACTTGAGTTTTTAGCATACAATTACAACCAAAGCACATAGGGGGTTCCTGTCTAATGGGGCAATTCACAGCTTTTTTACAGAGGATCAGAATTTGAACTCATTCACGTGTTCTTCAGTTTATAAGGACAGACCATTGAACCAGGTTCATATGATTGCTGATAAATTTGTTGCCTTGGTAGTCTGTGAAAACTCTATATATATTTTAGGATTTGGATGGACCTAATTTATGAAGTGAACTGAATGGGTCAAGCTTATACTTGGGATCTAGAAATGAAAGTATGCACATTGAGCAAGTATCCAAAAGAAAATTTGTTTGAATTGGTGAAACATTTCTGGGAAAGGTAACCTAAATGCATGCAGCAAGTCATCATGATCTCATTCTGAGACATGAAACAGCCCACTCTGCTTTTGTCCCTTTGGACTCGAGATATCAAATGCGAATGAACGCCTCCAACCTGTTTGAAAAGTGTTGAGAGGCATTTAGCTATTAATGTTCAAAGTTCAGAAAATTATGAAGATTGAAAGGTTTACATAAAAAGTATAAACCAGTACATACAACAGCAATCCACAGATCCAGTGCTCTTCGGATATCAGGATGCAGAGCATATACGCCTTCAAAAATTATCTGCTCCAGTGGAAGGAGGAAAAAATAAATTGCCATCAATATACACCATGCCATAAATATAGACAAGAATTCAAACTTAAAGATAATAATTGTCCCCCAGTCACATAGATTTCGAAGGAAGTACTTTGTTCAGGATCTATAGATCAAGACTGCTTAAAATTTGAAAACCTACTTCAATCCCATTCCTTTCTTTCTCTTCTTGTTTACCATGTTATTGCCGGATTATAAGCCAAATCCATCGCATTGTTTTAATATTGCAAACGAATACATGGCATCATCACAACCCATAGTAAAAGCAGCATGGTTAACAAACCAAATAACCCACACCACAATGATTACAAAGAAAAGATGTTTCTCATTTACATCGATAATGATCGTGCATAATAATCAAGTAATACGACAGTCTTTGAGTTGATTTTTAGATTGAAATAGCTTCAATTGACACTATATGAGTGATGGCAAGTTTTTTTCCTGTCCACACTGAAAGACACTCTTAAACCAAGCCTTTTATTGCCTTTAGGTCAGCAGCAAAAGCTATTGGATGAAAAATACCTCCAAGTCATGCATTTGTCAGTTGAGAAGAATTCATGATTACACTGATATCCAGATCCAGAATCTTAATCCATAAGTTGGTTTCTACCAAGTTGAGTCCACCCTCAATCTTAAAAGGGGTGTGCAGACTCCAAACGTGGTCCCAACTTCCCCATTAACCACCTTTTGCATCCTCCCCTCCACTGAACACTAGCTTTACATCTTTTCCCCTTTGCAAGTTAAGAAGCTTTGATAATCAAATGATCAGTTCGACTCCCTTTTAGCCTATTTCTTTAGATTACCAAATTTTATGACTTCTTCCATGAGGAATCTATTCTTAAGAGAGAGCAATTTAATCATAGAGAACTAAGACTTATTAGGAGACTAAATTAAGAAAAGACAAGGGAGCAATCTATAAGGATCATCAAGACAGACCACACCGCAATCTTCAGAAACTATGAGCTCCTTCAATCCACTTCGAGCACCAGTCTCCAAGTCAAATATTGGTGTTTTTGTTTTCCGACCCTTCTTAATGTCATTGATATTCTGCAAATGGTCATAAAGTCAGATATTAGCTCAAAGATAACTTGGGATCTAGAAATGAAAGTATGCACATTGAGCAAGTATCCAAAAGAAAATTTGTTTGAATTGGTGAAACATTTCTGGGAAAGGTAACCTAAATGCATGCAGCTACTGAGATCAGTCATTCTTGAACTTAACCATGTTTATGGTGCATAACCAAAATAAAGGACAACTTTCTTGGACATTTACCTAGCTATCACTGTCAGTAGAGCTGTTTTGCCCTTTCATGGTCTTGGGTCTGATGGGCTTCCTATGCTCTGTTCAGGGTGAGAAATTCAGATTTTGCAGATTTTCTCAAAGTAGTGATGGGACGCAGGTTTTGTTTGTCGCTGCAGTCACAGGTGATAACATCGAGGGCCTCATCTATTATTCACTGAAATGTTTCCTTTCGCCAATTTTTTGGTTTGAAATAGTTTCTACAACTCTCAAATAGGTCGAGGGGCAAGCATTTTGACATGGAACACATCCTCGTGGAAGAGAATCGGCTCCAAACATGTAGCTCGTGTTCCAGTTATCGCATTTAATGTTTCAGCAGACGGAAAACTCCTTGCGGTGTAAGTGATCACGGTCTCACCATGTGACAACTGACTGCGGCCATTATATTTTTCACCCATTTCTTAGCTGAGAAGTTATTTGATTTGATGGGAAGAACTAGGCAGCCTTTGTCATAATACTTCTTCTTGGGAATCTCTTTTTTTGCAGCTTTCATGCATTTGGCTTCATTAAAATTTGGAGATTGATTTTTTGTGGATTGCCAGTGAGAAGCAGCAGCTTTGATTTACTTGATCATATAAGCTGCTGTTCATCATCGAAATGAGTGAATGCTCCTTGCAACACGTTGATGATTAGGTAACATAAAAATAAAGCCTTGCCGGAACATTGATCAGGTGCCTTAACAGGATAGCGAAACCTGCAATAGTAGGGAATGGGATATCTTGTTTCCATTGTCCAAAGAAACAAAAATGTTATGTATGTAAGGATGGTTTGGTTCTAAGGATAACTAGATGACATCCTTAAAGTAGTCTCAGATAGTGGAACAAAATTGATGTTGCTCTAAGTGAAATGTAAGAAGATTGATATCTTTTTTCAAATTTCGATATAGAATTTGCTTTTTCTGAATTGCCACTAAGAAGCAGCAAGTTCAGTTTACTAGGTTTGCCTATAATGTTGGTGTCCATTACTGAAATGAGTGACCTCTTCCTGCGACTTGGCGATGATTAAGTTGCATGAGGATGAAGCCCACCTTGAACCTTAATCAGGTGCCTTTAAAGGATAGGGGAACCTGGAATACTATGGAATGGTATATCTTTTATTAAATATCCAAAGAAGCAAAGGTATCATGTATGTAAGGATAGTCTGCTCTCATCCTCCTCCACATCTTTCAAGTAGTCTTGAATAGAGTGGCACACAATCAATGTGGCCATAAAGTTGCGACGAAAATTATGTATCTCATCTGCTTAAGTTGTTTTAGTGTCTGCCATTTGATTATAGTAACAGGATCAATGAGGGGAAAACTGAGAAAGAACCTGATGGTTGATATTCTGATTGGGTTGTTATATCCATGGAGAAAATAAATTACAATTTAGGTAGGTACAAAAATGAACCGATAGAATTTGCCTTCATATATTGTATATTTGAAAAAAGAAGAAGAGGGGAACGAAACTGCAACCAACTGAATCTGTGAAGTATGACTTTGTATGGTAAAGGAGAGAAAGGGTGGGGTCTGCAGTCACTAGTGATAGATAGTGGGAGTGGGGCAAAACAAGTGTGGCGTTACTTCTATTTTAGGACCTCTTAAGAAAGGGCCCTAGGTTCTCAAATTCATGTGCCCCTGGATGAAGCTATCCTCATTCAGAAGGTTTCAGTATGAGGTGCTCTTGGATCTGGCATCCATAGCAAGCAACAATATGCTGTAGCCACTTGGATACTAATATCTCTACATGATGAATTTGGAGCCCTGAAAATTCTAATGATCAATGTGGAGAAGAAAGAAGAGTATATAATCTATGCGTGATACTCCTATGCATGATACTCATCTAGTAATTCTTTACTGTTTAGGCACTATGCAAATCTGTAGGTCTAAGATTCAGTTTTTATACTTGCCATTGGAGCTCAATTGAGTTAAGAAGCGCTCATTGGAAAGATAATGCTGTGCCGCCTTAAAACCATCCTATATCAGCGTTGTGGGCATGTGGATGAGAAAATATTTGTCAGTTTGGTTGAAATGATTAATTAACATACTCATCTTGATTGAACACTTGTTCATCTCATTGCCCTGGAGGCTAGATCTACATTAAATGATATTGAATGATCCTTTTTGCCTCTTACTCATGCCTTTTAGTTCAATGTTTGCTTTGATTACATCAGTCGATGCATTCTTGTGAACATGTGGGTTCATTCCATCTTTACTTAGAATGGTTACTACGCGTGTTTTGTCACTTCACACTCAAATCAGTTCTGAGTTTAACAGGCACTCATACAGTCCTTTTCTGATTGGAATGATTGAAATGCAGCGGCACGGAAGGAGGAGACATCGTTATCTTAAATTCATCTAGCATGAAGACTCAGACTGTCGTGAAAAAAGCCCATATTGGTTTTGTAACAGCATTAGCATTCTCTCACGATTCAAGGTTTTGATTAAGATACTATCCTCATCTTTGCAGTAAAGGATTTTTGTGCTCCCCAGCTTTAACTCTGATTGATTGCACTGCAGGGCAATTGTTTCAGCATCCATGGACTCAAGTGCTACAGTGACTCAGGTTCAGGGTGGTATGTGACTTCTATGATATCCAAACTTATACAAATATGGCCTTGAAAGCCAAGGCAGCTTTGAATAAAGATCCTACAAGGTCAAAACGTTTAGTTATTGTTGCAAATGAATGTTGTGTGAGGTGCGAATATGGCAAGGCACAGTAATGACGGAATACTTCTTGTGAGTTGAAAGTGAACTTGAAGTTTAAAGTAATATATATTAGGACTCTAGATCTTTATTATAAAGTAAACCATAAAGGGAAGCATAATCTTATGCTAGATCTTATTCTTTCAATTTCTCGTGAAAGTTGATTGAGGTCTACGGTCCCTAATTCAAGTCATGTCAATTGATTGAAGAGAACCTCATTCTTTCCACAGAATGAATACCCATAATTTGGGACTTTTTTTTTTTTTTTCAATCGATCCATCCACCTTGTTTCCCCGTTAGATGGTGGCATCAGGAGACTCCACTTCTAATTAATCCATCCTTCAGTGTTGAGTCCTAGTTATTTGAGTCCAGTACCTCCAAACGGTGTGAAGATCTTTGGGTCTATGTACTTGAATCTGTATTCTCATTTATAGCATGTTCTGGAAATCGTCCAGGTCCTTGAATTGTAGAGGTTTTCAAATTTTGAAGTTTGATCTTTGATTTTAGAGAGCTTCTTTGGTTATCATCTTTATATATTTTCATTACTTCCAACTAAGAAATTAGTTATGATGTGACCCTAGCTTATTACTACCGTCTCATTATTTTTTGATCTTTTGTTGATGCAGCGGGAGGATCAAGATTGTGGCTCATTGTATTTATAGTTCTACTTGCGATAGCCGCGGAATTCATGAGGAGATGGGGCCTTTTTCCCTTAAAGGCGATAGTCGATGCAGGAAAGTGAGGGAAAGCTAAATTCACAAACGAATTTTACGGACGTGTAATGAAAGTACATCACAGTGAATGTACTCGACCTCGATTCGGTTTTGGACATCTATCGATAGGTATGATATAAGCAGTAGGTGGATTTATTTCGGTGAGTTTGAGTTGTGCTACTGTTTATAGTATCAAAGTGATCAGTGGACAACATATTATTTTGATCATCATCAGCAGATGGATTATGATTCTTTACAGGCTGTTCATGGCAGATGACCTCGCTTCTGTTCGTAATACACTAATCAAGATGAATTATTGACGTATACTGTTTACCATCACACCATCGTGTCCATGCAACCTGTTGCCCTGCACCTCATTAATTCGTGGTAGATCCACCTCTCCGAAGTCCACTCCGGCCTGCACCTCACTATTTCTCGTATCGCGGTGTTTTCATTCTGCGTGTGTAACCCACATTTACAGGAGATTAACTAAGAAAGGATTTCATAATAACTATGCCTCAGCGAGAACATAGTGATTTCTAGTGGATTTCTAGTGTTTTGACAACATATAGGCCCTGCATGTTTGTGTTCTTTTTATCTGTTCATGAACAGATTTTCTTTTTTGTTTCGGGAACAAAAAAAAAAGAATAGAAACGCGTTTATTTGCGTTTATGTTCAAAATTCATTTTTTTGTTCCCGGAACAAAAAATTGAAACGGAAATAAGAAACAAAAAAAGTTTTTTTGTTCCGGAATCACTTTTGAAGAACAAATTTTCTCTCTCCTCTCTTTTCTTATCTTTTTTTTATCTTTTCTTCTTTGGCCGGACGCTCGGCCTCGCCAGATCTAAGCGAGGCTGCCGACCCCGTCGGCCGGTCGCGGCCTCGACATGGCCGACGACAAAAAAAGAAAAGAAAAAAAGGAAAAAAAAAAGTATTTAAAAATTAAAAATTAAAAGAAACAAAAAAAAAGAATATAAATTTACTAAACGCGTTTCTATTCATTTTTTTAGAACAATTTACTAAACACGTCTTTCTGATTGAAAATTGTTTCTTGGAACAAAAATAGTTTTTTCTATTTCTGTTTCCTGGAACAATTTTTGAACAGAAACGCTACCAAATGCGCTCATAGTAATTTATTGGTAATGACCCAGCAATAAAGGCAGGAGGAAAAATAGGAGGAAGAGATTCCGCTTCTATCTGCAGTATAATTTCAATCGATCCATGGGATCGTAGGGAGCCAAGAATATTTATTAACATGTGTTCATGTTCTGAATATCCTAACAGAAGAAAAAGAATTAAGCAAATCCTGCACCGCATCTACAACCTCCAGAGTTTGTTTCCTCTTCTAATTCCGGGTTAATTTAATGATCTTCAGCAAAATCCTTGCAGATGGACATTCGAGATAAGCGGGCCTTTGAGAAAGTTGAATCAGCCCTTGTGATGTGCAATTACTATCAAAGAAAAATAGGCTCATGTACATGCGAGGAGTATGAAAAGTTACAGGCGCTTTCTTCGATAAAGCGAGTAACCAATGACGGTGGACATCAGAAAAGTCCACAATACCTGAAAATATCAGACACATTAGAGGAGTATAAATTAGGGCAACAAACACTACTACAGTTTGCTATGCCCATAAGCAGTCGAGCAGGAACTAAGCACTGCTCAATTTGCCTTTACGTATAGATCTCTGGACTCTAAAGTAGATGTAAACTACTTACTCCACGGAGTGGAAAAGCATATGTCACAGGTTCACAACCACCCCCCAAAAATACTTCACATAATCCCTCTACGAAAGAAACGAGTGAACATCTAAATAGAGATATCGATAATTACCGTATTAATCGCATGCCATCTCTCCAGCCTTTTAATCCTGGATTGCATGTCTTCGATCACACCTTCTATTGGAACCACTTCTCTACTTGGTGAGGATTCTGAAGCTGAACAGCTTCCCTACATGATGAAATAAAATATGCAGAATAGAAGTTTAGAATTTCATTATCCGTTGGTGCGGATACAAAACATATACCAATGCCCATAATAAGGGAAGGCAAGCTAATCAAATTAGTACAGACCCAGCCATGACATTCTCTACAAAGACAAATTTCACACTGAGCATTCGACGACAACCTAAACTACATGGCTCAATTGGGTCAGCTTCAATATCTGTCATAGGAAATGCTACATTTTCATGAGGCTGCCACAAAATAAATGGGTTCATTCAGTTCAAATGCCACCCTCAAATACAATATAGTAGAGAAAAAATCCATCATGTGGGATCTAAGTCGAGGATAAACTGTCTAGGACAGGTAAATGTTGCCATAGGTTATTTCACACTATTGCAGTCAACTAGCCAACATCAGTGCCTTAAAAGTATTGCACTTGAAAACCAAGACAAAATCCAAGTTCCATTTCAGGCGAACATATAGATTAAAATTCATTCTTTTTGGTTAAAATATGATGACATAGCAATTCAACAAACTCTTTTGGTAAAAAGATGACATGTTATCCACCCCATAGAGAACAAATTTTTTTGTAAGTTGGTAAGAGTTTTAGGCCTCACTCAATAAAGGAAAGGTATATTTCCAAAGAACCAGAAGTACAGCCTTTATTCTATAAAGGAGAGATTAAGAGATCTAGAATAGTAGACTAATTGACTTAGCAAGGCATTCATACCACAAGAAACTCTTTGCCTAAATAAACTAGTCAGTGCAAAGTTTCAGCAAATTGAAGTAGGCAGGAGGTAAGCACCTGAGATTGTATAAGCTCCACAAGCTCCTGCAATCTCGCAGACTGTCGAGCATGAATCCCGTTGGAACTTCTTTCTATTGCTGGCAATCTTTCCATAATTATTTGAAGATAGCTCTAATAAAAAGAAAAGTTTTAGGTAACATAAAGCATGCCAAGACATCAAAGCTTAAAATGACTAAATAACTTCATGTAAGAAGGGAAGGACCTTAGTTGTATAGGAACCATCTAAATTTAGAGCTGAACCAGCAGATGTTACAGCCTCCTTATTGACCCCTTTGATTTGCAAATAAGGACTAGGAATATCTTGCAGATGGTCAACTTCAACAAGAATCTGACAGATGCATCTACATACAGTCAAAGTTTTGAAAAGCAAATGTGCCCCACGCTCTGCTACATACTAAGTACAAGAAACTAGACTTGTAAATTTCAACAACTTACAGAAAAAAGAAACTACGTGTGCAATAAAGATCAGAATCGAAGGGAGTCAATCATCACTCATCGCATGTATACATTACAGATAATACGGAGGATATGCAGACAAGATCTCATGCTAATAACTCATCATGTCAAGTACCAGCAAGATACACCAGATAAAGAGGTCGGCTCGACTCATCAGGAAATAATGAGCTTTTGGCAGAATATATGGATAAATAAGTAGAAATATCAGATGATCGGCCATATGCAACAAACTGATAGAGAAGGATGCTAGCAATGTGGACAGAACGTTTAAAATACCGAGTTATAGGAAGTGATCTATTAAGGGGGATGCAATGCAATGGCAACTGCCCATGTCATCACACGGCAGTAAGTGTGAAATCAGTTGCCTTGTCCAAAAGAAGCACTGTAATGCCACCGAGGAGCATAGGAATTTAGAGCTCTCTTTTTACTGAAATACTTAAGATCCTAAAAATTCCAAAAGGAACTGTAGCGTACTGGTACTCAATGTAATATCCTGTTGCTTCTGGAGTAATGACGCTATAAACACTTTGATTCTAATTCACTGACTGGGTTTCTTGAGAGAGAATGCATCACAAACATTACTTGTAAATTGAACATCGCCCAGAATGTAATCTGTGAATGAGGCCTCCCTGAGTGTAATTTTGGAATAGAAAATGGTACCCAAGTCCATCAAAATTCCGGGCAGAGCTTGCTCATCAAGAATGAATTCCTATGGTAGACTTTGAAGGTGATACTATTGAAACCTACACAAACTATACAAACACTCCTTTCACCACGGTTAAGTTTACTTCTAGAAGCCGCCCCACAAGTACTTGAATATTGCTAATATTGCACCCCAAAAAAAAAAAAAAAAAAAAAAAAAAAAAAAAAAGGTCTGCAACTGTTGTCAATAATGAAAACATTTTTCATTGGCTAATTATTTCAAGCCATACAAACAATCATTTTTGAAAAAAAAGTTGCAAATTATTCATTTTCTGTGAAACAAATGGAGATAGTTCACAAAATTAACTGCATAGAATTTTACATACAGAGAAAACAGGACTAAATAAGCAACCTCCAAAAGTCAGCAAAATGGAAGGACCCCAGTCACACATAGATAAAATGCCACTTAGTGAACATAGCAAAATGTGCACACATAAAAGATGCAACAAGTTTCGCCTACTAAAAAGCCATCAACTATTGTACCCAAGAAGGAAAATAAAATAAAAGGTTGTCAGCTATTATAACCTTCCCATCTTGATATATGAAGGCTGCAGCCTCGATGTACGCCTCAGCTTGATACCTGGAGAAGACAAGGAAGAAAGAGAAAAGGTGTTATTAACAGATTGCCAAACCAAAGCCACCAGCTATGAGTGGACCGAACCCAAAGCACAGGCAAGCAGGAATGCATCTGTAACATTTGTGCATGTATGTAGAGCTCTTCAAAGTAGCAGATAATGGTAAAAAAAAAAAAAAAGTTAAATGAGGAATGCACACACGTGGGACAAGTAAACGAAAGAATAGTGGTTTAGTAATTCCAAAAAGTTTTGCCACAACTGTGGCTCCAATTTGTGAGGTTATGGGAGGGCAATCAAATGGGATCAGTCTTCTTCTATCTCTCCAGTGAGACTTTTTCCTTACTCTCACCACAGCCTCAATACCCAAAGATAATAAACAAGGACACAAACAAAAGTTGTTTCCACATAAAGAAGAGGAGAAGGAGAAAAGGGAAAGGCACCACTTAAATTGCTGTGAGAGAAAGATCACAACATCTCTCTTTGTCCAAACACTTTGATGTAAAATTCTTGACGCAAGTAGTAAGCAGCACAAAAACTATTTTCTCTTGGAACTATGGAAGTTGAGTCTAAATTATTTAGAAAACTGTATCAACCTACTAGAAGTCTTTTTGTCAGGAAAGAGAACAGCTTTCTCCCCTGATCAAAGATCACTAAACGGGCTTATGTATGCCCTCGGGCCAGTTATGTTCCATCAAGTCGCAGCTTGGCTGGAAGATGCAGGTATCTTCATTTCATCTTTCCATTCCTTGCAGAAGACATGAGCTGTGACACCTATGAATAACTCTGAAATTCTTAGGTTGGAGGGTCCGATGCAAGGTTTAAATTGCCTAAGACAACCATCTACGCAGGTAATCTAAGATCGGGAGAAGTTTTCCTGACACTGCCCTTTAACTATTGGTGATTATAATTCTGTCAAAGCACCAAAAGTCTTATTAGCTAAGGTAATACTAAAGCTTAGAGCTTGTTCATTTCCATTTCAGCATAGGCAAAAACGACCTTTTTCCTTTCCAGCAAAATTTAAATAACATCCAAATTTCAAAAAGTACTGAAAAACTATATGCAGATGTATGTGTCAACATTTTTATCTTTATGAAAGTTTTAGCTGTTTGGGTTTAAAGGTCAAATGAGTGCACAGTAAGCTATAAGGTGTAGGGAGACTAGGCCTTAATATACCCTTGTAGACATGCCCTTAAGCTATAAGGCCTTAACAAACCCTGTAGACAAGTTATATAGGTCATTAAACATGCCTTTTCAGGTGCAAATCGGGAAGTGGAATGATGAAAGCAGTAAGACATACAAGAACCACAAGCAAAATAAAATATTTAATATTTTGTTAGGATATTAAACTCAAAAGCTTAAACTATCAGGTTGAAGGAGATAACATGTACATAAGGCCAAGACAAGACTCAAAGACAAACGATGTGACACACTTAACAAACATCTCTAAAATCACCATTGTTTTCTTTCCTCAAAGCTCTTCCTCTTTTAGGCATTCCAAACCGTTCCACCCCAACGATAGACAAAACGACAGTTCTTCCTCAAGAATCCGACATCAATATCAGGATACTTCTGTAGACTAGGTTTCTCTAGCATGAAAATATACAGCTGACACCACCCCATTCAGCATTTGGCATATTCTTGCAAAAAAAAAAAAAAAAGAACCATACAGCGGTTCAATTCTACCATCACTCTCACATTTAAGAAAATGCTCCTGAGCAGACAGTTACAGAAATTCAAGAAAATCCACGATGGTCAAAAATAAGGATGGCTTCTACACACTTATCTAAGGTCAGTATATGGCATCAAAACTTTGAAAGGATCATTCTTTTGTTCAATTATCACTCTAAAGGCATCAATATCCAGTACAAATTCTAAAAAAGGAAAACCTTCCTATGTACCCAGAAGGCCAGAACTATTGATACCAAAAGATCCTAAAGTTATTATTATATAAGAAAACTTTTAAGTAAGCATTACTCTTCAACCCCAAAAAAAAAAAAAAAAAAAAGTACGCATTACTCAGACAGAGTCCCTGCTATCTACTTTGGAAGAACACAACCATGAGAAGCTCACTAGCATTAGATCACAAGAAAAAGGATACATTACAAGATCTCACAAAACTTAAAATTCAATTGATATAAAATCCTACAGGAAATAAAAGAAATGGTAAATTAGACCAGCTATTCATATAATAACTCACCCAAGGTTCAAGAGACCAGCAACTGTACTGACGCTGATGTCAAAATCTACTTTGGGTTGAATAATGAAATTGCCTTCCCTTATAGGCTGACATATATTGTTTAGAAGAGAATGAGAAGCTAGTATTTTTGTTAGCTATAAGAAGTAGAAAGATGGTAATTGCAACTTCATCACAAACCTCCCGTATCAACACAGCAAATCTGCCCTCACATATCCTGACTCTTATGCAGTCACTCTCTTGCAAATGTCCATTAGCAGGAATTCCAGGAAGCCGCAAGTACATATCAATGAAATTTTGAGCAGAACTGCAGATCTTTGCGCGGTCCAGAATTTTTAGAATATCTTGATAAGCCACCTAGTATAGAAGGGTATTGTATTTCATTAAACCACCAAATAAATATTCAAGATAGGAGCAACAGAGACATTGTAGTGCTATTACTTGTTTGTTGCTCTTCAAAACAAACAATGAACTCTCAGGAGAAAGTACTGGATCAAAGTCATTCCGAATTTTGAGCTGCAATGCACAACCAAAGTTAACCCTCAAAGAAGACAATTAGAACAAAGTAGCATCTAAAAGTTCATTTTTCTCCAAGGTAAATTATCTAAGTGATAGAGCAAATTAGGAAAAATTCACTTAAAATTAAACATTTCGGCCTTGTAATCCCAGATTCACTTACATGTGCGTGAACAAGATGCGGTTCAATATGCTGTTGGAACATGGGGAAGACAGTCATCATGATCTCATTCTGAGACATGAAACAGCCCACTCTGCTTTTGTCCCTTTGGACTCGAGATATCAAATGCGAATGAACGCCTCCAACCTGTTTGAAAAGTGTTGAGAGGCATTTAGCTATTAATGTTCAAAGTTCAGAAAATTATGAAGATTGAAAGGTTTACATAAAAAGTATAAACCAGTACATACAACAGCAATCCACAGATCCAGTGCTCTTCGGATATCAGGATGCAGAGCATATACGCCTTCAAAAATTATCTGCTCCAGTGGAAGGAGGAAAAAATAAATTGCCATCAATATACACCATGCCATAAATATAGACAAGAATTCAAACTTAAAGATAATAATTGTCCCCCAGTCACATAGATTTCGAAGGAAGTACTTTGTTCAGGATCTATAGATCAAGACTGCTTAAAATTTGAAAACCTACTTCAATCCCATTCCTTTCTTTCTCTTCTTGTTTACCATGTTATTGCCGGATTACAAGCCAAATCCGTCGCATTGTTTTAATATTGCAAACGAATACATGGCATCATCACAACCCATAGTAAAAGCAGCATGGTTAACAAACCAAATAACCCACACCACAATGATTACAAAGAAAAGATGTTTCTCATTTACATCGATAATGGTGCATAATAATCAAGTAATACGACAGTCTTTGAGTTGATTTTTAGATTGAAATAGCTTCAATTGACACTATATGAGTGATGGCAAGTTTTTTTCCTGTCCACACTGAAAGACACTCTTAAACCAAGTTATTGCCTTTAGGTCAGCAGCAAAAGCTATTGGATGAAAAATACCTCCAAGTCATGCATTTGTCAGTTGAGAAGAATTCATGATTACACTGATATCCAGATCCAGAATCTTAATCCATAAGTTGGTTTCTACCAAGTTGAGTCCACCCTCAATCTTAAAAGGGGTGTGCAGACTCCAAACGTGGTCCCAACTTCCCCATTAACCACCTTTTGCATCCTCCCCTCCACTGAACACTAGCTTTACATCTTTTCCCTTTGCAAGTTAAGAAGCTTTGATAATCAAATGATCAGTTCGACTCCCTTTTAGCCTATTTCTTTAGATTACCAAATTTTATGACTTCTTCCATGAGGAATCTATTCTTAAGAGAGAGCAATTTAATCATAGAGAACTAAGACTTCTTAGGGAGACTAAATTAAGAAAAGACAAGGGAGCAATCTATAAGGATCATCAAGACAGACCACACCGCAATCTTCAGAAACTATGAGCTCCTTCAATCCACTTCGAGCACCAGTCTCCAAGTCAAATATTGGTGTTTTTGTTTTCCGACCCTTCTTAATGTCATTGATATTCTGCAAATGGTCATAAAGTCAGATATTAGCTCAAAGATAACTTCCATAGAAATGCTTGACAACTATTTGAAGCTGTCAACGAGAGGACAACCGCATCTTCATTATTCAAGTCAGGAAACCTGAGTGAACAAGATGTATAGGACCCAACACAGAAGGGAATTTGCCTAGCACATACTCTATAAGATTTCAAGTAATTGAAGATGGACAATCAAGTAAGAGAGAAATGGCCAAAAAAACAAAAAAAAAAGTATACATAGGAACACAACATCCTTTCACATTACACATTAAATAAAGTTACAGTCAAGAGATGGTCACTGGGGATGAAGATAGCACAAGATAACAAACGTTATAGTGCCCACCTTCAGTATTGAACCAAAAGAAGCCACAAAAACATTAGGCCTAACTAATCCATTCCTCTCAAACTAATGAGAGAAGCCATGAAATATATATCAAGTTCAAAATGCCTTGCAAATATAGTGTCTTTGGAAAAAGAAAGTTCATTGCCTAAATGTTACTTTTACCCCATAAAGCATAAGCCAGCTAATTGACACTTGAAAATTTAGTGATGACAATTCTTCTGTCATAGAACATAAAACGTGTATATAGCCCAAATAGAAGTCACCCTATTCCTTTCTTTACCATTCAACAAAAGACCATTAAACTGTTTTTAGGCATTTAAAGTCAAGGAGAAGGATCCTACGAACAGCAACTTAAGCCATCATTCTTTTCTTGCTCACCTTCAAAAGCAAAGATAGGTCAATAGACCCAAAGTCATCATACTTAAAATCCCTCGTGTGCTCGGTTTTGTAATAGCTTTCAAGAGAAACCACTTCACAGCCTACTATATTTGCCATTTTGTGAGCCAAACTAGTTTTTCCAGAGCCACTTGGACCTCCTGCAACAACAATAAAAGCATACAAGTCTTTGACATACTGAAATACACAAGTTCCAAGAATATGTCAGTTGAGTGGCTACATTAAATCATTTTATGCAACAGTTTTGAACTTTCGTCTAACAAGCATGCAAAACAAATGACAAGTAACAACTTTTTTCTGCAACAACTATTTTCTTGGTCTCTTTCACATCAGATGTCTAGATGAACAGCAAGAACCTTCAGAAAGTTGAATTGATATAAATCATTCATATCTATTATATGAACTTGTTGGGAAAACTTAAGTGGTTAGGGATTGTGCAATGCTTTAAATCTAGTAATTTTTCTAACACTCCTCCTCACATGTAAGATGGAGACTAGAAAAGGAAAACAGAATGACTGTAAATGGGATCATCAGTCCTGGAGTCATGATGAGCTATAATCTGATACACATGTTGAAATGTGCAACTGTTTGCTCAAAACCCTAAGCTATTAGAGAAAGGAGAAAAATGTATTCTGTACCTTAGAATGGCAATCTTATATCAGTATTTGAATGCCTGATTTGTCCTTAAAGAATATCTTGACGAGAAAATTCAAATTTTCTAAGCAGAGAAGTTCTTATGACACGTCATTCTCAATTTAGTTGTCTTCTACTCCCGATAAGTTTAGACCCAATATAGTTTCCCTCCTATTGCAAACTATAATCTTCCTAGATATCACCAAGTAAAAAGGCTTAATATATCATATGAAATTATGAATGCACGCTCATCACCGAGCAAACTCATTTAGTTACTTTTTGGGTTTTGACATGTAAAATGTACTTATAATAAGAATAAAGATGGCAGCACTAGAGGACTTGTTCTGTCTCATGCGAGTTG
Source organism: Eucalyptus globulus (assembly GCA_014182545.1). Classification (NCBI taxonomy): domain Eukaryota; kingdom Viridiplantae; phylum Streptophyta; class Magnoliopsida; order Myrtales; family Myrtaceae; genus Eucalyptus; species Eucalyptus globulus. Next base: position 34,353,561 of record CM024723.1, read on the forward strand.
CCTCAAGCACTCCAGTCCTGAGAAATCATCCAATCTAGAAGAGGTTACCAACGGGATGTTAATTCACAATAGTGAAAGTGGCCTCCAGAGAACGCTGTGTATGTACAAGTTTCTACTATTACCAGTTTTCATAATATGGTTCTGAATGCTTGAAATTCTTTGAAGGAAAAATATGCATGCAGAAACAACATGAGTAATTGCCAACAGAACCAGGACGCAATATAGAGGGTGGGTGTTCACGAATGATCAAAGTCCCATATTACCAATTCCAACAATAACAGGGACACCCTTGTTCTCCAACAAAGCCTGCATCAAGAAATAGAGAACATAAGGTGGAATATTGTTTGAAAAAAGGAAACTTGCCAAAAAAGAGAAAAATGCAGAAAACTCAGGTACCCAAATGTCTAGCTACGTAAGCCTGTGAGCCTCTGGCTTTTGCAGTGCTTACCTGAATTGCCTGAACAGCTAGAAGCAAGCCTCTATCAAGATCATATGAATCGGGCATTGGAGCAAGCTTCATAGTATCCCTGAAGGAAGAGGAAACTGCAGTTGCTTCATGAGAGAAGCCTTAAATATATCTAGAAAAGATCTGTATATTATAATCAACTTAACTACTTATTTAGATGCAAGAACAGCAGCACAGCAGTACTATAAACATACCTAAGACCGGATCATCAACATCGGAAGGATCTGACGAAATGAACTGCCATGTTGCAACGAGGGGTTCCATTTTGGATTTTGTAGGGGATCGAGTCCATGGTTGCGGCAGATCCTCAAGCCGTGTCACAGGATTTGGAGTAACACGAATCGGCTTTGGGGCGACAACAGTTCTCTCTTGATTTCCAATCAGTACACTTGATGACGGTGGTGGTGTATTAAGGCGCGGGACACCTGTAATCAGATTAACAAAAGTTAGTGAAAAGCATTAGCTGCAATTGTCACCACTAGAAAGTAAATTGATGAACAATTGAAACCCAGGGATATACTCCAACCTTTCCTCTCAAGAATCATTTCCAAATATGACTTGGTGATCCATGGTCTTGTTATACCCAATCGCAATGCTTCTGCACCTACAGCCTAAAGCACAACAAACTGACGAAAATAAACTCCAATACTGCGTACAGATTCCTCAACTGAATGGGAAATTCACCAACAATTAAGCATACATAGTTCAAACTAGCAAACTAGAGGCACAGATACTCAAACAGCATATATTTACAGAGACAAGACAAAAGAAGCTGCATCTTGAACACAGGATCAGAGCTAAAGAAGCTCCACAGAGAGAGAACATAGAACCCAATGGCAGCAGGAACTTCAAGCAGGTTGACAAAGGACTGCATGGAAAAGGACTTATTGACTTATTCGATTAACAACAATTTAGGTACCTTCTTATTTCTTTATTCTTGCAAGTCAAAAACAATCTGATTGTATTTAGGCAGTAATTAATGTCATGGGATCCAAAATGGGGATTATTAGGGTACTAACATAAGCAAACTTCTTCAAATAGGTCGCATATGAGATTACTACTTGACTTTAAAAATAGACACGTCCCAAAGAGGAAGCACTCCAAAGCCTCATGGAAATGCTAATTGAAACTCCGAGCGAAAATGTAAACATCTGCCATTTAAAAAAAAAAAAAAAACATAAAGCTAAACTAATGAGAGAAATTCATACTTTCCTATTTGTACCCCTCAGCACCATAAATGTCTCGCCAAGAGTATCAATGGTTTCAAGAGACATCGAGAGATTGCCCATACTAACAAAAGTAGATGCCCTTTTGTAACTGACCACAACTGTGTAACCCAGAGCCAGCAATCCACCTAATGTCATCCGTCCAACCTGTTTCAATATAAGATCAATGAGAGACAGACCTGAATAGCCACCCAATTCATCAGGATTTTAGTAGGAACACAACTTGAGTATAAAAAATCAACCAAAGTCAGTAATTGTATTGAATTGCCAAATTGCAAAAGGCAAGGCTTCTCAGACAAAAGCCATGAAATGAGACTATCAGTTGAGATCAGATAATTATACATGCAACATTGAGTAAACATAATTATTCGTGGCCATACAAATTGATGATTACAAAAAATCTACTAGTCAGAGTACGACCAAAATGTTCCATCTTCATAATTCCTTGATACAGTTATTTGGAAGTATTCTATGGACACGTTACTCTCATGGCTACTACCGAATATATGTGTGTAAGTTGATTCTTACGCATGCTAATTCTAAATTTGAAGACAAATGCTACATCTAGTTGCATGTCAAGGTTCTTATGAGTGAAATAGAAACCTTATAAAACTGATAAATAGGAGCAGACACCACTAGAGTAAATCATCAAGTCAACTTAGAGGACAATTATTTAGTGTAATGAGATATCAGATGTTTCTTACCTCAAATTCTGCTTTGGGTCGGATGATGAAATGCTTGTCGACAATCCTCTGGTCACCCAGGGCAAGATAGTACCTTATACCAGATTGACGCACCTTAATCCAATCATTTATTCGTGCTTCTTCACTAGCTGATGGAGGCCTCAGGTACATCTCAATAAAGCTAAAAGCAAAAGAGGATGTCATCCCCCACAATTAAGTTCACTCATTACAAAAGAGTAACAGCTCGCAGATATACTTACTTATCTGTTTGAGCTTCATTTCCTTGGAGAACCTGAGCAGGAAAGGCTTGTGGAGACTGTAATATTATGTTGATTATCAATTCGAAGTTCCAACCACCAAACACAAAAATAAAAATGAATTTAAACAGGAGATGGTGTTCATAATAGTATGTTTTGTTTATAACTTCTTGAAAAACTGCCACAGAGCATGAATTTCAGTATGGCATACTCTTAACGCAGCATTTTAAGTTATCATGATGTAAAGAGAGTACATATAACAAGTAATGCTGATTGCTTGTGAAGAAGGCACTATTGACAAAAAAGGATGTTGATTATCCACCATGAAACAAGTCTGATAAAAAAATCCTGAGAACAATTTAAGTATCGAACAACACAATATGTCAAGAATGACTGGATGTAGATTACTGCCTCTTTTTCTTAGTTAAATATAAAAAATTACTCACAAGTGCCACTGAGGTTGACATATAAGTATTGGATCATAAGTCTGCATCAGTCCCACTAAACTCATGAAGTCATTTCAGAGTATAGATATAATATTGCTATTCCCAACTTCCAAAAAATTGCTGTCCCACCTAACAGTAATAGGTCCCTTCATATGGTCAGGCATAGAAAGGTTCACCAAAAACAGCGACCATCTCAGAACTTTTGCAACCTGAGATGACTAACATAGGACAGGTTCCATCGTGATTTAAACTATCCTCACTCTTTTTATGCCTGCATATCATGGTTTGCATAGGATAATTTTTGCTATATGAATTTTACTGTTGCGGTGGGAAGGGGAAGGAGGGACAAAGATAGTGGGGGTACAAAACTTTAAAAATGTACAGGGAGAAGAACGAAGAGAAGAAGTAGCTCTCAATAGAGATCCACTGTAGCAAATGGCACGAGATATATGACCAAAATGCACAAACAAACAAGACAATGTAAGCACATAAACATGAACAAGGTCAAAGTCTTATGCTAGTGCAGGAAATGATTTCTCCCAGATTTAAATTTGAAAATTGGACAATACATACCTCACTTCTGCATTTTAACTTGTAGATTGCTTCCCTGAATGATGAAACAAAGCTATTGTTGATTCTAATCTGCAGAGAAATCCAAAAAATAAGCAAGGACAGCAAGCTTAGAAATGACAAACATGAAAGACCAACCTGTGCATGGTGTAAATCTGGCTCAATGTGTTTCCTAAACAAAGGAAAGATGCTGTCAATGAGAGAATCTAGTGAACGACAGTCTCCAATATCATATTGGACCTTTGAAAGGAGGCTAAAATGGACGCCACCAACCTGATCCAGAGAAGAGACAAATCTGATTATATGATCATCATATTAAGAACAAATCGAATGAGTCGTGCAGTTTTTGAACAAGAAATTACCACAGCAACCCGAATATCTAGCAAAGACCGCAACCTTGCATGTAGAGCATAAGTACCATCGACAATTACCTAAAACACTTAATTGAAGATTAAATGACCCCACTGCAACAGTGCCAAGCAACACGTCAACCCCTGAGTTATAGAAGCATACCACACCAGAAGAAGCACTCTTAATTGTCTCTGAATCGGTACGCCTTTTGTGCTGAAAATCAAACACAGGTACCACAGTATCTTTCCCATTTGTCAGATCCTATTAATAAAGGCTAAATCGTTAGACATAATGAGCAGAAATGGTAAATTAATGCATAAGACTTTCACACAACTCAGTCAACAACCCATATCCACAGGAAGAATAGAACTATACCGCCACTAGAAGAATCAAGGAGATTACAAGAACAGCTCACAATCAAAACCTTGAGCACACCAACACCCATTTCACATTATGAATTTAACTCTTCACACTAAAGTCAAAACAACATAAAATGAGAACAAGGGGGAAGCACCTTAAGATTGGCAACCTGGAATTAGAGTCCACATGCCACAGGGGCTTCACTAAGCTCTAGAGGTAGCATGCAAGTATATGAGGGATCAACCATCTCAAAAAATGCATGCAATCAACAAGTTTAGGATAATGACACTTGAATACTAGGAGAAAGATGAGGTAGTATATGAGTTCGCAAAGAAATGGATTCCAGGTGTAAAACAGCTTTCAACATGTGCTTCTAAGATTGGTAATTTACAGGAATCGGAACAAGAGCGGCTTGATTGCTTAATCACATGGAAAGCTAGAAAAGCATATTTACATGCATAGCCTGGGCAATTTCATGTAAGGAATATAATATATGCTCACAGTAAAAACTTGCTAGATGGGATGAAACATCTCTTGCACAATGGTACACACGCTTTAATGTTCAAAAAGGGTCTAGGCTACTCTAGGAGAGAGAATATGATAGTTTCGTGTACTTTAGCTAATGGTCCAAAGATCTCTATTCATTTGATGCTCTACATTGGCACCCATTTAAATCTACAAAAGGATTCTTCTTCTACACTTATCAACTCTATATATATACACTTCTACTACCTCCACTTCAAAAGCCCTTGTCCATGCACGTCATTGGCAACAATGCCATGCTCATGACACAACATTCGGTCTCATTGATACTCGGTTTAATATACCATCAGAATATCAAAGAATCACTAAGAAATTAGCTAATGCAAATCGAGAAGAAAACTTGCGAAACTATCAATTTCAAGGATTTGGTTGTCAGAATACATATTATGAGTATCCCAGAACAATCATTAACTAAAAATAAGTCACCATAGATCCACTAAATCGTGAGCATCTTATGGCTAAAACAGCTGTAGAATGTATCGACATAAGCAACCATTGTAAAGATAAAGAAGGGTACAGACCTCAAGGTTTTGAACCAATGCATCAAAATCTATAGAGTCCAAATCATTCCCCTCATCAAATCCAATTCGATAGTTCTCCATTGATATAACAGTACAGCCAATTACAGATGCCACCTTCTCTGCTAAGCTTCATAAACAATTAAACAACTAAGTAATGAGTGTAATTCGGACAAAGAAACTACCTAAAAAGTTTTAGTTTTTGCTAAATTTGCTGAAACTGTAATAATAAGAGCAAAGTTCAATAGCACGAGTACCTCGATTTACCCGAACCACTTGGTCCTCCAATGCCCACGGTAACAAGACCTTCCTTCTTCTCCCGAAGCTCTTGAATGGATTTTACCAACAAATAATACCCGTGATCGAAAGACTGCAATAAACGTCGTGTGATAAGCAAGACACACAAAAGCTTCTGAAGGACATTGCTACACAAAAGCTTCTGAAGGACATTGCTAGGAATATCAATAAGGAGAATCAAGAGCACAGTAAGAATTAGTGCCAAAAGAAATTGCTTCTCCTTAGCTCGTTGATGATCAATGTCGACTCAGGCAATGGATCAAAGATCACGGGAGAATAATTGAAAGCGCAAAACTCCTCCTCCTCGCTCCAAGCATAGAATACTTTGATAAAAAAATCAATAAGAAAAACTCCCAGGCACCAACCAAAAATCTCCTCACGGAACACAACGCGAAAACCCATCATCTCCAAGCTCGCTGATTTTCCTCCGAATCCCGATGCTCGAATCATTTCGCACAAATTCCCACCAATCCAGCAACACGAACGCCAGCTCCACGGAACAAACTAAAAAAACGCCGGCCTCAATGCGCTAATCCGTAGACTAATTCCCTCTCCGTCCATTTTCCTCCCCCCCTCCCCCCCAAAAAAAAAAAAAAAAAAAGAAGAAAAGCCGGCGAGCTCCGAGCTCGCGACGATCGCAGGCGCGCGCGTCGATTCAAGAAACGAAGCGAACGAGAGAACGATCGAGAAAGAAGAGACGATCGAGGCAATACCACGTGGAGAGGGAGGGACTGGAGGATCGAAGAGGAGGAGGAGGAGGAGGAGGTGGACGGCTGCTGCTGGAAGTAGTCCCTCCCTCCTTCTTGGAACACCCGCTGCACCACCTCGTCGTCCATCTCCCGATTCGGAACAACAACCGCCACCAACCTCCGTCTGCAACTTCCCCCTCTCTCTCTCTCTCTCTCTAACCTTCCTTCTCTCTCTCTCTCTCTCTCTAACCTTCCTTCCCCCCTCTCTCACTCCCCTTCTGCTCCCGATTGCTTGTAGCGGGAGAAACGTGCCCCTGGGGTCAATTAAAGATGCAGAGGGAATCTTTTATCTTAAATTAACTGCAAACCCAAAAAAAAAAAAAATTGGGAAAAGGAGAGAAAAGAAAATGGGTGCGACAGAATCTCTCCAATGTAAGCAAGCCCCCCAGATTCTACTGATTTTCCATTTTATGTTTTCGGATTCCCTTCTTCTTCTTTTTTTTCTTCTTCTTCTTCTTTTTTGGCCACTTTCTGGTTTTTTTCGTAAATTCATTTTCCTTTTTTGCCTTTCTGCTTGTCCTTTTTTCCCAGCCGTGATATTTTTTTTCCCTTTCCGATTTTCTCTAATCTGCTGTCGTTTATCCTTTATTTTGGTCCCTATAAATTCAAATTATATTTTTATTTATTTTTATCTATAAGCGTTGCTTTTCTGCATGTTGGAGGTAATTATGGAAATCCCAAGAAGTGAGGCCAAAAAAAGATTATAGTTATATATGTTAGGTAGATTTACGAATTTAGTTAGAAGTAGAAAGTCGTCTCTAACGGGAAATTATCGAATATATTAAAAAAAAATAAGCCCTGGAGATGGACCGGAGGAGGGCAAAGCTGGTGGAGATAAATGGATAACTCCGCCAAGAAAGCGGGACGGGATCGGGGCCCCGTATGTATTTTAGTCATAAAAAAAAATATATTATACTATAATGGAAGGAAGTGTACTTATTTCAATGTCGACATTTAATGACAAAAAAAATGTCAACATTTTAATATCTATATAATTTATTTTATCTATCGATCTAATCTATACAAAAATGCACGCGCACCCGCACCCGCATATGTATATAATATATATAAATCAAAATACCATTTTGTGTCACTTTCTATTCCTTCACATAATAATGACTACCCAAGGATATCCATTTAGGCCTAAACCTAGTATTTGAATGTTAACTCTATTCTAAACTTTATAATTTTGCCAATACATTTTTAAATATTTTCGCGAAATTTCAATACGGTCTTTATGGTTAATTAATGCTGGAATACATTGACACGGCAATTTGCGTATTATGTCAGTTTGATTACTGTTTTCTATGTCAGCATGCCACGTAACGCGATTAGCGATAATTGGACGTTGATTTAGCAATCTTCAGCAATAACTAGCCACAAAAAGGATTGTATTGGAATTTTGTGTAAAATTATAGAGTTAGATTGGCAAAATTGAGAAGTTTAAATCTAAATTGAAATTTATATAGTAGAAAGGGTGTAAGAGCAACATGCATGCCCATAGAGTGTGCTTGGCCTCGCCTAATTTTCTACTCAAGAAATTATTAACCTTTTCCTTTTACCGAGATAGCTCTCAATGTATTATTTTTATTTTGTCATATGTATCCAACTTTAAGCTCTCACAACGTGCGCTCATCACTAGTTTCATTATATTTAGAATATACAAAAGGTAAAAACTACCGATCCCATTCATTTCATCAAAGCAAACATCCACTTAATTATCCAACATATAAAATTTAATCATCAAATTTACCCATCGAAAATGTTAAAAAAGTGTTCGCGAGGCAGTTATTAAGACTCATTAAATTGCTTTAGAAATTCGAAATTTATCGTGTGAAGTAGGTGGCTTTGTTAAAATGTGCAATTCTTCCAATTTCAAAAAGTTTCGAAAATTGTCATTTCCACTCTTAGTTAACTTGTCTAGTGACCAAAAAGCATGCATCAATAAAATCAATTACACATCTAATATGCCCGTTGTATTCACTCAATTAGATAAATACGTAATCAATTTCATCATATACCGAGATCCACTCCAGCTCTTCACGAGAGATATTTTCGCATCACGAGAGATATTTTCGCATGTATAACAACAAGGATACATGTAAATAGTGCCTCAAGAGGCGGAGATTTTAGGATATATATGCTCACTACAAACATTAAGCTTTCAAAATATTAACTGTGACGGCAAAGAGGGTTTACGATCTTTTGTTAATGTCGAGTGAGGGGGTGGTGATGATTGATAGTCTCCAAGGGGCGATGGCTCTATTGCCCAATCACTCTCTTAGTCTCTCAATTTTGTTTTTTTTGTTCATTTTGGCGTAACAAATCTAGATTAAAAGAAACAATTAGGCTGCGTTTGGTCGTCCGGATTTCTAAATGGGATAGGACTGGATAGGATAAAAAATCCGTGGATTTCTTCATATCCCATCAACTATTTGGTGAACTACGGATTTAAAGTCGGATATTTTCATATTCTATCCAATTTACTGTTTGGTGAACTACGGATTTAAAGTTTGATATCCTCATATCTTATCAAATCTATGGTTTGGTAAACTAATCTTTTGGATACCCCTTCAAATCAAACGTTTTTAGAATAATCTCAATTTCAATATATTCACTTTGAAACATGAATTTTTTTTCTCTCTTACAAGTTTTTCATTTGTTTCCATTTTGTTACAGGTGCAATACCAAATCAAACAAATGCCCAATTAGAACAAAGCATAAAGTCCAAAGTCATTCGTTTTTTTTTCCAAATGTCACGAGAATGCAATGATAGTTAATCACGTTAATGAACGATTTTTGGAAAATTCGCATTTATAAAGTACGTTACATTTCCTTTCATTGTGGTTCCTGGGTCTCCAGAGAGCGGGGAAAAAAGACCCCTGAGCTTCAATAAGAACTCATTCAAGTAACGGATCAGTAACCAGATCGCCTCTTCCTCTCCTAAAAACACAGCTGCTATCATCTATATCTACATAACCTTTGAAATAAATTTCATAAATCCAATAAAAAGAAGAAAAAATCACAAATTGATTGATCAATTAACTCATAACACATGTTAATGAGTGAGCTGAAAATTACCCGCAAACAATGGGTCTGTACGAGGAAAAAGTACCGTAAAAGACAGTAACAAACCCATATAAGAAATTGCAAAGGTCTGAAGCTGCAGAAGAGAAAACCCAACAAAGAATTCGTCGATCCTAGGTGAATGGAGACAGAGCAGAGAGAGAACGTGGCAAACCCAGACCCTAGGCGATCCAACCCCGCATTCGTCAATCCACACGAGCAAACCCAAACCCTAGGCGAACCTCAGACACCGTCGGCCACCCTTGATGACCATTGGTGGGGGATCAGCCCGGCAACTGGATTTGCATATGGAATTCAGACTTGGGCTCATGGGTAGACCGACAAGCCTAGGTGACCCGGCAAGTGTGGGAATCGATTGGGAGGGCGACCGGCGGGCGATCGCCGGCGGACGGAGTCTTACCTTGGCGGAGGAAGAAGGCTTTCGTAAAATTTCGATGAGAATCGGAGAGCTATTGAGGAGAAGGCTTCAACGTTGATACTTTGGAAACAGAGAGTCATTTGTGGGTGAACGACGGAAAAAGAAAAAAAAAACGTAGGGTTTTATGTTTCGGATAAAAGAAATCCTATCCGACCTTATCCCACCCCCCTCAGATTTTTTTATCCGGTCTATATCCCTTCTATATCCGACCTTATCCTATCCTAGACAGCTGCCAAACACGGGATAGGATAAAACATATCCTATCCTGGTTTTTATCCGGTCGACCAAACGCAGCCTTAGAGGTGATCAATAGCTGCCAAACCCGCTCTTGCATCGGAGGTAAATGGATGGATTGGAACAATACTCTCACACGTGTGAAAAAGCCCGACCCACCGTCTTTAGCCCAAGCCCAATCCGGTTTGAAAATTACTAAATAAATTTTAAGCAATAAAAATGTTGGAGCAACATATTACTATATTAGGCTTGACCTAAACCCCTAACACCGAGAAAATATCGAGTATGTCTTCTGTGCCACCGTGGCAAACAAGAAGTCCGGAACGCGACTCCTGTCGCACGTGGACCCAAATTGTTAAGTCTTTGAAAGCTCCTCTCCTCTTTCTCTCTCTCTCCTCTTTGCACTCTCTCTCTCTCTCCTGTCTCCCCTGCACGCTCTCTCACTCGACTCTCTCTCTCTCTCTTCGCCACCCCCTCTCAACAGAGCCCTCGTTTGACCAACGAACCGCCGTGGCCGACGGCGGAGGTGGAGGCTGTGCGGTGTTTCGTCAGACGAGGATTCGGTCATGACTCGGGGAGAGAGAGAGAGCAGTCAGAAGGGGGCAGCGATTCAGTGACGGCAGAGCCGGAGAGGCGGCACCGCGCGGCTCTGGCTCGAGGTTGCCTCCGCCGTCGCGAATTTCGTCGGTCAGGCACGATGGCTCATCCAACAAACCATCGTGCGGCCTCCACCGTCACGAAGTTTGTCGGTCGGCCGCGGTGGTTCGTCGATCGGACGAGGGGCAGCGAAGACAGGGAGCGTGCCCTGCAGAGGAGAGAAGAGAGAAGAGAGAGAGCGTGCGGAGAGGAGAGAGAGAAAAAGGGAAATAAAGAGAGAGGAGCTTTCAATGACGTGACAATTTGGGTCCCACACGTGTCGTGTTCTTCATGGCTTTCTCGTTTGCCATATTTTCTCAATGAAAACCTCCTATTCAAGCTAGGAAATTTTCAAACTTTACCAACTTACTTCACCCATTTTCGTCCGCTAGCTCAATCAAAGGCAACCAAAATTCTATCATTTCATTCAAAAAAATCTAATGACCAAAGTAGACAAAAATATATTAAAATCGTTTTATATTCGACTTATTAAACTCGGGCTCGAATAGCTAGATTTCGTACCAGGTACGAGCTTCTATAAGAAAATTAATACTCTTTCATGCTCGAATTGAGTTTTAGAGTATCGAGCTTCGAAGTCTAGTCAAATTTGAGCCTGACTGCATCCCTATCTCGAGCAAAGCAGCATGGGATCCACTCCAATGGCCATCGGCTCGGCATCCGGATGGAGCGGACGTGCACCGGACCATCGTCCCGATTAATATTCCCGGGGCCAAGGAATCGAATCAAGGCGAGGACGAGGAAGAAAACGAGCATCGAGGTTTTAATTTTTTCCAGCGCCCGCCAGTAAAAGCCAGCCACAAAAAAGAATCCGCACATGAATCCGGACAAGTCTCCCCCACCGAAAAAGACAACTTTGCAGTCATACACCACCAGCAAATCGGTCGTTCTCTTCTCCTCCGTCGGTTCTCAATAATGTCCTTGACTCCTCGTTCTTATCCCACGGAACAGAGCCGACCGACGACGCTCGCTGCGACCGGGGAATCTCGATGGCGTCGTCAGCAGCAGCTCCTCCTCCGCTCAAGCAGCTCTTGCTCTTCTTCCTCCTCTTGCTCTCCTTCGTCGCTCGCATTCCCGTTTCGAGTCCCGCCGCCGCCGCCGCCGCCGCGGAGCCCGTCCTCCCGGAAGAGTCGCTGCCCGCGAGATCCGGCTACCTCCCGGTGAGCCCCACCTCCGGTTCGGCCATGTTCTACGCTTTCTACGAAGCCCAGCGACCTACCACGCCGCTCTCGCAGACCCCGCTCCTGATCTGGCTCCAGGGCGGCCCCGGCTGCTCCTCCATGACCGGGAACTTCTACGAGCTCGGACCCTGGCGCGTCAGCTCGGTCGCGCATAACGCCGAGCGCCTGGTGGTCGAGCCCAACCCCGGCGCTTGGAACCGCTTGTTCGGCCTCCTCTTCCTCGACAACCCCATCGGCGTCGGGTTCAGCGTCGCCGCCTCCCCCGAGGAGATCCCGCGGGACCAGTTCACCGTCGCGAAGCACCTCTTCGCGGCGATAACCGCGTTCGTCGAGCTCGACGGCGCTTTCAAATCCCGCCCCATTTACGTCACCGGCGAGAGCTACGCGGGGAAGTACGTCCCCGCGATCGGGTACTACACGCTGAAGTGGAATGCGGAGCTGCCGCCGTCGCAGCGCCTGAATCTGGCGGGGGTCGCCATAGGCAACGGCCTGACGGACCCGGTGACCCAGGTGGCGACGCACGCCGTGAACGCCTACTTCTCCGGCCTGATCAACGAGAGGCAAAAATCCGAGCTCGAGAAAGCCCAGTGGGAAGCCGTCAAGCTCACCGAGATGGGGAATTGGAGCCAAGCGACGGCCGCCCGAACCGGGGTGCTGAGGCTCCTGCAGAACATGACGGGACTGGCCACGCTGTACGACTTCACTCGGAAAGTGCCGTACAACACCCAGTGGGTGACCCGCCTCCTGCAGCAGCCGGAGGCGAAGCGGGCGCTGAAGGCCAACGAGTCGATCGTCTTCGACGAGTGCAGCGACGCGGTCGGGGCGGTGCTGCACGACGACGTGATGAAGAGCGTGAAGTACATGGTGGAGCACCTGGTGGAGAACAGCCGGGTGCTGCTGTACCAGGGCCACTCCGACCTGAGGGACGGCGTGGTCTCGGTCGAGGCCTGGGTGAAGACGATGCGGTGGGGAGGGATCGACGAGTTCCTATCCGCGGAGCGGAAGGTGTGGCGGGTGAACGGGGCGCTGGCCGGGTACGTGCAGAGGTCGGGGAGCCTGAGCCAGGCCGTGGTCCTCGGGGCCGGCCACCTGGTGCCCACCGACCAGCCGTTGAGCGCGCAGGTCATGATCGAGGACTGGGTTCTGGAGAAGGGCTTGTTCGCTGATTCGAAGGAGGATGAGCGTCCGACCAGAAGGCATCGCTTGGCAATTTGATTCGATTCGTCGTCATCCTTGCTGTTGTGCCCCTTGTATGAATCGTTTTTTTTTCTCGGAAAAGGCCTGAAAGATAATGGGCAGGATGTAGGAGTCCAAGAAGATGGGATTGCTGATTATTACAATAAATTCCACTGGTTTACTCATGCCGAATTCGGATATATAAAATTGAATTTTGGCAAACTTTTTTCCCCATTTTTTTGGGGGTAAGAATTTGTTTAGTAAGAACACGTGTTAATATAATTTGAAATTTGAAATCGGATGCATTCTCAAAGAGTCGCTTCCTTCAAAATCAGAATATGCTTGTCATATCCAAAGTACGATTAATGACACTTGGCATATTGTGATCATATATTTTTCAATAACTTCATCATAAAATTCTGTCACAGAAACAAAGCTTTGTAGTTTCCGTTGTAACTTGCTCGGAAGGAATAACCTAAACAAGAGGATGTGACTCTCGACTAGTCTTTAGCTCCATATAATCCAACATTGCATAATTGTTTTTTGGGACTCGACTTGATTTTTTTCAGTTCAGAATTGTCTAGAGCATTTGTAACTTCAACCCTCTTATAATTGAAACTTGAAACTTGTTTCTTCAAATAATGAGCTTCCACCCTTGATTTCATCTCCAAATTTCATAAATTCCACCCTTGATTTCATAAACAGTTAGATGTGAGCAGTTTTAAGTGATTGGATTAATTCAATCCAATTACATAATAACGGATTCTAACAACCCAGGGGATGCACATTGCCCGAGCCTTGAGGGGGAGTGGGCTCTTCTGCTACTGCAAAGTTGGGATGGAAACTCTCACGGAGGTTCAAGAAAAGTAATCAAATGCTTAATTTTCTTCCAATAGGACATGCTTTTCTCTTTATACAGTACGCAAAATTCAATAAACGATGAGTGTTTAAAGTAAAAGTGAGATCCATTTTCTCGAATACATAAGGTGCCATAATTATAAAATTACAAATATTCTCTTTTACTTTTCCAAACTCATTTCGATGCAAAAAAGCCACGGACAGTTTTCCTTACAATTTCTGCAAATTTAAAGTCGAAACATTTTAGGGGAGGGGGGAAAATATCAAACGCTCGCGATCTTTTCGAGCACTTTCGAGCTCCCACTGCACAACCGCGACTCATCTCTCTCTCCCTCCTCTGCAACGGACCGGGGGGAACTCGCGAACGGAACGCTCGTAAGCCATCACTTCCCTTCTTCTTCTTCGAGAATCGCCGTTCTTCTTCGTTCCCTGCAACTTCCGCTCGCATTGCTCTGCTCTTCCGCCGGTTTCCGACGAGACGAGCTGGCGGTTCCATTCGGTTCGGTCCGATTGAGCTCGCGGAACTCGAGCGACGGAACGTCGCGCGGCTGTTCGACTGAGAGTTCGCGTCTTTTTCCTCGCTTCTGCCCCCGGCGTTCCCCGCCATTTCGATGCCGTTTTGCTCTTCGAGCCGCGGCTGGCCGTGTGGACGTCGGCGACGGAGCTGATTTTTTTGTTTTCGAATCGCGCTTAGTTTCGCTTGATTTCGAGTGCAGCGATTGTTTTGCCGTCGTCGCGTGTCGCGCCCTTCCTTGGCTTCTGCTGATTAATTAGAGCCCCTGCGGCTATATGTTTGCGCCAGATGCGTCGTGTCGACCGCGAGATTCCGCCGGAGGGACTTGCGCGGGCCCGTAGATTCGATTGTTATGCAGCGACCTCCGTTTCTCTTAGATGAGAATCCAGCGGCTGCTCGTGAACTTGTGCGGCGGCCTTCCCGGACAGCTTGTCATGGATCATCTCGCTCTGCGGCCGCCTCATGCTGGGATCGTGTCCCGCTACTTGCACCGGCTGCATTCGTGCCGCCGTAGCTGCATTTATCTTCCAGGCCGCCGGTTGAGTTCTCGGGTTGTTGTAGCATGTGGCGACGGTGGAATTCACGATCTCATTGAGGATGATTGGGATGGGAAGGATTCCGGCGCGAATCTCGAGGATGAATTTGATCCCTTCTCGGTGTGCAAGAAATACCCGTCCATCATCATCGGCAGTTCGCCGACGATAGAGCTGTATGACGGGACAACATCTTTCTCTTCTGCAGCAACCCAAAGTTGCTGGGGATTTCCCCCCGCTGCTGTCGATGCGGATTGGGGTGTTCCTAATAGACTCTGCAATGCATGGTCCTCGTTGTCTGTCTCTCTCGAAGAGGAAAAGTCTTCATCACAATTGCCAATGGAAGAAAGCGTTGCAAGTTTGCTACCTGATGAGCCCATGCCCGTGGAAATTGGAAGTTTGGATAGCTCAGTAGTTGAGGAGGAATCTTTGGACGAAGTGGATGCTGAATCAGATTCAGTTGCTGCATCGGTTGAGATGATTCTCGACAGACCGATCAGTTCCTTACCTGGATTGACTAAGAGGCAGCGCCATCTACTAGAAAAGAATGACTTTCACACGGTGTGCCCCTCAAGATCATGTAAAATTTGATTTTCTTCTAGCTTTTATTCACGAAATGAAGCATGCATTTTCACTGCTCTTTTTGTTTCCTTGTAGATACGAAAACTGCTAAACCATTTTCCGAGGACTTATGCTGATCTTCAGAATGCACATATTGGAATTCAGGATGGACAATACTTGATCTCGGTTGGCAGGATTTTGTCCTCCAGGTAATTCCATTTTTTCATCGTTTTGTGGCCTATTGACATAGGCGTTCTAGGCGCTAGTCCAGTTTTTCTGATGAGGGAAGTGATGATGCGCATTTTGCCATCTGGCTGAGTAAATTTTCACTTTTAAGTGTTGTGCGTCAACACATTTGATGAAAATGATCGTATCATTTGCAATCAATCTAGCCATGAAATGTGGATAGCTGCATATAAGTGTTTTGTTCAACCCTTAATGGGGAAAAATGGAAGATGGGGAACTCAATTAGAAATTTTTGTGATTAATGGGACAGAAGATACTGACTTCAGTCCGATTTCTGTTGGCAATTCTTGCAAATAGTGCAAGCATGTTGGCCTTTTATGTACTACTGAAATCAGTTTATCAGCTGACGAAATCTGTTGTTGATTTGTGATCATCCACTCTGTATTTTCTTTACTACTAGTTTTTGTAGTTTTCTGGAGTTTCCTGACTAAAGTTTTGGCTACTGCAACCGCTCTATTATTGTTTTTTACCTGGAGCAAGGATATAAATATGTCTGACGATATTCTACACATTTTTCTTGCTGTTCTTGTTAACATTATCATTCTGTAAAACTTGAATGCATGTGGTTCCAGCAGTTAAATATGTTGAAACCCCCTTTCTACTAATTTGTACTTGCTCCTCTCCTTTTTTCGGGATCTATAGCAGCCTCGGCTGTCAGTATTTTTCTTTTGAAAGATTGCATTGGCTATTTAATTTTTGAAATAGGATAAGGATGTTTTTATATGACTAAGCCTTACCCATTCTCCACAGAGGAATCAGAGCAGGCTCTTCATTTTCATTTCTAGAGGTGGTTGTAAGTTGTCAGATTGCTGATGATAAATCAACTTGGGAGCATATGAATGGTGATCTAGATGAGAAGGAGAAAAAGACAATCTATCTGCATCTGAAGAAATTCTTTCGTGGTACTCGTTTTACTAGTCAATCTTTTCTAAGAATCCTTCAGGAGAAGCACAGAGTTGGGGACATTGTGTGTGTTAGTGGCAAGGTTAGTATACGCATAAATGTTTTGATTTTGCAATCTGAGAATCTAAAAATTCATTTTGGAAAACGTTGGTTCTTCATTTTTCCAATTAGTTTGGCTGTTTTCTCAAATTGTGCAGTACACTTCATATTTGTTTACCAATAGAGATGGTGAATTTCATGAATTTGCATTGCTGAAGCTATATGTTGTCAATGTTTTAAATCTTTGAAAGACAGTCATGCATCCTAGTTTTGGTCATTTTGCCTTGTGATAAATTGCATACACTCTTCAGCCTCTTCTTTTCTAGCTTTTATTTGATAGATAGGTGGATGGAATAATAATCTGCATTTTCCGACAAGTGTGTTGCCAGGAAAAATAATCTGCATATTCTTGCAACTGTAATGCCAAATCCATTTTGCTTGTCTTGAACTTCTGTTTTTCCTCCCCCATTTGTTCTCGAACAAAAACTTCTATTTGAATTCGTGTCTGAAGATATTTTTAGATGGTAACATATCTCGAGAACAGAATAATAAGTTGTTTCTTGTCTAGAAATTTTGAGCAGCACTTTTCTCCGTTTAGGTAAAATCTATGAGTTCTGAAGATCATTATGAAATTAGAGAATATAATATTGACGTGCTTGAAGATGAAGAGGACTCCTCTCTCTGCACTGCTGGGAGGCCATACCCTATATACCCTTCAAAAGGTGGCTTAAACCCTACCTTTATTAGGGATGTTATTCAAAGGTGAGTTCTTCCTAAAATGTCATTGCTCAATACTGGATTTCATCACGCACTTCTACTTGCATAGAACCATCTTTTTTCTTCCCTATATATTACTCTGTCTGCATTGCTATTTAGACAAAACCAGTCTCTGTAAATGGACATATCCCCTGTATCAGTAATATACAATTTTGCTCTATCTGTGTGCATAATCTTATATGCATCTTGTATATGCAACTTTTATTGTGCCAGAGCTTTGCAAACCTTGTCTTTTGGTGTGGATCCTATTCCAAAAGATGTCACTCAGGAACTTGGAATTTTAGGTCTTCGTGATGTAAGTGGTTTGTCCTTTTCGTTTGCTTCATTTCCAGAGATTTTTTCTTAGCTCAAACATACATTTTCTAACTTTTGAGTGTGCGGTTAATCTACTAATAAGAATCTTCGTAACTCCATCCCTTGCCATTAGTAAATAATAAAATAAATAAAGGATCTGGGACAAAAAGATTTAGCGACAGCTAGGTTATTTATGCTGCATGTTAGTGGATAGCCGATATGTTGCCACATAGGCCTTGACCTGTATGCCATCTACATCCTTGCCATTTAGTGGCTGGAACTCCCTCTTCTAAGAACTGGCTTGTCTTCACTAGGATTGATTTGGGACAAGTTGAGCCTCTGTAGGTAGATAGGCTTCTTTTCAATCACTAACTAATGTGAGACCATCTCAGTAAAGGGAAAGCCTCTAAATAACCTGTTCTTGTTCTGTTTCTTTCTTATTCTCTGTTTTACAATTATTCGTGCATTTGAGGTTCACCTTAGTGCACCCTGAACAATTTATCTTCCCAATAAGTAAATTGGTCTATCATGCATCAGAAATTTCAACCTTATTGAAGAGTGCTTTTGATGTTATGTCTGAATTTATGTTAGATTAAAAAGAGTGCCTATAAGATGGATTTCTGTTTGATCTTGTATGTCAGAATTAATGCTGGGCCAAAGTTAACCTGACAACAATATCTGATCTGATGTACTTAAAAAAGGGGCGGATAAACTCAAGAGGAAGTGCTTCTAAAAGATGCTACTAAGAAAATGGGTCTAACAGTAAAAAAGGGGAAAAAGGGTAGTGATTTGCTTGAAGTCTTGGATGTTGACTTTATATTACTCTTTTTATACGGAGATGGACATCCAAACTCTCCACAAAGAGTTAATTTTGTCATTTTTATTGAGAAAGTTGAGGTAAGGGAATGGGATTTAAGACGAGAAAAGATGACCTTAATAC
Source organism: Eucalyptus globulus (assembly GCA_014182545.1). Classification (NCBI taxonomy): domain Eukaryota; kingdom Viridiplantae; phylum Streptophyta; class Magnoliopsida; order Myrtales; family Myrtaceae; genus Eucalyptus; species Eucalyptus globulus. The sequence goes on from CM024723.1 coordinate 34,372,442, forward strand.
TGTAGTATGTCATCTGGTAATATGACGGCATTGCCAGAAATTTAAGTCTTGCAATGCTTCCATGAAGGTGTTCATCTGGAGCATTTTATCTACTATCATTTATTGGTTTTCTTGTAATACACAGGCATACATGGGAATTCACCAGCCAAAGATATATATGAGGCTGATTCAGCTCGCAAAAGGCTGATATTCGATGAGTTTTTTTACCTGCAGGTAAAAGAGCTCTTTTGCGTATGCTTTTATGAACAAAAGATGACTATTCCTGTTCTTGCTTAGTTTTAAAATCTCAAGATCTTCTCTGAAAGAACTGATATGAGAATATTGTCAGGACTTTATGTACTTAGGTTGATTTGTCATATGAGGAGATTAGAGTGGGCATTGGCTTTTCTTGGGAGCACTCATTAAACTCCAATTTCGTTTCCATTTCATCCATAATTTACCAGAGAACATCTAGAAAAAGTAATTTCGTGATGCTAGTGGGAGGGGAGAGGAGGCAAATATAGAGTTTGTGGGATCTCAATTTGTATGGCTAGTGCTATAATAATCAGCAGAGTTGTAAGTTTGCATTTTCTATGATCTAAGTCACTCTGGATGTGGGACCAGACAAAAGTTATGGTTAAACTGAAATGCTATATTGGCCTCCTTCAATGCAAAGGATCAGGTGCCCTGAATGATTTCTCAGTCAGAGAGCTTTCTAAATATGGTGTAAGAGGTTATACTGATACAGTTATATGGTGTAATAAGAGCAGGCATCTTTTTAGCATGATCCTCTGCTAATTTGTCCGAGAGTTTCAGTGGATTTTTACTTTGGCTCCATTCCTTGCTAAAGATTTTTCTTTTATATTCTGACCACAAGTTATTTATCCATGCACAAATCATGTCCAAACTTAATTTCTTAACCATTAACTGAATCTTCTGACAGTTGGGACGCTTATTCCAAATGCTTGAAGGTCTTGGTACAGAAATAGAGAAAGTTGGGTTGCTGGACAAGTACAGAAAACCTGAAATGAGCTCCACATATGTTAAGGAATGGTCTAGTCTTACCCAAAAGTTTTTGAAGACTCTTCCATATGACCTCACAACTAGTCAGCTAAGTGCTGTTTCTGAGATCATATCAGATCTAAGGAGACCTGTTCCCATGAATAGGCTCTTGCAGGTTAGGTTTTGTATAAACAAACATCATTATGATCTTCACCTTTTCTTATTGTCAATTGGTAATTTTTGTGACCTGTGATTCATCTGAATGATTGTGCACACTCAGATTTCTTGGCTTAGCTAACCATTTTCTGCAATTTAAATTTTTTCTGCATTAAAGTTGGAGTCCCTGTGTTGGTATGCAAGGCCGTTGTATATTTTTGCCATCTGCTGAAGGTCGTTCAAAGTAAAACCCGTAATTGGCATACAGCCTCTACAGTTTAGCTTGCTCATACTCAATTAAAGTGTTCCTTTTCAGGGTGACGTGGGATGTGGCAAAACCGTTGTAGCTTTTTTGGCTTGCATGGAAGTAATTGGCTCAGGATATCAAGTTGGTTCTCCACAATATCTTCTCATGTCAAGATTTTTCTTATCTTTGAATGCGAAACTTTCCTTTTGTAGCCCACCTAAGATGGATTTAGTATTTAATATAGTTTATGGTTATAGTTTCTCTATCTCATGTCTAGGCAGCTTTCATGGTTCCAACTGAGTTGCTTGCAATCCAGCATCACGAGCACTTGCTTGATTTGCTTGAGAAATTGGACATCGAATCCAGACCTTCTGTTGCTTTGCTTACTGGTGGAACACCTTCAAAACAATCTCGGGTCATTCGTGAGGTATGTATCTGTATGCATTCTCTTCTTTTGTCATTGTTTCCAGTCATGCATTGCTTCTGTTATTGGTATTGCGATTGTTTAACAGGGGCTCCAAACTGGAGAAATATCGATCGTTATTGGAACTCACAGTTTAATAGCCGAGAGGATTGAGTTTTCTGCCTTACGTATTGCTGTGGTGGATGAACAACATCGGTTTGGTGTGGTTCAAAGGGGGAGGTTTAATAGTAAGGTAAATACATATGTTTACATTGTGAATTAGCTATGCAGAAGCTGTTGCTAGATAGGCAGTTAATTCTCTTTGCCCTGTGTACTGGCCACGCCATGTGTCATTCCCTTCCCTTGACTTGGATAAATTTTTTGCAATAGAACATATTGACTAAAAGTTGATTTCCTTTTCATAGCAGTGATGGGATGTGAAGCTGTACATTTCTTCAGCATCTGATTTTTAGCCTTAGTTATGTTTTATCCTTTGGTTTTTTTTTTCTTTTTTTTCTCTGCTTTTTCTTGAAAGGGGATAATTTTTGCCTTTGGAGGATGACCTCTTAGATTGTCTCCTTTGAAGAATATGCTCTCTTTTGCTTTGGGTGACTTGATTGTCGATTCTTCAGCATGGGATTTCTCAGCATAATCATAGATATTCTTTTGCACCAAGCAACATGCCAATAAGATCTTCCAACAGAAAAAAATGTGTCAGTTTGGATATGACCAGAGAGTATATATGTGTGGGCAATCATCCAAAATGCGGAAGCCAGAACACCGAGGGAAAAAGGTGTTATAATTAGACGAAAGGTAGCATATTTGAGTTTTGGTGGGAACGGGACTCATTGTATACTCAGTTGTCTGTGAGAGTTTTAGTTGTTGCATATGTAATATTGGCATTAAATTCTGCCCTTTTAATTCTCTCTGGTCTGGTTCCTTTCTTCTTTAATGACCTTTTACTGGATACTATAACAAGGCTTTGTTGAGGTCTTCTTTGCACGATTGATATTTGCTTATGTGCCAAATCAGTGTAATTTATTGAGGGAATGACTCATTTCTCAGTTTTCATCCATCTAAGATCTCTAATGATCTATCTCATAAAATTTGGACCATCAATGGTTTGAACAGTATGATAAATCACGTTATAGAAAATGAAACTATTACCTTTGGACTTTCTCTGAACCAATTATTCTTGGGAATAGGGGCTCCAAATCAGTCAGGATGCTAAACAAATTTGAATCAAAGGTCCATTTCATTTTGATCACTTGATCGGCCTACAAAAGCATCAGAGCTGTGTAAGAAGTACCAGTATTGGGACTAAGCACTCTGAATTGACAATTTCAACTGGTCCAAAAGATCAGTTCTAAGCCATCGAGTAAGGGAAAAAAGCATCTTCCTCTCAGATTGGACTTAGTGCCAAACCGCTTCAGCCAATAGTGAATAATTATCATGACAAGATATTAAATCTCATTTGAAGTTCGATATTTACATTTTGGGATGTGTTTTACCCTAGTTATTGTTTTAAACCAAGAACGTAAGACGTCCATCCTGGCTTCAGACTGATAATTTAAACCCTGAACACTGTGAATTATCTGATGAATTGCATCTTAAGGTTCTGGTTGAAGCTAGAATAGATGGTCAAAGTTTTGGGGAAGATGGAAATTTAAGCTTTTTCTTTATCTATTGCTTGTATAGGAGGAAGTTTTGTTCTCAATATCACTCTTCAGTCAGAGACCATTGCCTTTTCTTTCCTTATATCTTTTTCAGTCCTTTTTGAAAAAGAGAGGGTGATCAGATTGCATTTCTGCAGTTGTATTATAACTCTGTAAGTTCAAGAACTGCTGCAGCTCATCTTGATGATCCTTCCAGAGGTGATGCTAATATGGCCCCTCATGTCCTTGCCATGTCAGCCACTCCAATTCCCAGGACACTTGCTTTAGCATTGTATGGAGATATGTCCATGACACAGGTGGGTCAATATTTGCTTTGTTAAACAAAAGTATCTGCATGTAATACATGGTTCTGTATCATAATCTAACAAATTGATAGACAAATCAATTGATGGTTTTTCTGGCGTGTACCCTGTAATGATATTTTCCTGTATATAGGTAATTAGCAACTGAATGTTTGGTGGCATCTCATAGTTGGTATTTGGGCATTTCCAGTAGTAAAAATGACAGATACTGCAAATTCTTGATGAAGGAAGAGCAGCAGTGCTGTTGAAAGCACTTGAGGCTCTCACCTGATTGTGGTCATTCAGTGGGAAGGGGAATTCCTGGTGACCTGAGCTTAGGCATTGGGTGCAGAGAGGTGTATGGGGGTGGTGGGGCTTTATTTAGCTGGATGGAAATATGTATTCTATTGGGCTTTTGTATCCTTGTAGATGCCTTGCTAAAAAAAAATCTTAACATTCAAAATTAGGAAAAAAGAAGCTTGGTGAAGTTTCCTTATATTTTGGTCTGTGTTATCTTAAATGGCAGGCTAGTGAGAAAAAAACCTAGGTTAACTCTATTTTTCATCCTTGAACTTGCACTTTTTCCACTTAAAGCCTTGAATATTAAATTGTCTTCATCAAGTTATTGAACCAACATAAATTATGTAATTAAGTCCGTGTATTTGCATAAATTTTCTAATCAAGTTCCTCAGGCACCAATCCTGGGCAATTCGAGCTGATGTGGTTGTCAGATCATGTTGGAGTATGAGGGGTATTAGAGTTTTTTTCCATTGTGGCTTATTCATGAAGGTAAAGTTTTCCACAGGAACAAATTCAGGTCATTTTCCCTGGTGGGTTTTTTTATTTTTTTTTTTTTAAACGTCATGCTCCGATATTTTCCAAGGGCCACATCTTGTTCAAATTGATAGAGGAACTTGATTAGAAATTTTTATGCAAGTTCAAGGACTTGATTAGATAAATCAAAAGTTTAGGGACTAGATTGGAAATAGTTGTAATGTTAGAAAGTTACATTCACTTGGAATTTGGACCACATACATTCGTGAAAGGGATAGCATTGGCACTAATACAACATTAGAAATTCTAACACAAAAGCTTAAGCTGATAGGTAGAGAGAAACCACATGAATATAAAGAGTATTTAGGACCCATTGTCAAGCAATGTGGGACAGTACTTCTAATTGTAAGCTCATGGACAAAAAAGAATTTTTTGAAAAACTACTCCACCCAAGTAAAGGAGATAAAAGCCAAGGCAGGAAGCTTTTTCTAGCCATATTTAATTGTGTATATAAACAAAAGGGGTTGTAATTCTTGGCAATACAGAGTATATGTTTGGGCGCTTAATTAAGCTTCGGGTGTTAATTTTTGGCTGTGAGGGTTCTTAAATATAATGCTTGCCCTTTTTGGGCATGGCAGGTGAGTTTCAGTCTACCTTCTGCTTTTGACAGAGATGTTAGGTGTTGCTAGGATTAAATGCTTGTTTAGGTTGTTCTTATGAGATGGGGTAGACTGGACATTACAATGTTTATTGTTGCTAATATAACATGTTCGTACTCCCATATTGGGGAAGATGACTGCTTTATTTTTCTTGATGAGGGCCTGAGTGAGAAACTCTCCTTGCTGCTCATTTCGCTGCATACTGTTGCTTCAAGAATTTCTCTTTCTTGACGCACTGGTGCCTTTTTGTCTTGACAAAAATTGTTTGATATTCTACACTTGATTTTCCAGTGCATCTGTCAATGTATGCTTTCTGGCCTAACTGCCATCTTTTGTTTGCTCAAACAGATCACTGACTTGCCTCCTGGAAGAATTCCCGTTGAAACACATGTAATTGAAGGAAATGAACAAGGCTTTCAAGAAATGTATAAGGTGAACATGTCCCCTTGTTTAAGAATCCCGTTGTCGGTAATTTCAGGCAATCATAAAATTACACTTGTTGAGATTACTTCTTCATGTTCAATTGATTGACTTGAAGTCTCTGGTTGTTAGATCACTGTTCTTGTGCTTCATATTTATCGCATCATATTATATTTTATCAAATGTCATGCTATATATCCCAGTTTTGGTTTCAGGACTTCCACTAGGTTGTTCTATCATTTTCTTTTTTTCCTGAGAAGTTGTGGGGAAAGCAAGCTTGTCTTGTCAGCTTATTACATCTTTCACATTGCAAGATGGAAATGGGAGATCTATGGACTATCATTATGGGCTCTTGTCGTGAAACTGTTTCAACCTTTGAATTACAGTGTGACCTTCTCTTAGAAGATTAAACATCACCTCTCAGAAGCCAGGCCAGGGTTATTCTCTAAAAAAAAATGGTTCAAATGTGCTCATTAGTTCATGATCCTTTCTTTCTGTTTCTGACACTGAATTGATGTTTGTATGAGTTTTTGTTCGTTATTTATTTATTTATTTATTTATTTTCATCTCATTTCAATCAAAGTAAGGTCATTCTTATCCGGGAAGAGATCTATGTCTAACTATAGAAGAGCAGACATCTTCTGAGGGTATGTTCTACAATCAAGATCATAAAAACACATGCCAGTTTTGATCCTATTGGCTAGGAAGGAAGAAGCCTAATGTTCGGTTAGCCATTTACTGGGTTGAGAAGGCCATGCCTGCAATAAATAGTTGTCATTTCCTTTTTATGACCCATCTAGTTACCAAGGTGAAATTGTGAAGACGTTGGCCTCCCCTTTCATGTCGGACTCTGCGTCTGTCAAAGGACAAATTGAATCCGGTGGATTGATCACCTAACAGACAGCATTATCTTTTTGACTATTTGAATGTTCTTCATATCTTTCCTGGTGCCTTGCCTTTTCATTGGTAGAATGGATTGTGGTCTCCTATATATTTGAAGTAATTGATGCTACTTTGCCCACCGGAAGAGGAAGTAATTGGTACTGCTTGTCTAGTGAAATTAGGAGTCATAGTAATGAGGGCATCCAGACTGACTAAATTGATCACTTTTTAGATTTTATAATAATTGAGTAGGTTGAAGCAGGAATTCTTGTGAAGTTTACTAAATCTTTTGCTGGAAGTTTTTTTCTGAAATAAATGGACCGGTTCCTCAACCATAGGGCAAATTGGCTACTTATTTAAATTCATCAGATGAGAAATGCTATTAGGAGGCCGTCCTCATAAAGAAAACACAATGACTTGTGATGAATAACTTACGATGTTATACTGTGCTTCGATTGATGCAGATGATGTTGGATGAGTTAGAAGCAGGAGGGAAGATTTACCTTGTTTATCCAGTAATTGAGCAATCCGAGCAACTGCCTCAGCTTCGTGCAGCTTCTGCTGATCTAGAAGACATTTCTCAACGATTCAAGGATTACAACTGTGGTTTGTTACATGGGAAAATGAAAAGCGACGAGAAAGATGAAGCTTTGCGGCGATTCAGATCAGGTGATACGAATATACTGCTTTCCACACAGGTGATTGAGATTGGTGTGGATGTCCCAGATGCATCAATGATGGTTGTGATGAATGCTGAGCGATTTGGGATGGCTCAGTTACACCAACTCAGAGGACGAGTTGGACGTGGAGTGAGAAAGTCCAGATGTATCCTTTTAGCATCTACTGTCGGTAGCTTGACCCGTTTGAAGGTGCTGGAGAATTCAACTGATGGCTTTCACTTGGCAAATATGGACCTTCTCTTGCGTGGACCTGGTGATTTGCTTGGTAAGAGACAGTCAGGACACCTTCCAGAATTTCCCATTGCCAGACTTGAAATAGATGGGAATGTTTTGCAAGATGCACATCATGCTGTATTGGTAAGTATCTACTCAAAAAAATCTAGTGGAAATTTTTATATCTACTTTATCAGATATGATGTCAAGTTACCATGGCGAGGTTGGTTGGTGCATGAAATTTGATTTCGTTTGCATCAAGCCAGAGATGCATCTCTTCCTGGTCACATGGAATATTTGGTTGAAATATGGCTTTGTCGGTGTCTTTATCCCTTTCCACCTTGTTATTGTCCTTATTTTGTTGGAACGAGGCTATTAGGTTCCTTTCACTTTGTGAAGGCCTGTCTTATATCCATTCTCTTGGGCAAATGTCTGAGATGTAGCTTGCTTAAGTGTCTGTCAGAGTTCTTTTCAACACTCAATTGAGAAAGTTTCTCATAAGCCCTGGTTTTTCTTGATGTGCAGAAAGTTTTGGGTTCTTCGCATGACCTGGAGCGTTACCCAGGGCTAAAGGTAGAGCTTAGCATGCGTCAACCACTATGCCCTCTTGGAGATTGAGCTTTGAACCTGAAGATGCCTAAGGCACAAAATGATCAAATTCATTTGCAAGATGGAGCTCCAGAGATCTGGCAGGACTTATTTTTCAACAAGTTCTCAAACTGGGTTTTGTAGAGCTCGCACTCAGTGTACATAACCTTCTTTTGTGGCTGTCATGGTATGCATGTGGCAGTTAATGCCAGAAGTTGAAAGGTTCATGCTTTCTGGGTGAGTGGTTCACCCTTTTCCCTTTTAACCTTTTAAGAGTAGGAGCTTACGGAATATTTGTAGAGTCTCCGTGATGTAAGCTGAAACAATAGGTGCATGGGCCTCACGTCACTTCTTTTAGTGCATAGCTACTCTGATCTATCTCATGGTTGTTGACTATACTGTTTTGCTTGATTGTTGCCATTGTTCTAGAATGACAGGCATGATCATTGGAGCGATCATCGCACTTGACTCTTGTACATACTGGAAGGATTTGATGTCATTTATAACCAAAGATTTTGTCATGGAAGAAGCATTCTCGTGAGACTTAGACAAATACTACAGGAAAGCCTCGAATGCAGAAGACGATCTTTTATCAATCAATCAAGCTACAAGTAAGGAAGGATGTGCTACTGTAAAGTAATTGAGATAGGATGCCCCGCTGGAGATCTAATGGCTCGTAATGTCTTCAAGCTCCATCGTTTTTTTTTTTTTTTAAAATAAATTTTGTCCTGACTGAAAGTGTTACGCAGCTGATTATGCCTTTTTTGGGTTACCGTATCTGTGGAAGTTCTCACCTACTCATATTCTTAGTTGTCGTGAGATTGATTTTGGAAGGGTTCAATTCCTACTGCATAGCAATCAAAAACTGATGAAATCTGGAGGTTGGAGAGGAGGAAAAAGGAACTGATGAAATCTGAGGACTGAATTGGGTAGGGGATAAACATGTCACATAAATTTTTGCTTTTTGGTTGCACAAGTGGATATCATGGTGACGTGTAAGAAGGAACTAGCAAGAATATCATGTGCAGCAGCTACCTAAGTTTATGCGACGCGGATAATATAATCTCCTCTTACCAAATTAATTACGTGTAATATGAAGAAATACAAACTGAGGTACTACCGTCTCTGAAGGTTGTAGGGCAATTTTCTACGGGGGGTGGTTGGGAAGACCACTGCCCAGAACACAACACCTTTCAGGCCCATTCTTAGGCCATGTTTTAAGGAGGAAAAAGGGGGAAATTCCATTCAATGAAGTGAGCACATGCAGGTCGAGGAAACTATGGGAGACATGAGAGGATAGTCGGTGCCAGATGAGGAAGGAAATTGCTTGTACAAAAGAGGGGTTGTCCAACAACTGGATCGTGACTGATGGATATGCACCTCCCAGAACGGTTTACTTGGGGACTTCAAAGAGGGAAGGGAAAAAACAAAGGACAAGACACTGCAGTTTTCTAAAAAGAAATGAAGAGGGGAATGGAATTAGAGCCTAAGAAAAGAAAAGATGGGTAAGTCTAAACTTGACTCAATAATACATTGTGCACCGACCTTACATCCCCTTTCCAGCATCTCAAACGGTCTGTTAATAGAACCTGGCGTGGCTCGATTCTAGTAGATTTGAGTTGGCTTGCCCCTCTTTTGTTGCTACTTAACTTAATTGGCTAAGATAAAATAGCTAAAGTCCAGCAAGCAACTATACATTTTGAGCATCACGACGCGTGAGCAGATCGTTGACAAGATATAGATTCTTCTCTCTTTTCGGCCAAGAAGTGGGTAATAAGCAAGTGGGTTATAGAGAGAGAGAGAGAGAGAGAGAGCTCTCACTCTTTACAGTAAATTAGAGATTTCAAACTATATTAAAGCCATAATGCTGCTTTTTGTGCTTTTCGCCCAAATTGGAAGACACCTTGCCCTTGGATGCATGTTTGGCAGCCTCATTATTGCACCCGTCAAGATATTATAGTACGACCACAATACATCGATAAAAAGTTTTGTTTCAGATCCAAATGAATTGAGTCACCTCAAAAAATAATATATTACATCCAACCGATACCCTCAAGGGTAGATGCGACTCCATGCATGATGTCATCCGACAGGGGCGAGTAGAGGCGAGTAGGGACAATTTACGAGACTTAGTTATCCAATATTACAGGCAGAAAGTCCGGCGACCTTGATAGTATATCCAACTTGTGGAAGATGAAAACGAAATTTCTTAATTCGAGAACGCCATTAAGGTCGGAATGACCAGCTTCCACCGCATCCCTTGGGCTTGTCTTGGACCACACAATTAAAGTAATCGAATCGAACAAATAAGCTTAATGTTTCCATCATGGTTCACATGCAATGCCACTTAAATAACATATGATAGATGGGGGGAATTTACACAAACTAGGCTGATCATCATGCTTGTAGGAAAGGAAAAAACAGGGGAGTTATTCCATGATTGAGTTGTCAAAGAAGAAAGAAACCAAAAGCGTGCCTCCAATCTCTTCGCCCTGTCTGTGAGTGGAGACAAAGGTGCAATTATAATAGGCACCCTACTTTCCTCGATGAACGATGCGCAATTATGCTTGAGCCTTATAAAGGGAGACAGAAAATTCGGCAATCTATGGAATGCTGATTGTCTTCCTCGCTTTCCCATAATCTTCACCACTTTTTTTTTTTTTTTTTTCTAACTGCGCCTTCGCGCTCACGTTTAGACCACATATAACACGACACGTCGGTTGCGAACGATTAATCATCGGAGTTTTTTTTGGTACTTTTGAATAATGGATGGAAACTTGTGATCGGCATAGATCAATGGACTGGTTTGAAAAACCTGGAGGCGGATGGATTGTCTAGTCATTGCACAAAACGGGGCAAGGGAATGAGATCTAGGAGGAAATAACATATGCACGGGGTAAAGTAGCAATATAAGTGAAAAAAATATTTTAATTGTGTCAATTGAGTCATAAATCTTTTAATTATATCAATTGAGTTCTAAACATTTTTACATTTTACCAATTGAATCATTTCAGTTAATTTTGCTTGGAAATTACTATGTGAACATTAGTTGTCCTATGTGGTGTGCTCAGCGCCAACATTGATAATTTTTGAATAATTTTTAATTTTTTTTATATTTCTTTGTTTTTTGCTTTTATGTTCTTTACTTTTACTTTTTTTTTTTTTTCTTTTTCTTTTTTTCCTTTCATTTTGACTGGCCACTAGTGGTTCTCGCTCGACCAAAAGGAAATGGGAAAAAGGAAAGAACAAATAATTAAAGAATTGTAAAAATTATTTACGTTAGCATTGGTTATACCACGTAAGACGACCAACGTCTATATGATTTCTGAATTAATTAAAAGGACTCAATTAACAAATTGTAAAAAGTTTTATGATTAAATTCACATAATTGCAATAGGTTGAACATAAGAGGAACGATTACCAGTTGCTCGATCGCCAGGCCACCCCTACTTGATGAGAAAGACGGTCATTGATGCCCCAAACGGGAGGGACCGTCCAAGATCCCTGGCGCGACCCCTCGACTTAGTTTCGGTCACCTCGAACTCGATCCGACCAAGTACCATTTCAAGAACTCCTCCCAAACTTTTCAAAGACGTAATCACCGAACATGGGATGATGATGATGATGATGATGATGATCTCGCATTGTATGCGCACACGATTTGATTTTGAGCCCCCCCTTTGTTTTATTAGATCCGTAAGAATGCGATCCGAGTGTGTTCGGGAATTTTAACCCCTCCCCACTTTTCAAAAGCAGGCTGTCTCGTCGTTGAAAAGCACACCTTAATGATATCAAAATAGTAATCCATAGAAAAAAAAGAGACGTCGATTTCTTTCCTTTTTTTTTTTTTTATTATTATTATTATTTTTGGGTCGGAAAAAAAAAAATGGAGATGTCGATTTCGCAAAAGCGAATGTTGTTGTCGTGCGAAGAGAGAGAGAGAGAGAGAGAGAGGTTGGGGCCGACAAGTTTATCCGGTGGGAAGAGGGACGGGGGAAGGAGGGGGAGGGGCAAAAATCAGGAATTTCAGGGGGAAGACAGGCGGACAAGGGGGCCCACCTCTGTTCCCTACCCAATCATCAAGTGCGGTCCCCACACCCCACCCCCCAACTCTGCTGGCCCCCTTTGTTCCTTCCCTTTTGTCCGCTAACCTCATCATCTCCCCCGGGCCCCACGCCCTCCTCCCCCGCCCCGCACGCTCCCCCCCCTTCCCACATTTTTATTAAGACGACCGGGGGAAAATAATATACAAAGAACATGTTCGAGTATCTCGAGGAATTTTCTCTCCCGAAGGAACGGGATAATAGCATAGATAATTCCTGAATTTTAATCTAGTGTATAATGTTGTTCCCAAATTATCAAACATTTGGTAGTAATTCCGTTTTTGAGAACAATTTATGTTCTTTAGATAAATTTATGAGCAGAAGAATGCGTTCGGTAACAGTATGATATTTTTATTCTTTAAATAGAAGAAGAGTGTAAATGTCTTTGAGACCCTAAAAAATTTTATTCGCATTTTTTTTTCAATTTAATTATAAAAATGTTAGTGGAGACTTAACATTTCATGTTTGGATAAAATTGGATTTTTGTAATAATTTCATTGAGCTTAAGAAAATCCAATGTAATAATTAGTCAAGATGGATGGTTGGAAAGTGCAGTAAAACTCTTATTGGTTTATAATTCACAATAAGAGGAGATTGATAGTAAATCTTCAAGCATTACAATAAATAAGTGCATAGACCTTTTTAGCTACAATAAGGAGAGCAAATGTTATTTGGAGTCACAAAGCTTTCGCAACTTAGCACCGTCTCTAAAAGAAGACGACATTAAAATATCCATATAATAAAGCCCCAAAAACCTATTTAATTTTGAATCCAATTTTCATCAAAAGATTTTCACATTTTTATGTTAAAATAATTCTAAATTAGAATTAATACTAAAATCTAGTAAAACTACTCAAAGTCTAATTTGTAAATTTTTTCCTAAATTTCTGAATTTTTTTATTTTTCATTTTTTTATTCCGAAAAATGGGGACTGGATTAAATCAAGAAACTGGACTTTGTGTTGATTGTGTAAAGACGAGTACTACGTTACGTTAAGCTTTTTTTTTTCTTCCTAAAATGACCTCATTTTTTTTTTTTTTTTTTTTGTTCCTTGAAAGAAGTTCTTTCTACTTTTTCTTTTTGTTTCAAATCTCTTTCCCGGCTATTGATCTATCTTGGATAATAGAAAATTGATTGACTTTACCAATTTTTTATTTTATTCTTTTAGTTCCAGGGACCAGAAGAATGAAAAAATAGAGGAATAAAAATGTTACCAAACATGGCATTAATTTGTACAATGCGGTTCTAAATTTGATCCAATGTGCAATGTCATACTTAAATTTTTTATTTGTGCGATGTGGCCTATGAATTATTAACAAACGTTCAATGTGATCTCCAAATTATATGAAAATGTTTAAAATGTTAGTGACGATAATACACATTAGCCCAAAATTCAGGAATAGTATTGTACAAATTAATAGTTTAGGAACAATATTACACATTATATCAAAGTTCATGGATCATTTGTGCTATTTTCCCTATAGGAACAACTGTGCTTGTTGCTCGTTCCCACTGTTCATTCCCACTGTTTTGGTACCGAACGGAGATTTGACTCATAATGCCTTAACGGGACACGCCTCCCCCATTTTATTAAGGAAAATGGGGAAAAATAGGAAGATGAATTGGCTTTCTCTTTCTTTTCCTTTTTTTTTTTTTTTTTTTTTAATCTGTAAATAGCCTTCGATTATCTCGAGGAATCCTCTCTTCTAAAAAACAAGGGATAATAGCATAAACAATCTCTAAATTTTGGTCTAATGTATAATGCAATTCCTAAACTTTTAATTTGTGTAATGCGGTCCCTGTATTTTGATTTAACGTGCAATGTGGTCTATGAGCTTTTGATTTGTGCAATGTTGTCTCTAAACTATATGAAAATATTTGAAAATTCATGATAACATTATACAAATTAATAGTTTGGGAACGATATACCAAAGTCCATGGACTGTTCATGTTATTTTCCCCCTGTCCGTTCCCATTGTTTCGATACTGAACGAATAGATCTCATGAATCTGACTCATAACGCCTTAACGGGACATGCTCAGGGTTCGGATTGCGGGTCTCCATTCCGAAACGCACGATCTGAAATCACCCGAGAAAAAGAAAGATTGGTCGGTCGAGATGATCGACATGTCACGGGGGGTCACAATTGTCATGTATGGATGCCAATATTCGACAATTGAAAACAATGCGAATTGCTTTGCGACAATGCCGTGTAGGAGGAGGACTCGTGCGGTGCCTCGTGTGGGGGCTTGACGAAACCGGGAAATGACCTTCCCCTTTGCTGAGCTTGACCTCTCCATGTTGCGCACCTAATTTCTCCATTATCTTTTTCTCTCTGGGGCAGACCCGGAAGGTGAAAATCGTGCACCTTCCGTCTGGGACTCTCTCTCTCTCTCTCTCTCTCTCTCGGGAAGTACGATGAGATGTCCCAATGGTCCAACCAAGTACCCGCCGATTTTTCCAGAGAAAAATCGTACACCTGATCCATGTGAAATCCCGCTTAGCGTCACCTTACTCTCTCCCTCTCTCTCGAAAACGAAACGAAAAGAACAAGAAAAGACAGCCTCCGTCGAGTGTCCAAAAGGTACAAGACAAGCGCAAAGCAGGAGAAAGCAGCGAAGCTATCTAGTGCGACCTCAAGAACAGTGCTCCCCACACAATCTCTCTTTTCTATTTTTGACCCTTCACGACAGATTCCACCGCAGTAGATTTTCCAAGTCTACCGCATGATATTCTCCACTGAAACATATGTGGCGGAACCAGAAGCGACAGACAGTGCGGAACGGGACAGAGAGGAAGAGAGGACATCATAGGCGACACGAGTCCATGTTCACTAGTGATTGGATTCATTGACTTGGTGAGGAGTGGAGAGGGGAAGGGGGGCAAAGATGCACATAGCACGATTCGGCTGCTCGCAAAAGTCTCGGCACTCGGACATTAGTGTCCAGCCCTGTGCATGAACTCGAAAAAGGCTTTCCGCATTCAAGATTCAACGGCACCGAGTTTGGCCGTAACCTAGCGAACCCACGAAGCTGCCCACCCCTCCTCTCTCGCGAGGGGGTAAGTTAGTGGCGGTGGGGTTTTGCCAAAAGTTAAGTGGTGTGTTCCGGATGACGACATCTTCCGTCACGATGACGCGCACCGGCGGTGGAAAACCACTCCGCCGGGGGCTTGGTTTTCTCTTTTCTTCCCTGTAATGGGTGTTCTTTTCGTAGGACGAGATTCATTCAAGTAACATGGCGATGCAATGAAACTGACGTTCGGAGTTGGTGTTGTCTACCGTGTCTTTTCGTAAGTCGGTTTTAGTAAGTCAAGCGTAACACGCTTATTGACTTAAAACCAGTCGCACTTCAGTTTAAGTTAACAATGAACTTAAGCATTAGGTAACATCTGGACTGCAGTTAGAGTACGAGGACAAGTCGGGAGTTAATAATGGGCTGTAAATGTCTTCCGTTGAAGAGTCAACTTGATGTTTCTTGTACTAATTGCGAATCGCATCAAATCTTTTGATTTGTTGAGCAATAATTTGCCCTGCTGCTCTTTATGATGGGATTGCAGAATCGGTTTCTTTCCAGATTTGTAATTTAATCGCCTCTCAATTAGTTCCTTCTGACTCGCGGTTTTGAGCAACGTGTAACCGTAAAAATAGCGATGTTAGACGTTGCTTCCCAATAATTTTGATAGAACTTTGAATTATTAGGTCATGAATTTTTAGTTACGTTTAACAATCTTGTACTAAGATTATATATGTTTTGCTCCCCTAAGATTTCTCAAAAAGTATGGAAGCGTGTCATTCCAAAGTATCTTCATTGAATTCCCCGGCCGCCTCTCCCCCCAAAAAAAAAAAAAAAAAAAAAAATTATTGATAAATAAATCTTAATAAATAATTTTGGAGTCAGGAAAACCTATATACTATAGTCAAACAAAACCTACACAACGTCAGCTTTTGAAATTGTAAAAGTACTATTCCGATTATTAAGTAATTGGTCAAATTTTTCCCCATTAAAAATCGCTAGATCCTTCCTCGACACCATGAGGGCGTGGTATATGCCGTAATCCTAATCTATAATTACATCATACCGGATTGAAGACCTCATGAGCTGATTCTTGTGGACTGACTTCATTATATTTTCTGATCATGTGAATTTCATGTTGATCTCATTACATAATTAATGACGGATATAAATCTCATTGGCGGTTGTTTTTCTTTGCTTCTTTCCTTCTCTTTTTTACTGCTTTTGTTATCAGCACTTTTAACTTTCTCGATTTCTTTGTCCCCTTTCACATTTCTTGTTTTCAATACTCCATGACAGCAATCACACGTAATCAACTCAGTCTCGAGTTCAACTTAGCATAATAGCAAAGGAAACGAAAAAAAGAACAAAGAAATCCATGGAAAACAGTGCAAAGATAATGAAGATTCCTCAGGGCATATAAATGACATTCGTCCAAAACGCATGAAACCCTAGAAATCTCATGTCTTCTTCTTCTTCTTCTTCTTTCGGCATCCACGTTAAAAGAGATGCGTTGCAGCTCCCTCTTTGTGCCCGTGAGCAGGTAAATTGCATTTATGGCCTCATTATCTTCGCACGCCAAAGATCCCTTCGCTCCCGTCGATCACCCTTTAGCCCTACCTTTTTTCCCCCTCTTTTTCTCCCCTCCTCCACCTTTCCATCTCCTTTCCTTGGTCAAAAGCGAATGAATTCTGGGGATCAAAGTTGAATGAGAACCGAAAGACGCACCGGCGTATCCGATCTTGGTATCAGCTCTATCCCCCGTGTAAAGGAAACGTTGAACGAAATCCACCCTTTTCGTTAATAATGAGAAAAGTGATCTTAGACAGGTAAATCTCAAAATAACCGGATACTTCATCGCCTCGAGTGAAGTGCGAGTTAAAATCTTGATAGGGTAGTCCAAACGTGAAATCCCTTCATTTAATGATGCGATGACGTTGTATATTTTTGTATACATAAATTGAGTCCGTTCCTTAACCACTAAGCCAATCTCGTAGCGATATAAGTGTCAACTTTTTCGATACATGTTACACAAAAGCCCTTTCAAGTGCGCGATATATGTCAAGATTTAGTTGTATAATTACTGAGAAAAATGAAGAGAGGCCAGCATGCATTGCTCTAAACTTTGCTTTTACTCAAACGGTGGAGCTAATGAAATTGTCTACTCACATGATCCTGTCACAAACATTATTGTCCATGGACTTTCAGTGATTGTAATTATTACATCATCAATAGCCAATTTGCATATCGGTTATGATAACGTAACTATGTTGTTTTCAATCTTTAGACAATATTGATACGCTAAGATAGATGCATGATTTCAAATTAAACTCTGTCGGTTTTACTTTAGTACGTTTTACATGATTTCTCTATACCATGATAAAATCTATCCAAGACATCAATCTCAGAATAATTTTATGGAATTACAGCTCAAAGACTGTCACGCTAATTAAGATGAGAAACATTATGAGTTCAAATTCAGGCAATCTTTTATTTGGAGGGACCGCTATGATTAGTGAAAATTAATTCGGTATTATATCTAATTACAAATCCAAACACTAAACATTGCAAATAAAATACTTATAAGTATTTTTTTTTCCTAAAGTCCTTGGGGTTACACTTCCGCGTAAAAAAAACAACCATGGACATCTTAAGATCGATTTACAAAATCAACATCAATGATGTAGTAGACTTCCATTGAATATTACATATGATCCACTTGAAATATATCATGTCATTTAATACGATAATTTCACTGATTATTATATATGACCCACTTATAATATGTTAGGTCATTTAATTCGATAATTCCATGTATCAATTTAATTTAGCTTGTAGCCATCGCTAGCCAAAAATACTAATTTTTTGGGAGGTTCAAAAAACCAAAAATGGGGGGGGGGGGGATTATTGAACACGGGAAAAAAAGGCGGGATTCCTTTTCAATGGGCCTTAGTGACACGTGCTAAACAACCAAATAAGGGAATATCGTAATTTTTAAATTCGTTGATCATGCTCGAGATACGCATAATTAATAATCTGAAAAATAAGTAATATCTCGTTAAGTATGGTTAATAAGTATTTCGAGATAATCGGGACGGGTTATGGTGGGGCAGTTTAGAGAATGGGATATCTTAGACTCTTGCAACAAGCAATAAAATCAAAACAGGACAAAATGCAAATATATTTTCTTGGGGTCTTACACTTAGTCTGTGTTCCCAATCATTTCCCAAGCTGACCTTTGAACCGACAACCCCCAGAGACTTCATCAACAACCTTCTCCCCCTATCTCTCTATTTTCCTCCTTTGTTTTTTCCTTTTCTCTTTTTCCCTCCCTTTCTTTTTCGACTTCTTTAATGATAAAACCCGGAAACAGAAAAGCCTGCTGGTCATTCTCATTCTCCTGCTGCCCCCGCTCCCCTTCTTCTGCGATTTCTTTTTCCACCCGTCGGTCGGACACGTGGCGCCCATCGGACGGGTCGGACGCCCTTTGACCTCGCGACCCCGGGGGTCAATGTTCGCGCAAAACCCCTGCTGCCCCCTGCCCTTACTCCCAAGCCCACCAAGACGACGAAAAAAGAAAGAAAAAGAAAACCGAAAAGAAAGAAAAAGAAGAAACCCTTTTTCCTTCTTCTTCGCCCTCCGCTTTTCTCATCGAGAAAAAATATATATATTTATTTCCTTTTCACTCTATTTATTTGACCTTTTGACCCCCTACTTTTCTTCCATTTCCATCTCTCTCTCTCTCTCTCTTTCTCTGAGAGGACTTCTCACTTTACCTTTTGCCTTCGAAAGATCAACCCTTTTATCATCATCGTCTTCTCTCTGTCTCTCTCTCTCGTCCTCCTCCTCCTGCTCCTCCTCCTCCTACGGCTTCGTCCGTCTTCCCTCCGAAACGTCCGCCATCCATGGGAGATTTGGGAGATTTCCCCGGGAGCTCCTCGAGCCTGGAGTTGACTATTTCCGTCCCGGGCTTCTCTTCCTCCCCTCCCCTCCCTTCGTCTGGTACGCGTCTCTCGATTCCAGGGATTACCTTATCAGCTCCTCTTCGTTTTTTCCTTTTTTTTTTTTTTTAATCTGAAAAGAACTCTGTTCTCGTAAAAAAAAGAGCAAGCGAAGCAGCAGCAGCAGCAACGCTGTCCCTTCTTCTTCATCTTCTTCATCTTCTTCTTCTTCTTCTTCTTTTCTGACTTCTTCTTGTTTTTCTTCGAGTTTAGTCTCGATTTGATCATAGATTTCATTGCTTTTTTGGGCTCTAAGAGCGCGATATATTCACCGAAAAGTAGTTTCCACGCAAATAAAGCATGATCCCGGAATTTCCATGCGAAATAAAGAGGAAATTCCTTTATGGGTCCTTATTCACTTCCTTGAAATATTTTTCCTTGTTTAGGCGTTGATACATCTCAGGCTCTTATTTTGATGACCACCTTAGCCCTAAGTTTCTTTTTCTCCTTCTCTTTTTTCACGTTTTCATCGCCATAACCATGTCGAGATTGGCTGGATTACGATCGATTTGGTGCACTTTGTGCGTGCTCTATCAGTATCGCTATAGTTTCATTTTCGTTACAGTATCTAGATATTGAACCGCATAGATCATCAGTCTGCAACTGTCGGACAACATCAATTCAACAACAACAGCGAAAAATTCACCAACTGATATTAACAGATGTTGGGTGATGATGCAGTGAGGGACCTGGACATAAACCAAGTGCCGTCGGGGGGCGAGGAGGAGTGGATGACGATGAGCGGAGGGATGGAGGACGAGGAAGAGAGCAGCCACGGCGGCCCTCCTCGCAAGAAGCTCCGCCTCACCAAGGAGCAGTCCCGCCTCCTCGAAGAGAGCTTCCGACAAAACCACACGCTCAACCCGGTTAGAAACCTCATCAACTTTCTTTTAATCATAAGCATCATCCATCGTCGTCATTACCACTGCGATCGAGAACGTCATGGGCGCACGCGTGATTTTATGTGGCGGCGTTGTGGTTTCGCAGAAGCAAAAGGAGGCACTGGCGGCGCAACTGAAGCTCCGCCCGCGCCAGGTCGAAGTGTGGTTCCAAAACCGTAGGGCCAGGTTCGTATCTCTCCCACTACTTCGATCTCCTCTACATGTCATGTACGTATTCCGTGAGCGAAACAATTATAAGCGAACAAAACCTTTAACAACGATCTAGCCACTGATAAGTACACACAGAAGCAAAAGGCGATCAAAGACAAAATTTTAGAATCTGGTAACTGATTTTCCACAAATGGGTGCTAGCGAAACGCTTTGCTTTCTTTAAATTTTTCTTCTCTTTTCAATTTTTTTTTTTGGGGGGTTTGGGGGGGCTTTGAGAATTGGTGGTGCTGGTGGTTGGGACTAAAAAGTGATCAGGATATTAAGAGCGTTGACAGAATATTATGGTCACAAAGTGGCGCTTCTCTCTGTGTAATCTGAATCAGATTCTACCCGTGGAGAAAAAAAACGTATGCCTTTAATGACACACAAAGCGATCCCCTCCAAATGAAATCGCAAGAAAGAGAAAAAGGGTTTTGTCTTTCTGAGGACGACACGGTTGTAGACACGTACAGAAACCCTGGAACTGTGATTTGACGATGGCGAAGTGGGGAGGGGAGGGGCTGTTTCCGTCAATGTCGAGAGTTAATAGGGGAAAGGGAGGGGAGGGGAAGGGACCATTGGATCGATCAATGAGCAAAGCGCCTATGTATGCGCCTACGTAAACAGCAGCCTTCACGCTCGGTCAACACTCATTAATAATTGTCCTCGTTTTCTTTTTTTCCACCCCCATTTCTGCTTTCCAAGATCTGCGTGCACTGCAGCCTCTTTTAGCCTGCTTCTGCATTTACTCGCCCTTTCCTTTTCTCTGGAAAAATATAATCCTTAAGAGCTGCAGCAAGGACGTCTAGCCGTATGTAACACCACCCTCTCTCAACTTTTAAGTCTCTCTCTCTCTCTCTCTCTCTCTCTCTCTCTCTCTCTCTGTGTTCGAGTAGGAAGATAGGAACGTGAAACTGATGATTCGTTGACTGAGTTCGTGTGTTCTGTTCACATAAGTTTTTACTAATTCGAGCGGTGAAGTCACGGGATTGAGGGAAAAAAGGTCGTGCCTGCAGGCGTGCTTTCGATTTCTTGGGTGGCATTTCTCTCTGGGTTTTCTTTAATCGATAGAAATTAGCAGTTGGTTTCAGAAAAAATAGAGCTCCGCATTTTTAAAAATTTTTCTATTGGATATATAGATATTTTAATATTAAGTGATGTGGCGAATTGTTTTAAAAAGAAAGAACGCCATGTTTGGCACCCTATAAGATTCTATTTGTCTTAATGTTACCTTAGTATATCGATTTTATAAACAGGTATTGTACGGTATATCTTGTCGTATTTTTTTTGTAAGATAGCTTTCCTTTTTAGAACAATCGATTACCTTTTTTGGCTAATTATTTTTCACTTTTCTTCAAGATTTGCCTGATATTCTCATATCTCTTTTATCTGGAAAACTATAGATCCCAAATTTGGCTATAAAATCCTTTCTTCTTTTATTATTATTATAATTAGGGTCTTGTAACTCGTGCGATTGAGATATCAGTTAAGTTCTACCAATATATTCAAAGTTTCTATTTTTACGCATTTGAAAATCAGGAAAGCGATAATTCGTGTAGTTTCATTTTCAGTAACAATTGAATTTTGTGCTTTGGAATATCGATTTCCTATACAACTTGTAGAAGACAGATTCTACAAGCACGGTTTAAACAATGGTAGATACACAGTTTTTTCTATTCCTTCCATAATCAGATTTGTTTTTTCATTTTAAGACTGCATAAGTGATCCTTTTCTTTTTCACATGTGGGCTTTAACCTAAAAAATTATTCTGTTTATCAAGCGCCAAAATACAATGTTTCATGAACATGATTTACAAAACAGCTTAATATATATATCCCGCTCGATTAAGGCGTGGGTTTCATCTTGATTAGCTTATCATTTTGTTCTCGTCTTTGTTCTAGAAGCCCTCAGGCCTCCTTACAACCTATGAAAAACTTCGATTTGTTCGGTTCTTCTGAGTTCTGGGCAAGAAAACAAAAGGAAAAGGTTGTTCAACATCCATCGATACGGAGAGAGAAAAATTGACAAAAGAAGCACAGAAGAAACATAATAATATTACGTAAAACGTAGTTATGCACATTAGCTTTCCATGCATTTTTTTTTTAAAATCGGGGAGTGTCGGGTCAACAAAAGCGACGGTTGCATGGTTCTCTCGAAAGAAGACACGGCCCCCGCCAAAAAAGATTGGAAAAAGAACGGGAAAATATAAGTAGATGAGGGATATTTATGAACAGTCAATGATGCGATCATCTCGTGAGACAGAGATCGGCTTTTTGCGAGACATCGGCTATGATGGTTGTCTGCACATTGCAGTGCAACGCCAATTTGTTTATAGACAGAAGAGAGAAAGAGGAGAGAGAGAGAAGGAGAGAGAGAGGGAGGGAGGGCGACATTAATAATGGCGGGGGATGTCTTTTTTGCAGATATCCATGTGTTGTCGTCGTCCTCGTGTGCTCTTCCTCTCATCATCGAATGCCAGTTTGACTGGCCATGCACGCACTCCCTTCTTCTTTCTCCTTCTCTCTCCTCCCCCATCCCCCCCCTCTCTTTCTCTCTCTTTCTGTAAACCCTAGTATGGTGCAATAATTAGGTCATCTTTCTTGGGAAAAGCGTCATTATTGTTGCGCATACATGTTTTCTGGGGTCGTCTTACCTATCTGTCCGCCTTGTTTGGAAGTTCTCATTATTGCGCGTTCAGGTTCTAGACAGGGCAATAGGACCTGCTTACAATGAAATGTGTATGTATGCTTGGAGTTTGACATTTCAAGTAACTAGGTCTGGGGAAAATAATGATGGTACGTGTCCAAGTCCAGATATCATGCAGATCCTCCATGATTCTTCGCGTTTATGACAGATATTGAATGGATGTATGTATGTATGTTTGTATGTATTGCTTGAAAGATACAAAGCGGGGGTGATGATTGAAATCATTGGTTCTGCTTATACATTGAAACTATGTATGGATTTGATATGGAGCAAAAGACGAACTAAATAAAGTATGGACTAGTAGTGTCTTTCGTAAATGTAGGAGTTTCCCTAGCTAGTATGCACGTTACGGGATGCGGTGTGTGTATACTTGAAGTCCATTTGCGTATACATCATGATATCTTTTATTATTCTTTCATATATTCACATTTGCCTGCATCCCTGTACTGGTTTTTACTTATGGAAGTTCAAGTATGGAGTTGTAGTTCATAGTGCACACTCACGTGGCTATCGTGTGATTTATGAAAAATTCTTCTGCTATAACAATAAGAACAAAAAATCATTTTTTCCTTGTTGTCAAATTGCCGTTCCAGCTGTACTCGTCTTCATTTTTTTAGCATGTTTAATTTCCTTTCTATATATGCATACATATGTATATTTCGTTTGATAATGGGCAAGGTCTTGCCTGGGCTTGGGTCCGCAATGATCAGATTCATCATGGTCGTATAAGCCCCACATAAATGTTGATGGATTGTTTGTTTGGTCAAATGTATATGTCAATCGATTCGGTTCTTGATAACCTATACTTTCTTTTATAGGAACGGTTATGGTTTAGTGTAATTGATGGCGATCTTATGAAATTTTTATATAACGATGGAAGGAAAAACTACTTGCGACCGTGTGCAGGAGCAAGTTGAAGCAAACGGAGATGGAGTGTGAGTACCTGAAGAGGTGGTTCGGATCGCTGACGGAGCAGAACCGGCGGCTCCAGAGGGAGGTGGAGGAGCTTCGTGCCCTCAAGGTTGGCCCGCCCACCGTCATCTCCCCCCACACATGCCAGCCCCTCCCCGCCTCTACCCTCAGCATGTGCCCTCGCTGCGAGCGCATCACCTCCACCGCCCCTCCCCCCACCAGCACCTCCGCCCCTTCCGCCGCGACCAGGGCGCCATCTAAAGCATCACAACTGTCGCCCCCTTCAGTTCATTCGAGGCAGCCATCAGCGGCTTCCTAGCACAGAGGGTGGAAAGAGACATATACAGCGATTTTCACATTGTTGCATAGAGTTGTGGATAGTTAGGATTTGGGGGACATAATTTAACCGATTCGCTCTCACTTGGGTTGGGGATGGGATTAACAAGTGTTTTTAAGACATCGTTGATTAAGATTGGAGAGGGAGAGGGAGAGATGCTGATGATGGAAGTTGGAACTCATCAAATCATATATGATAATCATTAAGCTTGGGATTAACAAATGTTTAGCGAAATTTTGGAGGAGGAACATGATGAATTCTTGTCAACGTTGAGGTTATATGATAATCTTCTAACTTTTGACTCTGAATATTTTACATGCCAGGTTCGATTTGCAACCTGATCCAATAAATTTTTTGAAATGACCTTATTGAGTTAATGGTGAGGTTGTTTGGTACTTTTCTTATTCGTTATACACTATCTTTGGAAAGCAGGAGAGATGTTTTTATTTTTTATTTTTTGGGAGGCTAGGGTTTTGAGAGTTCTTCCTTTTTTATTGTGCTCCTAATACTCGCAAAAGAATTTCTCCTCCTCCTCGGCCCGGGCAGCAGGCGTTTGCCCGAACCACGTAGATCTTTTGTGCCATTTTTCTCCTCTCAATTCTGTATTTAGTAGAGATGGAAGTATGGAAGATTAGAAAGTGACTCCAAACCAATGAAGTTCATCATTTCACTCCACCACTTGAGGTCATGTTTATGATATTTTCTCGTGGAATATACATCGAATTAAACCCAGTTCATTTTACATTTAGTCAATGAATAACGGTAGAGATAGCAACAGTTAATATGGCAAATTATTTAATTAGTGACGGTGGGCAAAAAATAAAAAATAAAAAATAATGTGGTTACTCGTAGTCAATTGGGATTTTAAGAATCATTAACATAGAAGGTTCTTAGGGGACATCCCCCATAATTTACCAACTACATGACAGCCTCTCGTTTACCAACCCGGTCCTACATGCAAATCTCTCTCTTTTGATAAGGTAGAAAGAGGAGAATAATATATTCATTGTCTAAAAAATCCTAAATCTATTATATAGCGGTTAATCCGGTCATAAACCTTTCAATCATGTCAATTTAATTTTAAATTTTTTGAAGATTTTCCAATTTAGTCCTAAACATATTATTCGAATAATTGGTTGGAAGAATTATATTAGCAAATCGTTAAAAGGTTTAGTATTAAATTGGCATATTATTGAAAGATTTAGGATTGAATTGACACAACTAAAAGGTTTAGTATTAAATTGGCATATTATCAAAAGATTTAGGATTGAATTGACACAACTAAAAGGTTTATGACTAAATTGACTATCATGCAATAGGTTTAGAATTGAATTAGCCATCATACAATAGGTTTAGGATCTTTCATATAATCTTCTCATAGCTTCCTTGTTCTGGATATGCGCAATTACATTAAGGTTGTGCTTAGTGGTTAGGATAAAATTCAAAATAGGATAAAATTTATCTTATCCTACATTTGGTGTCTGTTCAAGATAGAATAAATTGGATATAAGAAGGATATGGGCCGGATAAAATTATCCATCGGAGATGTGGGATAAATGTGGATAAGATTTATAATATCCAAAATAAGAAAATTATTTTGCTCAAATAAAAACTTCTTAAATTGACGAATTTAAAATTATACTTCAATATAAATAATATTTTGAATTATAATATAAGAAATTCAAAATAACAATTTATTTTTAATTTAATTTTGTTTTTATTTATATATTTGAATTTAATTGTATCTTATAAAATAAATTCAATATATAAATACATATTTATTACATATTTTAGGCATTTTAGTTTTTTTAGGTGTATTAGTACAATTTTCTTTTTAAAAAAATATTAGAGAATGATGGACGGGAAAGAAAGAAAGAAAAAATAATTTACTTTAAAAAAGGAAAATAAAATAAAATAAAGTAGACAAAAGTGTTACGAGAGATTTTTACCATCTCGGTTTATAAAATTTGTGGTTCATTTATTTATATCAAATAATGTATATGATATTATGTGAATGCATCCGATTTTATTACTGTAATTACTAAATAATTAATAAAATATAACAAAATCCCTTAAATTTTATATCCCATCCTATCCGATGCTATTGCAATTGAAAATCAGGATGACTAAACGTAACCTAATGGTTTTGGCTAATCACGGATTGGACAATACATATAATATTCTGCCTAGATTACGTCGGAACAGACCCATCATTCATCAAGCACTTGTAATTTTGCATTGAATAACTGCAGAAAACGACACGATTAAAACGATTTTTAAAAAAGTTCTTTTGGCACTTAATCTTCTTGTCCAAGGCACGTTTAGTTTAGTCAACTCCGTAATCACATGCGACCCTCTTTTGATGGGCCTGGTGGTTGGACAATCTTATATATATTAGTCTTTGATTACATGCGAACTCAATCAACTAATTTGATCAGGACTGACTACTGTCTGGATTATCGGGGCGATATTTAAAAAAATAATTGGTCACTTCAAATCAAATTATTTGTTGGCCGAATCACCGGCCATGATTGTAGCAATGAGCGATTTAATCGTACTAAACTTTGGATGACGCATGTTTGACTAATGCTAAATTTCTTTTTTTTTTTCTTTGGCATCATGGACCGAGAAAGTTGCATTTTTCTGTGGATTTTGGTAAACGTGACCCCTGATTTTGGCTTGGTCAGCATATAACTGCCACAACAACGACCCGCTAACAAGAGGGTTATGAACCCGCCGGCCCTTCACATGTCGTGCTATTTTTCATGTGAACCATTTCGATATTGACACCCAAGCGGGATCTAGATGATCGGGATAATTTCGATGGCGGCCCATGATCGTCTTCCGATTGCACTGCGATCAAGTCATTATCCGGATGGGGGACTCTTGGAGGAAAGGACTGACCGTGAATTTAGCCATAAAAATCTATTTGCAAGTATAATTGTTTATCCTAAGTAGGCGTGAGAAATCGGGGATGCAAATTTTGGGATTAGGGGGCTTAGTGAAATGGGCTTGTGGTCGTGAGGTCATGGCCAATGGGCCGACACATTTCGCCTCCATTTTATGTCCCCACATGCACTCCTCCTATATTTTCTTGCATTGTGCAGGATGGAAATTCAAAAAGAGAAAGATTATTACTATAATTACTTTAAAATGCAAATTAACTTTCTCCATTGCATAATATACATCGTATAGTTCTCTTTGTCATTATAGATATTCTTTCTATACGGGTTTATTATTTTTCATAGTGTCCGTCAATTCTACTACACATTGTATTCTAAGGGACAAAATCAATTTTTAAAAATCTCGTTTAAATTTCAAAAAATATGGAAGAATTTTTTTGCAAATCTAAGCGTCAAATTTTGTACAATGCAAAGACTTCAAGTAATTCGAATGTAAAAAAAAAAAAAAAAAACTTGTTTAAATTTCAAAAACCTATGGTAGAATTTATTTGCGAATTAAGCGTCAACATTTTGGACAATGCAAAGACTTCAAGTAATTCGAATGTTAAAAAGAAAAAAGAAAAAGAGAAGCATAAGTATGAGACCTGAGATCTAGATTAAACGAAAAAAAAAGATAAAAGAGTAAAAGTCGATCCCGGGGAATAATTAATTTGTCATTGCCATAGAGTTAATTCAGCTGCTTCTCACTTGAGATGTTACTGGGTAGAACTAATATTCATAACCATGTTTTTATACTTTAATAATATATATATATATATATATATATATTCATATATTCTTTTTACAGTCAATTTTGGAATTTTAACATTCACATCAAATGCAATTGTCTTAAGAAAGTGAGCTTTACTATGGACATATAGATGAGAAATGATATCAGGCATGGTGTGAAATCCTTAATTCTGCCTACAAAGTCGAAGATATTGTTCTTATGAACATAAGAGACTATGTCACATTTCATTTCTTCGGGTGTTATTTAATAAGGCAATGGTTACTTGTAGCGCATCTTGCATCTTTTGCTTAATATACAAAAGTTTATAAATCAATCATAAAGGAAGCTTATGAAAACTTTACAAACTGATTAAATGACTCATGGGTCGTGAAACTCATCTTATGCCGAGACTTATATCGTGTTTAATTGCAATAGTGGTTATTATTACGAATGCCATATAGGCCGACTGCTTTGTTTGATAATAACTATTGCAACGCAATCCCTATTATAACCAAAATTGTAATAGCCATTACTTGATCTCTTGTGTAATAACTATTACAACGAGGCTATAATTGTTATTCCTAGGACACCCCTCTCTTTGCTCCCGCTTGCTCTGCCAATTTAGAATATTAGCTATTGTTTAAATTTATTTTAGTTATAACTAAAATAATTTAAATTATTTATATAAATGATAACACCAATTACGATTATTTTGTGATGATTCATGGTCAATAGATGATGTGATAATAATTATGATATTTCGATAATAATTTACCGTTCATTATTTTAGAAATTGTTCATAATTCAATAATTAGCACGGTATCAGCTTCTTACCATTAGAAATAATTATTTATTCCCCCCTTCTAACATATATCATTCATGAAACTAAACAGTGTAATAAATGTGACATTACTTAAACCAAACAATGTGTAACAGCTATTGCCTCTCCATCATATTATACTATATTATATCCTAACATCTATTATGTTACGCCCTTTGTGCGACAAACAAATATTAGAAATTTCTCGTCTTACATCGTGGATCTAATCCTAGCCAGGTAAATCCACAGGGCTATTGTCACTATCAAAGGGGGAAATCGTTCTATTTGGTCACGTTGAATAATGCGGTGTGGTCCTACCAAAAAAAAAATAATAATAATATTGGGGCATGGCGGGTCAAGGTTTTGGCAGAAACGGGTAGGTGTCTGTTCTTTTGCTTTTGCTTGTGTGTGCGTGGGATGTGCCATACGTGTTCGATTGGAGACAAGGTGATGTGATGAGAGAGGGAGGGAGATTTTTTGGTATGTGAAAAGGACTTGTGCACTATCGTTTTTCCATAAAAGCAACACCTTTCGTTAACCTTAGGACATTATATTATCATAATTGTCCTCCGAATCTTTGGTAAAATTCAATAGAACTATTAGGTGAACAGGGGAAGCGACTTCTCTCCATGGGACCC
Organism: Eucalyptus globulus; assembly: GCA_014182545.1. Lineage (NCBI taxonomy): Eukaryota > Viridiplantae > Streptophyta > Magnoliopsida > Myrtales > Myrtaceae > Eucalyptus > Eucalyptus globulus. The sequence goes on from CM024723.1 coordinate 34,401,696, forward strand.
ACTAATAATACCGATTGTCTTCTAATGAACTTAACATATAGGGAATCATTATAAACTATACTTAATTTGGCAAAACTCAATTCTCAAATCAACGATTGCATATGGTACGATGAACAATTAGTATATTAATACAACTTCCTCCGTTGATTGTTGAACTCTTAAGTCACGTATTGACAAAATCCTTTTTATTTCGCTACAACAGTCCCAAAGGATGTATTGCATCCGAAAATGGCCCCAATTCTATCGGATGTAGAGGGTGCAAGCGAGTCGAGCTACCCTCGCTCACCTACTCGAGACGGGCTTGATTTTTCTTGAGCTCGAACCAAGTTCGAACCTAAGGCTAAGGGCACTTCATAATAATTCACTACTTTCCCCACGTAGGATTGAGTCACGTGTAGTCAAATGAGGCCATGAAACATTGAATGTGACGCAAGAGCAAGCAACACCAAACCAAACCGGGTCGGGTTCGGTCCACGAGCCCATGATCCAGACCCGCTTTACCCCTCCGCATGTATATAATACATGCCCGAAGGCTTATGACATCGCATCATTCTCTCTCCCTCTCTCTCATGGTTCTCTCCTTGCTTCGTCTTCTTCACCAAAATCCAAACTTTCCCCACAGAAACTCCACTTCGCAGCAAGCGAAAACTCTGCACTGCACATAGTACGCAGTGCAGTTCAATCCCTCGTCGCTTCTCCGCCTGCTTGACGACCGCCGCCGCCGCCATGATCACGTGGCACGATCTCTACGCGGTGCTGGTCGCGGTGGTGCCGCTCTACGTGGCGATGATCCTGGCCTATGGCTCCGTGCGGTGGTGGGGGATCTTCTCCCCCGACCAGTGCTCCGGCATCAACCGCTTCGTCGCCATCTTCGCCGTCCCGCTCCTCTCCTTCCACTTCATCTCCACCAACGACCCCTACCGCATGAACCTCCGCTTCATCGCCGCCGACACCCTCCAGAAGCTCCTCCTCCTCCTCCTCCTCGCCCTCTGGGCCAACCTCCACCGCCGCGGCTCCCTGGACTGGTCCATCACCGTCTTCTCCCTCTCCACCCTTCCCAACACCCTCGTCATGGGCATCCCTCTCCTCGGCGCCATGTACGGCACCGAAGCTAGCAGCCTCATGGTCCAGGTCAGAGCGCCGCCGCACCGGCCGCCCGCTCGGTGCTCGGCGGTTTTAAATTACTTCTTTTCGAAAAAATTCTTGTGGAAATGGTAATCTAAGCTTCTGCGTCCGCTGCCGGCTTCAGGTGGTCGTGCTGCAGTGCATCATCTGGTACACCCTCCTCCTCTTCCTCTTCGAGTACCGGGGCGCGAAGATCCTCATCATGGAGCAGTTCCCCGAGACCGCCGCGTCCATCGTGTCCTTCAATGTCGACCCGGACGTCGTCTCCCTCGACGGCCGGAACTTCCTCGAGACCGACGCGGAGGTCGGCCAAGACGGGAAGCTGCACGTCACGGTGAGGAAGTCGAACGCGTCGCGGCGGTCCTTCGGCCTGGGGCCTGGCGGCGGCGGCTCGTTCTCCGGGATGACGCCGCGACCTTCGAACCTCAGCGGCGTGGAGATCTACAGCCTGAGCTCGTCTCGGAACCTGACTCCGAGGGGTTCCAACTCGGACTTCTACTCCATCATGGGCGTGCCTCGGCTCTCCAACTTCGGACCCTCCGACGTGTACTCCGTCCAGTCCTCCCGGGGCCCGACCCCGAGGCCATCGAACTTCGACGAGAACCTGCAGCCGTCCCCGAAGTTCGGGTTCTACCCGGCCCAGGTCGCGTCCGCCCCGTACCCGGCTCCGATCCCCGATTTCGCATCAGCATTCGCGAAGAGCAGTAAACCCAACCAGCAACAGCAGCAGCCGGCGCCGGCGCCGCCGGAGCAGCAATCTAACGGCGCGGCGAAGGCAAACAGTTACGACGCCAAGGAGCTCCACATGTTCGTGTGGAGCTCCAGCGCCTCGCCGGTTTCGGAAGTCGGCGGGCTCCACGTTTTCGGCAGCGGCGATTTCGGGGCTCCGGACAATCAATCCAGGCGGGCCGATCACAGCGTCAAGGAGATCCGGATGATGGTTGCCGACAATAACCAGCCCAACGGCGAGACCAAAAGTATAGACATTAATCTAACAACGTTGTCCCTTTTCCATCATTATAGTAATCAGCGACTTAATCATTAGATTCTTAGTTAGACAATCTGAAGTCTTTCTTAATTTGACATCTCAATCTTATCCAAATTTCTGAGCTTTGTTTTTTTCGCATGGAAGCTGCCCCGGAAACGGCGGGATTTACTGGGCAAGATCAGTTCAACTTCGTGGCTAAAGCAGACGAAAGGGACGAGGGGACCGGAGGAGAGAAGGAGGCGGCCGGGCCCGACCGGCCCAACAAGCTCTGCGCGAGCTCCTCCGCCGGAGAGCCGGGGGGGTACGGCGGCGGCGACGACGCCGGGAACGACAAGCAGATGCCGCCGGCGAGCGTGATGACCCGCCTCATCTTGATCATGGTGTGGAGGAAGCTGATCCGGAACCCCAACACCTACTCGAGCCTCATCGGCATCATCTGGTCCTTGATCGCCTTCCGGTTAGGGCATACCGAATCATCCAATAACTAGTCTCGTCTTTAGATAGTGGTGTTTTCAGTAGTAGTTAGCGCGGGAGGTAACGATAATCGGGGTGGTGGCTTCTTGTCTGGACGTGGTGGTGCAGGTGGGATGTGGGAATGCCCGAGATCGTCGACAAGTCCATCCACATACTGTCCGACGCCGGGCTGGGAATGGCCATGTTCAGCTTGGGTGAGTCGTCTTTCTGGCCTTTCTTCTGTTCTTTCTCTTGCTTGGTTACATCATCTCTCCGCCTGTCATCCATCCATGCCGTTCTCTCTAGGTTATCTTGGTCAACATTTACGGTCAAGTTCGCTGTCTTGTTCATACCGTCAGTCGTACTTATGTAGATAACTTCGGCAAATTGAATAATGTCTTGGCCAATCCTCGACCGGACGTTGACTGTACCAAACTCTACTCCAATCCGATTAAAACCCACATAAAAAAATGTACTTGGAATCAAGGATCAATCATTGTTCCTCCCATACATTGTATCAGGTGTGAATAGTGCTGCAAACTTGCAGCTCACAGTTCACAGCCATTATATTCTACGACCACCACCCAAACCAAACCAAACCCTGTGGACCCATGAGTGGCTCGGTCGGACCCATCCGACCCGACACATGGGTCCGACCGCCCCTCGTGGCCTTGCGGTCGTAGGGGCTGGCGGGCATCGGTTGATTTCGGATGCCATTTCGGTCCATTCATTACTTTTGAATTAGTTGCAAGGAAAAAGGGAAAAAAAAAAGGGATTCATTGAAAGTTTTCATGTAGATTCGATGCATCTTTATGAGATGGTCCCCCGGTCGGGCTCTTTCATCCCGATTTGGTTTTGATATCGATAAGGTAAGGTGGGTTTTGTGGTTTTGCAGGTCTGTTCATGGCTCTTCAGCCTAAGCTAATTGCGTGCGGGAACTCCGTCGCCACGTTCGCCATGGCCGTCAGGTTCCTCGTCGGCCCAGCTGTGATGGCCATCGCCTCCGCCGCTATCGGATTGCGCGGGCCCCTACTCCATATAGCCATCGTCCAGGTAGGCATCCATTCCTCCTAAGGGTCTTGATGTTCCGGCTTTGTCATTTCAATCGATCGCTAGAAACGTTTCGAGGATAACGAGCATGCCCTAATCTCATATTCGACTCCTCACGATCTTCGAATGATGATGGCAGGCGGCGCTTCCCCAGGGAATCGTCCCGTTCGTGTTTGCCAAGGAGTACAACGTTCATCCGGCCGTTCTCAGCACCATGTAAGTCCTAAACCATCCTACTTTCTCGAAGATATCGGGCAGCATCAGATCTTTCAAACTTCTTTTTCTTCCCTCCATATTGTGGCCAAGGAAGCAACTGATTATTCTCTCGAAAACGCGCAAAACTCCCTTTTTCGCAGGGTCATATTCGGGATGCTGATAGCCCTGCCAATCACGCTTGTCTATTACATTCTTCTAGGACTATAAAAAGGATTCCTCCTAAATATATTCCCACCCCCCTATACACGAGTCGCAAAGGAAGTCAATCCGAAGCATAATCCAATCCGACAATGGCGAAATTGACGACAAATGGGAGAGGCGATTCGGGGAAGCACTCGTGAGGATTTCCTGGGATTCTTACACGGGGAAGAACGAAGCGACAATGGGTGTAAAACGTTAGGCGAATCCCCCCCCTGGAAAATAGGGTTCATGTCTCCATAAGAGGCCAATTAGAGCTGGTCTGAATTGGTTTTTATTATTTTTCTTTTGCAAGTGTTGATTATTGAGTAAGAAAGAATATATATATAGAGAGAGAGAACACCTAGCTATGTAGCTTAGTCTAATGTTTTCAATGGGGACATGAGGGGGTGGGAAGGAGGTTCTAGATGAGATATACCCTTCATTATATTATTCCTAGATTCCTAAAGTTTCCCTCCATTGAATGAATGAAGAAGATGGAGGAGGGAATTTGGCTCCCCTCCTCTCTTTTTTCTTTTCCTTTTTATTGCTCCGTCCATATATTCGATTTTGATTGTCACGATTATCGCCTGATTCTATATATGTCGCCTCAATATTTAAGGTTCTCCAGTCGTCAAAAATGTTTATTGGCTTGTCTTGTAAGATAGCCTAGTGGCGTAGGCCGATTAGAAGATTAATAACTATTTCGGAATGGTTTTTAGGTTTGGAATCTCGAGGTTAAGTTTTTTTGGCCTATGTTTAGTATCTAAACTCATTATACTAAATTTAGTGACATTTCAACAAAATGATGGAGTCAAGCTATATAGTTTTGATGAAAAATTAGAAATATAAAAAGGACGGTTTTGGAGAAAAAAAAAGAAATAGAACAAAGCTTCCACATATTTCCTATGCTATTTTGGATGGATCCTTACAAGTGTTAATATAAATGATTAATATCCTGAAAAATCTCAAACTGATACACATGTGACAAATTTACTCTAAACTAGTTTTTTGAGAACCAAAAACCCCAAACTAAATCTCAAACTGATATATTTGTAATAAATTTATCTTATGTTAATTTCCGTTAAATTTTACTGTCAAATTATTAAGTTGAATGATATGTGACAGTTTATCGGTATACCAATTTGCAATTTTACTTTCCGTTTATTACAGTTATACAATTTTTGTGATATTAATACAATTTAACGGAGAATAAATTTGTCATAAATGTATCAGTTTAGGGTTTTGGCAGTTGAATAAATTAGTTTATGGTAAATTTGTCACAAGTATACTAGTTTTGAGTTTTTTTTATAGTTAATTGAGGTAATTTGTCACAAGTATACTAGTTTGAAATTTTTCATGATCAAAAAATTAGTTTGGGGTAAAATTGTCGCACGTGTATTGATTTTGGGTTTTTTAGGGTATTAACCCTAATATAAACTTTGTGAATACTTTCATTATAATCTGGCGCGAGACATGAGAACTTTGAAAAGCTAACCGATTTATTATTTTTTTTTTCCCCCTTTTCTAAAGCTCATAATTACGTTTGTCGCAATGTTGGCTCGCAAAGACTCCTAAGTCAAAGTTGCAAAATTTGGCAGCGCAATTTCAAGGACTTTTGGCGTAGAGTTGAGTTTATAAAATACTCAAAGCTCAAAGTTCAAGGCAACACAGCATCAATTTTGGACTTTTAACATTTCAAAAATGCCACTTCATGAATTTGTTAAATATGCTTTCTTTCAATTTTGCACTCTTTAACCTATCTAAATGGCAAAACAGATCTGACCGACGGACAAAAGCATTAACTAAATTATCATATGTCGCTCGGGGTCTCACGACTTGTGTGTTGCCTTACCTCACGTCTAGTCATCACCACTCCTCAAGTCATCCCTCTATTCCCAAGGTCCCAAAATTTCAGAGGTCCACCCGACTCATCACCTGCTATCGCTTTGTCTTTGGTCAACAATGCTTGGCCTCTCCTTTTTTGTTTTTCTCAGCTTTTACATTATTTTTGAAACTGCTTTACAAAAATGTACCGAAAGTCAATAATCCAAATCCTCTTTGATTTTTTTTTTCTTTTTGAAAACACCTCGAGTCAAAAAAAAGTTTTGTCTAAATGTGAAGTCATTTTTCTAAGGCTCTCCCGAAACATGGCGCAGTTTTGGAAAGGCTTTTATGAGAAGCTAATGATGGGAAAATACGATGAGAGAGCATTTTAGAAAGCTCCAGTAGGAGTCAAAAGAAAGGAAAAGAGGAGTGCGCTTTTCTTTTCGCTCTTTCGCTTTTAGATTCGCCAGCAATCCTACGGTCCTACCCTACCCTCTTGCAGAAAAAAAGTGTTGTAGGGCGGTGAATTTCGTGCAAGATGGACCCGCTTTACGTGGAAAAAGAAAAGGTCCTAACTTTTCGTTATATTACTAAAAAATATTTTCTTTCTTCGAAGGAAAAGTAAGAGATGACCATTGTCGAGGAAACAATTTGTGTATCGTGAAAAAAAAAAATATATATATAATCACGACATGTTAACGATTTCATTTTGGATAAATTTTTTCCCATGTTTTATATCATGTTGGAGTCGGATTTATGTGGTGACATTCTTATTCTTTCCTTTTCAGTTTTATACAAAAAGATTAATCTTACCAAAACATGTGATTTTTGGGTTTGTCTAAAATTAGCTTTTTCCCATTTCATTTTCCATTTATAAAACAATTACAGTTCGTGTATAGTAATTTTCATAATTCAAAATGCCTGAAATTTGAATTTCGACAATTAAGTTGGGATTTGATTTTTTTCTTAATTTTTTAGTGAAAATTTAAATTACGGCCATAAGACAAAATAAGTACTTTTTACATAAAGAAATAAAATTAGAAAAAAAAGGACGTTCCCCCATGCCAGATCTTGAAAAAAAAGGCAAGGTTCTTGACCATCTTCTATTCCCAAACCACATAAAAAGGCCTTTTCTATTTTTTTTTCAGTCCCAGGATATTGAAATTTCAGGTCAATTACGACATGCATGATAAACATTATATTTCGGTCAGAACTATTATTCTATCTTTGGGAATAGATTTGAAAAAAAAATTCGTTTGATGATGCAATTTTATTTCTCTATTTTTGGAAAAAAAATTTACTCCAAAAAAAGATTTGGAATATAAATAAGATTTTTTTTTTTACTTCTCTAATTTTGAAATAAAAAATAAAAAACTCTTTTTATTATTTGCTCTCACTACTAACTAGCCGCCCACCCCAAGCGGTTGGTTGCCATTGGTCACAACCCAAGAGAGAGAAATTGTGTAGTTATTAAACGAATTTTTATTTCGAGAATATAAATTTTGTATCATTATTAAACACGTACTTTTGTTCGGAAACTCGTCGAGGAAATAGAAATAGAAACATCCATTTATAGAACAGAACGGTTATCATTTGCGTCCTTAATCTTTATAAATGTACACAACTCCCTTCCCATGCATTCAACCAGGCATACCACTCAAAAGCGATCGTGATTACATACGTAATTAGGCCTAATCACATTATTTGAACCGCGTTATGATTTGAAAAGCTGCTGCATCCAATTTGTGCGTCAGAGGTCCACTGAGAATGGTAAAGTCATTCTTTTACGCCGCACTTTCGTTTTATTCGTTGCTGCTTATCGGTGTAGGAATCGCCAAAGCCGGCCGTCTTGTGATTACACACATAATTAGGCCTAATCACGATATTTTGAAACGTCGCTATCTCAAGTTCCCTCATTCTATGCGAAACTTGTGCATAATGGAGAAGCAATGATCAGCAACGGATGCGCGAGCAATCAACTCTTTTTCTATGATAATAGACAGGTCATACTTTCCAGCCTCCTCCGAAGATCAATCATGTCTAATGTTTTCTATATGCATGATAGATAGAAATTTCCATCTACAGGACATCTACAATCATGACTGATTGAAAGAAAAATGCTGAACTGTCCAATCAACCATAAACTTGGATGCTAATTGAATCATAAATCTGTACGTGAAATTTGATGTAGCTTTTTCAAATAATTTTCATAGAAAATTGTTAATATAACGGTGTGTCACGTAAGATAGTCAACGATGACCGATCTCCGTATCAACAATTTATAACGAAAATTGACTTGAATGATTATATTGGAATATCTTGAGAAAATTTAGAGCTAAATTTAAAAAAAAAATGAAAAATTTATGACTAAATTGTCATTCGAGCAATAAATTTAGAATGCTAATTTTATTGAGGAAAAAGAGAGGTGTCCACACGATAGACTGACCATCTTTGACTGGCGATGACATAAGTGGGTTGAACTATAGGCCTGACCAAATCATTCTATCCAGGTCAAGGTTGGGCAAATCTCGTAATTTTGACCGTGTCGTGTAGGAGTGAGCAACTTCCTTTGACACACAAGCTAAAAACCAAATTGGGATTTCCTTATCGCTCGTTATGCCATCGTCAAGTGATCTCTAAGTTGGGCATGCATCTAGTCAATTTTGACATCCCCCGTTATTTTTTCCCCTTTTTTTGTCTCATAGAATTGATCAAATCACACGATAGTGTCGGTCCTTTTACGTTTGAATAATCTGACTTGATTTCTCTCATATGAAAAAAATTCTCATCCGATTACTGTTTCGTCGCTTGACGCCAATGAGTTGGAAAACTTTCAAATTTCAAATTTTGGAGCGACACACTTTTGCTTTGACAAAAACATCGTCGATGGGTCCCATGAATACATATCCCTCGTTTATAGACTCACGTGATATGGAAATTTGCCTTTAATCATCGAAGCAGTGATTGAAACCAAACGTTACATGTGTATGGATTATTATTCGATTGATCGATTTCTTTTGTTTGCTTTCCTTACTAGTACAAACGGATGGACACGATATTTTTTTTTTTCTTTTGACACAACCTTTATTTTGACTCTTTCATTTGACTTTCTTGACCCAAGCTCCGGGCCGGGCCTATGGTTGGCCGACGGTCTTTTCATCTCTACGGAATTGATCCGGGTCGTGCTCACGAAGAGTTGTTCGGCACGAATACGCCACACGCCTTTTTCCTACTAAATATATTTCGGAATTGAAATTATGATGACTTTCTCGTCACGCATGTTTTCTCTTTATGCGACAAATTAACCCGTCTTAGTCTCGTAATGACTTTTGGCAATATAAGTACATATATTTACTGATTTTTCTCACCACTAAGGAATTTATGCCCTGGTGATATGATCCATTTTAATTAGGGCCCCCAGAGCGCTCTTATTAAATAGTTATTGCACTTCCATTGTCTAAAATTATATTGAATGATTTCTGAATTTTGATCGAATATGTAAAATGATATCTGAATTTTTAATTTATTCATTATAGTTCTTGTATAATGTAAACTCTAAATTTTTAATTTATTCAATGTGTCTCTGAACTTTTTTATATATATTTAATTTTTTTTTGGGTGAAGGGTAAGAATATCTATATTTAATATTAGTTCCTAAATTATATGAAAGTGTGAGAACTTAAATTAATGGAATAACAATATTGAAAATTTTCATGTAATTTAGGGACTATATTAAATATGTACCAAAAGTCTAGGTACCATATTGAACTAATTAAAATTGAAAGACTATGTTGCACATTAAACTAAAATTTCTTTAAAAAAAATATAATTCTAAAGACTAGGGCCAGGTTTACTAGAGACCATTGCGGGTAAGTCTAGGTCCATCAAGGATAAGCCCCAGATCCCGATGCCTAGGACTTGGTCCTCAACTCCCAGGACTCCAACACTTGTGCTCAATCCTTGACGTTGGGGCCCAAGGCCATCTAAACCTAACTTGTATCATCAGCACCCAAGCCTACCTTCATCCACGTTGGGCCCTGAACCTTGGTGCCGGTGCTTGACTCTCCAACGCTTGTGTTCAGGTCCATCGAGGCTAGGCTCAAGACCTCAATGACTAGGTTCAGGCACAGGCACTTCTTGAGCCCACCCTCCAAGGACTTGGGCGTTAGGGTCTTAGGGCCAGCCTTGATGTACCTAGCCATGAGTGTCGAGAATACGATTATGAGCATGAGCACTTGAGACTCAGGCCCAACCTTTGTGGACTCGGTCAAGTGTGCTTAGGAGCTAGGCACAAACATTGGGTTCCTGGGCTAAGCTTTTATGTATCTAGGATTGGCGCTCGTGCTCATGCTCGAGAGCTGGGGACTCAAGCCTTGATCCTAGCCCATGCTTGGTTCCCTTGGCTGCCCATGCGCAAATCACTAACACCCGATTACTATATGTCCAATTTAATAAATCAAATAAGATTTTCCATTTCAAGCGACAAAATATAATTTTTAATTCATTTTCATATATCAGCCAAATATATTTAAAAAACAAATATTATCATTTTTTCTGAAACTATTTAAAAGAATTTTTGAGAAATGTCAATTATTGAATTATTAGTTAGACAACTGTCTTTTATAGTTTTCCTTCCAAGACTTCTTAATGGGTTATCTCAATCTTATCCAAGCCGTGCCTGGGCTCCACGACTGGAGACTCGGGGCACAGCGTTGGGGGTAACAACGAGCACATGACGCCGGCGAGCGTGGGATGACCCACCCGATCTTAATCATGGTGTGGAGGAAGTTGATTGGGAACCCTAACACCTACTCGAGCCTCGTTGTCCTCACTTGGTCCTTGATTGTCTTCCGGCTAGTACATACCAAATTATCCAATGACTGCTCTTGGACTATATTGTCGCAACAAATTTTCCTATCATCCCATGACGATTAACTAATCCATATGGAGAATTGCTAATTCATCATCACACTAATCGGTACTAAATTTCGACAAAAGTAAAATTAGCAGTACATCACTATACCTATATAGAAATTCATTATACGAATTGATCTAGTCATCATATGGAAGTTCTATGGGATATTATTTAGTATGTTGGTGCTAGTGATGAATACTCTTGCATGATTGAAGAGAGATGGGACTTTCGAGTGTGAAACGTGATAATGATCGGGGGGTCGTGTTCGTCTGGACGTGGTGGTGCAGGTGGGATGTGGGAGTGGCCATGTTCAGGACTTCATCTCTCTCCTTTCTTTCATTTATCTTCATATAACTCCATCAACAATTCTTGTTTGGTTCCTTTTCTTGGTCATATTCATGGATAAACTTCAGCAAATCAATAAAATAATGTCATGGCCGATCGTCAAACCAGATATTCACTGACCCAAGCTCGTCTCCGCTAGATTAACCACGGTAGAAAGAATACTGACGAGTGACGATCAAGGAGCAATGATTGTCCCTCCTCTGCTGTGTCGGCCCATGTCTAGGTTGTGTGAAAGCAGGTGCGAGGGACATTGACATGTAATGAAACCAAACCCCTTGGACCATAAAGCTTGAGGAGTCTTGCGAACTTGAAACTGCAACTCACAGTTTACAGCCGTGTGTATTCTGTGACCACCACCCAAACCAAACCCCGTGGAACCCACAAGCAGCTCGGCCCGACCCGACATGTGGGTCCGACCCCCCTCGTCGCCCCGCGGTCATAAGGCCGGTGGGCTTCGGTTGAGTTTTCAAGTGCCATTTCGGTCCATGGAAGTACTTGCAGAAAATGTTAAAAATGATGACGAGAGAGACTTTTTAAGTTTGAATTTGATACGTCTTTAAGAGATGGTCCCTCAGTAGACCTGTTTCGTGGTGGTTTTGATTTGACTTCGATATTGTGGTTTGTGTTTATTGCCAGTAGGTGTGCTCATGGCTCTTCAGCCGAAGACAATCGCTTGTCGGAACACGGTTCTCACATTTGCCATGGCCGTGAGGTTCCTCTCGACCCAGCCTTGACAGTCAAGTTGGAGTGATTTATACTCTCCATCAACAAGAAAGACATGGTTTGCGGCTGCAGTGCATGAAACTGCCAAATGACTTTTATAGTTTGAACATTTATGATGGAAACAGATTCCTAAAAATGAATTGATACTCAAACAATCGAATATAAAAAACAAACACGGAAATGAGCTCAAAGATATATGTAACACCGAGTAAAAGAGACATCACAAAGATGAACGTGTACTTTATTTGCCACAAATTAAGTACTTGTCGCAATCTTAGGAGATTTATTGAAATCTTTGGAGTTCCATTCTTCAAAAGAGTTTATTGTTGTTAAATGGAGAAAACGTATGTTCCATCTCAGTTCAATTAAAATTCCCATTTTCTTTTTATTTTTATATTTAGTAGTTATTTTTACTTAAAAAATAATTGTCAACTACTCTTTCTCTCTTATGGCCCTTCCCTTATGGGCCGAGTTTGGCCCAACATGGGTGGACGGGCTTGGTTTGGTCCAACAAATAAAAAAATTATCATCTTCCACTCACACATGATGGGTCAAACATAATTTTTTCTTCTCATCTCTGCAACGTTCATACCAATAAATAATATGTGCAACCATTATAATTTGAGAGCCCGTTATCATATATCTATTAGGAATATAAAGTAGCTCAAACTGGGTATTACGTTTTCAAGTAGATATAGTATGCAGTACCCAAAATCGATTTATCAATCATATTCATATCTCTTTCAATCTCTTTTTAATTTTGATATATTGTATTCACAATTATGATAATTTCAAAACAATCATAATTGGTCAACTGATTACTACAAGACTAGAATGTGATTTTCCAAACTTGTTTTTTCTTTTTCTTGGAAATTCTTAATTCAATTCAACTTACTTTTCTAGAAATGTCTAACTTGAATTCACGTATGTACTCTTTCAAAGAATCCATCAGAACTTACATCTAGCATAAAAAACAAATAAAGTAAAACATGCGGGTTATTTTACTTTCAGACACAGTAAATATTATGTCATTATTTTAACACTCAATTTAGGTGACATTTATATTTTAAACTTGAGCTCTTGATTATTATTTATATGACAAGTTTAAAATTTGTCTCATATCTATTTATCACACAGTAAATAGAAGCAATTATCCATGTAAGTAGGCTAATCTCTTATCTGTTCGATATACTTTCCCAATTCTATAATGCACTAAGCATTAAGATGCATACACGTCAAACAAAAAACTCATAGGCATTAATAATGAAAGACGATTTCATTAAATTTGAACACTTAAGGAAATGACAATATTTAGTACATCAACCTTTACACAATCTTAAAATTTTACATGACGACAAAAGACATATCTAAGTATTGACTTTATCATAGGATCTGTTATCATTCAATGTGTAAATTTACATCTTTTTGTACATCAATATTCTTGACAAAGTTGTACTTGGTGTCTATATATTTGGTATTGTCATGATATTTGGAATCCTCGTTATGCGCTATCACTAATTCGCTATCACAATTAATCAACAATGAGGTTGTAACATTCTTTTTTTTTGTTGGTAAAAAAGGTTGCAACATTCTTCGTAACATCTAAATGATCCAAGAATCTCTTAAATTAAACACTCTCCTATACAGCTGCTCATAATGCCACGAACTTGGCTTCCCTTATGGGCGGACGAGCTTGGTAGGGCCCAGCAAATAAAATACCATCAATATATTTTATTAGTAATTTAGGTTGAGCCCATGAATAGCTATTAGATATATATAATCTATTTCTCCTATAATGGAGGGTTGTAATAAAGAGATGCGATATGCTAATTATAGTGTAATGCTATGTAAGATGTAGCCCTAGTTAAGTTAATAGCAAACCAACCAAAAAAAAGTTAACAGCAATGATAAATTTTGTGTCTCAATTTCTCTTTTTTGCTTTCACTCTATTTCGTTGTGTTTGAACATTTAATCCTAACATGCCATCGCCTTCATCGCTATCAAATTGTGCGGTACCTACTTCATATAGCCATCATCTAGGTAGGCATCCATTCCTCTAAGGCGGCGTTTGGTAGTTGGGATAAAATTCAAGATATGATATGATTTATCATATCCTACGTTTGGTGCTCAGCTCATGACAGGATAAAGTCGGATATAAAGGGGATATAGACAGGATAAAATTATCTCATGGGGGAGGTGAGATAAAGGTGGATAGAATTTTTAATGTCCATAATAGTAAAGTTATTTTTCTTGAATAACAAACTTATTAAATTAGTAAAATTGAAATTATATTTCAATATAAATAATATTTAAATTATAATTTAAGGAATTAAAAATAAAAACATAAAAAATTATTTTTAATTAATCTTATTTTAATTTATATATTCAACTTTAATTCTATCTTATAATAAACATTCAATCTATAAATTAAATATTTATATTTATTATATATTTGAGGTATTTTTGTATTTTAGGTATGTTAGTACATTTACTATTTGATAAAATTTTATTAAAGAATGATGAAAGGGGAAAAATAATAATGAAAATAATATAAAAAAGAGGAAAAATAAAATAAAAATAAAGAATAGTGTTACGAGAGATTTTCACCATCTCCATTTATGAACATTTATGTTTATTTATAATGATATGCCATTTATATCAAAAAAATATACATAATATGATGTAAACATATCCAACTTAAATACTATGATTCACCAAACAATAGACGGGATATAAAAAAATTCAAGGATTTCATATCTCATCCTATCCAATCCTATCCCGATTAGAAATCCGATGACCAAACGTAGCCTGAGGATTTGGATGTTCCGGGATTTGTCGTTTCGAGGAAAAGAAGTATACCATAACACGTACATCAAGACTTGTTAATTTAATTCGATTTATTGAGGAATAGGGTTTCACGCGTCTAGAGCATGACATCTCACATTCGATTCCCACGCTCCGCCGCGGGATCAATTGACGCGAGAACGATTTCTCACAGTCCCGTCGACAATGACACGGCCCGCTTCAACAAGGAATAGTCAGCCATTCTTCACCGCGTAGTAGTCCTAAAACCATTGAACTTTCAAAGACGCCGAACGCATCGAATATTCTTTTCTTCTCATTGCGGCCGAGCACCTGATGTTCTTTTCAAATCACGCAAAAACCCTTTTTCGCATGGTCATATTCGAAATGCTGATAGCCCTGCCGACCCTGCCGACCCTGCCGATCACGCTTGTCTATCACATTTCTTCTCCGATTATAAAGCATCCTCCCAAGTTATTCCCTCCCGACGCAAGTCGCAAAGGAAGTCAATCGAAGCATATCGAACGGGTCGATTCGGGGAGCACTCGTGAGGATTTTCATGGGATACATGGAGAAGAATCGAGCGACAAAGAGAAGTCTTGTTCCTCGATAATCCAAAGTGTTCATGACATGTATATTGCAATCTAAAACCTAGGCGAATCCCTGTAAAATAAGGATTGTTGTCTCCATTAAATTAAAAACAAAGAGACCTAACTACATAGCTTAGTCATTGTTTAAGGGGGACATAAGAGAGTGGAAGGGGGTTCTAGATGAAATATACTTTCGTTATATTATTCAGAGATTCCTAAAGTTCCTCCGTTGAATTTATGAAGAAGATGGACGAGGGAATTTGGCTCGCTCCTCTCCTTTTTTCTTTTTTGTTCTTTATTGCTGTATTGGTGTATTTGATTTGATTGTCGTGGTTATCGATGGTCGCCAATCTTTCTAACCAGTAATTCTGTATACGTAGCTCACTATTTAAGGTTCTCTAGTCTTCAAAAAGGTTTATTGATATGTCATGTAAGATTGCCTCCTGACATGATGTGGTAGAAAATTTATTAACAATTTTAGCACGGTCATTGTCCACCTCATTGTACAAAACTAAAGTTAGTGGGATTTTAGAAAATGATGGAGTGGCGTTATATAGTCTAGTAGGAAAATTAGAAATATAACTGAAGGATGATTATGGAAAAGAAAAAGAAAAAAGCTTCCATATATCTCCTATGATACAGATCCTTAGAAGTGATGATATAAAATTTGTGAATATTTTCTTTATAAACGTTCTTTTTTCTCACTTTAATGCAAGCAAGCTAGAATGGGAAAAGAGAATGCCACGAGATACGGGAACTTCGAAAAGCTCATGGACTTTTTGTGCTTTTTTCCTTATTTTTCTCCCTTTTCCAAAGCACGTGATTGTGTTTGTCGCAACATTTTCATAAAGTTCCGGAGCCTGTAAAGGCTCTTGAGTTAAAGTTTCACTATTTGGTAACATAATTTCAAGGACTTTTGATGAAAAGTAAAATTTTGAAAATGCTCGAAGTTCAAAGTTCAAAGTAACTTAGGACGAGCTTGGACTTATAGCAATTCGAAAATGCTTCTTCATGGATTCGATAAACTTGCTTTCTTTTAATTTTGCCCTCATTAAGCCATTTAAATTTAAATTTTACCCTTATTGGCAAAATAGATCTTACCATCGAATAAAGGCATTGACGCAAGGGCTCAAATGAGCTCAAATCTCTTCAATGCTTGTTGTCTGGGGTCTCTCGACCTCAACGTCACATTGCCTCTTTGTTCGTCTCACCATTCTTAGGGTTGCAAGATTTTAGAGGCTCGCGCAACTCGTTCCCTCACCTTTGGTTGATGCTCGTTGGATCCTGCAACCCTTGCCCTCACGTTTTTACTTTTTTCTTAATTCTACCTTCCTTCAAAGTTGCTTTATGAATATGGATTGAAAGTCAATTGTCCAATCTCTACTCGGTTTTTCTTAAAACACCTCGAGTCAAAAAAAAAAAAATTGTCCACATGTAACGTTATTCTCCTAAATCTCTCCCAAACGCATCCTAGTGGGCTTGGGATCGCTGTCCCGGCAGGAATTATTTGATGACTTCGGGTAGAGTTTTGGAAAGGCTTTCATGAGAAGCCAACGAGAGGAAAATATGGTGAAAGCTCTTTAGGATAGCTCTAGGAGTCAAGAAAAAGAGAAAAAGGGTAGTGTGTTTTTCCTCTGCTTTTTCCGCTTTTGATTCGCCCACGATCCTGTCCCACCGCTTACGAACAAGTGTTGTACGGGGTGTTGAATTTCGTGCCGAAAGACCTCCTTTTTGTGGAAAAAACAGGACCTATTTTTCGTTATATTAATAAAAAGATATGCTTCCGGTTTCCCCCATGGAAAAATAGGGGAATATATGGTACTCGAGATAACAATTTGTGTATTGTGGTATAAAAAATATCTATTTACTAGGTTTCAGTTAATCGTATTATTGTGACATATCTTCATTTATCTTTTTGATGAATTTTTCCTAATCTTATATCATGTTTGAGTCGATTTATCGGTGGCCTTATTATTCTTTCCTTATCAATTTCTCTAAAGAGTGATTAATCTTAACAAAGTTAGTGACTTTGGGATATATCTAGAATTACTTTTTTCCCATTTAACTTTCCTTTTATAAAAATTTTATGGTTCACGTATTTTAATTTTCGTACTCCAATAGTCCCTAAATTTGAATTTCATCACATAAATTGGGATTTCTTTTTTTTTCTTTTTTGTAATTTTTCAATGAAAATTATTTATTATGGCCATAATGCAAAAGGGGTACATTTTACATTAAAAAAAGAAGGGAACATTCCATCATGCCAGATCTTGAAATAAAAGGCAAGGTCCCCGACCTCCATTGAATCTCAAACCATGTAGAAAAGGCCTTTTCCATGTTTTTCTTTTACGCCACCCAATGCCGCAATTCCAGTTCAATTAGCCTTTATAGTACTCAGTTCCTTCCCATGCAATTCAACAGGGCAATATTACTTCCAAATCTAAAATATTTAGATATTAATTATTATCGATGATGAAAATATTTTTATCATATATTTTCTTCAAGCAACATAAATAATTATTTGTCAAGAAAACATATTGCGCAACCTAAAAAGCTAACTAGCATGTGATCCTTTCCTGCTTTGCTTGATAAATAATGCAACCACGGAATCGAAGGCCATATTCTCCTCCCGATCTCTTTATGCCTGTACGGGACATCTCCCGTCGTGACTGATTGCGGAATATAAAAAAGAGATTTGACCGGGAATTGCCACCCAACCACTCCGGAGCGGACACGTGGCGGTATCCATCGTGGGGAGAGGGGGCGGACGAGGTGGTCCGTTTTTCTCCGCGTCAGCGGGTCAAACCCGGAGCCCGGGTTCGTCAGAGGCCTGTCCCCCCCAAATCATTCGAGGTTTGTCTTCGGACAGAACGACGTAAATTCGACGGTGTCGTGCAGGAGTGAGCAACGAACGACGACTCTTTTCTTCCTTCTCCCTCTGACGCGAAAGCTAGAAACCAAACCGGGATTTCCCTGTCATGACACATCCTCCGACGAGTGAATCTCTCCGGGCCCGGCGTGCTCGGCTCTTCCCGGTTTGACCCGGAATCCGTGTGACCATTGATTTTTCAGGTCGTTTGTCTACTATCTTAGGAATAATATAGAAAGTCCGACTGTGCGTACAAGTGGCCAAATGACGTCAAGATGCTAGTCCCGTAGGGTGAACATGTGTTCAGGTATAATTGAGAACTTGAAAATCAAACCGGCAAGAACCAATCCAATTTCAAATTCTAAAGTATGCATGATAGGTACTAAATTTCAAAATTGGAGAATAGTTTTCAACGAACAGGTTGCAGACTAAAACAATCCATGTGAAAACCCACGATTCTGTGGTATTCTATGACGTCCATAATAAGTATATAATTTGAAACCACTTATTTGAGTTTCTATTTTCAATAATAATCATGACTGAGAATTTTATCTTAATGTTTTACATTATTTGTCTATCTAATTATGAGTTGTCATCAGTAAATTATAGAAAAATGATAATCATTAGAGGTAATGATTTACTACAATTGATTAATTAAATATATAGGTGAAATCTGGGTAGATCTTAAAACCTGTGATAGGGTAGGCTATAGATTCTTGGGTATTTTAAACCTAAATGAAATCTAGAATTACTCACTTCTATTTAAACGGGCCGACTAGATCCCTCCTATTCGATGGGCGAAACATTCTCATCCGATTTTCGTTTTTTCACCCGACGTTCATGGGTTGCGAAAATTTCAAATGTCAGATTTTTCAAGCGATGTGTTGTCACTTCGAAAAAAGCACCAATGGGGTCCGTGATCGTGTGGTCCCTTGGTGGACTCATGTGATGTGGGGATTTATTTCCTTCCATTTTGTCAAAAGCGGTGATTGGAACCAAACGTTGCATGTGCGCAGGGGGGTTAAAAGGATTGAATTCCCAGCCAACGAGGTCGGGGCTCTTTGACAAAAAGCTGAAAAATGTGGGTGCTTTCTTTGCAGTGACTTCTCCATTTTGATCGGATTCCTTCAGGCTTTTTCCCTCTTTAAGTACGACCGGATGGACCCCGGGCTTTTTGACATCGGCTCTATCGTTTTGCTTTTTTGTCCCCGAACTCGGAGGTCGGCCCACGGTCGGCACACGTCTTTTCGTCTCTTGGGAATCGATCCCGGGTCGTGCTCACGAAGAGTCGTCCGGCATCAACACGTCATGCACCCCTTTTTTTCTACTCTAGATGCCTCCTGACCTTAATATATCTTGTAATTCGACGACTTCTCCGTCGCGCGAATTCTCCATGAGCAGGATCTAAGAGTTATGTACGTACCGAGTTATCTATTTGTGCAACGAATTCACCCTCGTTGTTGAGCATGTACTCATCAGTCTCGTAATAATTTTGAGCGATATAAGTGCACTTTAATTTCCATTGTCAAAGCGTCTTGGTGGTTTCCTCTTAAGTTTTCGCAATCTTAAATGCCATTCAAAGCATTGCTGACGAGATCCCAAAATAATCATAAGGGGCGATCGGGTGAAGCCGTGATCTGAATACAAGGAAAAACGACATCTTTCACGTCCATGGTCTGCGGGATAAAATGGGACGATAGCTGATGTCTCTCTCTTATGTGTGTAGCTTCGTTCTCTAGCATGGGGACTCACATTCTGCAATTTGCCAAGTGACTTTGAGAGAGAGAGAGAGAGAGATGTACGGCGAAGGACCGGCGCAAGCAGAGAGCAGCAGTAGGTTGGGGGTGAGGAGAACTCTAGGCGATAGGTTTCACCGGCTAAAACTCGGCTGGACCGAATTTGGGTTAAGCTGACAGGCCTGAGAAGACTGTAGTGGATCAGGACGAGCCCATGCTAAATGGACTTTTGCTCGGCCCAACCAACCCTTCTGCTTAGATCCAAATAAAGATGGGTTTTATCCAAAAATAAGAAAGGGAAATGAAGATGCCCGGCAGCCCATGGGCAAGGGCTGCAAAGCCCTAGCCAGGCACGACTGAAGGTTAGAGCCCTCGTTGGATCTAGCAAAGGTATCGCCCTCACATAGTTTGTCATGAGCGACAACAAGGGTGTAGTGGCCCTTGCCCACCCTCGTTGTGGCTGGCAAGGGCCTAGGCAATGGCCGGTAATGCCCTTGCCTCGCCAAATCTAGTGAGGGCTTCATAGTCCTCGCCCAAGGCTCAACAAGGGTTGTCAGTCCTATGTAAAATAATAATAATAAAAAATTTGAAATTCTTTTAAAAAAAACATTCACGTCAATGTTGATTGCGTTACGTAGGATAGTTGGCGCCCGGCGAATTGGCACATCAACAATATTAAGCCAAAATTAGTTGGAATGACTAAATTGGCAATTCATTTAAAAAATTCGGACTAGTTTGGCAAACAGTTTAAAGGTTTATAATTAAGTTAGCACAATCAAAAGATTTATAATTGAAATTGGCAAGTCATCTTAATACTAAATTGATAAAATTAGAAAGTTTTATGCTGAATTAGTGATCATACTATAGGTTTATCATTTTATGGACAATTTTCCCCAAATAATCACTAGACCTAAAAAGCGTGCCCCATTGTCTTTTACAATACTCAGACTACTTTTGAGAGATAGATATAGATCGATTAGTAATCGATGTTCAAGCTCTTTACATATATATAAGATTGACTTATTGACTGAGAAATCGAAGTGAGTAAGTGAATTAGGCCCCTGATTGATACGAATCATCTTTGCTCCCTACTCATCGACCCAATTAGCGAGGTAATTCACAGTCTGATATCAACCAATCTAAGAAAGGTTTCTTCATCCCCAAAAGGAAAGTGCTCCAGTCGGGCCTTCTCCTAAAAAAGAAAAAGAAAAGAACAAATAAATGTCCCAAATTTGGGTTGGGCTGAAAATGCTTTCCAAAACTGATGGACCTTAGAAGACTGGAGTGGATTGGGCCGAGCCCATGCTAAATGGGCTTTTGCTCGGTCCAACCAACCCTTTGCTTAGATCCAAATAAAGATGGGTTTTATCTAAAACTGAAAATGGCAAATGAAGATGAATAATCTGTTCAAATCTGCCATTCTATCAGGTCAAATCATCACTAGAGCTGAAAAGCGTGGTCTTTAACAATACCCATTCTACTTTGCGAGAGAGAGAGAGACAAACACACATCGATCTATTAGCAATCGATGTTCAAGGACGTTACACATACAAGATTGACTTATTGATTAAGAAAATCGACGGGGATAAGTGAATCAAGCAAGTAACTGATATGAATCATCTTTGCTCTCTCCTCATCAACTCAATTAGTAAGATAATTTACAGTTTGATGCCAACAATCTAAAACACTTATTAATTAAAAATAAATTTAAGAAAGTAAATTATTCTTTTCTTTTTTTTTTTTTTCATTTTTTTTTTTTTCATTTTCCTTCTTCTTCAGCTAATCGCTGACCATGGCGAAAGCCAACAATCAACCATAGGTGAGCTCGAGCCTTACCAATCTAGTGAGACTTGAGCTCTTGCCGATCCACACCTATTAGGGGTGAGCGGTTCCCGTTCAAGTTCGGTTTCCGTCCGAACCCTAACCTACATCTGAGTATGGGTTCCTCATTTTGGAACCTCAAACCTACCCATTAGAACCAAGAACCAGGAACCTACCCTATCACATGTTCCAGTGGTGCATTCAGTTCCAACAGTTCTTTTTTTTTCTTCATTTTTAGATTTGAAAAGTCAAACAATTGACAGTTAGGCTCAAAGGATTAGAACAGCGCGACAACATGCATCATCAAGCACTATTCACAAAACTCTAGGTTGATACTCGCAAGGCTCATAGGATTAGAACAGTGCAGCAACATCCATCATCAACAGTCGGTCTTACAAGACTTCTACCGTTCATGCACTTAAAAACCATAGGGCTTGCATAAGCGCATCAATCTTAATCCAACAATAAGATAATCGCTAAGAGTTATTGACCCCAATTCTATACAAATCCATCCAGGTACAAGTTGCAAGGCACTTTAGTAAATCACTAGCCCTTTTAGTGTGCAGATTCCTAACACGGCCTATTTACAAGTAAAGGAAAAACAGTTATATCACCTCCATAAGGGAACTTTGTCGCAGCTCTATTTCAGCAGCTCTCTCCGTAGCCAAAATAAATGAAAGAGAAATCAGTAAGATCAAAATCTAACAAAGTGCTCATTATTCTTCAAGCTTATGTGAAGCATATGTCATCTATATATTAAGCAGTTGAATCCGACTTATAGATTTGGCATTGCACTCGAAAGCATTTACTCATATATGACTAAACTTGCACTTGAAAAAGCTTCATAAAAAGCATTAGAGCAATTTATGGATAATAAATAAGGCCTCCCAATAATCGAAGCTTTAACTACCAAATTCTGTACACTTGACAAGATGTAAATTTTATAGACAATACCTTTCCCTCATAATATCCCTAGAGTAAATAATTCACGACACCAAAGTCAGCTGCAGAGATGTATACGAATCATTTTACACTTGCGAGAGATACAGGTCACAACTATATCTAGCCATACCATTATATACAGATACAATTCCTTGAAGGAATATCATGAATGAACCTGTCAATGCAAACAGTCCATAGAAAATGAAATGGTTTGAACAATGTCGACACATAAATTTTACTATTTTACTTAAAAATTAATCGCATACAAAATTAGGAATTAGTCGCAAAAAAAAAAAATTAAATTAAATTAAAAAATAAAAATTAAGAAAAAAACTGTCGGGTTGGGCCGGAGCTGGCTTTGTCCCGGCCCGGCCCCCTCCCTTTCCCTTTGCCCTTGCGTTGGGCCCGGCCCAGCCTCCTTTCTCCTTCAGCCCAGCTCGCGCCTGTTCTTCCTCCCTCCAACTGGTCTTCGCTTGAGGACCTGCAGAAAGACAAAACAAAGCGAGCAGCGAAAGCGGGAGCAGTAAAGGATCGGGTGGTAGACGGCCAGCGTGATCCGTGGGTCAGGAGTGGTCGGCAGCTGGCATGGTTGGTCTTCGCACGAGAACCTGCAAAAGAAAAACGGAAAAAGGGGGAGGAACAACAACACAAAAGGGGAGCACGGAGAGATAGAGGGACCGAAAAAGAAAAACCGAAAGAGGGAAAGAGAGAAAGGCCGAGGGTGAGAAGCTGGAATCGAGCGGAGAGAGCGGTACGAGCAACCGTGAGCGGTTCAGTCACGCACGGGCTTGTCCGAAGACCTTCTCGGCGACATCCTCGAGCTGACCAGGTAGGTTCGGCTCCCTTCTTGCTCCATTTTAGGCACACTGGGCCGGAGCCCATGGCCGTCCGGCTCGCGCAAGCTCTGGCCCTCGTCGCCCTTACGTTTCGTTCCCATGTTCCTTATATGTTGTGTTCGAGACCCCCAAGGCACGTTCAAGGCTCGATTGAGCCAAAAACCTTGAAATTTGGTACTGCACTCCAACTGTTCGACAAAATGCCTAAGAGATATCCGAAAAGTCAGTTCGTGTTTTAGCTTAGAATCGATCCGTGCTTACATATGTAGCTGCTGAATCATGTTTCTTGTTCGTATGGTTATTGTGTTTTGGCATGGTCTTCGTGAAATAATCATGCGTTGTTGGGAGAGTGAGGGTTTTCTTTGTTCCGGTGAATGGGTTATCGGTCGTCGGAAAAGGTGGTCGGCGGGGTCGCCGCCGGTCGAGAGTGGTATGACCAACGAGCCATGATGGTCCAAACACCGGTGAACCTTCGCAAGAGATGACGTTCGTTGGCACTGGTTTGGTGAGGGAAATTGTCGGATGGAAAGGGGTTCATGAAGACATCGTGGGGAGCTGCGTGAAGACCAAAAAAAAAAGAAAAAAAAAAAAAAGAGATTAAAAGAAAAAAGAAATAAAAAAGAGAAATAAAAAAGAAAAAGAAAAAAAATATAGAAATAGAAGATGGGCTATGATTTTAGTTTGGTTAATGGGCCAGTGAGGTTAGGAGCTGAAATGAAAAGTTGGGTTGAGAGCAAAAATTGGGATTGGGCTGTTTCTAGGAAAGGAATTTCATGGGCCATATTTTATTTTGTTTTTCTTTTTCGAGTAGGCCTTGGGGCCGGCCCGTTTTTGTTTTTTAAAAAAATGACCAGGACCGATGGGGTTCGGGCCGGGTTAGTAGGGCTGGGTCTTTCGACCCGGTCCGAATGGTTTTTCATATATTAAAAAAATCCAAAAATTCAGAAAATAATTAAAAAATTTTAAAAAAAATTTAAAATATTTCCAACTTTCAGAAAATTCATGGAAAATTCATAAACCTGAAAAATTATAAAAAAATTCGAAAAACTCGAAAATATTAAAAATAAAAAAAAAACTTCAAAAATCCCAAAAAATTCCAAACTTGTTTTAGAGTTATCTGAAAAGCTTTAAATAAATTCTTGGACCAATTTTCTCTTAAAATATGTGGGTAAATCATTGGCTTGAGATTGTGCTCAAAATTGAACAAGCTCGCACATCTTCACCTTAGGGTTCTAATTATCCTCGGATACAATTGCCCTTAATTGCACGCTTACCACGCGATGATTATGGTTCCCCCTTGGTCTAATTAGGATTGTCATTTATTTATCTCTTAACGCTAGGTGTTTATTTCTCTTGCAATTCATTTAATGTTTACTTTAGTTGCTGATTGTTATTTTGATAATTGTGTACCGCATCATAACCTCACGTGTTAGTGGATAGGTGTAAAATCAATCCAAACTGCTTGACAAAAATCTTTTCTTTTAAAATGAACAAGATTAGGTACGAAAGGGCACTAATTGGTCAATTAGTGTAATTAAGTCCTCGACCCTATATTCTCTCGGTTGCGTAGGAAGTGAGACACGCTCCCATGTCCCACTTGGTTTCTAGCCGACCCCAATAAGCTAGTGGCAACTCCTTTTGTGTGAAATTCCTAAAAATATCCCAATGTCACGCTGGGCATGGGTTTGGAATAGCCCGTACCTAATCATGGGCCTTAGGCTCGTCCTTAGGCAATACCCCCAAACCTATTTCCTCCCAGGGTAGATCGTGACAAATGACTTGGCGACTCCGTTGGGACCGGTTTTAGACTTTAGAGGACTTAGGCCAAAATTAATCTTGTTCAAAAATATTTTTATTTAGCAATGAGGATCCGAGGTACGTCCTTAAAATTAGGTGTTAAATGTTTTAAGTTAATGCTTCAAACCTTTTATCAAGTAGGAGCGAACCAAATCTGAAGCATGTTTTCCTTACTTCCATCCCGAAAGAACTATCCCGAGATGGTTGAGAGATCATTCTCTGGAAAACAAAGGCAGATACAAAATATTCCCTTGGGAGAAATACAACAAGAAATCCATATATGTCTAGAAGAATTATGCTTAAAGCGCAGGATGGTGCAAACATACATCACAGATGACAAACATCTAGAATCAGCCTGCTCCAGACAGGAGTTGAAGATCAAATGCTCCAAAAAAGACTGTGATGGAACATGTGGCAAGTATTCCCGCAAGAAGAAACACTACAAGAAGTTTTGGATAAAGAAATCCAAACATGGCTCCAAGCATTTCCGAAGAAGAAGAAATGGCGATACCTACGCAAAAGAAAGGATCGCACAAGCCACAAAAAAATCAAATCGTTGCTACATTTGCAATCGAAAGGACATTTCGCCAAAAGTTGTCCTCAAGCGAGAAAAGGTCGAATCATCTAATCCATCATATTGAAAACGAAATAGGTATTTCTCTTGAGAATGATGATATTGAATCCTTGTTCTCCGCCGATGAAGAACCATCCGAACAAACTCTTTGTGCCATCCCCTCTTACCAAACTTCCAAGGTGAAACCGAGTCGACTCAAAGTCCTGAAGATATTTTTCATATATCACCATCATCCCTTTAACCAAACTTTGACATATTTTCAAGTCAAACTCATTGTCCACACTTCCTAGTCAAAATCCTCACCTCAAAGTTTGCCAAACCTATCACCTTCATGTCATTGCTCTCATTGACACAGGGAGCAAGTTGTTCAGTCTGGACACCAAAATTCTGCCCGAAGAATTGGACTCCCTACGTCCGATACTTCAGTGCGTCGAGGAGATACTTTCTCCACAAATGTCGAACTACTCCGTAACTATCCAGTTCTTCCCGCGAGTGCTCCATAACTGCAAAATTTTTGGATCTAACCTTCCCAATAAAGACCCGATAATTGGGTGGGACATTATGACTCAAATCTCCCAAACAGTATCATTCCCCTGAAAAGGTCTTAGGTATAAAGATCAATTCTCCGGAGTTTGTCAAATATCCGAGACTCTTTTCTATTCAAATGAGTCTACTAGATCCGATTATGCAAAAGTTATTGGAATCTGTTCGAATCCCATGCGAATTTGCTCAAAAGTGCCCTCATCCTTTATGGCAAAACCCGAGTTCTTTG
Source organism: Eucalyptus globulus (assembly GCA_014182545.1). Lineage (NCBI taxonomy): Eukaryota > Viridiplantae > Streptophyta > Magnoliopsida > Myrtales > Myrtaceae > Eucalyptus > Eucalyptus globulus. The sequence goes on from CM024723.1 coordinate 34,428,254, forward strand.
TTCGTCTTCCTTTTAAGAAAATGAAGACATCAACCCAACCAAGGCGAGCCACATGGGAATGAAGCCGAACATTTAGTTCTAGCTCAAAGGGAATGCTCGGAACTCTTGCAACAAGGCCTTATTGAAGTTTCGACTCACAATGGGCTTGTGAAGCCTTTTATGTCAATAAACGCTACGGCGAGAATAGAGGAAAATGAGATTGGTGATCAACTATCAACCTCTCAATCTTTTCCTCCAAGATGATAAATTCCCTTTACCATCTAGAGACTCTCTCTTCGAGTGGTCTAACCAAGGCCCACATCTATTCCAAATTCGACCTCAAAGCCGGATTTTGGCAATTGGGCATCCATCCGAAGATAGATCCAAAACAGGATTCGTATCCCGAACCAAGATTTCCAATGGAAAGTTCTTCCTTTTGGCCTAAAAGTAGCACCATCCCTTTTCCAAAAGGCCATGTGTCGCATTTTCCAACCAATTCTAGCAAGTGCAACCAGTATACATCGATGATATCCCGCTCTACAAACCCCGATGAGCGATCACATTGTCAACTTCTTGAGCATTTTGCAGAAATCATAAAAAACATGGTATTATGCTTTCCCAAAGGAAGATGAATATTACCTGACAGAGATTGAATTTCTTGGTATGCACCTTAACAAAGGTACATACTACCAGGTCGCATATAGCTCAAGAATTATTGAAGTTTCCTCGAGGACAATTTCACAACAAAGCAAGTTCAGCAATTTCTCGGGATAATCAATTATCTCGTGGTCTTTGTCCCAAATAT